>OY730194.1:1970000-3170000 GCA_963422505.1 Pseudognaphalium luteoalbum
CCGACAGTTATCGAAAGTTTTGAAGAGTAGTACGATGATAACTGTACCTGTTAGGTGTGAACAACTCACGAGTACAAACGGCTCATTTTTGAATAATGAATTGAAGACAAGTTTTTCAGACAGTAACGGTGAGATCACAAATAATGGTATCAATGGGAAACAGAAAGAGAACGAAATCTCGAGCATTGAGGAGTTACTTGAGAATTACGATTCTTCTGGAAGGCTCTTTGATGTTCCGTTTATTGGAGAAGAAAAGCAGACTGCAGGTATTTTCCATGTTTCCAAATTATTTTAAGTTTCCATTTTCAATGACTTTAAGGGGCATTTGGCATCCGTTTTGTTACCTGTCATCTGTTTTTTGTATTTTCATGCTGGATATGTATCGGTTCTACTGTTTGGAGGTAGGGCTTCAAACGAATCGAGTTCTTATTGAGTTTGAGCCTGAGCTCACGCTTTAAAACTGCTTGTACTATGTTTCGAGCTCAGTTCTAGCTTTTATCCATCTTTAAATGACATGTACATGTGTAGAAAGAAGGGAAAAGTACAGAAAAAGGTACTATGCTTTTCATCTATTGCAATTTAAGGTACACAATTTAAAATTTTCCAATTTAAGGTATCGAACTTTCAATTTGTAATCAAGTTAGGGACATGTTCTTTGTGAAATTGCACCAATGACGAATTGTCACCGAATTTCTTCTCTACAAGTAAAATATCTACTTAGGGGGTGTTTGGGATAGCTTAAATATCTGCTTATTTGCTTATTTTGACAGCAAATAAGCAGATCCAAACATCTCTCTGGAAACTGCTTATCTGCTTATTTACTAAGGAATAAGCACTTAAAAATAAGTAAGTGGTGACCTACTTATTTTTTAAGCATATAAGTACTTATAAATAAGCAAATCCAAACACCCCCTTAATCAATTAGTATTCCTCGATCAATTTTTAAAACTATTTAGTGAGAAGAGAGAAATTAACAAAAACTCATCACCACTTTAAAACTTTAATTTCTCTCTTATCACTCGATATTTTTAAAATTGACCGAGGAACACTAAGTTTTTGTTAATCACTCTCTTCTCACTCAATACTTTTTAAAATTGATCGAGGAATACTAATCGATTAAGTAAATATGTTACTTATAAAGAAGAAATTCGGTAACAATTTGTCATTTGTGAAATTTCACAAAAAACACGTCCCTAACTTGATTACAATTTGAAAGTTCGATACCTTAAATTGATAAGTGTACCTTAAATCGAAATAGGTGAAAAGTGTAGTACCTTTTTCTGTATTTTTCACAGAAAAAATATATGTAATTTGAAACTCCTTATGTAAAAATAGTAAATAAGAATAAAACATGACTACAAGTCGGCTTAACAATATACAAAGTTTTTAAATAAATATAATTTAGGCTCGAAAAGTCACGTTCTAGTATTTCTGTAAGTCTTATGTACTAGGGTTTTGACTTGTAGTCATGTTTTATTGTATTAGGGTTGTCAATAAGAATTAGTTTTACGCATTAACAGTTGTACTGTAACCGCCAGATTATCAATGATGATGACATTTAACCGTAAAGTCAACAAGTTATGCATTATTTTTTTTACTAGGTCTGTCATTATCATGTCCCTTTTTCCTTGCAATCTTTTGGAGCTGAGCTTGAGCCCTGTTGAGTTCAGCTTGACTTGTTTGCAGCCTTTGTTTGGGCATGGTGTTCTAGTGTTTAGGCCTTTAGGGGTCAGATAATTAGTTTTGGATGCCCAGTTTAGGAGAAGTTGCAACAATATATATCTATGCTAATGCAAAATTTACTGATCTCCAGGTTCTTCTCCACGGTGGTTATCCGAAAAGGCGAGTTATGTAGGTTTTGGAGCTCATTCTGGTCAAAGTAGCCTCGTTGAAACTTTATCTGTGGGACCGGATGAAATCCAAGAATCTGGTTCGATCAGTTCAGGTGCTGTTGTTGGTATAACTAATGATATGAGCCACGAAATTGAAAACAATGGTACTTCAGAATGGCAGCATAAAGGTAAACGAAAATCAAGAAATAAACACAAAACCATGCAGAAATTTGCGGACACGAACGCTCTTGTTAATACGTCAGCACAAGTCAATATCGAAGAAACGGTTGATGTAACGGCCCCACAAAGATTAACGCCTTATCGTCAATCCCGCTTTATGGTTAATCCCAAATATGAGCCATCGGATCTTGCTTACAAAACAAACGAAATGGGTTCGCTTTATGATGTCAACATCGAGGTTAAAGTGGGCCATTTTCCACAGCATGTTCCTTACATATCTCTCTTGAGTAAGTTAACGGGCCAATCCATAACTGGGCATTCACTTGAAGTAGAGGTTTTGAACGATTTTGAATGCTTTAGTAGTAGTTCTGAGCTAGATCCGGTCAATGGGGTCATTGGAAATTTCCAGAAGGTTCTGGAAGGTTCCAAAAATTTAAAGAGGAACAATGGGGTTTCGTCCAACAAGAAAATCCGAAGGTTGTCATCGTTAACGGGTTCCAAGAAGCCGAGTGAAACAGGAATTGAGTATAAGCCGATTGTAGCTTGTGTTCCGTTAAAAGTTGTTTTCAGTAGGATAAATGCAGCATTGGGTATAAAGTCAACTCTGTGAAAATATTTATTACCGAAGAAGTGCGGGTTTGTTAATGGAGGTCATTTTTTTTACTTATGCTAAAACTATGTAGGGATTTTGACCTTGTTAGAAAGCTAAGGTTTATTTAAAACTTTTGTTCGTGAACTGCTCGACGCCCCTTGTACAATAATGGAGTTGTGGGTGATAGCGTGGAGCCGAGGTTGTTGAATGGTCTGGTTTTGTATAGGAACGGTGTAACTTGGTATGAAATGTTGCAAAAAAACAAACCCCTTGCCCGGGGTCACCTGATGTTGTATCGAAACGTTCCTATTAGGATGTTGTGGTTTTCGTTGAATTATGTTTGGTTATGATCAAGTGATATGACCAAATATTGAAATGAGCAGTGCTGTAGAATGATACCTACAGTTGTGTACAAGTAATTGAATTTCAAGATTTAGTTGAAAATTGGTGTGAGGTAACTCATGTCCAATTCTACATTAAGTGGTATCTTGCAATCAGTGTGATATACTCCTCCCTCTGTCCCATATCTATTGTCCACTAATTCTTTTTGGGATGTTCCAATTTAATTGTTCACTTCCATAAATAGAAAAGAATAATAAGATAAAGTTCATTTTTACGTAAGACAAAAAGGTAGGTAAAAAGTAAAAGGCAAAATTGTCTTGGTACTAAAAGTAAGAGAGATAATGATGTTTTTCTTAAACTGCGTGTTTTTTGTTTTGGGACAATAAAATTGGGATGGAGGGAGTATAAAAGATGCAAGGGAAAATTACATAATAAGTTGATGAAACCACCATAAAAGTTCGATAAAGGGAACACTAAGTTAATTTGCCTGTTAAAATGACCAAGTTAGAATTCACTTTTAAAAAGGAGTGAGTTCAAATTTATTTTATCAACAAGGTAAAGATATTTAGCCGCCTCATTCTATTACGTTTCTAAGAGCAAACTTGAACGTTCGCTCTTTTTTAATGCATATAAAAATACGATCCCACCTAATCAAAATTTACACTTATTAGTTGCCCAAAATTTACAGGTAAACTAGCTACAGAATTATTTGGATATTGGATATATTTTGGATATATACAATAAAGCAAAGGGCAAATAGTTCGAAAATGTATCGAACATGAAATCCTAATGTATGCATTCAACTTTCAAAACATCTAGATTGCGTGTACTCAACTTACTAATCCTTCCTATTTTGTGTAGTAATTAACCTTAAACCTATTCTTTGCTTATGTGTACCTAGTTAATTAATCACTTTTTTTCCATATCACCATCCACCTAAGAGCCACGTAAGACCAAAAAAATGTATCGAACTTTTATTCATAACATTTCTTTATCAAGACTCGTAACTTTCAAACCCATTCACACCATCATGCTTTCATCTTCTTCAAGAGCCTCTATCAACATTTAGCCATAATTAAATGGTGAAGACGCGGGAGATGGTGGAATGTTCGAGATCGCAGTGAGTTAAAGAGGGTAGTCACACATAAAAAAACTGGTGATCTTTGGAAATGGTTGTGAAGTGAAGAGGATAGGTTTGATGATTAACCTTGTGTGAATTGGTTGTGGTGGTGTCGTCGGAAAAAATGGTGTCGCCGGAAAAGTGGTGGAGATGAAGTGATGTCGGAGTTGGTGATGTTTTGGAGATAGTAGTTGGGTGGAGATGATAGGGGTTGGTGGTTAAGAATGTGTAAATTGTTTCTAGTGGTGTCGCCGGAAAAAATGGTGACGTCAGAGATGGTGGAATTTGGAGATATTGGTGAGGTGGAGAGGATAGGGGTTGGTGGTTAAGGAGTTGCAAATTGGTTGTAGTGCTTATCCCGAAAAAAATGATGTCGCCACAAAAAATGGTAGAGATGGTGGTAACGTCAGAGATGGTCATGTTTTCGACATGGAGTTTATAGGAGTCGGTGGTAAGTGAAGTGTAAATTTGTTATGGTGCTGTTGCCGGAAAAAATGATGATGCCGGAAAAGATAGTGTCACCGCAAAATTTAAAATGATGAAGATGATGACATGGAAAGAATGTATCGAACTTGTGGTGAAATGGCACTAACGTAGCATTGCCACATCATCTACTGGAGTCACCTAAGATAATTTTGACTAGTAATCAGGGTTTAAGGTTAATGACTACACACAATAGGAGGGATTAGTAAGTAGAGTACACACAATAAGAGTTTTGAAAGTAGAATGCATATAATAAGATTTCATGAAAAGTTCGATACATTTTTAGACTATTTGCCCAAAAGTAAATGTACAATGTATAGTGTGAGGATGCCCAAAACATACACCAACGAACATGATCAAACCAAAAGATAAGCACACCAATCATGAAGTGCATACTCGCACTCCTCCGAGCACTTAAAGATCATCTCATACTGCAATCGCCTACCACACACAATGCATCGACCATGACTTTCAATCCCTTGAATGAAGACCAGACGATGTGAGTGACCTTTAATCTCGATTGTTCCTCCAAATTTGACATTGAGATACTCACTCATACTTGGAATAGAAGAACCAAGGGAGCACAAGCAGTATGCATAGACTCGGCACATTTAGTGCAATGATAAAACCGCTCTCTAGGATTGAATTCACCTCACAAATGCTACAAAAGTATTCGTTAATATGATTCTCAACTGGGCCGTACCTAAGACTCAGTGGATGTTTATCGTGCTTGTGCCTAATTTCTCTAGGCAATAACAAAGCACAGTGTGTATGCACATAGAAATCACAACTGGGACAATGGAATCCCCATCCAGTTACAATCGAAAAACGACATGCGTTGCAATACTTTTTTGATAGCTTGGGTGAACCCTTAATTCTTGAGAGGAGATGGTTGGGGTGACATCCATGTGTAATTGCTTCAGGTATGAAGGCACAATTGATTTCTCCATAGAATTTACATGTTGTGCATCCGTATGCGAAACCATTAGAAGGTAACATGCAAATATCACAGTTAAACACACCAAAGAACCTACCAGAGACTTTAGGCAGGAGAGCTAGTGTATGGTGTGGATGAGCTGGGTGGTCGTGTACTTGAGGGGGTAGATTGGAACACCACTCATGGAGAACGAAATCACAATGCTCGGGCATGCTGGGAACATTTGTAAAATGGAAGTGCTGTGATTGGTTTCACACATCCATCACATAATAGTTGAGTTTTCTTCATTGGGTCATGAAGAGAAATCGATATGTTAAGGAGTGACACTTGGGTGTCAATGTAAATCAACGGGTGTTGATGGCTGGAATGGTTGAGAACTTCATCATTTTTTCCTTTAAAATTGAAGTCCCTTTGATTTAAAAAGTGGTGCTTGAGAAGGTTGCAACTTTCATCAGGAAATGGACAATGGAGTAGATTAGGATGATCCTCGTCTTTGAAATTTTTAGAAGTTGCACCAAGCAGCCCTGGTGAATGACATTTATAATTATAATAATTGATGACATATTCCGTAAACGAACTAGTAAAACAAAAAAACAAAAAAGACAACAGCTTGCTCACCGGCACGCATAAACTTTGTTTCTGAAGTCGCACAGTCAACATGGGCATAATATCGACATTTATCCCATTTGTAAAGCCACAAGAAAGGGTTAAAAGTATACCCACAAACTTTGCAAATAGGGAAGTACATTTAGCTTTTTTTTCGATATAGGGAAAGGAATAGGCCAGGGTGAGTAAATGAGAATGAGTGAAAATGTTATTGGTAGACTCTTGAATAGATAACCTGGTTGGCAGCAAAGCGCAATCCAAGTGGATCCAGGACCAAGGGCAAATGGTACAGTGGTAGAAGGTCCCTTCATGTTGTTTACCACATGCATGGCAGCTGGATAGATTGGACCTTAAAAAACGTTCCAATTGGTGAGGGTGACTTGGATGGTCCATCTTTTGTTCGGACATAGTAGCACAAATTATGTCTATGTTGAGTTTGCAAATAGAACAATGATAATTAAAGAGCATTTTATGAAATTTAGAGCAGATGGCACACCTCCATTCATTATCAAAACTAACATCGAATCTCAAATCAGAGTCATGGAACTGATATACATCAGACAAGGTAAGTTCATGATCAGGATGTGGGTGGTTTTTATGGGGTTTTGGGGAGTTCTGCACAGAATTTGTGCAGGGAGTAGTCACAATCGTGGCACTTGTAGTAACATAAATGAAATGAATAGATCCCCTCCTTGCACATCTTGCATTGGCCAAGATGACGGTTTCTCACCAAAATATCATCTCCATCTTCTGAGTTGGAGTTTTCATTGATGCGGTTGGGCTGCAGATTCACAAGGCTGAGCATATGATCGTGACTGAAGTGCTTAAGTTGTTCCATTGCAACTACGCCCTTATCATTCATCTGGCCTTATTGGATATATATATAAAAAATGCAAAAGTGTACTTATGATGTTTAGGCATTGATGATGGGAATTGAAAGAATTACATTAGAGGTATTGAATAAGAAAATGTTTGGCAATATATGCACGAAAGGAATTGACTACTCAAGAAGAAATCTTTTATTCTTTCAAAAGTTAAAGACAGAGCATTCGATTTATTCCAGAGCAAACTACACAAGATAAGAAAGATAGAGAGCAACTTTACATTTGTTTTTTTTACCTAAATTCAATTAAATAACTTCCCCCGGTTTAAAAAAAATGTCCGAAACATTTTTTTGTTGAAATTCACATAAGTTTGATAAATGTTAGTTTTGTTCTTATAACTAAGACAAGTTTAACTGGATTTATATAGTAAATAAACGATTTATAGTAATAAATGAGGGTAATCTGAAAAATTAATGATTTTAATAGTAAACGGACAATTATTTTTTAATATATATAAATATAAATACTAGGGTGAGGTTCAAATGAGAATAGCAATTTGTGTAAGAAAGAGGGAACCAATGATATTGTGCCATATGTACAAAAAGAATGTTCCACATGTACAAAACGCATTTACATTCAACATCGATTATCTCACAAACGAAAATCGAAAAATTATGAAAATTGCACCATTAAATTCAGCATTTTCTCCTCTTCGATTTGCCGTCCTTCAAGGCATACTTTCGACGAGTTTTTTCTCCATCTTTTTTGGTGGGTTTCACATTTACTAACACATGTGTTAAGGTGTTGCGTTTAGGGTTTAGGGTTTGAGGTTTAGGGGTTAAGGTTTAGGGTTGAGGGTTTGGGGTTTCGCCCCGAAACCCAAACCCCCAACCCTAAACCATAACCCCTAAACCTCAAACCCTAAATGTTTTACAAAACCCTAAACCCTAAATCATACTAAACCCTAAACCCTGCTAAACCCTAACCGTTGCTAAACCCTAACCCTAAATCCTAAACCCTAGCCCTAAACCCTAACCCTAACCACAAATCAAATGTACAACCAATCACTAACACATGTGTTACTAATTTGTAAAACCCATCAAAAAATGGAATTTTTTTGTCAAAAGTATGCCTTGAGGGACGGTAAATCGAAGAGGAGAAAACGCTGAATTTTATGGTGCAATTTTCATGATTTTTCGATTTTTTGTTTGTGAGATAATTGATGTTGGGGGTAAATGAGTTTTGTACATGTGGAGCATTCTCTTTGTACACATGACACAATATTATTGGTTTCCTCATTTTCACTCAAAACTGATGTACTCATTTGAACTCTATTCATAAAAACTAATGTGTACATATATTTTGATTGGTAAGTAGGGAGTAATAGCTAATAACTCTTATAAACTAACTTATATTCTCTTAGACCACTTGCAGTGGTGCAGCTCTTTCAGGGGCATTCTCAGCTCCACGTCAGTGTCAGCTCTACGTCAGCACTTGCAATGGTAAACCCAAAATGCCCAGAACACCCCTAGGACCCACCAATTTAATTTAATTTATATTTAAACAATAAACATTCAAAAAGAAAAAGTAAAAACGAATTAAAAATCAATTTTAATCCAGAACGCTTCACCCATGCCCTGTGCTTTCATACAGAACGCCCCACTGCGCCCGTTCAGGGGCGTTCTCAGTCCAAAAATTCGCCCAGAATGCTGCACTGCAAGTGGTCTTATACTATTTCTAATAACAGCCACCTGCTGTATGTAATTCACTGATTTCTATAATGACAAAATACAGAAACATGTTAGACTTACAATTTACGATATTGTTTACGATGTTGAACTATTCAAATTGTACACCGAGAAGGAAGAAAAGATAAAGTAAAGAGTTAATTACACCATTCGTCCTTATGGTTATACAAAAAAATACTAGTTTAGTCCTTTCAAGTTTTTATTTACGTTGATCATCCTTTATTTTGAAACTTGTAACGTATATAGTCCTTTAGTCTAACGGCCGTTAGTAATCTCGTTAAATCAGGTCATGTGCTAAGCATGTGAGGGCATAATCGTCACCACCATTACACCCCATCACCACTGTTACCTAGAAACCCTAACACCACCGAAAAACTTCGTTCAATCCCTTTATTTTTCGGCTACGCAAACAGATCTAGCGTTCGTTTGTGTTAGTTTTTGGCCACACAATAGAAACGGAGGCGGTAGTAAGCAAGAAGACGATGACGTTTACAAATCGAAAATGGAGATGGTGGTTAACGAGATGGAACTTGCGTCAGCAGTAAATTAGCGAGATGAATTGCGAGATCTCCGACCGCAAGCGAGAAATAACGATGACAACTTAACCATCTATCCGTTTTCCTGCGACGACGATCAAGTCCGTCAATGACCAAGAATACGAATTTTCGGGCGACGCAACAGAAGCTCAGTTGCGGTTTTCGGCGACGACGATCAAGTCCGTCGATGACCAAGTATACGAATTTTCGAGCGACGCAACAGAAGTTGAGTTGCGAAAAGAATCATCTAGACTAGATCTAAGTGGAGCACGCCGAAAATAGTGACGGCGAGACGATCAGGCGAATTAGTTGCGGAAAAGGGTGGCTATGAGCAGATTTGACGGGCCGGAGTTCTTTGGTGTTTGTTGTGGGTTCTTTATGAAGATGTGAGAGAAGAAGA
Source organism: Pseudognaphalium luteoalbum (assembly GCA_963422505.1). Classification (NCBI taxonomy): domain Eukaryota; kingdom Viridiplantae; phylum Streptophyta; class Magnoliopsida; order Asterales; family Asteraceae; genus Pseudognaphalium; species Pseudognaphalium luteoalbum. The sequence goes on from OY730194.1 coordinate 1,979,601, forward strand.
AAACGTGAGATTAACAGGAGGTTATGGGAGGGTTGTTATCTTTCGTATTGCGAGTGCAAGGTTTTGCTTTCTTTTAAGTTTATTTGATGGGGAATAATGGAGGTGAGACTTTTGGAGAAGAAAGGTTCCACCATAGAGAGAGACAGAGTGTTAGTAACTGGTGTGGATGGTCACGTGGATTACTGGGTTATTGAATTATGACTTATTTTATAATTATAAAATGACTATTTATCAATAAAAAATTAAAAACATGGTAAAGTGACGATTATGCCCTCACATGCTTAACACATGACCTGATTTAACGAGATTACTAACGGCCGTTAGACTAAACGACTATATACGTTACAAGTTTCAAAATAAAGGATGATCAACGTAAATAAAAACTTGAAAGGACTAAACTAGTATTTTTCGTATAACCATAAGGACGAACGGTGTAATTAACTCTAAAGTAAATTAATTGGCGTGACATCCTTTGTAAACATTACTTTACATGTCTACCTGGGCTGAGTGAAGCCAAAAGGTAACAATCGTTATGAGTCTATTTACAATATAAATTTTTTTATAAAAAATCGTATTTTTCATAGTATTCCGTATTTATGTTACGATTTCACAAAAATAAAAAATATTTGTGTTACGGATCATCTCAAATTCAGAATCCGCCACTAAGTCTACCATTTGTGTAAAAAAGACTCACACAATTTAATGATTATGAAAATTCTGTTGCTAACATTTGTAAAGAGTGTAATCTAATTTCCAAACAAGGACTCTTGCTTACAAAAGAAACGAAATGGGGCTTACTTTATGATCTCAATATCGAGGTTAAAGCGGGCCATTACACCCAAATATAAATTTCATCATCATCATTATTATTGAACATTATAAATGAGTACAAAATAAAGAATATCGACAAACGATAGAAAACAATTAAAAAGCAATTTATAAAACAAATAATAAGTAAAACATATAAATATGATAAACAAGTAAGAAAACTTATCTCAAGAAAGCCAAATCTCGAGTCTGATACGGTTCTCTTAAAAGGGATACGTTTCTCAAGGTACAACTGTTGAGGAGTAGCTAACTTGACTAACACTGCACGATATTTTATCGAAGAATACTTGTATCTCCTTTAATGAAAATATTGTGTTTTTGTGTGTTTTACAATTGATTCTGGACACCTCTATTTATATTGTGTTTGGTCCAATCATGTTTGGTTTACCCAACGATGTAGGACAAAACTCAACCCACCAAACTACACATCAAGTGTGTTGCTTTATGAATCACTATCTCATTTATGTCTTCTTGGTTATATATTACACAACAAGATCATTGGAAATGACCTTTCGCATGGAAGGTGGGTACATTTTTTATTCTTATCAGGTAGATGAATGGTTACACTATTCATATACATGTCTTCTGTTCTCTCTGCACATATTTATGTCTCTAACCTTTGATAGGGTTTGTCTTCCTTTTCACAATGTTTAATAGATTATCACGTTAATGAATATTTCGAGTATAATTAGTGATTTTGAACGAAGTTGTACATTTCAATTTAGTAATATTTACATAGGACATGATAAGATAATTGATAATCCCATTTGACATGTATCAAACTGCTACCATTTCGGGTTGCTAGTAATAGAAGATGTACAACAACTTTGAATCAGAATAGAAGAACTAATTAGAATGTGTCATGTGTCACAAAACTCATTTTTCTCAATATTTCTTAAACGTAAATTTCTCTCAAACGGTAAGTTAAAAAATCATAAAAATTGCACCATAAAAATCAATGTTTATTCTCTTCGATTAGAGATGTGACAAGGTATACTTTGGACGAACTTTTTTTTTTCATTTGATACCTGCTAGTAATACATGTGATACCCGCTAGTAACACATATGATACCGGCTAGTAATACACGTGTTACTAATTTTGTACAATTAAAACCCAAAAAAATAAAAGTCATCGAAAGTATACCTTGTGAGATGGCAAGTCGAAGAGGAAAAAATGTTGATTTTTGTGGTGTAATTTTTATAATTTTTCGACTTACCGTTTGTGATATATTTGATTATAAAGACAAGAGGGAAAATGGATTTTTGATGAAATTCCATCATTCTCACACAAATTTCTATTCTCATTTGAACCCCACCCTTACATTAAATAAATTATCGTATTTAAAAAGGAAAAATCATCTTGTGCAGCAAGGCATAAAGGGAGGTGATAAATACAACAAACAATTTGATTCAAATATCAAAATTTTGCTACAATAGGTTAGACTGTGAGCTGTTGTACAGTGTGTTGTAGTAAACACTTTTTGTATTGTATCTATCAACTCCCATGCATAAATGAGGAAGTTGTATATATTTTAGAAATTTTACGAATCAAAAATGTAAATTTTATTTTGGCATAGAGGGTGTCAATAGCATATGTGATATCCCGTTTAAAAAAAAAGGTGATGATCTATACATTATCAAAAATTATTCATACATCACTAACGATGATTTACATTGTTATACTATACAACATCATAAAACATATTTATTGGTGTAACGGATAATTTTCAGTGGTGTACGGATAAAAATCCGCCTTACATAAACAACATTATTGTTAAAATTCGGAAACAAAGTGACATTAAACTTTGTGCCAATCATGTAAATCTTAAAACTCGTATGACTAACCCTATAAATTAGCCATCAAATATTCGCATGCTTTAAAATCCCCAAATCTGCGTAAAATTACATAACACCAAACCCTAGCTCACAAAAAACGCAAATCTTACAATCTCCGATTATAATCCGATCAATTCACCGTTTATATACAAAGCGATGGGGCAAGCCGAGAAATTGATGAACCAAATCATGGAGCTGAAATTCACCGCGAAAAGTTTACAACGTCAGGCGAGAAAATGCGAAAAAGACGAGAAATCAGAAAAACTGAAAGTTAAAAAAGCAATTGAGAAAGGAAACATGGACGGAGCGCGAATTTACGCCGAAAACGCAATCCGTAAACGGAACGAACAAATGAATTACCTCCGATTAGCCTCTCGTCTCGACGCCGTTGTCGCTCGTCTCGATACGCAGGCGAAAATGAACACGATTAGCAAATCGATGGGATCGATTGTCAAATCGCTCGAATCGACGTTAGCTACAGGTAATTTACAGAAAATGTCTGAGACTATGGATAGTTTTGAGAAACAGTTTGTTAATATGGAAGTACAAGCTGAGTTTATGGAGAGTTCCATGGCTGGAAGCACGTCGTTATCGACTCCTGAAGGTGAAGTTAACAGTTTGATGCAACAAGTTGCGGATGATTACGGTTTGGAGGTTTCGGTTGGTTTGCCGCAACCTGCTGCGCACGCTGTGCCAAGTAAGAATGCTGAGAAGGTTGATGAAGATGATTTGTCTAGACGTCTTGCGGAACTCAAAGCTCGCGGTTGAGTGTGATACGATAAGGATTTACATATGTGGTTTACTGATATGCTTAGTATATGCTATGATTGGAATAAATCTATGTATATATGACTGAATTTTCATCATGGATTTCTAAATTTATACTGTTTTAAGCCTATTAGTTGCATATGTGTTTGCATATAATGTTATTGCTTTAGTAAAATGTAAGTCTACCAATCCTATATCTGTGCATTTATGCGGAAATTCCCGAAAGAAGTAGCATAATTTTCAAAGTTTCATAATGTAGGTAACCAAAAGTTTCTTACTTCCGGTTGTATCTTACCCTTTGTTGATAGAATCGAACTTCCAGTTCTTTCTATGAGCAAAACGATTTCATGTAACCTACCGTATATTACCTCTCATTCTGAGATTTGCTCTATATATGATACATGTACTGTGGTTGGATCTATATGTTGGAACTCTTTTTACGTGGTTGATTAGGAAATGGTTACTTTGGCATGCGTTGTCATTGAACTATTGAAGTCACGTTTTGGCTTGATTGCATAGTGGTATATTGCATTTAGTGTGATTAAGTTGAGCTAAGTGGTGAACTATATGTTACATGCTTTATGGTATATCATGTTAACACTAGATTGCTTGAAATATATATTAATGTGTTCAAGTCTTTTGGATAACTTCTCAAGCATTCTAAGTCTTCATGTTGATTGCTACACTTGCTATCATTATTGGGCATATATGGATTTGATCATCTTTACCTTAAAGTCTATGTCATGTTTGAACGTGATATTTTCAGTTCATAACTAAAAACAATTCAATGGTGAAAATAATTAGTGAAATATCTCTTCAACATCAGTCAAGGCTTATAAGGTGGTCAAATATCTCTTCAACATCCTTTATCCATGTGGAATGGTTTGTTAGCCCCCTCCCCCACCACGACGTTTCAACTTAATTACGTGTTCTGATACCCTAGAACTAGGAATTCCATGGTTTTGAGTTGATTTCAAAGTTATTGGGCTAATCTATAACTCTGTACTTTTAGGTGTTACAATGGCAATGTTATTTTTCATTGCTTTTAGTAAGTACCTTGTAAATACTTTACTATATGACTAATTGATGGGTTAAAGTTTTCATGTTAGGATTTGTCTTGTGTTAGATGACAGATGTGATATGCCTACTTGTTATGTTGCGTGTTAATCAGTTAGCTTCGGTGTTACAAAGTCGTTGGTCTCTATTTAAATTGAGTCTATTAAAAAATATATATATTGGTAGGAAATGGAATGGTTGTGTACGCTTGCTTGCTTGTTCTGTTGTATCTTGATATTTTCATGGAGTCTTGTAGGTGGAAACTTTGTTGGCTGTATTTGGACCATACTGTGTTATATTATTGATTTATTGTTACATTCTTGTTGGTCTCTATCTAATGGTACATTATCTTAGGCATGGTTAAAGATGAGACAGTTGTCTGAGTTATATTGGTTTTCATAAGATATCTGTTGTTTAGTGCTATAAATGGTTGTCAGATGTTTTCCTGTGCTAATGAGCCTAAATCCAAGGTAGGAGATAAGTGCGTCGCAGTGAAGAACTATGAATTGAATTTGAAATGAGAGTAATTTGGCTTAGAAAACTGTCTCAGACCTTCTAGTTTTGCATTATAAGGTTTCCTGTAGGATTGTTTATTCTCGTCTTAATTAAATGATGTATGTGAGATTCAAAACTTGAAAAGAAGATTTGACTGTGCTAGTATATACTTTTTGCCGGTGAAGCGAGAAGCACAATTTTGTTCCCGAGTAGTGATTCTGTTCATGCAGTAAGCCAGTAAGAACTACTAAAAGATGAATGTACCCGGTGTTTTTCTACTAGAGTAGAGGGAGCAATTTCTACTCATTTATATTTAGTCAAGTGGGTTGAAATCGCCCAAATTTTTATTATTAATGTATCAAGTCTTGTAAAATCACTTTATTAATTGATTAGATTACAATTGGAGTAACATGACCTTCGTTTTGACATTATCTAACACGGCGGACTCACCATTTTGCCACCTCTAAACATGGAGAATTACATTATACTTGTGTACCATACTACCATCTATGACCATGTTTTGCGCGTTTTTCTCCTTCCTTTAGCAATGTGTGTGTGTTCATATGTATGTAATCTTGTTATGACGTCCTGTAAAGAAAAACAATAAATTGAAGCATATACGAGAACTGTTCCTCATAAGAGCTGTTAAAAGCCATTAATTGTGTTTGATGGTTCTAGTTTTTATTTATGTTTATGTTTATAAGGACACACATCAAAATACTAAAATGGTAAACACAACTAATAAAAAGTATGGCATTATAACATTATTTTGAAGTTCTTTAATTACAAATCATTATAATACACCTTAGTATATATTGGATGTCTTTTAGTTATTGTAAATATGACTGTACATAGCATATTTATATCTGTACATGGATAAAAAAAATAAAACGATCATAATAGTATATTTAGATTAATACTAAATGTTATATAAAGAATAGTTATTAACAAAAAGCGCAATAATATGTTTCAGATAAGTGTGCATGTTGCAAAAGTTCATAGTCTTAAATTGTGGACCTAGCCACCATAAGGTTTTATGTACTACTTATAATGTTAGGTTTTGTTCGTCTGGATAGTTTCAAAGCTCCATACCTTTCAAAATGGAGATGATTGATTGGATTAAAATTTTACCAGTACAAACTCTTATTTTTAAGGGTTTATTATTTTTTATGCATTAAACTTTACACTTTTTACTATTGTATTAGTTGAACTTTGAAAACTTCTATCGTATATAATGAACTTGTAAATATGATCTATTGTATGTAAATTTCCTTTTTGGGTAATGCTCAAATAGAAAAGTGTCATTTTTTGACCTTACCCAAAAGAAATAATACATACAATAGATCATATTTACAAATTTACTACATATAATATAACAACTAAAAGTATATTGCATACAATATTAAAAAGTGTAAAGTTTAATACATAACAAAACAATAAACCCTATTTTTAAGCGTATGGGTGTTTGGGTAAGTTTACTTTTGAAGGTTTATTACTTATTCTTCTTATTATACATTGACAAAGCCAAGTCAACCGTCACTATTCATCATCAAATCTGAACCGTTCAAAGTCCCCAAAACTTAGTTGACTCTTAATCCTCTCCCTTGAAAGTACACTAGGCGGTTACTGCTCGTCTCTAATACAGTTTCTTGCTTACCCATGATCTTCTCATTTCATAAAAACCTGCATCTACCATCCAGTAACAAGTCATGAACGATCCAAGTGTACAATTAGACCCACAATCGCTATCATAAGGCGCCCGAACTTATCTCTCTGCTAATTTCCGGAAGCATGCTCACGAATCTATTACACTTTCAGCCTTTCAGGCAAACGTTATGTATCTTTGTTGAATTTTTAGGATGGGTTAAGTTTGGTTTTCAAGTTAAATTCGTTTCAAATTTTCATTCTTTTGGTGTGCCCACCAAGTGTTCGATGAAATGAATAAGCAAAGTTTGTGGATGCAGCCATGGCCTACACCACCTCACACTAAACTACTATCTTCCGATGTAAAATTTATGTACATGTTTAGGTTATTTGAATAAAGATTATATATTTCATGAGATTATGTGGTTTACAGGTTCTGGAACATCTGTCATTATATACAACAAAAAAAGAGGGAGGAAATGTCCTTAACTATGAATATCAGGTAATGTTTCATTTTCACTTGTAGCCTATCAGTATCAATTCAAAACTTTTTACTTATGTAATAAACCTGCTCTTTTTATTCCAACGTGCCCAATGTCACCAACTTTTGAACCGACCCTCATATCATGTAGGTTCTTTCACCAAATTTACCGAATTGTAAGTACTTCTCTACATCATAAGTTAATGAGGTTTCAAAGTCATGACGAAAATTCGCCTAATATGTTGTCATTTTGAAAATTTTATTGATGGTATGGAGTTATTGATGTGGTTTATGTGACGGGTGTTCCTGCAATATCTCGAGCACTTATTGGGCCAATCTGAAATTTGTTCAGGTATATGTTTTGCCTTTCTTTTTCATTTTCAGATTACTATGATAATAACTACACATAAACAGAAATTACGAAAGATCACCCAGATCACCCAGATCACCCTGCTTTCACTATGTTTGACAAGTGGTATGCTTTGTACGAGGTTTCAAACAACAATTAGGCTAGAGTTATCTATAAAGGGTGTGACAAAAGAAAGAAGCAAAAAAGGTCAAGACCAAATTCGAATATTTTTGCAAGATCTGTGTCATTTTAGTTGGTATGCTTTGACTTGCTGCAATTGTTTATACATCAAAGGGAAAGAAACCAAAGTCATCCTTGTAAGCATCAAATGCCTTAATGTGTTTGTTACAATATTACATATGATTAAATGATTACATAAGTTTAAGTTTGATTGTTTGTTCCCATATACAGTTAAATGGGGTGACTGAGGTGGTTATGGTATCGGGCATTCGGGCCAACACAACAAATAAATATGGATTGTATGTTACAAAGGAGCAGCCCCTTAACTCTACTGAGCCTACCTAGCTACCAATCAGCACCACAACTAAGGTACCCACGAGACTAAATCAGTCCCAAGTGCTTCAGGTTCATCCCAAGACAGCTTCTACGCAACTCGAGCTTCCTCTCTGGTTGATAGAATCTGTGCAGGCCCCCTTGGACCACCAGTGGGGTCTTACCTGAGGCTCAACGGCTGCTGGAATTACAGGAATTGACGAGGCATATGTTCTTTGAAGGAGGGTCAAACACTTATGATTGCACGTCAGACTCATTAAGATGGTATAGAGTGGTCTCTCTTGGCTCCTTATTAATGAAAATCTTGATCATCAGCTACTTTTCTCAAAAGAGATGTTATTAGTTTGAGGGGTATGTTTTCAATTTCGTTGAGCTGTGAAAAATATGTTTTTGGTTTACTAATGAAAAATATGCAGTGCAATTCTGTGATATATAAACATTTATCACAAACACAATCCTTTTGCAAGAACTAGAATGATCGTGTTTAATTAATTTTTCTTTATTGCATACAATTTCATTATAGATCAATTTGGCCACTTCTGCTTACAAGTTGCAACTATCATGTGCTTAAAGTTTTTTACTGTATGTTGTCTTTGTATATAGACTTTAAAGAAAGAACTTGATGGAAGTCATGTTGAGCTTCGATCAAGTAATGACCCAAATAGTCAGATACATGGATTTTAAGCTTCAATATAGGAAAAAAAATGTGGTTGGTTAAGGATTGATTGCTTGATTTATTGTAAATTGGATGGTACACTCTAATTGTTAAGATGTATCATTGTTGCTTCTTCAGTGTATATATACACCGATAAAACACATTTTAGCTATATTGATCTTCATCACTTATACGTTTCTCTTAATATCATATAGTAATGCATAAACAAATGCTTGTCCCGTAACAGAATTGCTACTACAAATTTACTAAAAATGACATTTGCCCGGGGCACCGCCCGGGTATTACACTAGTTGTTATAACCTGAAGGTTTCAGGGTGTTTGGGTAAGTATACTTTGAAGGTTATTGCTTATTGTTATCACCAGAAAATTTGAAGCTTATTTTAAGCATTTGATATTATCTTCTATATAAAATAGAAATCGAACTTAAGCTCGTCTATAGTCCCAACCAAGGTTGTTAAGATCGAGATCTTACCTAAGGATCGTTTTTGTCTTTACAAGATCGAGATCATAAGATCGAATTGGGATCTTAAGATCTTACTCATATAGTATAGTCTTGTACATGTGTGTTATAATACATCTAAAAGACCAAATGTATGACAAATTAATTAAATTTTCATATTTTAAAACACTTTAACATTAATTTAGTACTTCTTGTAGCAATTTAGATTACTATATTTTTTATTAAAGGTATAGATTTTCACGTGTTCAACTAATTTAGTAACCAATTAAAGAATGTCTATTACTATTTATATTTATTTAATTCATTAGTTCATATTGAGTAAAAATAGATTAGATCGAGATTGTAAGATTATATGTTCAAAATCGATATAAAATCGGGATCTAAAAAATTCTATGATATTAAGATCCTATGCAAGATGAGATCATTTACTTCATTGAAATCGTAAAATCGACCTCCCAATTACACCCCGGTAAAGTCAAAAATTTTGTGCACGTGAGTTTTCCTCGAGGGTACGTTAATAAACTAACTGCAGGCTACCTTGTTCGATTCATCATCTTTTTCTTTCTGCATTGGACGCACACACTGACACAGTTTTAGCTAATTTCCCATAACCCACAAAACTCATTATATCATTGGTTAACTACTACTCTGTAATTTCTAACCCAAACCCAAAAAAGATGAAACTTTCCAAATGGGTATCAATCGTTTTAATCATTTCACTACTGAGACCTCAAATCTCAACTGGGGTTTCTGTTTCTGAGTTTTCAAAGCAATTTCTTGATTTTGCAAAAAAAGATGAGATTTTTAATTGGATGGTTGGGATTAGAAGAAAGATACACGAGAACCCTGAATTGTGCTATCAAGAATTTGTAACAAGTGAACTTATTAGAAAGGAATTAGATAAATTAGGGATTTCTTATGAATACCCAATTGCGGTTACAGGTGTGGTTGGATTCATTGGTTCTGGTGAACCTCCTTTTGTTGCTTTAAGGGCTGATATGGATGCTCTTTCTTTGCAGGTTTGAATGTATCTTTAAGAAATAATTTTCTTTTTTCATTCTTGAATGAATTTGTAAGATACTTGAAGTTGATGAGCTTTTCATCCCTGCTTTTTAACCGTTGACTTTTTAACCGTTGACGGAGAATGACTTACAAGCCAAACAGATTTAAACCAGGGAAGAAAATAAGCCTGAACTCGATTTGATAACTCGAAGAGTCCTTTTTATTTTTTCATAATTGGGGAGATATCTATCAGTTCTGTTTTTATCCAAGATTCACACCAAAAGGGGATATATAACAACAAAAGGCTTGAAAAACTTTATCAGAATTGGAGCCTTCAAATCATTATCTTCTGAGCTCGTATTTGTACTTAAACTCGTTAAAGTTTGACTTAGTCAACTCTAACAGAGTTTAAGTGAATTATTATTTGATATAAAAACTAGACCAATTACAGCACTAAGATGTACTCATGTAGCATACTAATTGTATTGATATGGTTTTCGTATTTTGTGATTAGGAAATGGTGGAATGGGAGCATAAGAGTAAAGTTCCCGGAAAGATGCATGCTTGTGGTCATGATAGTCATGTAACCATGCTTCTTGGGGCAGCCAGGATCCTTAAAACTCATAGCCATCTTTTGAAGGTATGTTTGTTTCGTATATATTGCCAAGATAAATGGGTTAGCTAAATTAAGTTGATTTTTTGTATTTGACTTACTTGACCCATTCACTAAACTGAAAAATGGGTTGGTATTGCCACATGTATAGATTAATAATGAGCTTTGTAGTAATGCAAAAAAGATTATTCTAATCCCATTGTACCATTTGACTTATAAAGTCAAAGGAAGGCTCTGTATGGTATAAGAGAGCTATTTAATATTTTGGATATTAAATTAGAAAAACAATGCCTGTTTCTTGAGTTTAATGTTCCTAATTTGATATTAATCTCTTACATAAAAATGTGTCCATTTGTTACCATTGACAGGGAACCGTAGTTTTGGTTTTTCAACCCGCAGAAGAAGGCGGAGGTGGTGCCAAGCTGGTGGTAGATAGTGGATATCTTGAGAATGTGAAAGCCATATTTGGTTTACATGTTGCTCCAGAGCAACCTTTCGGTCAAGTGTTCTCTCGATCCGGTACTATTATGGCAGGAAGTGGCTTTTTTGAAGCGGTCATAACCGGAAAAGGCGGTCATGCTGCCATTCCTCAGCACTCAATTGACCCGATATTAGCAGCCTCGAATGTCGTCGTCAGTTTACAACATCTTGTATCAAGAGAAGCCGATCCTCTTGATTCTCAGGTAACTCTTGAGCCTCTTATAGTTATGTAGTAGAGGTAGCAATTTTGACCAATGGGTTATGTTATACCTCAAATGGGTCAAATGGGTAATTGAAAAAAAAGGAACAAATTGGAAGTCTAACGTGTAATTTTAATGCATATAACCACGCAATTCGTTTTGTCAATTAGTTTTTATGGTTGTAATTTATTTTTGTAATCATATTTAATACGTAGTACATTAAGTGTCTACAGGAAGAATAAAGTAAAAAAAGAAGTACATGTGGGTCCACCCAACGTGGCCTCATCCATTTTGTCTTGGTACCTAACCCGCCCACTGTGCCACCTCAACATAAGATGAATCATCTGTTTGTACTAAAGAGAATATCTTTCAGGTTGTTACAGTTGCCATGTTCCATGGAGGTGGTGCTTATAATGTTATACCGGATTCAGTCACCATCGGTGGAACCTTTCGTGCTTTCTCTAAAGAGAGTTTCATGCAACTCAAACAGCGAATAGAGGAGGTATGTATGGCTGTATGCAGACACAGAAACATATTAACGGAAGTTTTACAAAAACCTTTAACGAAACATTTACTCCTATATAAAGAATGCCTCATCTTTCACAAAAATTCCATATTTGGTCCTTAATCTGTTGATTCCTAAAATAATCAGGATTTGGCGTACACCGAAAGATATATCGTTATATCTGATTATCACAAAAACAGGTGATTGTAGGGCAAGCAACTGTTACTAGGTGTAATGCAACCGTGGAATTCGCTACAAAGAACAAACCTTTCTTCCCTGCCACCATAAATCATGAGAGCTTGCACAAGTTCTTCCAAGACGTTGCAGGAGACGTTCTTGGTGTCAATAACGTGAAAGAAATGCCACCTTTTATGGGAGCTGAAGATTTTTCTTTTTACCAAGAGGTCATACCTGGTTATTTCTACTTTATTGGAATGAACAACGGAAAAAATGAAAAAATTGCTTCACTGCATTCCCCTTTTTTCCAACTTAATGAAGATATTCTTCCGTATGGCGCTGCAATGCACGCGTCTTTGGCTGCTACGTACCTTAGTCAAAGTCAAAGCCAACATCTAGAGCGCCGAGATGAGTTGTGAAGTGTTTACATTATAAATTATGACGTATCATAGTTATCTCATATGGTCTAATTTGCAGACAAGTTATATTGTTCCTGCTAACATAAAAGAGTATTTCGAAGCCATGTAAACAGTTGATGTCATTGATCATGTGTCCATTTTATATTAGATTATTATTAAGGTTTATTGCTTAAGTCCAAAATCAGTTTATTTGAAATCTTGTACTTAATATATTTCTTTTTAATCACATTCAATTATTTAGTTATATTGTAATACGATTGTATCCTACCATTACTATAGTAAGAACTATCAATTTCACTTGAATCTCTCTCGTAGGTTTACTTATGTTTTTCATTTTATTGAGTTGCCAAAGCAAGACTTATTATTTATATTACACTTATATATATTTTTTCTTATTGAGTTGCTAAAGCAAAACTCAAGAGAAAATATGGTTTTTATGAGAAATTGCATTTCATTAGTATCCTATCAATAACATTCATTCTCAATTTTTTATAATTCATGGTCTGATTCTTCAAGTTGAGATACCAAATGATCGAACCCATTTGATTTTGTGCACTAACAATGGGTTCATGATAGATGATGGGTCCAAGCTTATTATTATGATGTAACTACTGCGCACTTTGACCATGTACTGATTCCGTCATCGTAATCGATAGATAGATATGATACGTAAGTTCCTGTAATTAAACATACAGAGTAATAGATATGACATGTAAGTTCGTATAAGTTTATAACATATTTAGACTGTCTAGTCATGATAACTTATAGACCAGATACATATCAAAGATATTGAGCTTGGTATGTCCAATCGACTTTCAAAACCATAGACCAATCTTCCGCCTCTGTACCCTTCAACCCGTCAATAGTAACTGTGTTGCTACCTTCAGTTAGCGAACTGAGTTCCCATCCGGCATCCAAATCAATTCATTAGTATTAGCATCAAAGAAGTATGCTGAAAATTTGAGGGGGACATTCTTGGGTACGGCCAACACACACTTCCTCAGTGGAATTTTGTCAAGCAAAAGGAACACCGGAATCAAAGATTAAGGCCCGGTAGAGGGGTTTCAAATCACGACATTCATCGAGAATGTCAGATCCATAATAGGCATATATTTTTCCTCAAATATTACAACCACGGGTCTCACCAGCCTTATTTCTAAACCTTACCTCCAGAGCAGCGTCTACTGCGTCCTTTATTAGGATGTAATGCATGTGTATCATCCCATCCTCACCTTTAACCTCAAAAGTGCCACACTCGCTACGTAAATTGTTGCCCCAAATATTTGATAACTTAAAGTTAGGCTTGCAATTGATAACTTCAAAACATGCATCCTTCTCCTTAGTAGTAGCATACATCTTTGTTGGGCTAAAATCTACCGGAGATCAAATGCTTAAATATTCTAAGTGTTTAGCCTGTTGAAAGTTAATGTTGTTGGTGCAATGAAGACTTAGTTCTGCTGGTGGAAGTTAACTATGTTCATTTATTGAAAACAAAGTTTTTCAGAGTTAGTTCTGCTAGTAATTTATTGTTAGTTCTGCCAAGTGTTTTCAATGTTAGTTCTGCCAAGAGTGAAGAAATGCAAAGATTAGTTCTGCCAGTTCAAATTGTTAGTGCTGCTCATTGTTTTGTTAATGCTGCTTAGTGGATCTGCTTTCTACCAACTCTGCAATACAAGTACACCTATTGCAGACATGCTTTTGAGGAATAGTGCACGCTGCAGACAAGGAATGGTAATGCATTTAATGCTGGCGTGTTTCCTAGAAAACTTGTCTTAGAAAAGTAGATTTTGTATAGATTATATACAAGTTGTTAAGTGTATAAGTATGTCCTTTTGGCTCATTGTTACAGAGCGTAAATGCTTGTATCTGTGAATGTATCCTTGAATACTTGTATTGTAAGTCTCTAGTCAAGTTGTAACCAAGTTTCAAGGTTTCTTTGTAACCCTGATATAATAATAGTGTATCCGTATTATTTCAATAATAATATTGAGGCTTTTGGCTATTGAATCAATTGTGTTATTACATTGCTTACAAATCTGTTTCAATTGCATTACAAGTAATATACATAAATCTTCCTACTTGACAAGTGTTATTCCGCAAACTTCTTGTTAAGAATTCATAGCTTGTATCAATACATTTGTGCAAACAAGTGTTATTGTGGGACCCCACAATTGGTATCAGAGCTTGTGTAAGCTTTGATTTCAGGAAGATCTGGGATAGTGCAGTGATCATTTGAGGTTTAGTACATCTTTAAGCTTGATATTATTAGAATGACATCAGAATTTGTAGATGGTATTCAGGTGTCTAGAATTCCTATTCTTAGACCTGGTGAATACAACATGTGGAGGAATAGAATCAAGCAACACATGTTGCTCACAGATTATCAGTTATGGAACATTGTGGAAAATGATCCCAAGTATAAAACTGATACAAATGGTGTAAGATTGCCAAGGGGTACCCCAACAACTGAGCAAGAAAGAAGAGAGAGAGCTACAGAACTTAAAGCTCTAAGTACTTTGTTACTCTCCATTCCAAATGAGTATCAAAGTGAATTTGAGCAGGTTGATGATGCTAAGGTGCTTATAGAGGAGTTAGATAAAAGATTTGTAAGGAATGAAAGCACCAAGAAGAACAAGAGGTCTATGCTCAAACAAAAGTTTGAGAATTTTAGTTCTGTCAAGTCTGAAACCTTGACTCAAGTCTTCAACAGGTATAGAAAGCTAGTTGCTGAGCTTAAGAATCACAAAGTTGTCATAGACAAAGATGATCTTAATAGAAACTTCTTAAGATCTTTGGGTGAAGAGTGGACCATATATACAGTGGGTCTAAGACAAAGGAGTGATTTAGATGATAAAGAGCTCAATGATCTGTACAATGATCTTATAGCTTTTGAGCCTGAAGTTGAAAGCAGGAAGCAAAGTGTTAGTGAAGCACAGAGCTCTCAGAATGCTACATTTATGTCCATGGGAAGATCCAAGGCAGATCCAAAGGGTTATGGATCTGTACCTATTGTGAAAGGTGTAGGATCTAGTTCATCATCTGTAGCACAAGAAAAGTCTACAGATCAAGTGGTAGAAGCCTTCTTTGCTAGTCATGTGAACTCTTCACTGACTAATGAAGAATTAGAACAGGTGAATCCTGATGATCTGGAGGAAATAGACATCAAATGGCAGATGACAATGATTACCATGAGGGTAAAAAGGTTCTTGCAGAGGACAGGAAGAAACAACTTTGCAGGAAAAAGAGATGATAATGTGGGGTTTGATAAAAGCAAGGTAGAATGCTACAACTGCCACAAATTGGATCATTTTGCCAGAGAATGCAGAGCTCCAAGGCAAGAGGTGAGTGGACAGAGATCTGGGGGTTACAATGCTGCTTATAATGGTTCACAGAAAAGAACCATTGCTGTTCAAGAATCTACACCAAATGCTCTTGTTTCACAAGATGGTATGGGGTATGATTGGAGTGATCAAGCAGAAATGGAACCTCAGAATCATGCTTTGATGGCTGTTGGAGAAGAAGGCACATCAGATGAAGTCCCTTATGAGGTACAAGCAAAATTATGTTCTAGTGTGTTTAAGAAAACTGTTAAACACTACAGGGATCATAATGCTAATATTTGCAAAGAACTTAGGGATTGGGACATTAGAAGCCAACACACAACCTTAGCAATAGAAGATCTAGAAAAACAGATATAAGCATACAAGAAAAATGAAGAACAATATGATT
Organism: Pseudognaphalium luteoalbum; assembly: GCA_963422505.1. NCBI lineage: Eukaryota > Viridiplantae > Streptophyta > Magnoliopsida > Asterales > Asteraceae > Pseudognaphalium > Pseudognaphalium luteoalbum. The sequence goes on from OY730194.1 coordinate 1,995,832, forward strand.
ATGATCTTAAGTATGCTCAGTATGAAAAAGATATGTTGCAAAGTAAGGTTGATGAGTTAATTAAGAAACTAGCTGAAGTCACTGCTGAGAAAGAAAGTATCAAACTTACAGTGGCTGAGCTAGAGAATGCTTCTGAAAGTGTTCAAAATTTGATTAAGAACCAAATCCATGATAAGATTAAAACTGGCTTAGGTTATAATTTTAACAGTGTACCTTCACCTTACAACCACATATACATGCCTCCTAAAACTGACTTAGACATAAGTAAGCTTAAGGAGAAAATGGTAGATGAGGTTAAGCAAGCAGATCCTGTTGCTGCATTGAATGAAAATGCAACTGATCTAGAAAAGGTTGAGATATCTGAGTGGATTTCAGATGATGAGGATGAATCTAAGGAGGATGAGAGAGTTCATTCAAAACTTAGTTCAGTTACTGGGCTAGTATCTAAGTAAAAGCTAAGAAACTAGCAGAGGGTAAGAAACTGTTTCAAGAAAAAGCTAAGATGAACTTGAATAATCTGAAAGGGAAAGGTGCTAGTACATCTGTTAACACACCAGTAGATGATAAAATTGTTGTTGTTAAATGTACTAAGTGTGTTTGTTCTGCTAACTCATCACCATCTTCAAAATCAAAGAAAGATTCAAGAGGAAACCAAAGAAATTAGAATAAAATGGTTTCTCAAAAACTTGGATCTAATTTCAAAAGGGTTGATGAGAAAGCTTGTTTCATCTGTGGAAGATTCAATCATCTTCAAAAAGATTGTTATTATAACCAAAGACTTCAACGGGTTAAACAATCATCATGGACTACTACTGACAGAATTAACCATCAAAATTTTAAAACAAAAGTTAATTCTACCAGTATAGTCAAAAAGTCAAAGGCAAAAGTTAACTCTGCTGCACCAAAAGGAAGTGCAGGAGTGTTGACCAAAAATAAGGCCAACAGAACTAACATGACTAAGACAAATTTTAATTCTGCCAAGCAAAACAACAAGGTTAATTCTGCTAGGCAAAAGTTAACCAAATTTAGTTCTGCCAGGCAAAATACAAGTGGTGCAGAAATTAATTCTGCCAGGCCACTTAATACTGTCAAGTCAAATATCAGTTGGGTTTGGAAACCAACTAAACTGACATCAGCATCAATTACCTTCAAAAGAGTTGATCCTGTTGATCAGAAAGGGACACCCACAACCAAATTGGTTTGGGTTTCCAAGAGAAACTGATCTTTTGTCATTTATATGTGCAGAGCAAGAAGAAAAGCTTATGACATATTGATAGTGGATGCTTTAGGCACATGACAGGAGATAGAAGCAGATTGGAGGACTTCAAAGTCATTGATGGAGGTCCTGTAGCTTTTGGAGGTAATCCTAGAGGAGGAAGGATTACAGGAATGGGAAATGTCAACAGTGATAAGATGAGCTTCAATGATGTATACTTTGTTGAACAATTGAGGTACAATTTGTTAAGTGTTAGACAAATAACTGAGAAAAAGAACCCAGTGTTCTTTAATGACACAGAATGCTGTATTCTTTCTGAGAAATTTGTTCTTGACCCTAAAATGATTTTAATGAAAATTCCCAGAAAGAACAACATGTATAGCTGTGAATTGGCTATGTTTGTACCTAAACCTGAATTGAGTTATCTTATTTCAAAAGCAACTGTTGATGAATCTGACCTTTGGCATATAAGGATGTGTCACATGAATTTTAAAACAATAAACAAACTTGTTAAAGGAAAACTTGTCAGAGATTTACGAGAGAAAACATATTCATGTGATGACCACTATGTTGCATGTCAAAAAGGCAAGAAACATAAATCCTCTTATAAGGCCAAGACACTGAACTCTATTGACTCACCTTTACACTTACTGCACATGGATTTATTTGGACCAACAAATGTGAGTAGTATAGGTAAGAAGTCATATTGCCTAGTGATCACTGATGATTATAGCAGATTTAGTTGGGTATTCTTTCTTAGAACCAAAGATGAGACTGGAGACATACTAAGGTCGTTCATCATTAAGATTGAAAACCAAACCAATAGAAAGCTAAAGATCATTAGAAGTGACAATGGAACAGAGTTTAGAAATCAAGAGATGGACAAATTCTGTGAATCAAAAGGTATAGATAGACAGTATAGTGTTCCTAGAACTCCACAGCAGAATGGAGTAGCAGAAAGGAAGAATGGGACACTTATTGAGGCTGCTAGAACTATGTTAGCAGATGCTAAACTACCAATGACCTTCTGGGCAGAAGCAATTAGCACTGCTTGTTATGTCCAGAATAGGGTATTAGTTGTTAAGCCTCATAACAAGACACCTTATGAGTTGTTTCTAAATAGCAAACCTTTGGTTAGCTTTCTTAAACTATTTGGATGTCCTGTTACTATCTTAAATACCAAGGATCAATTAGGCAAGTTTCAAAGCAAAGCTGATGAAGGATTCTTTGTTGGTTACTCTTTCCAAAGAAAAGCATACAGAGTATTCAATAGTAGAACTAGAATAGTGGAAGAGACCTTAGATGTGACCTTTAATGAACACACACCTAATGCTTTAGGAAAAGGTCCAGCTCACCTGTTTGACATTGATGCATTAACCAAATATCTTAGATATATGCATGAGTCATCAATTGCAGGTACAAGTACAAGTGTAAATGCAGGTACAAGTGCAGGTTAACAAACAAACAAATCACCACAATTTGTTTTGTTTCCAACATGGCTACCTGATCCACCTGCAGTACTTGAATCTTCCACTCCTGATCAACAACAGAGTTCAGAGCCCATTTCATCAAACTTGGATGATAATGGTGCATATGGTGATGGAAATACATCATCAGATCCAGATTGTCCTCAACAAGAAGAAACATCAATTGAAGGTGCACAGGATGAGCAACAACCATCAAGGATGGAGGTGTCAGAATCAAGTGGTCAAATGATTCAAGAAGACACCAATATGGATCATAATTTTACCAATTTGGAATCTGGGATAGAGATGGCAGCTGGTCCACAGTATCAAGCTCATAAAATCAAGCTACATGCCACTGGACAATGTCATTGGAGCAATTGATGCTCCTATGCAAACAAGAAGGTCATCTAAAACTATTGATGAAAATGCAAATTTCTCTTTGTTTGCTTGTTTTCTATCACAGATAGAGCTCAAGAAAGCTGTTGAAGCTTTGAAAGATCCAAGCTGGATTGAAGCTATGCAAGAGGAACTACTTCAATTCAAAATTCAAAATGTGTGGACTTTGATGGATCTACCCAAAGGAAAACGGGTAATTGGTACCAGATGGGTATACATGAACAAAAAGGATGAGAGGGGCATAGTGATTAAGAACAAGGCTAGATTGGTTGCACAGGGATACTCACAAGAAGAGGGAATTGATTATGATGAGGTATTTGCACCTGTGGCAAGAATTGAGGCTATTAGATTGTTCTTGGCTTATGCTTCTTTCAAGAACTTTAAGGTATACCAAATGGATGTAAAGAGTGCATTCTTGAATGGAAAGATAGATGAAGAAGTGTATGTATGTCAACCACCAGGGTTTGAGGATCCCAAACATCCAAATAAGGTGCTTAGATTGGACAAAGCACTTTATGGATTGCATCAAGCTCCTAGAGCTTGGTATGATACTTTGTCTGTGTATCCGTTAGATAATGGTTTCAAAAGAGGTGCTATAGACAAAACCTTGTTTATCAAAAGAATTGAAAGTGATATTCTACTAGTACAAATCTATGTAGATGATATCATTTTTGGTTCAATAAGGGACAATCTTTGCAAAGAATTTGAATCTCTTATGCATCAGAAGTTTCAGATGAGTTCTATGGGAGAATTGACTTTCTCTTTGGGTCTTCAAGTGAAGCAGAAAGCAGATGGAATCTTCATAAGTCAGGATAAGTATGTGAAGGACATTTTGGATAAGTTTAGATTCAATGATTCAAAGATTGCAATCACACCAATGGAAACACATCAACCACTACTTGAAGATCTTGAGGGGGAGAGTGTTGATGAACATCTCTATAGATCCATGATAGGTTCACTGATGTATCTTACATCCAGTAGACCAGATATCATGTTTGCAGTATGTGTGTGTGCAAGGTTTCAAACAAATCCTAAGTTATCTTATCTTCATGATGTGAAGAGAATTTTTAAATACCTAAAAGGTCAACCTAAACTGGGCCTATGGTATCCAAAGAATTCTTCTTTCAATTTGGTAGCATATTCTGACAGTGATTATGGGGGTAACAATTTGGACAGAAAGTCAACTTCAGGAGGATGTCAATTCTTGGGAGATAGGTTAGTATCTTGGCAATGCTAGAAGCAAACTACTGTGTGTACATCAACAGCAGAAGCATAATATGTTGCTGCATCAAGCTGTTGTGCATAAATCTTATGGATTCAAAATCAGATGCTAGACTATGGTTTGACTTTTCTAAATACTCCCATGTATATTGATAATAATGCTGCTATAAGTATCATTAATAACCCTGTAAAGCATTAAAAAACAAAGCATATTTAAATTAGATATCATTTCATTATGGATTGTAATGAGAAAAGATTAATTCAAAATTTCAAAATACATACGGATAATCAACTTGCAGACCTGTTCACAAAAGCATTTGATGTTGGAAGGTTTACATTTTTGGTTACTGGTATAGGTATGATGAACAGCTCATTATAATCATTATCTATTTTCAAAATGTCTTTCAAAAGGGGGTTACACTTGATACTTTAATTTGTTATAGCAGATATTATAAGATTCTCAATATTTATACTTTCATAACTTAGTTCTGCTAGTATAGATAGTGATTATCTTATTTAGTTCTGCTAGTACAAGTTAATTCTGCTAGTTAAATTGTATTTTTGAGCTAACAGTGCAGGATTAAAAGCTCAAAGGTTGTTAGTTCTGCTAACTCAGTTTTCAACAACATTAATTCTGTTAGCACAAGTTAGTTCTGCCAGCACTATTAATAAAAGGGTGACGTGGAATTGTCCAAGTGTGAAGAAAGGTTGAAATTAGTTCTGCTAGAGTTAATTTGCAAAAGTTAATTCTGCCAGTACTTTTTCCAACTTTAATTCTGCTAGTGTTATTTTAGGGCTTGAAAGTACTGTTCACTTTTATTTAATCTGCCAAACACTACACTTTTTCAATTCACTTGCACTTTTTCTCGAAAATTGAAATTACCTTCAAACAAACCTCCCAAAACCTCTCAAACCTAACATTCAAAAATGGCATCTTTATTTTCTTCTTCTAAAACACTCGATATTGGTGATCAACACAACGTATGTGGCTTCCTTCTTAAGTCACAAGGATCATATGATTACCATGAAATCATTGATTTCTTAAAGTGCACCACTCTCAGGTTTGCCTTTATTGTTAATCCCATGATTTTCATTTCACATATCAACGACTTCTGGACATCTGCCGTGGTGTCAGAAGAAAATGGGGTTAAAAACATAACGGCAACAGTACACGAGAAGCGTATCATTATAACTGAAGCTTCCATACGTGCCCATCTTCTCTTAGATGATGCAGATGATATGGAATGCTATGTTACTTCTTAGATACACGACCAACTTGTGTTGTATGGGTATGAGGGGGAGAGAACAGAAAAATTGACATATTACAAACAACTCTTCTCTCCACAATGGAAATTTGTAATCCATACCCTACAACACTGCATTTCTCAAAAGAAAACTTCTTGGGAGCAATTTAGCAGTAACATTGCTTCTGCTTTAATTTGTCTTGCCAACAATGAGAAGTTTAATTTTTCAAAATTAATTGTTAATGGAATGGTAAATTATCTTGAGAAACCAAAGGATAAATTTTTAATGTATCCAAGATTTTTACAACACATTATTGACCAGGAAATCCAAGATCTACCCAGGGAAGGTGGTAGATTAATCATCTCAAATCTTTCTAAGAAAACTTTTTCTAATATGAGGAGAAATAGGATGGTCAAGGGAAAAGAATTTTCTGGGAAGGTGACCAATTTGACAGATCATATGTTGAACATGCCTTCCACTGTGCCACAGGAAGTAGAAACTCCCACTACTTCTCAACCAAGTGGCACAGTTTCAAAAACTAAAAGAACAAGGGACCCTAAGCCTGCCAAACCTAAAGCCAAAAAGGCTAAGAAACAGACAAATGAGGCTACTCTTCCTCAATTTTCTAAGCCCAAAAATGCTAATGAGGTGGTCACTAAGGAGAAGAGAGACTATGTGAAAAGGGCTACCACTACTGTTGCTACCTCACTAGGAGAGCAAGACAGTGGTACTGGAATTAGGACCCAATCCATGGCAACACAGGATATTGAGATGCCATTGGATTCCTCTATTGCTGAGGATCCAGTGGATATCAATATATCCAGTGGTCCCAGGTGCCAAGAAACCACAATGGGGGCTAGTGATGCTCAGACTGGGTCTGAGACATTGGCTAAATCTTCCAATGATCTATTAAAGGAGGGTAACACTTCTGGCAATGGTGAGGATAGCTTGACTTTAAAGGAATTGATGGATATCTGTACAAAACTGTCAAAGAAGGTAGAGGATCAGAAGGTAGAAATTGCAAAATTAAGGGAGAAGGTGGATCTGTTGATGAAGGAGAGGGATGAGTACAAATGCAAGGCTGAGAGTAAGTCCACTGGACTGAAAAGATTGCTTGTTGATGAGAGCACCAGTGAGGAGGATATTGGAGATCAGTTTGAATTTACTGGTGCAGGGGAAGCAGAAAAGATAGACATATCTGAGGAACAAGCAAATTTGATTCTGGCTGAGGAGGAGCAGAAGAAGCAATATGAAAAGGATCTTAATGATCTGGAAAAGCATGTAGATGATGTGGTGGAGATAGATGAGAGCATTCATGGTGATGTGAGTGCAGAGCAGCTTGGGAATGTAGTTGGTAGCTTGATTCTGGAAGTGTTAGATGAAGATATATCTGAGGATGCAAAGAAAAGTGCCAAAAATATGTTAGATAGTGCTGCTGGAGTTAGTGCTGCTGGTACAGATGTTGAAGTTAGTACTGCCAGATGAACAATATCTGGTATACCTTCCGGTAATCACATTATTCATTCACGAATATAAATAAAGAATAGATGAACAATATCTGGTATACCTTCTGCCACCACATCACAATGAGCTTTGACTTCGTCTAACAATTTAACCAACTCTTCAGGGTCAGTACTACAAGTTCGATATCCTGCATAACTTGTACCATCTGGGACCCACTTTCTATCAGTCGGGGTCCACTTTCAAGTTTAGCAGCCTGGAAATAAAAATGGTATTCAATTTCTCATTTTTAAAAAAATATGTTATCAGTTTTCCTGCTGTGAAGAAGTTACTTACAATGAAGCAGATTTTAATATACTCTTGTTTCCGTACAGGAGACACGTACACTATCCAATCTGCTTTTTTCTTTTCAAACCCATACCTATATATGCAGACAGAAGATATGAAAGCAATACGAAAGCCACTGTTCATATATCATTGGTGAAATGTATCAACACTATCGACAATATATTACTAGGAAAACAATCTATTACTAGCCAATTGATTGATATATATGTTTTGATAAACTCAGCAAGTAAAGTACCTCAGAGTTCCAAGGTCTTTATAAGAATTGTCGAAATCTCTCTTCGCGATAATAAAAGGTGGTATACCTTCTACATTTATCACCACATCTCCCCATCTTCTGTCATTGATTGAAAACCATTTCTTCAGTATGTCTCGAGCCTCAGATTCTTTCTCTAAAAGAATTTCCTGAGAATAAGTTTGGCGCCATAGTGACGCGTCAACTTTAGAATAGTTAAGCATACGAATTAGCGTTTCTGCGATAACACATCGTTGAAAGTGACCCACATGTGTTTCCTCGTCCAATGAGGGATAGTCTATTATTACCCTTTCCACATGAAGTTTTGGCGCCTATGTGTCTATACCATCTTTTAGCGTCTTATGAATGTTCTGCAAAGAAACAAGAAGAATCTATGTGAACATTGTAATGTAGGTTTTAAAAGAGTTGGATAAGAAAAGAAAAGATACCTCAGCCATCCATCTCTGTGATATTGAGAAAGTTACAAAACCAACATCTTGTATGAAGGGTTCTCCCTCTATCATGTCAGACTTCATAAGATTATTCTTAATTTTCTATAATAATAAACAAAAACACAGAGAAACATATAATTACAGTTGAGAAAAATCTAAAAACCATGATCGACAAAAATAATATTACCTTTCCAACATCGATTGGTCGTTTAATACGCGGATGCTTTTTTCTCAATTCAGGGCTTTTTCTCAATACAGGCCATATATTCAAGACATTCTGGTTGTCATCATACAAATAAAGTTAAAAACGCAAGCAACGTATACCAATTGTAATCACCCAGCTGCCCTTCCTGGCTGGAATTATACACCGCCTTTTCTTTAAATTCGCGGAAACTACGATGAAGTGACTTGTCAAATAGCTTTGAGATTTCTTCATCAAGGCTCCATCTCTTATCTTCCTGTATTGCAGAATGCAGACAGACTTGTTCTAATCCTGGAACTTCGTTTATCATTAATTTAGAAGCTACCATGATGGACGTAGAAAGTGCACTTACTATCTGTCTAGTAACAAAAGAGTAAAAACTAAATGTTATGCAATAATATTACTCAACTCATGCAGAGAATGTCTTCGACCTCCAGTTCCTCCGACTTAGCCGCCGATTCTTCGGTCAACATGTGAAATTGAATGTTTAAACTATTCGAGATAAATGAAGGGTCAAAAATGACAATTTATAATTGTCATATTCTATCATTTTATATTTAGTATTTATTTTATTTTTATTAGGATTTATCTTTTATGTATTGGAAAAGATTTATTTTCTCCTCCAAGTTTAGGACTACTATATAAGGATTAGAGTATTAGGGTTTTAGTTATGTTATGATGAATTGAGAAAAGAAGAGTGTTACTCTTGAAGTCCCGTTTTAGGGCACCTTTTGAGGGTTTATTGAATTTCCAATCTTGTTTATTGTGTGATTTCTTCGATTCACAAACACCCCGTCATCATCAGCAATATAATACGAATAAGATGATAAACATCCATAATTCTAATTCTAAGTAACAGATTATAATGCCAATTTATAGCAACAAACCCTAGATAATCAACCAAAACGAATACGATCATCATAGACAAAAACAATTATTATTCATATCGTGTATAATTCTATCATCAATAAATAACAGATTAGTTCATTAGTTAATTTATCACCTAGAATTGAAAAGAAAAAAGGAAATAAATTTAGGGTTTTTGTAAGTTGTCAAAAAGTATCTAAACCGGTTTTTGATTCAAGGTCATGTTCTAACAACAATAATAAAATAAACTACTACTGAGTACTTTATGAATTATGATCAATAACATTATAGTTTTTTTCCAATAATTGTTTAAAACAAGGTGATACGAGTCTAATGAAACACATGATTGGCACGTGATCAAGATAATAGAATACAACATAATCATAAATAGCCCTTTCCGAATTCATTTCCATTTTCAACTTGAGTTGTAATCTGTCTTTCTGTCTCTTTCAATCAGTTGTAAACCATATCAATCATTCGATTACGAACATATTTCTTTCATTCTGTAATTGAGATTCCTAATAGTTCGTTGCGTAATTCTTCATTTTCTTAATCGAATTTCTAGAATTACTGTATCAAATGGTATCAGAGCCCTATCCTGGCAATTTGTACGACTAATTTCGATTCAGTTCGTTAGAATAATCGCACATATATTCGTATCGATTTGATTTCTATTTGTAGACTTGAATCAACAGCAGCATCCGCATCCCAAAGAATACCAGCCGGCTGTGGATGAAAATTAGAAGAAACTTATCTGTAAATCAAAATTGAAGAATCGATGGCAGAGTTGAAGAGAAACTTGGCAACTGTAAGAAGCGATCAACAAATTTTGATGGAAGGAATGGGACAGTTGACCAAAATGAACCAAGGTAATGCTCAAACTAATTAATCTTGTTATGATATGAGTACTATGAATTCTAATTCACATATTGTGAATGGGTTGAGACCATTGTTGGCTAGTGAATGTATCCATGAAGTAAATTTTGAGGAAAATAGGAATAAAGATAGAAATAGTGTTGAGAAGAATAAGAATGCATATAAAGTGTTCGATGATATGTCAAGCCTAAGAAATCTCAGAAAAAATAGCACTGTTCAAGAATATTATAAGGCATTTGAATCTTTGATTAATAAGGCATCTGGATTGAATGAATCGGAAATCGTTAATTGTTTTGTTGGAGGTTTGCAACCGGAATTTGAAAAGAGAGTTGAAATTTACAAACCTTGCAATGTTTATGATGCTTATTGTTTGGCTATAATGGAAGAAAATGTCTAGTCTACCTTTGCTAAATACTCAAACGGTTGAAGAAGCAAGTGCTATAGAGAATAACAATAAGTTGGTTGTTATTGATGAATCTGGGAAGGATGGTGATAAGGGTGTAGAGATGGAACTAATTCATAACTTTTCCACTATTCTGAAACCTGATAAAGAAGAAAAACTTGACAGAAAATATGATGAGAATGGTGTGGATAAAGTACGTGGTCATGGATACAAAAATGCAAAGGCTAGTGGAGTTTCACATAAGGAGGTAGTAATGGTTGAAGAAACTGAGATTGATAAATACATGGGAGGATTGGAAGTAACAAATGTCAAAAAACAAAAGAATGAAGGGGCATTGGATACTACAAATCGGGACTTTCCTACTTTCATTGATATATTTGCAACTAAAAGAGTTAGGGCTGCGAAAAATCAAACTTTAGTTGTGGAAGGACATAATCACAATCATGATATTAGTATCCCTGGTCATGATACACTTGTTCCTGGACATGATGCACCTACTCATACTTCTGTACTGAGAATCACACTTCATCAGATGCAATTAATGGGTTGGGTCAAAGAATATGATTGGAAGTCGGGCATAAGATTTTTGTCAGAAAAGCAATGGAAAAGAATGAAATGTGGTTTAACAGAACTTGGAGTTTATATTTTTAATTCCTTACTGATAATGGTGTCTGATGTAAAAAGGAATGAATTAGAAGTTAGGGAAACGAGAAGGGTTGGTTGGCAACTAGCAATTATGCAAGAAAATGAAGATGTGTGGAATGATTTGAGTAGAGATGGTCATGTTTCTTCTAATGAATCTTTCATTGGGGACAAGAGAATTTGGCAGCCTTGTGATGGTTTGACAATTGATGAGACTTTTAAGTGGACACTTGGCTAGTCAATACGAGAATGGAAGAACATCCAGCAAGGTTTAGACAATGATATGAATAAAGAAGCATCTGTTTTAGAAGATTTTGTTGACACTAATGTCATATGCGTAGACATTCAAGCACTTTGGGAATCTACTGCATCAAAAACAATCGAGTTTGGAGGTATTTCAGCTTGTGGACATGGTATGGATGAAAAATTAATTCAAAGAAAGCAAATTGAAAATGAGTTAAAGGAAGCTATTAGACAGATTCATACCAAATTCGACTTTGAATCTAGAGGAACACAAAGTAATGGTAGTCAAACGTATGACGAAGAAGAAGCTGCGAAAAGTGAAAATATTAGCCAACTTAAGTATCTAACTGATTTTGCTACTCATGTTTAGGACAGAAGGCAGTGAGTTGGGTTGCATTCAGAAGGACAATGATCGACTCAAAAGGGAGAAACTGATGCATTTATGGCCGAAATGGAAGTCTAAATCGTGCTGGAACCAATTTGCATGTAAGTTCGTGTTGGAACCTGTTGCAGCAAAAAAAAAATCATCAAGTAGTCCACATTTTTTAGCTCAAATCGTGATTTGGACAACTTGTTTCTGCTTGTACCCTTTCGTATTCTGATGATGAAGGATGGATTATTCTGGATCTAGAAGCAATATCGGATAGGAGGTTGGTGAAACGAGATAAAATTGTTGTGGTGTATGTATTTGTGAAGTGGACTGATGGCAGTAAACAAGAATCAACTTGGGAAGTGTATGGTGATCTCATTGAACAATTTCCACCTTTGAAAAGCAAATTCTTGAGGTCAAGGATTTTTTAAAGGGGAGTGGAATGATACGAGTCTAATGAAGCACATGATTGGCACGTGATCAAGCTAATAGAATACAACAGAATCATAAATAGCCCTTTCCGAATTCATTTCCATTTTCAGCTTGAGTTGTAATCTGTCTTTCTGTCTCTTTCAATCAGTTGTAAACCATATCAATCATTCGATTACGAACATATTTCGAGTTTCATTCTGTAATTGAGATTCCTAATAGTTCGTTGTGTAATTTTTCATTTTCTTAATCGAATTTTTAGAATTACTGTATCACAAGGTTTCTGGTTGGACCTTTACATCGTAATTATATTACAGTTGCCTGTGAGTTGACGTAGAATCCTTGTTGAAGGAGACTAGTCGTTTTTTTATTTTTTTGTTGAGAGAAGATAATGGGAGAGGATGGAGGATTTTATTAAATCTTCTCTACAATCTTTCCTCCCAAAATTCAAGATTTGAAAGGAAAGAATAATTTAACCCAATATTAACCTTTATTTAAACACACTTTTTAATCATATTTAATTATTTATTGTTATTATTTTCTCAAATACATAAAATTTGGTAATTAATATTTACTTGAAGCAATTTTTTTTTCTTCTCCACATCGGCAACACTTTTTTCCTTCTCCAAATAGAAATTTCATTATCAAATTATATATGTTTTTTATGGGCTTTAACTTTCCACTTAGCTATATTAATTTATTATTTACTTCTTGTTATTGCAAGCATGTCGAGTAAATTTTGACAAGCTGAGTATTAGAAGAAAGATCCAATAATGTTTGTCGTTTTGATCTTCATTGTTGTTCTATTATGGTTTGATTTGAATTAGGCAAAAGACCCGTGATAACGTGGGATAAGACATTTGATTTTATAAAAATTAATTTTTAAGATAAAAAGGTTCTTTTTTTATTTATCATGTTAAATGTATGATAAAAATGCTTAAACCAATTTTAACATAACTTTTCATAATCAAGGACGTGAATTTAACATTTTATTGTAATATGTTTTTATTTAAAGTTTTAAATATGTTACCGATTTCAATTTTGTAGATATTAAATATAATTAGTGAAAGTAAGATATATTATAATCTTTTAAGTATAAAAAATATTGTCAAAAGTAAACATCATGTAAATCATTGGAGTATGTAAGAAGATGCATAACTCAATAAATCAAATAGCATAAGTAAGAAGAAAAAAAGGAAAAACAATGTTAGTAATTGACTTTTTAATAGTTATAAAGCATTTACTTGTTCCTAGTTAACCAAAGTGGACTTGAACAAAACTAAATGAAGAGAAAAGTCATCTACAGTTCTACATATTAGGCACTTTTTTAACTTCTATCGAAGCTCAAATCACGTAAATGAACCAAAAATGCATTTAGTCAACTATCAATCATAATTTACCAATACAATTATATCACTATAGCTAATAACAATAGCAATTAAGTATTGAAGAACAAATTTGAATAGCTAGATGTGAATGATAAAGGCTCACTCCTGCAACATGCAAAAAGAAAAGTTTCTATTAAGAAAAGGTTTTCTGTGGAATATAGTTAAAGATACATGCACTCAAAGTATTTATAATTTTACCTTAAGTGATACCAATGTATTTAAAATTTCCAGAAGATGTATAAGTTAGAACTAACTCAGGTGACTCTTAAATGTCTTTCTTGTCATCTTCAACAGGTTCAACTTCTTCAATATCTAACCCACACACCCAATCTATATATAAATAAGAAAACCAAATACTTGTTCAGAGATATATTTGAACTTTTGGTATGGATATATATACTTAGATGAAAAAGTGAATCAAAAGGAAAATAAATAAATAAATAACAGCTTACTTAACATGTAGTACACATTGATCATAAAACCCTCATACATATTCGTTGGCGAATCTAGAACATACAAAGCACTTATAAACATATGCACGCAATTAGGAAAAAACGTTAAAAATCCATATCACACAAAAAATATTTAGATAGAACGTTTATAGCCTTGTTGCACATGATTCGGTTGAACCCCTCCATTTTGCCACCTCTATAAAAAGTCAAAGAAGGTAGTAGAGGAAGATACCTTTGATATGAACAAGAAATTATATGCCCACGCTTCGCGATGGGTTAAAACTCTATTTATATCATTATGTTTGATTTTATACTCTCTATTACTTAGTTTCGTTTCCACATTTTTGAGTTTATATAACCAACTTTCTTTTACGAACAATAATTGATAGTGTTAGTTACACCAATATATATAATAAAAAAATAAAAGTTAAAATGTAGAATATACAACATGATTAGGATATTGATTGATCAAAATCATATATATTTTAGATATATATGCTGTAAATTTGATAACATAGTTGTTATGAAATTTTTTTTATGTCTATCAAGTTTATAACAAAAGGTTATAATTAAGTTTCACTAAGTAAATTTATTAAATTAGTCGTTGTTTCACTATTTTTAATGAGTTATCATCATTAATTTAAGAAAAAGGTATCTTATATTTCAAATCAATTAATATGTTATTGGTTCAAGTATCTATAGAGACGTGATATTTACCTTTTGATTTTCTTTTTTACGACTTTAACCTTCATCGCACTACTGTATAAAAATGATTCCAAAACTGCATGAGATCGATTTTGGTAAGTTAATGTTTAACTATTATATTAACTCTCTTAGAAGATTTAATATCATGTTTACGATAGTTTTCTAATCTTTCATAACATACAACTTTAGTATCATTTTATAGAAAACACGTGTCATTGAATCAATGTACTACTCCATCCCCATATAATTGTTCAGTTTTGACTTTTTTAAGTATTTCTTTTTCAACTTTGAACTTAGCTATATTTGTTTGTATTATATAATACTTGATGCAAAATATATGAATGGATTGAGTTTTAAATGTACTATCATAAGTATAATTTTCAAGTATTATATAACACAAATAAAAATATTTAAGGTCAAAGTTGGAAAAAAATGACTGCAAAAAGTCAAAATTGAGCAATTATTTTAGGACGGAAGGAGTCATATATAACCTAATAATAATAATAATAATAATAATAATAATAATAATAATAATAATAATAATAATAATAATATGTACAACCAAAAATAGTCTAATATATCATTATAACATAGAAGTTTAAAACTATTACAAACATATATGTGGTTTAATTAGAAGTTTAGTACTTTGTATCATTTTGTTACAAAAATAAAAATATATGTGGTTTAATTATTGTAATATTTAACTAAATAATAATAAGAAACATCGATTAATAGTAAATATAAACGTAGTAGAGAGTGGAGAGCCCAAGATTTGAACCTAGATGTATAGGTACAAATAGGAATAACTCTACCAAATGGGTCAAACTAAGTTTACTTATATCAAAGTAGAAGTTTTTATGTTAACTTTCAAACTTTGTTACGTAAAAATCCAAACAAATTACTATGGATAATTGCTTGCTATTGATATTAGTTAATAATTAAATTAAATAAAGTAAATTAATATTAAATACTAATCATAATAGGACAAATAAGTTACTATTCATAACACTACTCAATTGATATTAGGTGTTAATTAGTGATTTGTTCAAGCTCACTAATATAATGCTTGTCAAAGTTAATGTTAAGCATTGTAATGAGAAAAGAAACATTTGAATGTGATTAATGTGATAACTGATTTGTTTTACTAATGCTAACCAATTCATTCTTTAGCCTTAAATCAATTATACAAAATGTTTTAATAACAAAATATTATCAGTATTAATTACCGACGCCACTAAGAATGAAACAAAAAACAGTATCTTGCATGAACAATTATACTACACAAGTATTACAATGGTAAAATAGTAAAAGCAACAATTAGACTAAGTATATACCTCTTGCAGCTTCTTTTATCAGCCTTTTGATTCCGAAAGGAAGCAGTGCAACATTAAAATTTAAAACAACCTACCCCTATACAGTAAAAATTCCAAGGCTGAAAAACAGGGACAAACATGACAAACAAAAAGTGTGAGGTGACTCTAATTATATTTTTTCTTTCAAAAATACAGTTATTTAGACGTAATGTAAAGACATGATTAACAAAAAAGCATAATGGTTACGTAAAACATGCAAAACAAAAGAAGAAAATTGGAAACACAAAATTAATCTATACCTGTTGGAAAATTTCTTGTAACGCCCTATATACTGAACTGAATTCCATCTTTAAAAACTTAATTAAACCTGAAAAATAACAACTATAAACCACTAAATGCCCGATCTATCACAAACACAAATTGATAAACAAAATCAATAAGCTAAGCTTATTTAACAATAATAAAATCCAACTCCAACACTTACTAAAACAAACGATAAAACTTCTACGTTTTTTATACAAACAAAAACCTTGAGAAAAAGAAGAAGACACCCTAGAATCATTGTTGAAGGTGTGTTAAAGTTGTCAAGGTCCAGGAAGTAGACAAAGAATGGAATGGGAGTGGAGTGTCGTTATAACACCCCTCATTCAGTATATGATATTATACAATTTAACTCGGAAGCGTTAACTTAAAACTTAGTTTATTAATATACATCATAAAAAGTGTATAATATTTTTCAAACTAGATGCACAATAGTTTAAAACTATTGAAACCACATTACACAAACGGGGTATTATATTTTACAAAACAAGGTTTATACAAAACCATATCAGAGTCGCAAGTCGTCAAACATTCCATGCCGAAGCATCCACTTCCTGAATACCCACATAGTAAACAAAATCTGCAGGAAGTAATATGAGGGATTAGCACAAAGCTAAGTGAATAGATTTGTCACACATGATTCAACTTAGCTTAACTATGAGTTTACACCAAATAATCGTAAACACACATATTTCAATGAGGATCGGTGGCTCTTGGGATATCATAATACCCGGGGATTCCCAAAGAACACTTAACATCAATCTGTATGACCAATACAGAATAGACCGATAACTATTGGTTATTAAACTCATACACAGGTCTCAAACACAACAAATGAATCAAAACCTGTGTAATTCACATAATAACCAAAAGTCCAACTACACGTTGACCTCAATAATCTGATACACATATATTCACATATCACGTAGATTCATAGTCAACAATCAAGACTAAACAGTCTAACACATATCTACGTTTACTTGTTGCAACCAAACAGTTACAACTAAACCGAAGGGTGAGTTCTAAATCCACTCACCGATACCTCTGACGTCTCCACACTCAGGATTCCTATATCACTGAGTCTTAGGTTGATCTGAAACAGAAAATCAAATATAAGTTAGAAATTCATTCCATAATCATCATCAGAGCATATTTATCAAATCAGGTAATCCCTGAAGTCTAGTCAAACAAAAGTTCATTCAAAATGAAATTAGAAAATCCCGAAATGACGTTTAAAAACTGAAAAATGCCATTTTCGGGCCCTAGATGATCCCGAATGGCCAAAAACTGCCTAGACTCTTAAAATAGAGCCGGGATCATTAGGTCGTTTCCGAGTGACCATGCGAATTTCAATCCAATCCGAGTTAGTGAAATTGTCACATGTCCGTTACCCCGAAAAGACTTACGCATTTTCAAAATTTGCGAAATAAAAATCTTTAAAAATTCTCGGTTCGCAGTGATCTGGTTTCGCAGGTCAACTCGGTTCGCAGAAACTCGACTCGCAGAAGCTCGACTCGCAACGAAATAACTCAGTTCGCACAGCCATCTCGGCTCGCAGAACTCGGTTCGCACCGCAAAACTACTCAGTTCGCAACGCGAGTCAACTCGCTTCGCACAGCGAAAACTCAACTTGCATCGCAGCGAATCAGTTCGCAAAATCTCATCTCGCTTCGCAACATGAACTCAGTTCGCAGGACGAACTGAGAAGTGCGAATTTCGCCGTTCTTACGAGTTTTTCGAATTAAAACTCACCAAAACTTCAAAAAACTCAATTCTATGGTTTCTAACACATCTACTAACATCATATACCACCTAATATCACTAAATAACAACATAACAAGCTTTAATTTGGTTCAATCATTCAAAACCCATTTCCAATAAATCAAATTTAAACTCACTTTTGTGATAGAGATGAAGGTGATATGATGAAGATGATGATGTTGCTGTTTCGAATTCAAATTCACAGAATCACTAACTAATTGCTAATTTGCTTATGGTGTTAGTTTGAGTTTGAGAGTTTTTGCCAATTGAACAAATAAAGAAGAAAACTTGAAATGGAAAGGGATATTAAGGTCGGCTTCCAAACCGACTTACTGTTTAATTGTTTAAATTTTTATCCCTTTCTAGATCTATTGTCTGGAACCTAAAAACCATTTGCGAGAATATTAATTTTATTTTACCGTCATCTATAATAATTTAAAACAACTAATATTTCATTATTCACAATAAGTCCTAAGACTTATTTACTTTAGTTTCACCATATAATAATAATATCAAGTAATTCCTAAAACAATTAAATAATCAAATTAAATTAAGAAATTACCAGACTACTGGAAAGGATGTTACAGTCGTAGGATCAGAGTTTTAGGTAGGGTTTATTTATATCTTTAAATCAACAATAAAATAAAATAAATAAGATAAGCAGCTGATTATTTTCATTATTAATATTAATATTAATATTAATATGAATTCATTAATTAGTAAATATCTTGTAAAGATGTTGTTGCTGTTCCTAGCTTCTTTATTTCGTTATTTTAATAACTATAATTATTTTAATTATTTAATATATTTATTTACTTATTTTAATGAAAGGTGGTTAAGTGTAAGTATCATCAACTTAATCTACATCGTCGGATCGATTTGGAAAAAACCAATTAAGGATCAGGATTGCTCCAAGCTATTTTGCTTTAAGTATATGTTATAGATTATACAATAAGTGCAAATCTTTACTACATTATAAAGAGTTTACACCCTTTCTTTTTAAGCCTTACGTTTTCAAGATTCAAAAGTACAATAATACTCTTCCTTTAACTTCAATAAATATATGGAAAGCAATTTATTGACTTAAATAGTATGTTAACAATTTCATTATTTTTTAATACTTCGTAATAATTTTATTAGTGATAAAATTTTATTTATTTGAAAAATTACTACATATAATAACAATTATTTTCCTATAACAACTATGAGTATCATACTATACGTTGAAATTATTATTGTGGATTAGTGATGCTCCAATAGTAAAGAAGATATTACCTTTTTATGTTTTGTGGTTATTAGTTACTTTTTATTTAACATAACTTTTAAATGGTCAGTGCTTTAAAACATTGGACGTGACTTGGACGTGACACTCGCAAACGAATCATCGAGTTCGCAATTACATTTTAATGTATTAATGTATCTTCACATAAATTTTTATTTTTGATTTGAATACTTTATATCGAGTGAACGTGATGAACAGTTTTTACCCGCTGCATTGCGCGGAATCCTACTAGTTTGTGAAAAAAGGTTTTGTTATACTTTTTTTAAACCCGGAAACACAAAAATGAATATCATGACTTGTAATCACTTCGTTTCTTTCTAACTTGAGAACACAAAAATAAATATATCTTCCCTCCACTTCATTTCTCTTCTATCATCCTCAATTCTCTCCTTTCCTTTTCTTTCCCTAAACTCGGGAGTGGACCCTACAAGTCGGGAAAAAAATTAGTTGTGTGACGTAAAGATAGAAAAGATTACCGTTAGTTATAGGATGATTAGGGTTAAGATGAACAATGTTTTGCGTTCTGATCTGCACATATTTGGGCAAGAAAAAAGCCATCAATTTTCAATCCAAATTCTTTCATCTCCTTTCCTTTCCCCTTAAATTAAAAACTTGATAAAATGGCATTTTTAAAAAATAAAAGGTTAGTTTACTTTCCTTTCCGATTAAAAAAACTCGAGAATGTAGGAAATTAGAAGCATATGGATTGATAATCACGTCCGAAATAGAATAATGAATCGCGCACGGACACCAAAGTTTACTTTCCTGCCTTGGTTAGAAGCCAAAGATTCAGATGAATGTTGTAAGAATGTGTCGAGAGCACTAGGAGCAAACTTTCTTGCAAAAAGAAAGCAAACAGGAGTCGGCTGATTACTATAAATGCACGTTTGATCTTCGAGTATATTCTTGAAAATATTCTTTGGGGTATCATTCTTCCCACACGTAACCGGATGAACACCACCCCTTGACCAATCTACATAACTAAGACTCCTATTTGCCGATATATACAGAGATTGAATTGTAAGCATCGTAGGGATATAAAGCTCATTATCATGACACACGGGTCTACATAATAATTGTTCAATTCTGGGGTAAAGTTTGCTATCTTTAAAGATATCAAGTGAAAGATTTCTATTGTTAAGTATTTAACTATTTATAAAACATGCCAACACACTCAAATAGTAAAAGAAGAAAAGTATGAAATAAGCTACAATGTATGATTCCAAGGTTAAACATGCCCTTCGGAAATCAAAATCTTATCATAATGAGCCAATTAAGGTTAATTAAACATAAAATATGACTGGCTGGCGATTTAACATAGTCGTACATCAGAACGAAAGGCGAAAACAATAATGAAGTGGCGTATTTAAGGCTTTGGAGCAAATTAGCCATATAACCGGTTTTCTTCATTTGGACAAACGTACCACTTTCAATCAAATTTGAATGAATATGGTTTCGTAACATTTCAACCTAAATTAATTTGTTAGAAAATCTTTTGAGTTCCAATTTAGAAAAGCATAAACAATCATTTCTTTTTCTTTAAATTTAGAGTCCAAGAATACTCAATACATACAAAAAATATATATACATACTTAAGTAAACTACCGATGCTGTGCACGTGACTTTTCCAATAAGGCACGTGAATAAATTATCTGCCGCTGCCTTCTTCAATAGTTCAATTCATTCTTTTCTTGCTGCATTTGACACACGCACACAATTTAGCTAATTTACTAGCCTTACAATATTATATCATTGGTTAAGAATTACCAACGCAAACCCAAAAAAGATGAAACTTTCCAAATGGGTATCACTCATTTTAATCATTTCAGTATTAAAACCTCAAATCTCAACTGGGGTTTCTGAGTTTTCAAAGCAATTTCTTGATTTTGCAAAAAAAGATGAGATTTTTAATTGGATGGTGGGGATTAGAAGAAAGATACATGAAAACCCTGAATTGTGCTATCAAGAATTTGAAACAAGTAAACTTATTAGACAAGAATTAGACAAATTAGGGATTTCTTATGAATACCCAATTGCAGATACAGGTGTTGTTGGATTTATTGGCTCTGGTGAACCTCCTTTTGTTGCTTTAAGGGCTGATATGGATGCTCTTCCTTTGCAGGTTTGGTTTATTTCTCAAGAAATTATTATAATTTTTTAGGTTGTTAAATGAATTTGTAAGTTTTTGAAGTTGATAACCCTTTGAGAGATTTATTTCATTTTTTGTTGTTTGTGAAGTGACCGTTGACTTGTTCAGAAATTGGTAAATTGACTTAGAATTCAAAAATTTTACTAGAGTTAGTTGAAGTTGATGAGCTTTGGAGAGATTTATTTCACTATCTGTTGTTTGAGGTTTGATCGTCGACATTTTCGGTTTGAGTTTTGACTGTTGACTTATCAGAAATTGAAGAGTGACTTAGAATTCAACAGTTCATAACTAGGGATGAAAATAAGCCTGAACCTGATATGTAGCTAGAAATGTCCTTTTTAAAATGATTAAAGAGCTTGACTACTTTCAAAATAATTATCAGTTCTGTTTTTGATTCAAGATTTCACACCAAAAGGGGATATGTAACAACAAAAGGCTTGAAAAGATTGATAAGAACTTGAGCCTTCAAATCATTATTATATAAAGTTGTATTGGTACTTGAATTTGATATAGTTTGACTTAGTCAACTCTGATAGAGTTCAAGTGAATTGTCGGATAAGAACTAGACTTGTTTGTTGCACTAGGATGTAGCGTACAAATAGTATTAATATGGTTTGTGATCAGGAAATGGTGGAATGGGAGCATAAGAGTAAAGTTCCTGGAAAGATGCATGCATGTGGTCATGATGGTCATGTAACCATGCTTCTTGGAGCAGCCAAGATTCTCAAATCCCATAGCCATCTTTTGAAGGTACGTTTGTTTCGTTTATAGTGCATATAGTATAGACTATTTGCTCTTTCTATAGGTTAAATCTTATGAGAATCTAGGTTTTTGGCTTGAATGAGCCTAACTCACAGTGTTGTGTTTGGTTGTTTGTTGGAAGGTGAAACTAATTTATTAGAATTTGAAGTTGCTGTAATCACTTTAGAGTGTTGTGTAAGCACTAGTTATAATCGGATTTTATGATTATTTAGGATATATAGGTTCAGAGAAGCAGGTTAAGAGTACTTGTATAAAATTTAACTTTTAAGATCTTGATCGTCTGATAATTTCAAATTTGGTTATGACTTTTCAAGTTGCAATAATCACTTTCGTAATGCACATCTAAACATCCCCTAACATTTGAGTTTAATTTTTGTTTTGAGCAAATGGCACAAAAAGGGTATCCAACTTCCAACTTCATCAAATATCTCATTTTCGGGTCCTCAACTTTCTTTTTGATCAATTTAAGGTTTCTAAGTTTAGTATTCTTATTAATATTTTTTTTTGTTGCCACCAGAAGGAACCTTTTTAATCTTTTCTTGTTATTCTTCTTTTTTTTTTAATCTATTCTAAGCATTTAAGGGTTTATTTTTCTCTTTTTCCCAGATGTTAGAAAAGGGATTTTTTTTTTGGTGCCATGATACTTCTAAAGTACAAAAAAAACTCCTTTTTCGATGGTGATGGACATAGCAAATATAGTCCCACAATTGTTCAAAAAGCATTTTTTTGGTGTCATGATGCTTCAAAAATTTAATATAAAGTTAAATTGGTGGCAAGAGAAACCTTAGATTCCTTGATAAGGAAATAGTTGAGTACCCAAAATGAGAAACTTGGTATAGTTGGGTACCTTTTTGTGCGATTCACCCTTTTTTTGTACCAACTTGACCCGTTTGAGAGATAACAACACCCAATATAGGGTTGAAATTGCCACCCTAATAATACTGAGCTTAGTAATAACACAGCAAAGAGTTTTCCTAATCCTGTTGTGCCATTGACTTATAAAGTCAAAGAGGGGCCCTTTATGGCACGAGAGAGCTAATAATACTCAAGTATTAAAATCGAGCTGGAACAACTTGTTGTTCCTGAATAGGATTCAAGGCCAAAGAATTTCCTGCCGCTACCATATAGTATTCATCTCTCTACACAAACAATGCCCTGTCTTGAGTTTAATGTGCCTAAATTGATACAAGTCTCTTAGATATTGTGCGTGTTCTTACATAAAGACGCATTCATTTGTTGTTATCAGGGAACGGTAGTTTTGGTTTTTCAACCCGCAGAAGAAGGAGGTGGTGGTGCAAAGTTGGTGGTAGATAGTGGATATCTTGAAAACGTGAAAGCCATATTTGGTTTACATGTTGCTCCAGAGAAACCTTTAGGTCAAGTTTTCTCTCGATCCGGTACTATTATGGCGGGAAGTGGCCGTTTTCAAGCGCTCGTAACCGGAAAAGGAGGTCATGCTGCAATTCCTCAACATTCAATTGATCCGATATTAGCAGCCTCAAATATTGTTGTCAGTTTACAACATCTTGTATCAAGGGAAGCTGATCCTCTTGATTCTCAGGTAACTTCTGAACCACTTTTTTTTCCAATAATATAGTTCTTGTGAATTGTAATGCTATTACACATTAATTATTCATAGTTTTTCTAAATGACAAAAAAGTGTTTGTTGATCAACTCAAGCGGATCTGATTTCAGTTTTGACCTGTCACTCAACCCGCCTATTTTGCAACCTCTACGTATGAGGATTTGTAAATTGTACTGAAAATAGTACCTTTTCAGGTTGTTACAGTTGCCATGTTCCATGGAGGTGGTGCTTTTAATGTCATCCCAGATTCCGTCACCATTGGTGGAACCTTTCGAGCTTTCTCTAGAGATACCTTCATGCAACTCAAACAAAGAATAGAGGAGGTAAGTTGCATACAGATAACACATAAGTAACCAAACTTTTCTTCTTACGAATTGATCTCAGTTTCATTACATCTGGATGATTTTTGGCCCATATATGTTTCCACGTCATCAAAATTGTTAAATTGGTTCCATATCATTAGCAATAATTAGACGTTCGATAAACTTTTTTACTGTTGAATACATACAATAGAATTTCTGGTACAGTTTGATACAGTTTTAATTTCTTAAAGAGTAAATACCATGAATGGTCCCACTGGTATACACGGATCTATGGAAATCGTCCCTAAACTTTTTTTCCGTGCTAACGGTTCAAAAGGTTTACTTTTGTCTAAAATGACTAAAATACCCACAAACATATATTTAATTCATAAATTGAAAATGGAGAGAATAAGGGTATTTTAGTGAATTTAGATGGATGAGAGACCATCTATGAGACAAAAGTAAACTTTCTGGACTGATAGCACGGGGAAAAAAATTAAGGACGATTTCTGTAAATTCGTGTGATTTACTCATTCTTAAATAATCAGAATTTCCCAAACACCAAAACGCATATGATTATATATGATTATATATGATTATCTCAAAAACAGGTGATTGTAGCGCAAGCAACTGTGCATAGGTGTAATGCAACCGTGGAATTTGGTGAAGAGAACAAACCTTTCTATCCTGCCACCATAAATCATGAGAGCCTGCACAAGTTCTTCCAAAATGTTGCAGGAGACGTTCTTGGTGTCAATAATGTCAAAGAAATGCCACCATTAATGGCAGCAGAAGATTTTTCTTTCTACCAAGAGGTTATACCTGGTTATTTCTACTTTATTGGAATGAGCAATGGAAAAAATGAAAAAATCGCTTCACTGCATTCCCCGTTTTTCCAACTTAATGAAAATGTTCTTCCGTATGGTGCTGCAGTGCAAGCATCTTTGGCTGCTACGTACCTTAGTCAAAGTCAACATGCAGAGCACCGTGACGAACTGTGAAGTGTTTATTTTAGGAAGTGTCATTGTTAATCTCATAGGGTCTAATTTGCGGACTAGTTATATTGTTCCTGCTAACATGAAAGACAATTTTTAAGCCATATAAACAATAGATGTCATTGACCCATGAGTGTATCTATGTTGGACTTTTGTATGTAATGCATGATCATAATAATTAATAATAATAATAATGCTTATTATACTTTTATTTTCACTGTCAATTAAGTGAAATGATTGTACTATGTGCGTTTGGTTGACAGATGGAATTGGAAGCAAATTCCATTCCATTCTCCTATTTGGTTGGCAAAACAGGAAGGAATGGAATTCAATTCCATTCATTTGTCCTGTTTTGTTGACACACGGAATGGAATTCAATTCCATAAAATGGAGGAATCTAATTCCTTGCCTATTTTGATGTAATCTTGTTCCATCAACTAAGGAATCATGTTCAGTTACGTTGTATGATATTCTAGTAAGTTATATAACTCTATATTATTATTGTTAGAATTAGTTGTATATTAGTCGCATTAGGTTTAGTCTGTATTAAGTTTATTAGGGTCAAACCCATTAGTGTTGACTCAGTTAGTCTCCAAGCTAAGTGAAGTTTATTTATATTCTTTGTATTTTGTATTATATATTGAATCAAGTCAATACAATGTAGTCTTTTTAATACTGATTGTTCCCTAATTCTGTTTACATGGTATCATAGCTTGGTTTCTGAATGTGAGAGTGCAAAATATTTTTCTTAGGGTTACGTTTTAAGAAATGAATCTGTGGCCGTCATTAGACTCTTTTTTTTTCTTTTAGTTTTCTTTTCTGATTTGTCCAACTAGATTCCTGTTGAGATCTTGTTGGTTTTCTGTGTTTACTGTTTGATTGATTCACGATGAGATCTAGTCCAATATATGATTTTCGGGATTTCATGTTTGTTAGCAATTTATGGGTTTCAGAATCTGATTTCCTTTTGTATAGCTTTCTAATTTGGGGGATATTATATGATATTCCGTATTTGTTAGGGTTTGACCAATGTTTACTTTTGTTGACTTTTGAATTTGGGGGGTTATGTGCTATTTTGTGACATGAAGATGAACTTATATTTGAGGTTGGTAATGTTGCTGATTCTGGATTATGATTTTTTGAGGTACTTGGGCTTGATTACTTGTCAGATTTTTGAGTTTGGACCCTGGTGAGACGATTTGAATTTTGGTGAGTTGATACCTGACATCGTTTGTTTGAGGTTGCTACATTTTGGAGTTTTGGTTACTTATTGAGGTTAGTTGAGACATGTTTTAAGGTTGTTTCGTTAGTTGAGACACGTTTCCAGGTTGCTTCGTATCTTTGGTTAGTTGAGACCTTTTGAAGTTGCTTCGTTTCTTGTTTGATTCGATCCCAAGTGAGATTGATTATCTTTGCGTTTGTTCAAGTTTTGAATTATTGCTACGTGGAAGATTTAGGAGGAGCTGAATTATTATTTGGGTTGGTTATATTTGTAACAAGATGGGCATGATCAATATCTAAGAACCAGCTTGAGGGGATGTTAGAATTAGTCGTGTATTAATCGCATTAAGTTTAGTCTATATTAAGTTTATTAAGGCCAAGCCCATTAGTGTTAACCTAGCTTAGTCTCCAAGCTAAGCAAGACTTATTTATATTCTTTGTATCCTGTATTATTTAGGGTTAATATACATAAAGGTATACTTATATCTTTATCTATCTAACATATACTTATATTTTATTTATTACTCACACACACACACACACACACACACACACACACACACACACACATATATATATATATATATATATATATATATATATATATATATATATATATTCAATTTTTATGTATCAAAATAATATTAGGTCCGATTTATATGTATCAAAATAATATTAGGGTAGCTGAATATGGTATTCTTAGACACGTATATATATTGTATAGATAAAATTTTTCTAGCCATACATACATATATATATGTAAAAGTATACACGGGAGTAAGGAGTTTAGGAAAAATTTAGACAGAGGGTAGATGAGTAGGGATTAGGTATAAGATCTCATAGTAAAGCTTTCTGGAGTATTAGTTCGTTATAAGGTATATAGGTATATCAGTGTTTTACGTCATTTTGTACTTATTTATAGATATTGTCGACTTTTATACATAGATCTGTATACTATATGTACGTATATTTTATAGTCATACATCCTATTACTTATAGCCTCATATAATATACTTAAATATTTGCGTATACTTATTTTGTTTGACATATTTTTAGAAGCATATATGTAGCCATATATAATATAACTTTTATCTATATTTATTTTCCTGTGCTATATATTTAAAATTGTATCTATCCCCATATATAATATATCATTTCTTTCCATTCAACTAT
Organism: Pseudognaphalium luteoalbum; assembly: GCA_963422505.1. Classification (NCBI taxonomy): domain Eukaryota; kingdom Viridiplantae; phylum Streptophyta; class Magnoliopsida; order Asterales; family Asteraceae; genus Pseudognaphalium; species Pseudognaphalium luteoalbum. Next base: position 2,023,310 of record OY730194.1, read on the forward strand.
AGGTTCATATATCTCATTTATTCACTTATTCTAATATATATATATATATATATATATATATATATATATATAAAATGCTATATCTATTTTAGATACTATAGTTATGCATTATATATAGCAGTCTCTTTACCACGGGTAGTGGAATGACTTTCTTTACCCTCAGGTAGAGGAACGACCCTCTGTCTATTTAGGTAGAGGAACGACAGTATACATTTTACCTCCCCCATACCTCGCATATGCGGGATTGGATATTGTTGTTGTATACAAAAAAGGTATCAAACTTTCACAAAATGTTCAATAGGGAATGATAAAAAATTATATACTTAAATCAACCTTAACTATACATAATGTATTTAAGGATAATTAAAGTTTATTAATATGTGTTCAAGGATAACTAAAGTTTATTAAAATGTATACAAGGATAACTAAAGTTTATAAAATTGTTCAAATTGATGAATCTTTATCAGTCCATCTTCCAATTGAGGAAGGTTTTGAAAGTTGGGTTATTTTTTTGTTTAAGAACTTATATTGTTCCTTAAATTGAACATTTTGTCAAAGTTTGATTCTCTACATGTTTATTAACCCTATTATTTATTTAATAAAGTCAATAAAATGTAGTTCTTTTATTATTGATTGTTCATAACTCTGTTTACAATTATTATTATTATTATTATTATTATTATTATTATTATTTATATTATTATTATTATTATTATTATATTTTAATATTTTTTGTATATTATATATATATTATATTTATATTTTATATTTTATATTTAGATTTTATATTCTATATTATATTTATAATTTATAATAATACTTATGTTTATACTTATTATAGAATTTTAAAAGTTCACTTTTATTCCGTGTCAACCAAACACGCATGACATATTCTAATTCCTTCACAATCAGATTTCTTTGAATCAAATTCCAAATCCTTTGACTAATTCCATTTCTTCAGGAATCATTATTTGAACTAAATGGGGCTGTGTATCTTGTACCATTTCTGCGATTAGAAAGTGATTATTACAGTGTGAGGTACAAGAGTAAAAAATCAACTTTAAAACTTGAAAATATGTAGATAATTTTTTGTTTATCTCTATAATCCCTTTTATATTAGATGTCTAAAATCATTTTCAAGTGAGATCTTATAATATTCTTTTTAATCATTTTCAAAAACAAAATGACAAAACATGTATAGGCGGGTCATCCCAACCTAAATACGGAGTAAAAAGTTAAAAACCCATTTTGACCCCTTAACAAAAAGGAAAAAGAAAAAGAAAAGAAGCCATTTTTAACCAAAACTTTCAGAAATTTACTTGCCTGTTTTGCCACCTCTAAATGAAGGCATTAAAGCTTCATAAACAAAGGGTTTCTACAAATACAAACATTCCATTTTGTATTATATAACTGTCAACTACATGAATAGGTTATTCAAGCGTAAACTGGCCAATAATGCCTAGTAACTTCCATCTATTCCGTAAGTACAGCAAAACCTGCCTTTGGGTACAATCGATTAGTAGCCAAAGAATTCAGACGAATGTTGTAACATCGTGTCGAGAGCACTAGGAGCAAACTTTCTTGCAAAAAGAAAGCAAACAGAAGTTGGCTGATTATTATAAATGCACGTTTGATCTTCGAGTATTTTCTTGAAAAAGTTCTTCGTAATATCATTCTTCCCAAACGTAGCCGGATGTGCACCACCCCTTGACCAATCTACATAAGTAAGACTCCTATTTGCCAATAAATAAGGAGATTGGATTGTAAGCATTGTGGGAAAATAATGCTCGTCAACATAACATGCCGGTCTACAAAATTGTTCAAATTTAGGGTAAAATTTCGTATCTTTGATGATATCAACCGCAAGATTTCTATTGGTTTCAAACCATTGAGACCCTTTTCGCCATTGACTAATGTTGACTTCTGGTAACATATTAGGATTATATCGACCTCTGCCGTACGGGCCAAGCTCATCAACTGCACCCATGAAGCTGAATCTGGATCTTGATATGTAACGATAAATAATACTGAAATTGTGAAGCGGTATGCATGCTTCGGATAACAGTACAAACCACTCGTTTGAGATGTCGAGTAAAGCGTTGGCTAAAAGTCTTCTCTCGGCATCACACATACTCATTCTTCCCCATTCCACCATCTACATAGAATCAAGTAAAAGTGAGTTTAATTTCTTTATATAAAACCTCTATTCAGAAACTGAATGGAATATATATGAGTATGTATGTAACTGCACAAGTAACATAAAAGTCATGGTCAAACCTACTACAGTTGAAAAGAAGGACGGGTTGGGCCAAAGGGGGTCCAGGTGGAAAATTGGTCTGTTTTTAGTACTGGTCGGATTGGGTTGAACGGCAAACACCTTTTGTCAATAGTTCGAATAAATAGATTAATGTGTCAGAATGAAGCCTTTGATTACAAAAACATATCATCACATTTATTATCTAAATCTTGCAGTGAGAAAAAGTGATTTAGTAAAATAGACATTGGGTGACTTTCAACCCATTCCCATTTTCACTATCTTCTGATTTGAGCCATTTGAAATAAAACACAACCTAAATTGATGCAATCAAGATAAAATGGGTCAAATTTGCTACCTCTAAAACGTACACTTAAGTGTGGTTACCATCTATGATTTCTGCAACAGCAAAATTTACTGAACGAGGGAAGATATAACAAAAAAATTTATGAAACACACTATACTCGTAGGTATCTGTGAGACTGACGCATTGGAAAAGTGCATTTTCGCTCTGAAGGAATTTTATAAGTTAAATGTTCCTTTCGAGTTTGCTAGTGTTAGTAATTATGTGTATATGGTCGATCCTCTTTTTATTCATTTTTCCATGGCCAACCAGGATTGATCACTAATGACATTTAAAATATCATGTATTCCAAATGAATAATTAACACCGAGAATGCCAAGTTACGTTGTATCTTACTCATGTGATTCAAAACCTTTGGCCAGAAGAAATCAAGCATACTAAACCAAATCTCATAATAGGTATTAAAACGCTATGTGGACCGTTCAGTTTGGGCCACAGAGGGTGAGTTATCATTTATTTGTTGACTTGAAACACTCGGGGAGTTGCACTCTACAAATAAAGGATTATGTAAAAAAAAATCATGATTACATACATATGATTGGCGGCTAGCAAGGGTATAGTATTTATTTCAAGATTCACCATAAGGAGACACATAACTTCATACCTATGAGATTCTTGAATTTACTTTTTCATTCACACATTCCACATTATATTATAGATTGCCATAACTTGTGAAAGTATGAAACAACTAACTTCATGTTATCATTAAAACTTAACCTCGACACAATTATGTATAACGACCAGAAAATGAATTTAAGATTAAAAAAAAACATTATAAACTCTACTCTATTCAGTCCTGATTATGGTCTCTTTATCAGACAAACTGTTACACTTTTGGTAGCCATCTAGTGTCAAATTAACTATTATAAAGAAGAAAGACAGCTTCAATATACATCCATTATATACGGACGACCGAAGCACATACAATATGCAACACATGCAACAAATATGTGAACTTCTGATAAAATACATGCTTATACATCCATTTGACCTGTTACAGTTTTCAGTCTTGTTATCGTAAGTTCATAAGAATTCACGAACAGCTTAGACATATGACCTGTTCCTGTCTAAAGTCTTCTTATCATAATTTCATAAGAAATCATGCACGGCTTAAAGTCAAAGAATAAAATCTGTAATCTCATATCTCATACAACAACATTAGAGCATAAATAATGTAAGAAAGAACATAGAAGATAAATACTCACCTGACAAGGTATCTGCTTCCCATAAAAGACCGAAGTTGTCGGAAAGCTAGGAGTATAATGAGGCAATGAATGAACATAAATCGAATAAAGTCCTTCATTCCCATCAAAAAACTTCTCCCACAACGGTGACATTGGCAACGGCCCTCTTGTTAAAAACATAAATGCAACCTTTCGTATTCTTTTAAACGGGTACTCTTTAATTTGAGGAACAAACGATGCTCTCCATAACAATTCACTATCATTCATACTATGTATATAATTAGATGGAGGTCTTATCAAGTTCTGTAAACTAATAGGCTCTTGAAAACAAGGTTGTGTTCCTGAAACAATATTCCTAATTCCCAAATTCCGGTTCATTCGTATACTAATGATTGAAAGAACAATGCCTACACCTAAAAGACACAACATAAATCTAATTAATTTAAATGGAAAAACCCTTGATTGATTAGTTCTAATTGAGTTTGTTGTAGGATCTTTCCCTTCTTCCATTGTTACTAACCTTGACTGCATAAATCAGGGCAGAAAAAAACCAAGATTTGTTCTCAGAGACAATTTCACAAACACCTGGTGTGCAGATTGCGATTATGTAAAGTTTTCATGCTCAAAGATTGGATCTTTTTGGAAAGAAATCTATACCCATATCCTGAAAACGAAACCCCACGTGAGATTTCTGTAAGAAAATTGGAAAAAGGAAGAATTTTTATTTGTTGAAGTACAAAGATCAAAGGTGATTCTGTTAGGGCAGTGTGTTTGATTGAAAGAAACAAGAGTTTGGGAGTGTTTTTTGTAGTGTTGGATGCGTGTTGGTGAACGTGCAAGGTGGGATGATAAAAAGACGACAAACAACAAAAAGAATTTAGTGGAAGATATTTTTAATGAATGCCTTTATCATGTTAGTGATGAAACCATCGAGTAAGATACAATAATTAGTCTTAAGTAGGTGTAGTTTGAAAATCCGTTTTATTTTTATAAAAAATGTGCATTAAGCAAAACAAATACTCTATATATATGCTAGTACATGTTAGGCACGATTAAACTATATATTATATACTATTTAGTTGATAAAAAAAATGAATTTTTTTTTCCAAAGCTTTTAGAGCATGAGGAGTAGTGAAAGTGTATTTCTCGTGAAAATACCAAGCCTTAAAAAGTGGATGAGCGGAGGATATTGATTTTAAAGTGTTCTCAACAAGTATTTTTTATTTTTAAAGTGTGTTGCAAGGTTGTCAAGATCGCGATCCTGATCGTAGGATCGTACGATCTTACGATCTTACCAAGGGAAAACGTGCAGGATCGGAGTAAGATCGGTCAGGAGGTAGGATCGGAGCAGGATCGTAGGATCGGATCGTAAGATTGTAGGATCGTTGAACGATCCGATCCTACAAATTGGCTATCTTTTTAGCAGTTGGGTCTGTAATTCTCATACGTAGTCCAAATCCTATCTTAAAACTTACCGTCCATTTGTTTCCAAATTCAATTTCCCAATTCAATCCATATGTTAATAAATTATAATCTAAGAAAAAGTCTAAAACCTCTAAAACGACGATTGACGATATGATACTATCTTTTGTTTTAGAACATTTATCGTCCTAGAAAAATATGTTGACAAATTTCGTCACTTTTGTTATATAAAGCTTGATTGTTAGATTAATTTCTTTAATTACTAGTTTTCTACAAGAATTTAGATATCTTTGTATAAAAAATGATAATTTGGTAGGATCTACGATCCCGATCTTGCAAAGGCAAAAACGATCCCACGTAGGATCCCGATCCTGACAACCTTGGATGTGTTGTGTGAGGGAAATCAAATATAAAAAAAAGGTGAAAGCAGCGTCTTATACAACGTTGTTCGTTGAATAAGAGAATTACCAAAGGGTTCTTAGCCCAACGGTATGAGAGGGACCCTTCAACCTAAAGGTTGGGGGTTCAAGCTCATTTGAGGCAGTGAGTTGTAAATATTCGTGATTGTTATACATAATCATGTATTAGATCGTAGGTTAGCCGTTCTAAAAAAATTGAATGAGAGAATTTGATGACTTAATTATAACTCAATTCATTTGTGAACCAAACATGTTTGTGAAATGGAATTGAGATTCCAATTGAATGAGAGAATCTGATGACTTAATTATAACTCAATTCATTTGTGAACCAAACATGTTTGTGAAATGAAATTGAGATTCCAGTTCCATCAATTTCTATTGAATTTCACGAACCAAACGCAACCTAAGAGTTTTTTAATTGCTTAGATTTCTTTCAGCAGAAATATTAATATGTTGGATTTGAACCTTCCTCCTATTGATGAAGATGTGGATCGAATTATCTATTGGCCAAACACCAATAAGTGAACCTTTTATGGGCCAAACTTTTGGCACATTTCAGGAAATATTTGTATTCTATGAAAGCTAGGCTTGAAAAAAAAACGGGTTTTAAACCTTACCCGGTTTCAAACCCGAAAATCCGACCCGGTCAAACCCGGTTTGACCCTATCCGGTTCAGGTTTTTGAATACCCGGCGGGTACATACCCGGGTAGGGTTTTTAGAATTCGAAATCGGGTTGAACCCGGGTTGAAATAGGGTCGGGTTGGAAACCAAATCATAAACCCGGTCAAAAACCTGAAACCCGGTCAAATACCCGGTCAAAAACCCGGTTGAAAACCCGAAAAAACCTGGTTCGGGTTGGGTCCAACCCGGTTTTTGACTTTCTTGACCAAAATCCGGTTCAGGTTTCGGGTCGGGTCGGGTTGGGTGAAAACCCGGTTTTGTTCATGCCTAATGAAAGCTATGCCAAGCAACATGGCTTTGTTGGCGTAAAGATAGATCCGACAGAAATAATAATAGAATGGTACAAGCGATATTTACTGTCATCGTGGAGGGAAGAAACCATTAAAATCAGTTTATGATGTTTCCAAACGTCAAAGAAAGCGGAAGAGTCAATAAAATGCGAGTGCAACGCTCAAATGTGTGTTACTTTAAAAAGAAGCTTCGATATATTTCCCAGAGAATGACATATTACAAAGTTCGTGAAGGAGCACAATCATGAATTATTGTCACATGAAGCAATTCGATTTCTTCCCGTCAACCGTATAATCACTCCCGAGGGTGAAAGACAGATTTCATTGATGAAAGACGCTGGATTTGAGTCATGAAGCTTCAAAAACAGGTAAAACATGGAGATTGCATGGAGCTATATAGTGATGCAATTAATGGCCCTTACTAAGTACATGGAATTTCTACTACAAAACACAGCTATTGCATATGGCATATCACTTCCAAATTTAGTTCTTGGGGAATACTTTCCTGCCATATATTCCGGGCACTGATCCATAAGGATTGTTTTAAGATCTCACCGGTATACTTGCCTCTACGTTGGTGTTTGGATTCGTTGCAAGATAATGTATTAGAAGCATATCAATGAATGAGTTGTCGTTAGATCATGCACCTCTTCTTCCAGACAAGGCATTGGACAAAGGAATGGAAATTTCATGTCCGCCAAGATAAAAAAAAAAACAAAAGGTTGTCCAAAGAACAACCGACGTCTCAAGGGTGGGAAGGAATTGGCAAGAAATACCCGTAACAGATGTTCTATATGCAAGCAAGTTGGACACACTAAACTCGGGTGTGACTACAACGAAAATGTTGTTCACGCTGGAAATATTTCGTCTAATTCATCAGAACAAAATGAAAAAGATTTGACACGTAATAAAGGATTAAATCCCGTGTTAACTGTGAAGTATCAACTAGCCTCTTCTAATGAGAAAAGTAATGATATGTAAACTTTTTGTCACAAATTTTCATATGATTATGTAGTTGTGAAATATTCTGGGTGCGGTGTTTATTTTTTGATTTTCTAATTATTGAATGTGGTGTTGTAGTTTCAACAATTAACTAGTATCAAGAATATGTATCCTTATTGAAGCCTTTGTTGATGTTCTAAACGTCTAAAAAAATGGACGGAAAATGATGTAAGGAATAACACTAAGAGCCTAGCTTCCCAATGGTGGTTAAACCACTTCCCAACCAGTTGTGCCACATCAGCTTTCCACCAACTGATTTAAAATTGATTCGTTGCTACCAAGAGTTTAATCACTTCCAAACTACTTTATTTTCATTTTAATTATTTAATACAAAACAAATTAAAATAAAAACATATTTCATTAAATTAAAATTAAACATTAAATAAAATTATATAAAACATTACTTTTCCTAAAAAAAATACAATAATTAAAACACACATTACTTTTCCTAAAAAAATACAATAATTAAACCACACTAAAATAATTTATTCGGATCCGAATTCTTCGTCGTCGGCTTTTCGTCTTCGGATCGGTTGCACGTGGCGAAAACATTTTTCCGTACTCTTCCACCACATTCGGGCGAGCGTTTCGAAGCAAATCTTTTTCCTTTTTAGTTTTCTTTTTTTGAAAAGATGAAAATTTCAAGGTTTTGAAGGCCAATTTTTTTGTCGAATTTTCCTTGATGGTGTGAATTGTATCGGTATGCGCGAGCGCGCTCTTTTTAACCTCTAGATACGCTTCGGATTTTTTGGTTGATGCGCGTGAAGAAGATATAGCCGCGTCCGATGAAGATGATTTCTTTTGAGCTTTTCTACCCGGTGGACAACGCATCGGGTTCGGCCGAAATAAGTGTTGCATATTAAGCTCAAGGGTGGAGGTTCCGGGTTGCACGTTTGGACTCGTTTCGGCTTCAAGATCGATGGGTTGCGAGTCATGCTGGAACGTACGTTTGTTGCTCATTACTCCTTTTTCTTGAAAAAACTTCGGATAATGTTTCAAAATATTCCAACACGCCTCGTAAATAAATTTACGGCCATTCTCTTATTGTGCAAAGTGATCGCGAGTGGCGATTAAAACGTCGTTATCGTTCGCGCCGCTTTGGGGTCGCACGTCGGTGTAGTGTTTGTGAAGGGCGTTGAACTTTTTCACGTCGGGTGCAATCTTGTTTCACTTCCCGTTTAGTTGACTATAATTACGTTGTTCGGCCATGCATGCATTATAGTCACGAACGACTTTTTTCCAAAAGCTTTCGTGAGTTTGGTTTCGGACGATGACACCATATTTGAAACAATGTGTCCACCGTTCGCACAAAATGCGCGTTTCTTCTTCGGTTCACCAAACTTGCTTTCTTTTTCCTTTATTGTCGGTTTGGGTTTCGGCTTCGGGTTGGGTTTCGAGTACGGACTCATCAACCTGGGTATTTTCGTCGGCCTCGTCGGAGGAGTCTTGGATTTCGTGTTGCATTTGTTGGTATGGGTTAGAAGAGTGTTGATGCGAAAGGTTTGTGTAGTATGGTTGTGGTTGTGGATATTGTTGTTGATGTGGTTGTGAAAAGTTTCATTGTTGTGGGATTTGGTAGAATGCTCGTTGTGGGTGTTGTTGATAAAATAGTTATTAATACGGGTTTGTCTCAAGTGGTACGAAATGTGCGAAACCGGTCGGTTGAGATAGAGTTTGAGAGTTTGATTGGGCGGAAGAGGAACCGCTTGTTGAATGCGTGTTCGGATTTGGTGTGGGAAAATTAGCGTTGATCAAATTGTTAAGCATATCTTGGGATATTTGGTGGGATAAAGATGTATTTTTGTTTTTGTTTTTAGGCATTGTTGATAATTTTTTGTGATAAATAATGTGTAAAAGTTGTAAGTAGAATGGGTGTAATTTTTTGGGTGTAAAAATGAGTAGTGTGAAATGGGTGTGTGTGTGTGTGTGTGTATATATATATATATGTCGCATTCCCAAAACACGTGGCAGCGGAAGTATGAGGTGTCATGGGGGCGCCGACCAAATTAAATATCACAACACAAAAATTAAAGCAAACGACCTCTATATGAGACATTTGAAAAATAATTACATTACAATAGTTCAAATGTTTACAAAGCATATCTGGAGTTCGCATAAACCGTTTAGAGATTTCTAATACATTACTGAATTTACAAAATACAGCTACATGCAATCTAATCTCTTGATGTTTTGAAAACAATGCGACTCGAGCTAAGCTTTCCAAAAGCTTCCTACTGCGGCGGGTTACCTGAGAAATACATACTAAAAGGTCAACATAAAGTTGGTGAGTTTATAGGTTTGTTAAGAAATCAGTTGCTAATATGATCCACAAGATTTCACAAGTTTGCATCATTCAACAATGATAAGTAAAAGTATCGTTAGCCAACGACAAGTAAAAGTATTGCATATCACAATATAAGTATACAATTTGCATGAGTCTCATAGTTCGAGCTTAACGTTGTTTGCCTCTGGTAAGTGTACTAATCCGATACACTTCTAATTCACAAATAATATTGCGCCCGTGGGTTGGCTAGCACGACTAGCCCAGACGAGGTTTGTCAAACCCTGATAGTACTATCCAATAATATTCACGCATATATTAACGAACTATGATGGGTAGAGGACTTTAGTGGATTATCATAAGGTCTCATGCAATCCGTACGAAAAGTTGTTATCAGTACTTGTGATCATATAAGCAGTTATAAAACAGTTGTATGTATTCTCACCCCTGAGTGAAAAACAGTAAAAAAAAGGGGCTATGAAACTCACCAGAGTTAAGCAGGTAGCAAGCAATATCAAATATTAGCAAGTAGTGGGTGTTCTCGTCCCGTGTGCAACCTCCTAACGCCCTAAACGTATGAGGTTGTATAAGTAGATGTCTCAAAAGACCATCTAGAGCGATTGTATAAGTGGGGGTTAATGTCCATTTAAGCCAATCGGGTAGGTGGGGGGTTTATGTCCACCTAAAGCTAGTTCATCAACTAGTATGTCCAAATGAGTTGTTCGAGTTTGTTTATCAAAAACGTGTACGACCCGTTGGTGAAAGTTTGTAATAATAATTCTTAAAAGGACATTATTATTAAGTTTTTGTCATTGTATACATTGTTATAGTATGTATCATGTGTGGTTATAAGTTGTTACCCAAGTTCAATACTTAGTGAAAAACAAGTTTCATGTTTTGTCTTTAGCGACACTAGTAGCGACACTAGGGTCAGTGTCGCAGGTCGTGCGACACTAGGATAAGTGTCGCAGTGTATGCGACATTAGGTTAAGTGTCGCAGTGAGTGTCGAAAGATAGCGACACTGAGCCTTGTGTCGCAGGTTCAAATCAATTTTTAAAATAAGTAGCGACATAGTTAGCGACACTTAGGTAGTGTCGTAGGTCATGCGACACTAAGGGTCTGGTCAGATTTTGATTTTTAGCCCAAGTGTTATCAAGTGTCGGTTTTTCATTCGGGAAACTTTCTAAATTTAGTTTTTGGTCCAAGTTACTAACTAAGTCACCCAAATCCATTTTTGTTACCATTTTCAAAATATAGTAAGTTTTTAGAAATCGGGCCGCTTTTAGTCAAACTTACTTGGTTTGACCCGAAACTTTCACCCAACCCATATTTCTGTTCATAGAGTCCAAATAATTTATCGGTTCATGTCGGAGTTCACCAAAAGTGTCGGTTTTTATATTGCAACTTAAAACTTCAAGATTTCATATTTTCGACTTTTGTCGGTTTAGTTCGCCACTAGATCTTACTAACTTCTGCTCCAAATTTGAGTCCACAATTTTTACCAATTGATCTTCTATGTATCTAGGATATAACATAAGTTTTCTAAGAATTTTAAGTCTCATCTTCATAGGGAAACAAAATAAACAACAATGCCTAGCTCAGATTCTGTTTTCCTACAGACCAGTCCCAAAAATCAGCTTATAGACAAAAATACGTGTAGATCTGGTAAAAACGTAAAGCATGAAAGTTGTAGATATTTTCAATACGCAAATTTTTTTTGAAAAAAATGCATCGTATAACTCCTCTTAGAACTCAAGATATCACGTTTTTACTAAGCTGAGTTTTTGTAAACAGATTATGTAATCTTTGTATATAAATCATAAAAACGTATTTTAGCAAGGTATTTGGACATAATATTGTTGGATGAGCTTTATAACATGTAAATAAACATTATGCAAGTAAAATTTTAGAGAGATAAAGTGTTCCTTACAAAGGAAAGTTGTGACACCCGACAAATTAGGGCTAGTTATTAGTTCCTAATCATCTGCTAATACATGTAATTAGTGCTAGATTAGGCTAATTGTATGTATCAATATATATATACTGGAATATATATACACGTACGCGATTATGTTCAATCATGCATTTTCATATCGTGCAGATCCCGATACATTAATACGACGTTGGTGAACTCAATTTATTAAATAATATGAAATTATTTGATAAACATACTTATTTCCAAATATTATTGCGATAATATTTCATAAGCATTTCGTATCGTATATAATGCTCAGAAATGACCAAAAACGTGCAAAACGCGTCCGACAATCAAATAAACGTCAAATATATTTTATAAATTAAAATATATCATTTTGGATGGTAAATATTTATTTGAAGTATCGTATTTCAAACTGATAACAAAAACATTTAATTTAAACGTCACATGATTTATTAATCGTAACACGACTTCGCGAACCACTACCGACACATCACAATAACATTTTTATAAATGTTCCTAAGTAATAATAAGTATTACTTCAAGTTAAAAATATCGAAATTTTAATCATCATTTAAAATACGTACGTATAATGTTAAACGTCTAATTATACGTTCACACGACCGGGGAAACGAACACCGCACGGAACGCGAACATGGGGAACAAGAATTTGGGCAACCCACACTTTGGTGGGCCACCCTTGTCCGGCCTAGCCACCCCCCAAAATGGGGAAGGTGTTTGTTGACTACAAACTCAAAGCAAGATCCATATTATCCTCATTCTTGTTCCATCACTTCCTCTCACTACAATCACTCACTAAAACACACACATTTTCCTCTCCTCTCCTCCTCCATTAGGCTACCACCCACCACCACACAATCACCATCATCCACCATCATTTCCCTTGGAGAAAAGCAAGAAGGAGAAGCAAGGAGAAGCAACAAGCATCATCTCACCTTCCTCTCTCTCTAGAACTCATATTTGGTATGATCCACCACCTCTCTCTCTAGATTTTCATGATTTTAGAAGATCTACATGTTATTATGTTCATTTAACAAGAAAATGTACAAAACCAAGCTTAAAATACGATTTTCATAGACATATAAACAAGACAGATTTCTGTCCAGAAAAAATGACTCCACCATTTTGACCATAACTTGAGTTCTAGGATGAATCAACACATGAATCTTATACCAAAATCTCCGTTTGGATGTCCTCTACAAAAAGTACTTCTTTAGTCTCTTCCAGAAATTCACATATTTTTTGGTAGAGCTCAATCTTTGGACGGAACTTACTTTCGGACCAAAACCGACCACTCTTCGTATTTTTTTTTTAAATAGTAAATTAATATATAAAAATACCATAAAGTGCATAAATGAACTAGAAATATATGTGGACATGTGTAATTTTTGGTTAGGTATAAATCGGACTAGAAATGGTCCAAATCGAGAGGTTTATCGAGTTTAAAAATCTGGAAATGAATACTAAGGGCTATTTTGGTATTTTCATAGAACCGACACTTCGGGTTAACCTCGACACGAACCAATAATTTTTATAAACTCCCTTAACCATTTTAAGACTTCTCTAAAAGTTTCGGGTCGAACCGAACACGTTTGACCAAGTCAACGAAAACGAAAACGGAAATCCCACCTGTGACAATACCTCATTGTCGCATGAACAGTGTCCGACAATACCTCATTGTCGCATGAACAGTGTCCGACAATATCCCATTGTCGCATACCTTATTGTCGGAATTGATTATCGGATGATTGAGTATTTTCTAAATTGTCGCATGAAACCTCATTGTCGTAATAACTATTGTTGTATAAAACTCGTTTGTCGTAATATCATTGTCGCAATAACTAACACTTTCATACTTGAAAACCGTCTCATAAACGCTATTGTCTCATGAATAGTAACTTGCTATTGTCTCATGAATAGTGATTCTCGATAATCGTTATTGTCTCATGAATAGTAACTTACTATTGTCTCATGAATAGTGATTCCCGATAATCACTATTGTCTCATGAATAGTAACTTGCTATTGTCTCATGAATAGTGATTCCCGATAATCGCTATTGTCTCATGAATAGTAACTTGCTATTGTCTAATGAATAGTGATTCCCGACAATCCTTATTGTCTCATGAATAGTTATGAATAGTGATCGCTATTGTCTCATGAATAGTAAATACCGACAATCCTTATTGTCTCATAAATAGTAACCGACTTTTCAAACAAGACAATATCACAATATACTTGATTTAACGTCAATACAATATTTGGAATAACTCGGAAACATATGACACATATACTTTTGTAAGTATACAATGAGACAAACATAATAATAATGCTTTTGATAATCATTATTACGAAACTCACCAACGGACCGTACATATTTTCAAAACTCAAACTAATCAATCAAACAACCAATGTATTTGGACATAACTAGTTGGATGAACAACTAGCATAGGTGATCTTTAGAGATACCTACTTATATCCCTAACCTTGCGCGTTTAGGATGCCCGACAGGTTACGATCATTGAGACGACAACATTACTTGTACACCATCATTATTTGCTATTAGCAAACGCATCAGACTCAGGTGAGTCTCATAGCCCCTCATTTTTCTATTTTTACCCAGGGGTGGGAATACATGCTCAGCTTTGTTTTACATGTGAACACAAGTACAAAACATCGATATATTGACTGCATGAGTTTGTTTTACCTAATCATGAATCCCTCCACTACATAGTTTGTTAGTATTGCTATAGCGTGAATGTTAGTATATGGTACCATACGGGGATTGACAATCCCCGTCCGGGGTAGTCACGCTACCACGACTGCGGTCGAACAGACGCATTATCATTTGTTCATACGTGTGTAGATTAGGCACATGCAGGAGGCAACCTCGCTCAGGTCCTTAAAGGTGGATCCTGACACCCTCAGTTAAGCTCAAACTATGGCCTCATGACAGTAATATACAATCACTATTTTATTTGCTTAATTGAAAATCATCATACTTAAATCTTGTGGTTCATAACTCATATTTCATCATTATACAAACCTGTGAACTCACCAGCTTTTAGCTGACCTTTTAGCATGTATTCTCAGGTACACAGCAGTAGTAAGACTGCTCAGGATTAGCTAGCTTGAGTCGCATTCAGATATGAGGAGATTCACATGCATTTTTACATTTTGTACAAATAGATATGCCTTAGAATCTCTTACATTTAGCTTGCGAGCTTTTGTAAACAGTATAACATTGTAAAACTTTTATATCACTAATGTAATGGTTTAAACGACGCATATAGAGTCGTTCACTTTATCTTATGTGCTTTTATTTATTGATTAGTCGCTCCCCGACCCGATTCGCTTCCGCAACCCGAATTTGGGGGTGCGACAAAAGTGATGGAGAATGAGGAAGATGAAGATGGAAGACTTGTTCTTGGTTCCTTGCTCTTGATTTTTCCTTTCAAATGATGGTGGTTGATGGTGGTTTAGAGGTGGTTTATGGTGGTTTTTGGGCTGTGTTTTTCTGAGTTTATAGTGAGAGAATGAGTAGAGAGAATTGAGAGAAGGTGGAGTAAGATGGTGAAATGAAAATGAGAGTGAATGGAGTGCATGTGGGTAGGGTGTTGTCATGAAATGGAATCTAATCATGACATTGCATGGAAGAAGAGAGGGGAGGAGGGGAGGTGGCACATGGGGTGGCCGGCCCCCATGTGGTCCCATCAAGGGTATTTTGGTCATTTTCTTGTTTCTCCGATTTGTGCTTCGTGCGGTGTTCGTTTCCTTGTCTGTTTCGGTGTTTATATATACGTTAATCGTTTTAAGCATGCGTTTCTAATAAAAAATAAATCTTGATAATTTCACTTGAGATATTTATTCTAAATACTTATAAAATATTCCATTTATTTATCGGCCTCGATTTGCGTTAGCATTTTACGGATTCTAAATCGCGTGACGTTTTATTTGGACGTTTTTCGTTATTGTTTAAAGACACGATATTTTAATTGATAGTTTTATACTAAATGATATATTTTAAATTTTAAAATGTATTTTGACTTTCGTTCAATTGTCGGGCGCGTTCTGCGCGTTTTCGTCGTGTTTTTGTTACTTTATACGATATAATTAACGTGTTAAATATTATCAACATAATATTTACGAGTTTTTGAGTTTATTAAATAATTTCATATTATTTAATATTTTGTTCACCAACGTCCGTATTTATACCGTGTCGGACTCCGTCCGGTTGTTTCACCAATTTCACCAAATTGCGTAAGCATAAGTACAACTAATTACGTAGCGTAATATAAATCAATTACGGGAGTGTATATTCACATAAATATACAAGTAGTTAAATTACAAGTATTTAGCCTAGTGCTAAACTAAACACACGTAAATCGTCGGGTGTCACAATATATATATATATATATATATATATATATATATATATATATATATATTGGGTAAAGGTTGTATATATATATGAAAGTGGTAGTGAAAAGTTGGAGTTTGAGTGGTTTAAAATTTGAATATTTTTTTTTGTCTCTTTGATGCCTTCAGACGCTCCTCACCCGTTATCCTTTTATTTTTATTTTTTTAAACGGTAAAAAAAAACCTTTAAATATTGCCAGGACCTACGATTATACATGCGATTTGGAAGTGATTGGAATCGGATATCCGGTTACAACCGGTTTTGGGTCCTAACTGGTTTGTAATCGATTTGTGTTGGCACTCTCCCCATCAATCGCTTGGCAACCAGTTGGTGAAACCGGTTGCCGTTGACAATGCTTTGAATAGAAGAGTAAATGAAGGATGAAAGATGAAAATTAGCATGCTGACTTTTGAAGAGAGAATGTGACATTTGCATTTGTGTGTATCGAGAAATATTTTCAATTTTTAATTAAAAGTCAAAGGTTATCTTTAGAAAATTCCTTTAGTTTTATAAATATAAAAATTATATTTGTATTCATAACTATAATTTATTATTTTTTGAAGAGTGAAAAAAAAGATCGAAATTGAATTTTAAAAGGAAAATAAGACTCAATTGGACCAACCCGATTTTGACCAATGTTGTTAAACTGGACTGGACCACCCAGTTGGACGGTGTGGTCAGCAATCGAAATTTACACGTTAAACCGTCGATCAACGAACCGGTCAAAACCTGACAGTTTTTAGAGAACAAAGTGAGTCAAATTTGAAAGCTTTTAATTTTAAATAAGTGAAAATGAGTGGCATAAGGCTCAATTGCTCAAAGTCATGACCAAGCATTAAAAATTATTGCTCTTAACCAGCTTAACTAATCCATCTTATTGTTTTGGTTTGGTTTTTATTTATATTTATTACTTACTTCTAAGACTCCAATGTTAAGGTGTGTTTGGCACCCAATTTTAAAGGATTTTCGAGGATTTTAAGAGATTGAGCTTTTAGTTTCAAGAATTTTCATCCTTAAAAAGTTAACAATCTCTGTTTGGCATAAAACTTGAAATAGGGATTCTATAAAAAATAATCCCCTAAGCTAGAATCTCCTAAAAGTAGCTTCTTCACATAATTTATCATCTCTTTATTATTAAATTACTATATTATCCTTCTTATAATTATTACAGTTTTCATGTTCATTTGTGTCATTTTACATCAATAAGCTCAAGCTCCAGCTAGTTTGCCAAACACTTATTGAAAAATAAAAATTCCAGCTACAACCCCAAATAAAAGCTCCATCTTCAGCCTCTAACTTCCAGCATCAGCTCCATCTCTATCTCTAGCTAGTTTTGCCAAAAACACCCTAAGGGTATATTTTCAAATTGTATGTTTTATTAATCGTAGTTGTTTAAGCTATATGTGTATCATTAAGCTACATTATTTTTATCTCTTTCTTTCTCTCTCTCTCTCTATATATATATATATATTCAAGTTTACGAGAGCAGTTAAACCAATACAACCGGTTGAACAAATAAACCTGTAAATTTAGTGTAACACCCCAAAACTTTTAAGTGTTATTCTATTAAACGTGTTGTTAAACTATATTATAAATATGTATTTAGTGTTATATATATATATATATATATATATGTATATATATATATATATATAACATCCCAATTCCTTGTAAGTACGCATTCTAAACTTAAAAGAGTAATTTAACTGGTACGTTGAATTTTATTTAGTAAGCCTAATATTTGGGGGAGTTTAGAAAGTTAACAATGTAAGGAAAAGTTAGTTGGTGGTTAAAATAAGAGAAATGAGACATAAGGGTAGGAAACGAAAATATCATTATTAAACCCACCTAATTCCGGAAAGATCAAAAAAATCTTGGTGGGTGGGATGTGTATAGAGGAGATCCAAATTCAAAATTGTGCATTTACTTATTGAATTGAAGCTAGTTTTCATCTAAGCCATCATCTCTAAGGTAAAATAAACCCTTGTACACCTTCAATTTTGATGTATTTGTTAGTTTAGACGAATCCTAAATATGGATTATGAGAAAAGTAGAATTTTTGGGTGTATAATGATTATATTATTGTTTTTGAGTACAAATGAGTTGGTTTGAGTAAATAAAGTTAAACTTTTGATGTCTTCTTCATTTGTTAGTGATATTGATAAATTTAAAGAAAACTTGATGATGGAAATAATGAGGATAATTGGTGTTAATGTGTTGTTGTTTTAATAAGACTAAACTAGCTAAATGCATGATAAAATTTTTGAGAAAAAGAAATTTTGGCTAATTGAGTTAAAATTAGGAGTTAAGCTATGAGTTAAATTTCTTGAGTTAGTTTAAGAATTGTAGTTACACCACTATTGAGTTAGTGGTAAAAGAAAAGTTGGAATGATAATGGTTGTCACTTTGAATAGCAGTGTTTATGTGTTTTGTGTATAGGTGGTTAAAGGGTTGTAAAGAAGTATTGAGAATTACTAATTATTCCATTGTGGCAAAGGTAACTAATGGTCAACTTAATTTGTAGTTAATTGGTGTAGTATTATTTGTGATCGATGATAAAAGAGATAATTGTATATAACTTAGCCAAGTAGTGCCATGGAGAGAAATGTGCACTAGCTTGATAAATTAAGAGATTGAAATGATGAGTAGAGTCAAGTAGTGCCATTGAGATAATGTGCACTAGCTTGATGAACTAATGAGATAAATGTAGTGAGAATAATCAAGTAGTGCCATTGAGAGAATGGACACTAGCTTGATGATGATGTAGATATGTAGATTTCGTAGTCAAGTAGTGCTATTGAGATAATGTGTACTAGCTTGATGATTTAAAAAGGGTAGTATTATCCATAAATAAGATTTTGATACGATTGAGTAATTTGTTGTATGAGTAACTGCTAATATTCCTTGTTATTAATATTGATGTAGTTATCAAAGTATGTGGTAAATAGTCAATTGAGTATAATCATTATTTAATCGTAGTGATATTGATGTAATTGTTGTTTTAAAGGGGTAAGTACATAAAAATGTAATTAATTATGCCCTAACATTCATAGTGTGTACTCAACTATTCGGACTTCCATTGTGTGTAACAAACTATTTATTTCTTTCCATTGTATGCAATTTGGTGACGTGTCAACGTGTAAGGATGACACGTGACACCTTATATAGATGACACGTGGAAAAAATGCCGGAAATTACATACAATGGAAAGAAAGAAATAGTTTGTTACATACAATGGAAACCCGAATAGTTGAATACATACTATGAATGTCATGTGATAGTTAATTGCATTTTTATGTCCTTACTCCTGTTTTAAATAATATTTGATCATTTGAGCTTGATCATTAATCGAGTGTAGTTGATAATGATGTAATAATGTTGGCTTTAGTAATTGATCATCGAATACGATTATTATTGATTATTGTTAAGATTGTTGTAGTTTAAACGCCATAACTTACAAAGCATAATTGCTTACTCTGTTATTTGTTGATGTTGATGTGTAGGTGTAAGTGGGTCGAGTGGTAATTTGGGCAAGAAACCAAGACACAACTAAAGGTGGAACTTACTAAAGAGTTAGTAAGTTGAATCCCTTATGTTTTGTGAAATCATGCTCTTGATATAGCTTTTGAAAGCCCATTTTTAGTAGAAACTGAAAAGTAGTGTATGAGTACGTTGAGATGAATATTTTGATCCGTTTGGTAGTATTGTTGACAAAATTACTTTAAGGTTCTTTTGGGTCAAACTCTAGTTTTTATAATGTTTTGAGAATGGTTAAACCTTGTGGAAATGGTAGTGGGTTATGATGTATTGCAAGTAGTTACACTTTTGCAAGTAGGTAGTATGAATTTTTTTGGTAGCAGGAGCGGATCTCTCCAGAGTGTACAGGTAGGGGTGAACAAAAAATCGAACCCGATTTAAAAACCGGAACCGGAACCAATTTGGAACTGATTTTTGAATACCCGGTTCGAGTTTTTGGACAACCCGACGGGTTGGTAACCGGGTTGGGTATTTAAATTCTGAAACCGGGTTGGGTTGGAAAATCGATCAAAAACTCGGTCAAAAACCCGAAAAAACCCGGTTCGGGTTGAGAAAAACCGGTTTTGACTTTTTTTGACTAAAAACCGGGTTGGGTTCGGGTCAGGCCCAACCCGGTTTTTGTGCACCTCGATGTACAGGGGTCACCTGCCCCCTATGACCCATCAAACATTAGCGATTTATACAGGAAGTTTTCCAAATATTCTGATTATGCCCTCAGCCCACAAATAATCAGGCCCCCAGCGGCCCAGCCCAATATGAATATGTATGATGCCCTCACTCAATTAATATAGATAACACATTTCATCTTTTTTATATCCATCTTCCAGTCAACAATATTTTGTTAGTAGGCGATGTGGGAACCTCTTACAAAAGAAAAGTAACATTTTCAACTAAGAGCGGTTAGATGTTTTTAAAAAATTCTATGTCAATGTTTTTACTTCTTTTTCCTTTTGTGTATGTTATTTAATTAACTCATAAAGTTTCAGTCTATGCTATTTGATTTTCTCTAATTATATCTGCGAATATAAACTAAATATATTACGTATACGTATATGTATATGCTCTTTTGATTATTATATACTGTAATAAAGGTTGAACATATTTTTGTTTGAGTGATTAAAATTTGAATTTTTACCTTAAGGAGTGTTGAACTTAATTGTTACATTCAAGTTGTTTAAATTAACCAAATTACACCGATGTTTGTTGTTTAATTAGTATATTTTCTTACTGTTAATCTTTTCATACTTTTAGAAGTCGATTAGTTTTCTGTAGTACGTTCATAATATTTTGTTCTCATATTTCCTTTATTAGTATTATAGAGATCAATTTTCTTTATTGAAGTGTTTATGTTGTGATGAAACTAGGATTGAACTACCGTTACGTGAAAGAACTCGTCAATATATGAGTTGAGGTTATATTAGAAATAATGAGTACATATGTATGGTTTGTAGGGTTGTCTTTGCAAAACCAATCATGGTTAAAGTTATTTCGCAATTTTTATTTCAAACTTCACCGTTATATAAGCCATTTGTTGAGACATAGTTTGTGACAACAGATCTAGCTTGAAAATAGGACTGGTGTAATTATAATCATGTTCGTACATTGGTTTAGATTTGTAAATAAAAGATATTACTTTGTTATTAATATTTGTTAAATATATTAATGTTGTTAAAGTGTTAGATAAATATCGAAACAAACTAAAGTCTGACCTGCGAGCCGAGATCTCAAGTCGCAAGACTTGGTCTTGCGAGATGAGATCTGAACTCGCAGAGGTTAGCAACGAACCGAAGTCAACTGGGCTTGGGCTGCGAATCGAACTGGACTCGCAGGCCCAGTGGCTGCGAGTTGACCAAAGTATATATGTTCGATTCGGTTTAACCTATAGAGGACTTTTACCATTCGAACTTTAATCTTATGCGAATTGATCCAGAGAAAACAAACAATACTAAAGGCTAGGTTTTGATCGTTTATTGATTAAAGCAAAGCATATTAGTTATTAATCGTATTATAAACGTGAATTTATTCGTTATAGTAAGATAACGCATATTAAGGAATTCCGCACCTTAATATTACAGATAACGAAGTTATCGATCCTAGAACACGGGACTTACAATTGGTATCAGAGCTTTCGGGCTAAATACGAGTAAGTTCAAATTATTCCGGATAATAACGTGTGATTTAGGATTGTTTTGACGTGCATTAGCGTGTAAAAACAATCAAAATCACTCTCTGGACACTTTTAGGATATTTTACGGTTGAAATCTACTGATTTTAACGTAAAAAATACCTTAAGTTTTCGTTTTCGGGTTTTTCAGCCGTTTCACGAATTGAGATTAGGGTTTCAGTGATGTCTGCGAACCGAGTTGAACTTGCGAACCAAGTTAAAGTTCTGCGAGTCGAACTTAGATCTCTTGCGAACCGAGATCACTTGCTGATTTGACGTAAAAAGTCACTTTTTGCGTACATAATTCCCACCTTTTTAGCCCCAAAATGGATGAAATCATTCAATATCAATACTTTTTCACCATAATTCATTATTATGGCTAAAAATAAGGCATTGCTTCAAAAATAAAGTAAAATGGCTAAATAACGTACAAAATAAAGCATAAACGATACGGTCACGTTCTACGAGCATTTTTAGCTTATTACCTTGAAATTATTCTTTGATTAGTTCATAATGATCTTCAGGTAATTACGATCACGTGGATATAATAAACGCTAAAAACGGATCAAGAATGAAGAAGTTATGGCTAAACGAAGTTCGACCAGTGCACAAGACTTACGATCCAGCACGCAAGACCACGACCCAGGGTTCACCACCCCTCTAGGGGTCGTATACCCCCCTAAAGGGGCCGTATACCCCCTCTACAGGGCTGTATACGCCCTTCTAGGGGTGGTGTACCCCCTTCTAGGGGTGGTATACCCCCTCTATGGTGTTGGATATGCCCCGTTTGTATCGTATACGCCCTATTTGCTATCGAATACGCCCTATTTGGTGTCGAATACGCCCCTGTTGGTGTCGAATTTCATAGCTCGGGGGTGTATTTCAGTGTTAAATTGGAGCGAGGGTGTTAAGTGTAAAATCGTATCTTGGAAGCCTATAAATAGGGGCTTAAACCTCCTCATTTCTCATCAATCAACTCACTAAAAAATTCACTCTCACTTTTACACACTCTTGTAATTTTCTTTCTTAGTTAGTTAGTTTCTCTCTCTAACTTCTCTCTCTAGAGTAGAGATTAGCTTTTGTAATCAAGGAGTATTGGTGTTCAAGCTTTTATTCAAGGATTGCAAGTTTTATTCTCTTGTTACGCTGCTCTTTTATCCGGTGATATCTATTCTCTCATACTGTTATTATGTCTGATTTATCCATGCGTAATATTATGGTATGTGCTTTACTTATTCCCATGTTTATTGAGTAGTGTAATATTGTGATTGTTGAAATGTAGATATTTAGGAGTAGGGATGATGTTAAATTAATCTTTAATATGTGATTGGAAATTGTTATGCTATGTATCTGGTTAAACTTTTCAAGCGGTAGATCTAAACCACCCAATCCACCATTTCCAAGCTTTCACGTGGCTATTACTTTAGTATTAGGACTTATCTAACCCTAGTATTGGTAGATAATTATCTGTGTTTTTGTATGAACCTGTGGACATGCTGTAAAACGGCCCAGTACTTAGTATAGCGCTGGAAACACCGCTGGTGGAGTACAAATGCGTGGAAGCTACGGACCGGTCGTAAGCATATGACACCATGGATACCTGGAAGTCACCCTTCCTGAACATGGTCTAGGTATATATAAAAGCTGTGGAACTGCTGAAAAACGTAGTATACACTTTGAAATGAACCTAGGGATGAACGTTTGATCGCAAAGGAGGGTCTACACCTTGACAGAAGTATTTGTGCTCCTCGATTAAATCTAAGGGATCTTGAAAAGAAAGCAAACATTCAGCTGTAGTGTAGGATGCTTAAACCCCTTGATCCAACATAACTGACAGTTTAACATACATTAGCAAGCAATAGTACGACCCTTAATAAAATTAATTAGAATTAGGTGTTAAGAAAGGTCAGAAATTAAATATCGGTCTGTTGCCTTATTCATGCGCCCAGGAGTTAACTCCAAGATGGGTCACTAGTCCTCATCGGACAGTGTTGGGGGACTGAGCAGCCTGATCTGATCAGACTCATGATAACCTAGTATTCAGTGACATGCGACTTAGGTTTTCCACTTAAATCGTACGATACTAGTGTTGACACCAAACCTCTGTTAATTTTATTAAAGGAAAGTCTCCAATCATCTTTTATAATGAACATCATCCCGAAACCTGAATATTGAAACTTCAGCAATCACAATCTCTATCTATCTGCTTACCCTATCCGTAGTTTAGTATTTACTTTTCTGTACTGTAGTTAATTTAGAAAATACCAAAAACAAATACCTATCCAACTATCCAAAACCTCAGCTTAAGTACTAAGTTATCCGAACGAGTTCCTTTTCAATTCTACCGTCGTGAGGAACGACCCTGGATCATCCTTACCACATACTAATATCAGGTATTCGTACCTAGTAATAGTAAGTAGTTCAGAAGGTTTTGGCTCCCCCGACTATTATAAATTTAAAACCACCCTCCGATCGCCCACCTCGAGTGTGAGGTCCGCAACGACAGGGAAGCGATTTCCTGACCGATCGTTCGGGGCGCGATCTGGTTTTTGGCGCCGCTGTCGGGGAACGGTAGTACGATTCAGAGCTTGTTTAGAAAAATTTAGTTTTTAAGCGATCCTTTTGGATTGGGATTCACCATCCCTATCCGAAGTTACTTTTTGCCCGTAGATTAGTGTAGTTAGATTAGATTAGCATAGTTTAAATTCCCTTCTCACCCCAACTTTAATTCTTAAAGCTTCTTCGTGTGCTGTATTTTATAAAAACTTGGGAAATGGCAACTCAAAAACAACTAAAAGATCAAATTGATAGTCTTGCTAAATCAATCCGAGATAGACGTAGGAGTGATGCCCACATAGATAACGAATGTCAAAGGTATAATATGACTTATTCGGATAACATAAGGTATTTAGATCCTCAATCACAATACCAATATGACCCTTATGTTGTCCAACAACATCAATACCAAACTTACTATCCTGAACCATTCAATGTCTACCCACACTCATCTCACCCTGTACATGAACCACAATCGTATGAAAGTTCTGACTTGAGAGATGTGCCTACCGCTTATCTCGACAGTAATGCTACTCTTTTACCTTCTTACAACCCACTTGAACAATTAATGAAAGAACAAGAGGACATGCTTAGAAGATGTACTGATAAGCTGTCTGAAATACAAACATTAGTCCAAGTGAGAAGTAAGAAAATTAGGGATCAAGTTACAACTGACCATAGGCTGCAGGAAGATGAGAGGCACCCACACACCACATCTACACTTGAAACAGACTTTCATTCTCATGAGTTTGGTTGCAAAATTCCTTCCACCCCTACACCTACCCAGTCTTCTAAATCCACACTTTCACCCATTCTTAACCTATCTACGTCCGAGACCGACGAGGAGTTCATTCTAGAGGAACTCTCCGAACCACTGCAACTCGAAACTACTGGCCAGGGTGAGGAGTATGACGAGGTAGACGAAGAGATAGAAATAGATATCCCGGAGGTGGAGAGTTACACAGAAGACCCAGCTTCAGAAGGACCGGAGGAATGCGCACCATCTCTAAGAAGTGATTTCATGCCAACTCAAACCGACGTGGTTGACAACATCCCGCAACAAGTTGTGTTTAATGATGTCCCACATATCTTCCCGGATGAATCACCCACTGATCTAGTTGAACCTTCTACCTTAGACCATCTAGTTGCCCAAGTTGTCAATGAGAATGTTGCTACAAGATTGGAGACGTTAATGGACTATGTCCCACCTCCATGCCCAGAGTACAACATTATCATTGACCAAAAGATCATAGGAAGCAAGGAGGGATCTGCGTCATGGTTTCCCTTCAAACTATCTCTCCATCATATTATGTCTTATACATCATTGAGAGGTGAGGATTCCTTTGACCGACCCGTTCTGTCAATCCAACCCAAGGAGGTATTAGAAGTTGAGAGATCTGTTATACCTCCGGTAGAACCATTTCCTCACTTTGAACCATCTCCTTACATTGGACATACCCGAGCCTTAATTTGCCTTAAACTTTTAGGTATGTACCAATATTACCCCTTGTGTCTACTGATGGATGCAAGGAAACCCCTAGGATTGCCTGATAAGTAGTGCTAGATTGAAGCTAGTGACTCGAACAAAAACAAGCGCTTCTTGGGAGGCAACCCGTGTCTAACGTAGTTTTAATAGTAGTTAATTTAGGATGAGTCGTAAGCTAACCAAATAAGTAGAGAATGATCCCTATAATGATTGTTCCAAGTTTTCTTTATTTTTATGAACAAAAAGGATGGTTTGCGAAATTACTTCATTGAAATTTTTGTCAAAACCTTAAAACTTCTTACTCCCACTTGTTTGAACTTTATTGCAAAATCCAGTTTTTACCATTATCTAAGATCTCAAGTTCTCAGTATCCCTTTCACTCTCATGGAAACCTACTAGGAGTTAGGAGCATTAGTCATACCCACTGGCATGTGTCGAGCATTTGAGGTACTTACATATATTTATGTGAACATACATGAGACACTAATGCTTAATCTGATATCCTGATCTGTATGTCAATATGTGTATTATGCTTGAACTCGTTTAAAAATGTGTGCTTTGGATATCTCTATTCTTGGCTACCTGATTCAACTAGTAATACTAGTATTTCCATATCTGCTACGGTGAAGTTTTGGGCAACTAACACTTTTAGTGTGAGATTAGACTCCAAGTCATATACTGGTTTGTTTCATCTTCAAAGTACTCACTTTGATAGTTTTTTTGCAAACCAGTGAATCTTTGATTTGGAGGATAATCACTTGTTTTTTAGATCACGTTTGCTTGTTCTACTTGTACAAATGCCAAATAAGCAGGGATTGACGCCTATGGATAAAGAATCTTTGAGAATGATGTAAAGGCAACAAGGGGAGCTTACATTTTATTAAATTTGGAAATCTTTGGAGCATTACCTTGCAAGGGAAGAGATGGTGCTTTCAGACACATATATGATTTCTAGTTGTCTATGACTAGTTCATCAAGGAGAGGCCTTCACTCTTCCAGTATCTGGAGGACGCCATCACTTCGCTTTATTTTATACAATCTATCCAAGTCGAGCTCTCGACTATAATAGCAACACTTCTCAGGAGGCAACCTGTGCAATAAGACGTGTTGATAAGTTGTGTGTTGATAAGTGAAGAAAATCTCTGAATATCCTTCACACTTGGATATACCTCAAAAATATTTTCAAAATATTTTAAAGCCACAACTCATCTTTTGCACAAAAAAAAATCACTTGTCTCAGATAAATAGGAAACACTTTTCAAAAATTAGTTCATATGTTTCGAGCATTTAAGGTACTTGCATACTACTTTTATGCATTATGCTCGAACTCGTTTAAAAACATATGTTCTACAAAATGATTTGTAATAGAAAATATCTTTTCATTCTGAGACAGTGATTCTTTTTCATTGCAAAAATATGGAGTTAAAAGGTATATCCAACGTGTTCACACTTAAGAGATTGATTCACAAATGATGGTTGAAATGGAACGCGAAGCCCGTATTTATAGGCAATCCCCCTAAAAGCTGAATAAATCCTCAAGGAGCTGCTGCAAAAGAAAGTCTTTTCTTTTCGGCACATATTCAGACCTTCAGCTTTTAGCTACATGGGGAGTTTCTTCATCCTTTCTCCGTTTTTATCATTTTGCTTTACTTAGTACTATTAATTAATCAAAGTAATCTATACCATATCCTAAGCTTATCACTAAGTGTGGAATTCCAGCCCAAAACAAACACTTGAGAAACATTTTCTTATATGTTTAAACTGTAAGTGTGGGATTTTACTTCCAATAAAATCTCCACTGAAGAGAACATTAGGGACAATGTTCCTCTAAGTGTGGGATAGCGGTATAGAATACCTTAGATAGATTTTTATGTCCAAATAGCAACTTAGAAAATGTTCCTCACTTTAAGAATTGATTAACTTTTTTTCAAATTTTTTGCATAAAACAAAGAAAAACATGAGCTTAACTTCGATAGTAGATAGCTACTCATTCAGTTAGCTCTGCTATTTCTTTGAATTTTAATATTTCTAAGAGGAGCCATTTTAAATATGAGTAAGTTATTTTGGAAGTAGTGTAAATAAGTTAGAAATTTTCTCAAATTAAGAAATGATAATCTTAGGGGCAGCGCATGACTAAGCACATACAACCCATATTAATTGTAGTGAGGTATCTTGAGCCTATATAAGCATTCATTTTAAATGTTTCACTATTCATTTGTTGTGTGTGTCGATGTATGCATTTCTGAATTAGAACTTGCTCCTGGTATGCATTTCGAGACCATATTGGTGAGTACCGTACGCGGTATAGGTGCAATTAGATGACCTTGACATTCCCTAGGAAATAAACCCACTTTTCTCATTGATCTTCAAGCCTAACCCTGCCGATACTCATTTTTAGTATCGATGATCCGATTAGTAAACCTTGTTAAGCCTTAGCATTTTCGTTTCTTGAAAACCCAAGTTTTAAAACCCACTCACTTCCATACCCACCAAAATCTTATTTTGGAATTTTAAATTTTTGAAAAATGCTATTTAGGTATTCATTTTGCTTTCACTCAAAAATCATAAATCTCGTGTTTTACTCAAAGTTTCCCGTGTGCGTTTCAATAATCAAAATCTCAAAAATATCGAGAAAGTATGAAGGTGTGAAAAATTGACACCAAGTAAAATTTGAATTGTCAAAAGATTGAAAAAAATGAAATTACGAAGGATCTCAAAAGGCAAAAAAAAAAAAAAAAAAAAAAAAAAAAAAAAAAAAAAAAAACCTCTTAGAATCTCCTTGGCAAAGAAATTCTAAGCCAAAAATATGTCATAGAAATAAAGCTAAGTGCTTCAAATCTCTCGAAAACTCCGATCTCTGAAAAATATATATTCCGTGTGTTTTCAAAGATAGAAGTCAGCTATCTTTACTTCCTTAACGTTATCCGTTTCGATTTTCATTAAAAAGCGTATCTAAATAAAGTTTTTCATAAGTTTAAAAGTCCTGAGATAAGCATACCCCCTTTAAAACCTTAAAAATATTCACTATCCATACCCTTTAACCCTCACCTCACACAAAACCCCGATGAATGTCTTGGGATAATTAGCACCGTCCTCACCTAAGTGGTGGAGATTTGATTCTCAATCAAGCCTATGATGATGAATGCTGCATATCTGGCTTTTGAGCGATTTCGTATGTTTAGAATGATAGGAAACCCGATACACTTTTGAGTAAATTGAGTGACCACCTGGTGAGATTGCCTAAGTCATGTGTATGCCAAAGATCACGAGTATCACAAGCATGCCCAAAGATACTCATTTCTTATTTCTGGAACAAATATCTTATTTGTCTCGATTTTCTAAAATAAGTTACTTGTATGAAGAATGGTTGTTTTCAGAAATATTTTAATTCTTAAAAATCGGACCTGAAACATTTTTTTTTTAGTGAGGATAGTTGAAATATTGCTTGAGGACAAGCAATCTCTAAGTGTGGGATATTTGATTTGACGTAAAAAGTCACGTTTTTGCGTACATAATTCTCACTTTTTTAGCCCCAAAATGGATGAAATCATTCAATATCATTACTTTTTCACCATAATTCATTATTAAGGCTAAATATAAGGCATTGCTTCAAAAATCAAGTAAAATGGCTAAATAACGTACAAAACAAAGCATAAACGATACAGTCACGTTCTACGGGCACTTTTTAGCATATTACCTTGAAATTATTCTTTGATTATTTCATAATGATCTTCCGGTAATTACGATCATGTGGATATAAAGAACGCTGAAAACGGATCAAGAATGAAGAAGTTATGGCCAAAAGAAGTTCGACCAGTGCACAAGACTTACGATCCAGCATACAAGACCACGAACCATGGTTCTTTACCCCTCTAGGGGCCGTATACCCCCCCTAAAGGGGCCGTATACCCCCTCTACAGGGCCGTATACACCCTTCTAGGGGTGGTATACCCCCTTCTAGGGGTGGTATACCCCCTCTATGGTGCCGGATACGCCCTGTTTGCTACCGAATATGCCCTATTTGGTGTCGAGTACGCCCCTGTTGGTGTCGAATTTCATAGCTCGGGGGTGTATTTCGGTGTTAAATTGGAACGAGAGTGTTAAGTGTAAAATCGTATCTTGGAAGCCTATAAATAGGGGCTTAAACCTCCTCATTTCTCATCAATCAACTCACTAAAAAATTCACTCTCACTTTTACACACTCTTGTAATTTTCTTTCTTAGTTAGTTAGTTTCTCTCTCTAACTTCTCTCTCTAGAGAAGTTAGAGAGTAGTTAGTGGGTAGCTAGTAGATTAGAGTAGAGATTAGCTTTTGTAATCAAGGAGTATTGGTGTTCAAGCTTTTATTCAAGGATTGCAAGTTTTATTCTCTTGTTACGCTGCTCTTTTATCCGGTGATATCTATTCCCTCATACTGTTATTATGTCTGATTTATCCATGCGTAATATTATGGTATGTGCTTTACTTATTCCCATGTTTATTGAGTAGTGTAATATTGTGATTGTTGAAATGTAGATATTTAGGAGTAGGGATGATGTTAAATTAATCTTTAATATGTGATTGGAAATTGTTATGCTATGTATCTGGTTAAACTTTTCAAGCGGTAGATCTAAACCACCCAATCCACCATTTCCAAGCTTTCACGTGGCTATTACTTTAGTATTAGGACTTATCTAACCCTAGTATCGGTAGATAATTATCTGTGTTTTTGTATGAACCTGTGGACATGCTGTAAAACGACCCAGTACTTAGTATAGCGCTGGAAACACCGCTGGTGGAGTACAAATGCGTGGAAGCTACGGACCGGTCGTAAGCATATGACACCATGGATACCTGGAAGTCACCCTTCCTGAACATGGTCTAGGTATATATAAAAGCTGTGGAACTGCTGAAAAACGTAGTATACACCGTGAAATGAACCTAGGGATGAACGTTTGATCGCAA
This sequence comes from Pseudognaphalium luteoalbum, assembly GCA_963422505.1. NCBI lineage: Eukaryota > Viridiplantae > Streptophyta > Magnoliopsida > Asterales > Asteraceae > Pseudognaphalium > Pseudognaphalium luteoalbum. The sequence goes on from OY730194.1 coordinate 2,054,270, forward strand.
AGGAGGGTCTACACCTTGACAGAATTATTTGTGCTCCTCGATTAAATCTAAGGGATCTTGAAAAGAAAGCAAACATTCAGCTGTAGTGTAGGATGCTTAAACCCCTTGATCCAACATAACTGACAGTTTAACATACATTAGCAAGCAATAGTACGACCCTTAATAAAATCAATTAGAATTAGGTGTTAAGAAAGGTCAGAAATTAAATATCGGTCTGTTGCCTTATTCATGCGCCCAGGAGTTAACTCCAAGATGGGTCACTAGTCCTCATCGGACAGTGTTGGGGGACTGAGCAGCCTGATCTGATCAGACTCATGATAACCTAGTATTCAGTGACATGCGACTTAGGTTTTCCACTTAAATCATACGATACTAGTGTTGACACCAAACCTCTGTTAATTTTATTAAAGGAAAGTCTCCAATCATCTTTTATAATGAACATCATCCCGAAACCTGAATATTGAAACTTCAGCAATCACAATCTCTATCTATCTGCTTACCCTATCCGTAGTTTACTATTTACTTTTCAGTACTGTAGTTAATTTAGAAAATACCAAAAACAAATACCTATCCAACTATCCAAAACCTCAGCTTAAGTACTAAGTTATCCGAACGAGTTCCGTTTCAATTCTACCATCGTGAGGAACGACCCTGGATCATCCTTACCACATACTAATATCAAGTATTCGTACCTAGTAATAGTAAGTAGTTCGGAAGGTTTTGGCTCCCCCGACTATTATAAATTTAAAACCACCCTCCGATCGCCCGCCTCTAGCGTGAGGTCCGCAACGACAGGGAAGCGATTTCCTGACCGACCGTTCGGGGCGCAATCACTTGCGAACAGGCATCGTCTGCGATCCAAACTAAGATTGGTGAGCTAAGTTTTGCGAATCGAGCTGAGATTGCGAGTTGAACTGAGTTTTGCGAATCGATATTTTTTTATTTTGTTAGACTATTTGACTTATCATGATGTCTGACATTAACAGAATGATCGAGATGGAACACGAGGTTGGAAAATCTAATGTTCCACCTAAATTGTTAAGAATTGAAGAATACTATAGCTGGAGGGATAGGTTTGAATCTTACTGTAGATTTCATGATCTGTCTATCTGAATGTTTATCAAAAATGGATACACTGCACCTACTGCTACCATTGAAAATGCAGTTGTGGTTGTTGCCTATCACCAAATGAATGATGAGCAAAAGAAAGCCCTTGAGATTGAAAATAAGGCTCATTCTTCAATCAAGATGAGTTTACCAAAAGAGCTCAATCATCAACTGAAGTCTTTTCATACTGCAAAAGCGCTCTGGGCAGCACTTGCGAAAAGATGTGAAGGCAGTCCACAAGTGAAAGTTGGCAAGAAGAATATTTTCAAAAAGTAGTTTACTGTGTTTAAAGCTTTGAAGGGAGAAGATCTTGATGCATATACTACCATATTCTACCATTTACTGAGTAAGCTAGGTCTGTTGTCACAAACTATATCTCAACAGACTCCTCTTGACAATAGCTCTAGCGTCTTTTTCTTCACGCTTGTCTTTAGTCTTCATTTGTAAATTTTGCTTCCTGCATATATCTTCATTTTGATACAAGTTTTAACCATCATTTGATAATCTCGTGCTAAATCACCACATCCTTCAGTACAAAAGATTCTATTCTCATTTAATTTCAATAGATCTTTCTTTGACATATTCATAAGGTGAAGATGGTCATAAACTTTGAAGATCTCATGTTCACCACCTTCAACTTCATCATCAGCTTCAACCATGACAACCTCTCCAGTCTCTGAATCCAGATGCCAACTTTTCATATTTTCCAAAATATCTTGTGGCATTATTTTCAGTGGAATCTGCTGAACACACTTGACAACTGGATACACTTTCTTTCTCCTTCTCCTTCCAGTCAGTCCTTTGACTTCTCTCCTTTAATTTTATCATTTTCCCATTCCTTAGCTTAATCATCTCAAACTACCCTGATCGAACCTCAGTCTTGATTACATGTTCTACATATCCACCAACAAAATCATTATCTGGATTCTTCAAAGGTAATCAAGCCAAGTCTCGAATCTCGTATTTAGGTAGAGAATGGAGCACTGCAAGCTTTCGCTCAAAATATTGAACTCCGTCAAATCTTTTAATCGCGAAAAGCTTCAGGTCAGAATCAAAATACCAACCGATAATCCCTCTACGCGCTTCGCGTTTTCCTGTGATATCAACCTCCGAAACTCCTACCTTTTTCTACTTCTTTTTCTCTAAAGGTCTAAACATCAGATTGTCTTTATGCTTATCAGGAATCTCTTCTTCATAATCGGTTGAGTCATCGATATCTTCATCTACATCAACAACTTTACGACCTTCTTCATCTTCAAATACAATCTATGTTCTAGATGGCTCACATGGTGTTCATCTATATTTGCATCTATATCTACACCCATGTCTAGCTCTATCTTCGAAACAGCAGTCCAATCTTCAGGTGGTTGAAACTCTCATTCTTCCAAATCATAATTAATGTCTTCATCTATCTCATCAAGAAAATCATCTTCTGAATCTGATAGATCAAGCATTTCAATCCCTAGAAAAACACAAACACAAATAAATATTAAAAATCTAAATTCCTTCATTGATTTCTCTGAATCAATCTAAGAATTTCTTTATTAATCCTTTCGTGTAATTGGTCCATAATATAAACACAATAATTAACTTATAAATCTTTTATTGATTACCCTGAATCAATCTAAAATTTCTTAAGTCTTTTATAAAACACTTAACAAATATTAATTAAACTTAAACTCTAATGTATTGTGAATAATCACCAAATATTTAAGTTTACAATTAATTAACTTATATAACTTCAAGACTTAATTGAACTGTTATTTTTCCAAAAACTTAACTTTCAATTATATCTTTAAATTGTATATCTTTGTCTAGTTAAAGATTTTTCATATTAAATTTGTCAGTTATAACAAACTCTCAAGTCTAAAATATGTATGTTATCATAGAAATTTGACCGCCAAAACTAATTGGGACACGCCGCTCGACTACTCAATGAGTCGGAAGACTTTCGATCACAATTCTACTTAACATATATAACTCAAATAATTCCTAATATATTTAACTTGTAATAATAATCTCAAGCCGAATATATTACCAAAAAATATTAAGTTACAATTATCCAGTTACAATTATAATTTACAATCATAATTCAACTAAATCCTAAGTACAAATAACTACACAAGTCTAAGATGTCTTATCAGCTTCACTTGTACCCGCAACACTTGTACCAGCACCATCACCACTTGCACCCGCAAACTCCCCCTGAATCATAGTTTGCTCACTAGTCTTTTAAGGACCAGTTAGCTCACCATCTTTCGGTGCACTGGGATCATCGTCTTTGTCATCATCTCTTTTCTTCCTTAACTCATCTTGTTTGCAAGACTCTAAATATACCAATATCTCCCCCTGAGCTGACTGTCCTGAATTCACTCTCAACACTAAACGTTATAAGGAATCAAGCTTCAGTCGCTGGGTAGTAAAATCTTGAAGCAAAGTGATATGAGTCTCCAGCAGTGTCTTGTAAGATGTACTCTGTTGAGTAATCTGATATGCAAAAAGAAGGTTCTGAGCTACCAACTCTGGAATATTTGAAGTGAGCTTCTCTAACTCCTTAACTCGCAACTCTAAGGATGTAATCTTTTCAGCATCAGTTGTAGGAGTAACTGAGATAGTTGATGGTCCAGGTGGTGTAAGTGAAGAAATATGAGATGCAGTGGTAAGTGGTGGAGTAGGTTGAGATAAAGCTGCCGTGACCAGACTAGCAGCAAATCTACTTGCTTTAGTAGTCGGAAACTGTACCGTACATACTAAATCTACAATCTCAGCCTGTCAAGTTATATAAAATTAAATAAGTAATTGTTACAGATTACTCTGCCTCAATCTCTAATCAATTATATAACACATGTAGAACTAAACTTATATCCCTTACCTTAGTAGGTACAGATATCGGTTCAGTAACCACCGGTTGTAACACCTGCTCATCCTGTGGTCTATCCCCAGCAACTATCACAGATAAATTTGTCTTAGTTTATAACTCTTGATTAACTAACAAGATAATTAATGTCTAACTATTTATAAACTAACCTAGACCAATATTCCATTGTCTAGTAGAAGCTCTAGCCCTTTTACGGCTCTGAGTTTCCAAAACTCTTCTTCCTCATCAAGATCCTCATCTAACACGTTAAAATCAGGATCTAAATCATCAGCTGTGCGTTTTCCTTTTAAACTTGGATCCTTTATATGTCTAGATCTATAAGGAATCATACCAGCAGGCGGCGAAATAGGTCGAACATCATCAAAATCAGAATCTGATGTAGTTTCACCATCACGTCCACCTAACGGACCAGCCTCAGTATCCTATATATTAAACATATTAAACATTAATGATTAGCATAACGCTCTATCATACACGTTCTATATGTCAATAATCATATACTCCCTCCGTCCCGACTTTATAGTCCATCTTTCCATTTTGGGATGTCTCAATTTTATTGTCCACCTTGTACTTTGAACCAATCAAAACATTTGAATGTGGTGAGAGATTAAATCTTATTGGTTGTATAGTACGAATAATACATTTTTCTTAAACTGCGTATTTTTTGTATGGGGACAATATCATTGGGACGGAGGGAGTATTACCTTAGAAGATAGGGCCACAGACGTAGAACCTGTAGGTCTATCAACCACTGGTTCTGTATCCATCGGTTCTTAATTACAATAATATTAAAACTTTATGATTAGCTTAAAGCTCTATCATCTAAGTTTCTATATCATTAGTTTATTAACTATAAGGAATACATACCTGTGCAGATGTAACATCAGTATATTGATCAATCGCTTGAAGAAGCGGATCATGAGCATCATCATTCTGTACAAGCACATCTTGCACCACTTGTGCAGCTACCTCAGCATTCACCTGTTGCCCCTCCTGTCCAGCCTGTTCCAAAACTTCCTCGATGAGCTCTTGTGGATCTTCAGGTTGAACCACATCAGCTACAGGCTCAGGAACAATAGCAACAACATCGACATCCAGCCAACCATTATTTGGTGGCGTCATATAAGCCACATCAAGAATATATCCAAAAAGATCACGAATCTCAGGCTTGACATATTCTTCATGACGAATAGTCTGCTGAAACATCGCGTTGTATCCTCTGAGCGCTTTTGTATCGACACGTAGATGCGGCTCAGGGATAACAAGATCAGCAATCCGAGAACGGATGATCAGCATGCAGAACCTCGGGTAGATCAAAAATCGAGATCTCACAGTCCCCTATATCTGGCGTATCAGCTCTCCAAAAATATAATCACAAAAACTGTATGGTTTATTATAAACCAGTTACAACCGATATAAGAGCAGGGCTCAAATCATCAAAACCGCCCTTCTTCGGTCCAAAAATAGTGACGATAATGTACCACAAAAATCTCCATTACCCAATAACAAGGGCCTTGAGAAACTGGCGTCCTCGTCGTTCTCCCGTATAACCCATACGTCCAAGAGCACCCTCAATGAAGTCCATTTGGTACTCCGTGGGTCCATCCTCCTGTTCTACAATACCCAACAGTAGAATCTGACGTAAGTCAGAAGCTACAAACACAACTGGTCGATTGTTGACGGTTGTACGGATAACTGGAGGATTCACGGTCTCATCATACTGGATCACAGTCCAAAAATCAATCAATATATCCAGAGATATAGGCGGAGACTCCGTAATCGCATATCGAGTGCGAGAACATGCAAAGAACGTCAGCACCTGAGCTACTTTGCTAGTTCCGCATGCCGAAAGATCAAGATCAACAAGAATATTGTGACCTTTATCGAACTGTCTAGCCATATCTGTAGAAAAACACAAATGACACAGACAATTAATACATGTTAATAAATCATAAACTATAATGATTATGAATCGAAATGATCATCTAACATCTTAGTTCGAAGCTTATTAACAATTAATTCCCTTTAGTTACCTGTAAATTTCAAATTCTCAAGTCGTTAACGTTGTAAAAATATATATATTATACCGCTAACTTAAAATTAGAACACGCCACTCGATTACTTTTTGAATCGGTAGACTTTCGATATAAATATATAATTCAATACAAATCCATTATATAAAGGTTATTACTTGAAAGTCTTAACGTCTATATATAATACTTTTTTTTAAAACAAAATTTTCTAAGAACTGGACTCGCAGCCATATGCGAATCGAGTTCAACTCGGTTCGCAAATCAACTCGTAACTTATTCAGTTCGCCTACCAAGTCAATTCGCAAGTCAACTCGGTTCGCAAACTATTCAACTCGCTAACCAAGTCAATCCGAAAGTCGACTCGCAAGTCGATCCGCAGACCTACTCGATCCGCAAGTCAATAAGTCAAACAAATTAAATTTCAACTCGCAATGCTGGATCTGCGAATTGAGTTTACAACTCAACTCTTTGGATGAACTGCTGCTGCGGGTTGAACTTCAAATCGATTAATTTGCCAGTTTTAAAGCAATCTATCGATGAATTTACGTTTATATAGGTTCGTTTAACATTAACCCTAGTGATTCTTGTCAAATAACACCTTGAATCTACATAAATCGATGTGAATATTAACCGAAACCCTAATTTATAAAAACCTTAATTTCGAGTTAATTATACGGTGAAAATGTTTGTAATATACCTCAAAAAGATCGCAATCTAAAGTTGTATATAACCTACGGATTCAAAAACTCTTCCTCGTACTCGAGAAATCAAACACAGTCTAAAACAGTGTTTCGCCACGTTTCGCCGTTCGTCCATTCGCAGGGATGAAGTGAACTCGCAATAACAAGTGGGTTCGGTGGGTTTGACTCGTTTGACCTCCCACCCTTTATACTTTTACTCGATTCGCAAGTTTTGAAGTGGATCCGCAGGTTTGACTAGTCAAACTCGCAAAATTAATTTAAAATGCGAATTTAATACTAAGTATAAAATAAAAACCCATTTACGTTTATAGTTATCTTTGTAACTTGTTTAAATATTTTTAATAAAATGTTTTTGTCTAATTTTCCTCAATGATAATCTTCTTACATATTAACTGACTAAACCCGTAATACAGTTAATCTTGTATAAAGAAAATCTCGAGCTAAAGTTATTTACTTATATACCTTATAGATAAGAATATTCGGTATAATTTTAATTCCAAAGGGTAATACTTATTAAAATAAAATAAAATAACTTTAGAGAAACATAAAATAAAACACAACGCATATAAACAAATAGTGTTATCAGGTACCATTTTATTAAACACTTTTAAGTAAAATAAAGTACATAAACAAATAAAATAAATGAACTGAATAAGAATCTATCTGCTAAGGGATCATATTAGGAAGAATAAGATCTCTTAGATTTTATTAAAAGTCTAAACAGATTGTTAGTATACATACCTTATGAAATTGTAATAAGTGACAGACACACTATTACTCACTTCACCATATATTAACTTATATTTATAAAATTATAACTTTATTGACCTTTATCCACATATCATAATTATTTAAAAATTAGTCACAAAAGTGAAACTTTTACATAGACATTTCAAGATGATTACCGATATTATAATCCACATAAACAAATTGTACTCAAATTTCTAAGCAAACATTTTATTGTTAGTATGTATAACACACTCCAAAACATAACGGAAGCGTTAATTAATATTCACAACTAGATTGCATAATTTTATAAACCAAAAGAGCAATCTATCACATATGATCCAAACACCTAGTTTATCACAAACTTTTACAATCATTATGCCATAAGTGTTATTTAAAGTTAAATCCTTCTAATAGCCTATTAACACAATTGTTCCAAAACAGAGTAAGCATCGTCAAACATTCCATAAATCAAACCGACTTCTTGTTCACCCACATACAAAAGTCAACCTGCAAGAAGTTAGGGGGGAGGGATTAGCACAAAGCTAAGTGAATAGATCGAAAACTATAAACCTAACTCAGATTAACAATTGTTTACAGCTAAGCATCATAAAAAACTAGCGTCAAAGAGGATCGGTGGTTCTTGAGGTACCCTACTGCCGCGGTGGCCCCCAAGCAACACTTACAATCACTGAAGACCAATTCAGTGATCTAACCGATAGTTGGATACTATTACTTCTTACAACATCATTTCAATAAACAACACATGTACAAAGCTCTAATGTTCTCCAAGTAATAGTATCCCAACCCACTCGCAATTGACCTCTGAAAGAAATCACATAATTCATAATCATCATCACAATATGCAATTATAAACGGTAAAACCACATTTACCCGTTGTAACCAAATTGTTACAACTAACTTAGATTGTAAGTTATTGATCCACTCACCCTTCTCGACCATAGTCTCCACTCAAAGATCTTATTTTATTGAGTCTTCAGTTTATCTGAGAACACAATCAAAACCCGAGTTAGATTCTCATATCGAGTTTATTTCAATCTTATCATGTATATAATGTCAAATAAGAGCACGTAATATACTTCTAATACTATGAAATTAACATGAGTGCACAAGTCATAAGTTGTCAAATTTGCCAAGTTAAAGCTAGCAAACGCGATCCGGGTTAAGGGTGGTAGGATCGCGTTCAACAGTTCAAAACATTCTGTTACCGTTTTCCACTTGCAAACGCGATTCGGGCTAGAAGGCTGGATCGCATTACAAAGAACAAAATCAAAATGACTCGAAATAACATTGACTAACGCGATCCGGGTTAGAGGTGTTAGGATCGCGTTCCCAAGAACAAATCGTACTGTGACCAATTTTCACTATGGAACGCGATCCGGACGAGGGAGCTGGATCGCGTTCCCACATTTTAAACCAGGGTCTCAGACCTGCAACTGCACATTACGAACTCAAACTCGAATTTTACAAAATTACATTTCAGAAACTCAGTTTTTATCAATCAAATACATCACAAGATACCTATATTCATCATATAACAACACAACAACAACATGCAATACTCAATTTCCTTCACCTAATTATTCCACATGATTCAATCAAAACCCCTTTCATACATTCATACCTATGGTACATGAAATTAGGGAAGAACAAGAAAATGATAAGGTTACAAGTAAAATCAGTAGTAAACACTCATTTCAAGCATAAATGATCATACATGCAACAATACTCCACCTACTTTTCTCAATTAAGCTCAAGAACACAAAATAAACCACTTACAATTGAAATGGAGAAAAAGTGAACTAGATGATGATGATGAAATCACAAGCTACAATCAAAATCTCAGCCTTCACTTTAATGAAATCAGATTTGTGAAATCTTTCAAGTATATGTGTTTATTAGAGAGAGTTACAAGAGATTTGAGAAGAGGATTTAGTTAGGTTGGGTTTACACAACTGACTCTCATGTACATAGTATTAAATTATACCACTTCTAAGCATATTGTCTGGAACTTAAAAACCATTTTGCGAGACTAACTATTTTATTTTACCGACAGCTAAAATAATTTACAAAAAGTAATAATTTATTAAGCACAATAAGTTATTTAACCATTTGACCTATTTATTTAAATTATTTAAATCATATCAATAATTTCTAAACACAATTAAATAACCAAATAAAATAAGGAAATTACCGTAATTCTCCTAGGCCCAACATGAGGATGTTACAGTATGAGTATTAGCTTATGTTTCCCATAACATGATATACTGTGAAATTAAGTAAAGCACATAACACTGAATTTATAACTAAGGTACATAAAGTACACTTATGTTATTTTAAATTTAGACAAATATCAAACTTATAGTGAAGATACTAGTGGTTCCAGGTCTATACTGACATACAAGAGAGGATCCCTTAATATGAACACTATAAGCTTGAGATTATTGACCTAGCTAATAGCTCCAAGTCTGTACTCACGTACAACAGAGAAATCATTAGCTAAGTTAATAACCATATAAGTTTCATACCATTTGTGAAACGCCCCTGCAAAGCTGAAAGCAGTGACTAACCGGATACCTTCAGGTTTCAACTAAAAACCATGGTGGAAGGTATCAATTAGCCACAACTTTAGACTTATAAGGGACTCAAACCGATGTGGGACGGGTTGTTACAAACTCCCCCACTTAAAATCCTAACGTCCTCGTCAGGCCGAAACATAACCAGGATCCATACCCCAGGAGATGCACGAGCCGCGTGCCCGTCACACCCCGAGAGGCAATGGCTCTGATACCATATGAAACGCCCCCGCAAAGCCGAAAGCAGTGACTAACCGGATACCTTCAGGTTTCAACTAAAAATCATGGTGGAAGGTATCAATTAGCCACAACTTTAGACTTATAAGGGACTCAAACCGATGTGGGACGGGTTGTTACAATTTGTCATTTTTGCTACATATTAACAGTGTATGGAAATACCATCCTTCAACATTTAAGACTTATGTCATATATCACATAATAGGCACATAGATTAGCACTCAAGCATATTATTACTTCTTAAATGCTTTAGAAATTGTTGGATAATTTGCCTACGAGTATATCATATAATGAAGCTATCTATATATCAATAAAAATAGCAAATTATTACTTGTGGAAAGAGGTGTATATTAATAAAAATATAGGTACATACCTGGCAAAGGAATAATAATGTGAATGATGGTTATGAGAATCTACTAACACATTATATTTAGGACTTAAGGTTATTGTTAATAATCTTATTTTCCTAATGTACTATCATTTTCCTTAGTTTTTGCAGACAAAAACTTAAACAGTTTTAAAGAATATTATTTGTATGTTCTTTAAAGAAGGCGATTCCCCTGAGGTAAATGGAAAATGAATGCCATACACCCCCCCTATTTTCAAGATTAGTATCTTGGCAGTGCAAGAAGTAAAGCTCAGTAGCCATTTCTACATGTGAAGCTGAGTATGTTGCAGCTGGCAACTATTGCTCTCAAGTACTTTGGATTCAACAGCAACTGCGAGATTATGGGTAACCAATACTTCGGTGATGATTGATAACGAATCAACAATGTCGATCACTAAATATTACATAAAAACCCTTGGAAGACTAATCACTCTGGATTTTTCATTCCGTTAAGTTGAACCAACATCTCAAATTGAGCTCTGTCGAATGCCTTTGTGTATAAGTCTGCTAAGTTATCCAGAGATGGAACCTTAACTAACTTAATCAAATTCTTCTCAGCACAGTCTCTAATAAAATGATGTCGAATACCAATGTGCTTAATTTTGTTGTGCTTCAACGGATTGTTGGTGATCGACATTGTTGATTCGTTATTAATCATCATAGGAGTATTGGTTATATTCAACCAATAATCTCGCAGTTGTTGTTGAATCCAAAGTACTTGAGAGCAACAGCTGCCAGCTGCAACATTCTCAGCTTCACATGTAGAAATGGCTACTGAGCTTTGCTTCTTGCACTGCTAAGATACTAATCTACCTCCTAAGAATTGACATCCTCCGATTGTAGATTTCCTATTTTGATTGCATCCTCCATAATCCGAATCAGCATAAGCTATTAAATCTAAGTCTCCATCAGTCGGATACCAAAGTCCCAGCTTAGGTTTCCCTTTGAGGTAACAAAAGATTTGTTTAACAGCTTGCATATGTGACTCTTTCAGATTTGCTTGATATCGTGAGCAAATACAATCAGCAAACATAATATCAGGCCGAGAGGCAGTGACATACATTAGTGATCCAATCATGGCCCTATAAAGAGTAGGATCCACATCGTGATCACTCGATGTATCAGGACCAAGTCCATGATTTACTGGAATAGGAGTATGATAGATTTTACTTTCATCCATCTTAAATCGCTCTAATAATTCAGCATTGTATTTAGATTGATGAATAAAAAATCCATCCTTCTTTTGATCAACTTGTAACCCTAAGAAGAAATTCAACTCTCCCATTGCAGACATCTCGAAGTTTTTCCTCATTACTTGTTCAAATTCTTGACACAGCTTTTCATTAGATGACCCAAAGATAATGTCATCAACATATACTTGAAGGAAGTTTTTCTTCTTCTATTTTACAAAAAGTGTATTATCAATTGATCATCTTGTAAATCCATTCTCAAGTAGATACGTTGATAGTGTTCCATACCATGCCCTAGGTGCTTGATGTAATCCATATAGAGCCTTATTCAAGCGATATACTCTATCTGGATGATTAGGATCAGCAAACCCTGGCGGTTGTGAAACATACACCAATTCTTCTACTTTGCCATACAAGAAGGCACTTTTAACATCCAACTGATAAACCTCTATCTCTTTGAATGAGGCAAATGCTAAGAATACCCTAATTGCTTCAAGCCTAGCAACTGGTGCAAACACTTCATTGTAATCTATACCCTCTTGTTGATTAAACTCTTGAACCACTAGACGAGCTTTATTACGAGTAATGAATCCCCGGTCATCTCTCTTACACTTAAATACCCATCTAGTTCCAATTGGATACTCTCCCTTTGGAAGGTTAACCAACTCCCATACTTGTAGTTTTGAGAACTGAGATAGTTCTTCTTGCATCGCTTCCACCCACGAACTTTCCTTTAGAGCCATTTGAACATTTTTAGGCTCAACTTGTGAGATAAAGCATGAATAAAGACATTGATTGGGTATCCATGTCTCTTTCATTTTAGAATACAAGCTTGGGTACTCTAAATCATCAGGAGAATTATTTAGACTAGTAGATATAGTAGGGTATGTTGAGGTACTTGCCTTAGCTTGACTTCTAGTTAGCATAGGTAATTCCGGATCACCAATGATGTTCTCAACTGGATGATTCTTTGTAACACCCCCAAATTTATTGTTTAGCGGAAGCAGGATTTGGGTGTTACTAATCAATAATCAAAGTACAGAGATTAATAATGAACGACCACTACATGCGTCGTTTTACATTTAATTTGATAAAATAAAAGTTTACATCAAAGTATTGTTTACATTAGCTCCTTTTGAAATTGAGAGATTTAAGTACATAATTAAACTATACAAAATGTAATAATGCAGCTAAATCTCTGATTGTTTGCATGCTGACTCGAGCTAATGGATCTTGATTAAGCAGTCCAACCTACTGCTGGTCACCTGTGATACATGCTAAAATGGGTCAGCGAAACGCTGGTGAGCTCACAGGTTTGTATATCAACATATATTTGTATGAACCGCAAGATTTTATAATTTGAATTTAAAATGCAATTAAGCAAAATAAAAGTTATACAGCCATGAGCACATAGTCTGAGCTTAACTTGAGTGTCAGGTCCAATTAAGGAAACCCAACTGAGTTGCCTCCTACGAGTGCCTAATCTACACTCGTCTTCCCAAATGCTAATACGTCCGTTTGATCAGTTAGTGCGTGCTAACCCGGACGAGGATTGTCAATCCTATATGATATCATATACTAACATTCATGCTACAGATGTATTACCAGACTATGCTATGGAGGGCTTTATTGATTAGTTGAAAACAACTCATGTAGTATTTGATTGAATTGTACTTGCGTTCTACTTGTAAAACAAAACGAGCAATGATATCACACCCCTTAATGAAAAACAGTAAAATAGGGGCTATGAGACTCACCTGAGCCTTGAGTGTTTATTAAAATAAACTTGAATTGATTAGCTGTGAATTGATGTCCGAAGACTTGTAACCTGTCGGGCGTTCAAAACGCATAATGTTATATGAGTGAGTAGATGTCTCAACAGACCATCTATGTTTGTTGTCCAACAATTTGTTATGTCCAAATGTTTGATTGTTAAACTTGGTTTATCAAAAACGTGTACGACCCGTTGGTGAAAGTTTGTAATAATAATTCTTTAAGATATTATCATTAATTATGTGTCATCGTATACATTGTTACATTATGTATCATGTGTGGTTATAAGTGATTACCCATGTTCAATACTTAGTGAAGAAACAAATCCCATAAATTCTGTTTTTTAGCGACACTAGTAGCGTCACTAGTGTCAGTGTCGCAAGTCATGCGACACTAGAGTAAGTGTCGCAGTGTATGCGAGTGTCGCAGGTCATGCGACACTAAAGTCAATATCACAGTGAGTTTATGCGACACTAGGGTCAGTGTCGCATTAAGTTCAGTGTCGCAGTGAGGTTATGCGACATTAGGGTCAGTGTCGCATGTTCAAACAAATTTTCAATAAGTAGCGACACTATTAGCGACACTATGGTAGTGTCGCAGGTAGTGTCGCAGTTAGTGTCGCAGGTCATGCGACACTAGCGTCTGGCCAAATTTCTATTTTTAGCCCAAGTGTATCCAAGTGTCGGTTTTCGTTCGGGAAACTTTCTAAAATTAGTTTTTGGTCCAAGTTACTTAATTAAGTCAACCAAACCCATTTTTGTTACCACTTTCCAAAAATAGTAAGTTTTTCGAAAACTAGCCACTTTTGTTGACATGGTCAAACTTACTCGGTTTGACCCGAAACTTTCACCCAACCCTAATATCAGTTTATAGAGTCTAAATAAATTGTCGGTTTGTGTCCAAGTTCACCAAGAGTGTCGGTTCTTATAAAAGTTCCAAATATTCAAGATTTCACATTTTCGACTTTTTGTCGGTTTATTTCGCCAAATGTTTTACCAATTTCTGGTCCAAGTCAAGTCTCACACTTTTTATCAACTGATCTTTTATGTGTGTAGTGTCTAACATATATTATTCCAAGAGTCTTAAGTCCATGATCATAGAGAAACAATTTAATTTGTCATGCATAGTTCAGTTTCTACTTTTTGTCAGGTCAGTCCCAAAGATTGATAAATAGAGAAAAATACGTTCGGATCTGGTAAAAACGTAAAACATGAAAGTTGTAGATCTTTTGAATACGCAAATTTTTTTAAAAAAATGCATCTTCTAACTCTTCCTAGAACTCAAGTTATGACATTTTTAGTAATCTGTGTTTTTCTGGACAGATTGTGTGTTCTTTGTGAAAAATTCATAAAAACGTATTTTAAGTTTATATTTGGACATAATCTTGTTAGGTGAGCTTTATAACATGTAAATAAACAATATAAAAGTAAAAAAGAGTTTCCTTACAAAGATTTTGATGAAGATGAGATGAGGAGAAAAAGTAGTTGTTGTTGAGCTAGTGTTCTTGGTGAAATATTGACTTTTGTGGTGGTGGTGCTATGGTAGTTTATGGTGGTTGTGGTGGTGAGTTGGTGGTGATCAAGGACTGATTTCCTTCAGTTTTTGAGAGAGAATGAGGAGTGAAGAGAATAGAGAGAAGTGAGAATGTGGAGAAATGGTCATTTGCATGTAAATGTGAGTGGAAAACATAAGTAAGTGGTTTGCATGAAATGTTAGAGGAGAATAAGAGAGGTGGTGGCACATGGGGTGCATGGGGGATGAGGGGGCCGGCCATGGGGGGCCCACAAAAGGTATTTTGGTCATTTTTCTTATTTATTCGATTTGTGCTTCGTGCGGTGTTCGTTTTCTCGTTCGGTTTGGTGTTTAAACGTTTATTACGCGTTTTTAAGTAACGATTTAAATTTCAATACTTTCACTTGAAGTGTTCTTTCAAAATACTTGGAAAAACATTTATGTAGATGATTCGTTAATTTAGGGATCTCAATTTGTGCGTTCGTTGTACGGATTCTAAATCGCGTAACCGTTGTTTGTACGATACGAATTATTTACAAAGTATTATTATCAAGATAATATTTTGGGAAAGATATTTGTCATTAAATAATATTATATTATTTAATAAAATTGTTTCACCAACGTTCGTATTTAATTGAATCGAAATACCTTCGATTTGAAACTTGTACGATTTAATCAAATCGCATAATTGTATATATTCAATAATATATATATCGGTACATTAATTAGCCTAACACAGAACTAATTACATGTATTAATAATTGATTAGGCACTAATTACTAGCCCTAAATTGACGGGTGTCACATTCTTACTTGTCCGAGTTACCGTTATCGGTGCAACCTGTATATCATCATCCAGATTAGTACCAATCTCCTCATTCTCAATTCCCTGTAGTTACTTATCAGAAGATATCCTTAACTCTCGCAAGGGAGTAATAATATCATCAAGCAATCTTTTCGTTATAAGCTCTAGACTATCTTCTTCTTGAGTTGTTTCCATAGATGATTTTTGTGATCCACTTGAGGAGGCTTCATTTGGATCAACAGTTGTCTTGACTCCAGAATTTTGAACACTCGATGTCGAGGCAGGACCAATATCCTCATCTCCAGACACTAAATATTCAGGTATCTCTGAATCACTGACATAGTCACTAATAGGAACTTTGAATGATGCAAAAAGATCAGAATAATCAAATTGCCAATCAACTCCCTTGTGAACATCAGGTGAGTAGCTCGTAACTTCAATGTTGTAAACTACTTCCAAATGTCCCGTGACTTTATTAAAGACTCTTTTGTTTGGAGAATTGGGCATATAACTTAGGAAAAATCCTTCGTCAGCCTTTTCACCAAATTTAGCTTGATGACCAGTCTTCAATATTGTGCATGAAACTCCAAAAGGCTCAAAACCTTTCAAGTTAGGTTTCTTATTGTTCAAAAGCTCATAACATGTCTTGTTATGTCTCTTAACCTTAAGAACTCGATTTAGAACATGACATGCTGTATTCACTGCTTCTGCCTAAAAAATGACCAGAAGCTTTGAATCTGCAAGCATTGTTCTAGCAGCTTCAATCAACGTTCTATTTTTCCTTTCATCAACACCGTTCTGTTGAGGTTCATACGGTGCACTGAATTGATGTTGTATCCCTTTGCTTAAGCAATAGATACTTAACGTTGAATTCTTGAATTCTGTTTCGTTATCATTACGAATTCTCTTAACTAGTGTTCTATAGACATTCTCTATTAAATCTAAGAACTCCATAAGAATTTCTGGAGTCTCAGAATACCCAAGAGAATCTAGAGTATTCATCTGTAACAACTAAACAATACCATTTGCCACCTAGACTTCTCTTGCTTATAGGGCCGAAGAGGTCCATGTGTAGCAATTCAAATGGCGTGGAGATTGAGTTATCAGTCTTAGATCTGTGTGATTTCTTGTGCTGCTTTCCTTTCATGCAAGGAACACACTTATCTTCAGACTCGAAACATTTTTGTGGTACACCCAGAACTAATCCATTTTTGGTTATATAATTCATCTTTCTAAAGTTCAGGTGAGCCATTCTCTTATGCCATAATAAGGCGTCTGCTTCAGAAGCCTTGGATAATAAACATGTAGACACCATTGAAGAGTTAGGAACACCCATGTTGATAGCATAGATGTCCTTTTTCCTTGGTGCCCTCATCAATATCCATTCTTCAGGAATTGTGAAGCCTGGCTTCAGAACTAAAGCCTCATTTTCATTGAAATGAACTGGACGACCTTTATCGCAGACTTGGGAAACACTCACTAGGTTGTGAGTCAGTTCTTTAACATAAGTCACATCCTCTAGAGTCAAATTTCCATTTGAAACTTTTCATTTTCCCATAATTACTCCTCCTTTATCTCCTGCAAAGTTTACTTTTTGCTTGAGACAATCCTTGAAGTCCTTCAGTAGACTTCGTTCTCCTGTCATGTGCCTTGAGCATCCACTGTCTACATACCACCAGCTATCCTTGTTCACAGTCTTCTCCTACACATAACAAGTTGTACACAATTAGTTTTCAAGAGGGACCCAAGTCATTACGGTCTTGGTTTGTCCCTGATCATCTATAATCTGAACCTCTTTAAAGTAACCATAACTATTCCCGTCGAGAGTCTTGATAACTTTCACAGGAGTTTGAGATTGTTGATGATCTGTAGTCTTAGGCCTATGAGGAGAGTGAGTAGAAAACCTCCTAGGCACATACTTAGATCCTTGTGTACTTGAAGTAGAACCACTTTCAAATTGACTATGGTTTCTACTGGGGGTCCTAAACCTCGAAGGTGTCTTATCTCTAGGCTTATTGACAGTATTTTCATTCAGAATATAAGACCTTTTAGGCTTAGGTAGGGAGACACTATGATTACCATCTCTCTTCAGAATGTTTACAGGTTTGCTTCAGTCATCTCAATATCTACAGGAGTCTTAGTGTAATTTAAATTGAATGGAGGAGGTACATCATTGTAACCTAAACTAGTCTTATCCTTTATACTACGTTGAGCATCAAGCATTTTGTCCATCTCAGATGTTCGATAGTTTTCTATCTTACGATTTTGCTCAACTAGTTTTAACTTATACTCAGCTAACTCCTTATCTTTATTAGCAATTGTTTGATTTAAGCCCTTTAGATTCAAATAGAGACCATCTATGATTATAGATTTTTCATTAATGGTATCTCTAAGTGCAGTTTTATCAGAAATATCAGACTTAATTAATCTTATCTTTTAAGGCCTGTTTATCCTCCCCTAACCTATGTACATCAATCTTAGCAAGTTCAAGGTCGGATATTACAGTCTTACTAGATTCGGTGAATATGTTAACTTGAGAAGACAGGTTTTTGTTTGCTACAGTTAAAATACTAACCTGTGACTGCAAATCAGTAACTAAGTAACAGACATCAGCAAGAGTAAGAATATCAATACATACCCTTTTCTTGTCTATTTGAATTTCAGCCATGCGTGGTACATAGTCTTCTGGACTCATGTCTACAGTTGAATCCATGTACAGCACGTCTTCATCACTTGCTTTCACTTGAAGTTCTGACACCTCTACTTGAAAATCAGCAGCACTAGGCATATAGGATGTGGACCCAATAGTTTTATCTTGATCATCGATCTCAGCCATGAAAGCTTCCTCTGACTGAGTGTGACAATCCTCCATTTAGGGTATTAATCTTTATCTAATTACATGCATTACCTAGAGTAATTCCCTGATTAGTGAATTCAAAACTATCCTTGTGTGATAAGTTAACAAAACTTATTATATGGTACGTGTCGTATTAGTTAAATAGTAGTTATTATTATATAATTACTGTACTAAATGAACGTATCAAACTTGACAAACTCAATACAATAAGGTTGGTGATACAAAATAATTAATAATTCAAAAATTATTAATTACAAATATTAATAACTTATATTATTGAAATAATATACTATATTATACGTTTTATATTAAACGTACCGAACGCGTTATACACGAACAGAAACAATTATAAAATGTACCCAAAAGTCAAAAATAATAAAATTATTATTTTCCCCATTCCTTTTTTAGTATTTGGAACATTACTTCGAAATATAATTTCCAAATTCAACTGAAATCTGACACGCAATTTAACTGTATAGTACCACTACTGTGAATAATTTTATTAATCATTTTAAATAAAATTATTTCATTTTTGTATTTATCAATTATAATGTTTAAAATAAAATTTAAACAAACGAATAATTGAGTGGGACACGAGGTACAAATAATTAGACCCGTACACGTAACTAACAGGTTAAAACCTAAACTAATACTTATGTTGAAAATATCTGTCGACAACTTTGATCACCACCTTACCTCTCTTTGAAAATTTGGAACTGAAACAATTCTTACATACACCCCATTCTTCCTTTTTATCACACACAAACTCAAAATTATTAGAGTTCACCAACCAAGTTTTCTCTTTGTTTGTGTGTGTGCATCTCGAGCGTTAGCAGGAAGAACAAAGAAGCAGAACCAACATCAAGTCTCTTCCACATTCATTCTCTTCATCCACCTTCAAGCCTTCAAATCTACAAACACAAACTAACTAAAATGGTATCCTAATCACCTTCACCATAATCGTCATCAGATTATCATATCATCATCATCAGTCGCAGTCATCATCATCGTCATCATCATAATCATACCATTGTGAGCTTCAAAAACTATATATTTCATACATATATTTTCATACTACTTTGATTATATAAGGATTATACAATGTTATTATTGTATGTAAACATGTTATAGTAGGATTTGTATACTATATTAGGGTGATTAGTGATGTACAAAACCATTGGAATCAAACACCGAAACATGTATATATACATCACAGGTCACGAACAGAGACGAACAGAGGCTGAACCGGGTAAGGGAACCAAACCGATCGGTTGGTTTTAACCAGCCGATCGGCTGGTTTTAGTGAGCTGATCGGCTCATCAACCTTAGCCGATCGGCTATGTGTTTGTTGAGCCGAACGGTTTGCTAAGTTAACACCCGATCGGCTAGGCTGTCTGTGTACTGATTTAATTCGATGCGATTAATTGATACACTGTCGATATATATTTCGTAGTACAAACATATTAACGAGTACAAAATACAAATATTAAAAAGTTATAAAAGTTATGAAACTTGATGATACTAAGTTTAGTACAAAATTGTACACGACCGCGGGACACTATTTTGACACGAATAATTAACAATGTAACTTATTAGGCCAAACTAATTGGGTCAAGCCCAACGGGCCGCGTAGTTTCAAAACGCAAACTTAAATCGATATATATATATAGGACGAGTAAAACGAAGCGACGATCATTTGAACTATATATTGGCAAACGACAACTTACCATTTTATATATATATAGATACGAAAAATATAAGTGTGTATTATATATATATACGATTGAACGAGATTGTTTTTTTTAAAACATGAATGATAAACGACAACGATAAACTATATATATATATATATATATACGTGACATTAACGAACAGATAATGTGTATATATATACGACAACGACATTTAATATATATACGAATATATATATTCAACTTATAAGTATATATAGGTATATACTTACACACGCGTACATTGTTTAACACAAGTATCACCAACCAACTAAAATTGTACAAATACTTAAATGTAACAAATAGTCCTTGTACTTATATAACGTATATTTAATGGCGTCTAGGTATTTGAGAGACGCATTCGGACTACTGTGAGTTACTAGCTGAAGACTTGCTACCAGTGAGTTCATAGCCCCTACCTTTTACTTGTTTTAAATGCTTTTAAAACCAGGGGTGAAAAACATAGAACTATGTGCTATTACATGCAACTTGTTTTATATAAATGCTTTATGCTTTATATTCAACTGTTAATTATATGAAATGTTTTTCACAACTTTTTGGGAATAAGACAACGAATCTTGGTACGATCCTAGGTTTACGTGAGGTAGTTGTAGTGCACATAAGTCCCAGTGCTTGCAACCTATAACCATTAGCTAGGTGACTCTAACCACTGAGTATACAGATAGTACTATCGATTTGACAACCCTCCCAGGATATAACTCGTTGGTCATTCCAACCACACGACGGCAGTCGTAACGAGGAGTGTATACTTACAATGTTACTGAGGCAACAACATCAACTAGCCGTGGATTGGTTATAGCACTAGGTATCGTTACTTTAACTCTAAAGGTTTATCTCACCTTAGAGGGATCATTATCTATATTTCCCACATAAACTAAACTATAACTTGATTTGGGAAGGGTATTCCTTGTGAAAACTAATAGGATTGGTGTTCCTACACACGATTACTTTTAGGAAACGTTTACCTTGATTGGCTAAACTTGGTTTCCCTACATAACAACTCTTATAGGAAATGTTTACTTGATTGTTAAACCTGTGTTTCCTGCAACTATTTATTAGGAGATGTTTTTGATTAAACTTGTGTTTCCTAACACATCAACTAAATTGTAGTAAGAATGACATTCTTACAGTAAAATAGGAAATATTTTCTTTAATGAGAATACTTGTGTTTCCTGCGATACATATAAACATTATGTTTGTGTACATGAATAATTTATACAAAACTTGGTTTAACTACGCATATACTAAACCTGTGAATTCACTCAACATTCAATGTTGATGGTTTACTATGTTTTTCAGGGAATTAGGACTCAGGTACATCTGCATGCATAAACGACGTAGGCAACCCAGACTATTTATGATGCCACTTTTGGGACACTTGGATTTCTTCTGTATTACCAATCTCATTGGTTATACTTACGAAATCCCACTTTTATGAACTTGTATTTATGAAAACTCATGTTGTTCTACAACACTACTACATGTACGACTTTATAAGTCGTACCCTTTTGTAATAACTTTAACTTTGGCATCTTAAATTAATATATTCTGTATGATCATATGCCTGATACAATGAATGCACTATTGTAATGTCAGCACCCCCGCCATTAAAACGATTATTAAAATGCTTCCGCTAATTAACTAAAGCTTCCGCTAATTATTAATTAAATGCGATTACCGATTTTGGGGGTGTGACACTGAGCTTCCAATCATAAAATTCATCTAACTGCTTTACCACTAAGGCTTTAGAAGCTAGAGAATTTCCCGAGCCTTGTTTCCCATTGCCAGTTTCAACCTTAGGTCTTTGACATTCACGAGCGAAGTGTCCATAACCTTGACAGTTAAAATATTTGATCTTGGTCTTATCAAACCCTGATCGATTGCCAATTACCTTTCTACCAGTTTTCTTCAAGAAACTTTTAACTCTCTTAGACAACATAGCAAATTGATCCTGGTGCATAATTTCTTCAAGATAGTCAGGGTCTATCTGATCATAGTCTTCATCAAACATAATCGGATTATTGATTTTACCCTCAATGTAGTTTTCGTATGAAGCAACAAAGGAAGCAAGAAAAGACAATTGTTGTTCCGCAGATTTCACACTCATAGGCATCTTTTGATGCTCCTGAGGTGACTTCTCAGATGATTTCCCCTTTGCTTCACTACCAGATGATGTAAGGAGACACAGTTCATCATTAATCATTTCACCCTTTCCATAAGCAATACCGACTAACAAAGCAGTGGTCGAATTTGATAAAGAAATAGAGATAGTTGATTTTCCATGGTATAGTCCCAGATCTTGAACCTGATCAGAATCAATATCTCTAGTCTTCTTGGTGAAATCATAACCTCTGAGCTTATCAATAGCCTGCTCTAAGGTCATAGTTGCATACCTCTCATCATTTGTAACACCCTCAGATTTCGGGTTGCGGAAGCGGTCAGGTTGGGTGTTACCAAATTAAATATCACTGCACAAAGGTAAATAATGAACGACTCTAAATGAGACGTTTGAAAATAGTTATACATTCCCAAAATAAAAGTGTATACAAGTTGCGAGTTCGCAAAATAATTACAATACATAATTTGTAATACAAAAGTTATACAGAGAAATCCAGTTGTTTGAAAACATGCGACTCGAGCTAGCAAAGCTTGTAGCAATCCTAATCCTGCTGGGCACCTGAGAACACATGCTAAAACGAGTCAGCTATAAAGCTGGTGAGTTCATAGGATTGTTAGTTGAAAACATAAAGTATAAATCTTGTATGTTTTGAAAGATGGTTTCAAAATCCACGATTTTGATTTGTTGTGTTATGTTGTTGTAATACCAGTGTGTATACGTGTACGAGGTATCTCATACCTAAGTATAAGGGGGTGTGTACCTAAGTACATAGAGAATATGGCATTCCATGCCTAGTTACCTATCAGGTAATAGTAAGTTTACAAGTGTTAGGCAACACGTGCCTAAGTACGTATCGAGTGAGTGTATGACCGCGTCATATGATAACAGTTAATATTTTTACCTATCCAGTAGTAATATACTAGGATGCCACCTGGCATAGTGTGTTGCCTTCAAGCAACAAATGAGTGTAGTCCCGCAGAACTATGATTGAGTATTTAAACCAATACTGAGCCAACGATCTCGAGTATAAGCTCGCTGATCCGTTGCTGAATACGAGTAACCGTGCAGTCATGCAGACTACGATAGAGCATTTATCCAAATGTTGAGCCAACGATCTCGAGCATAAGCTCGCCGATCCATTGCTGAATACGAGTAACCGTGCAGTCATGCAGACTACGATAGAGCATTTATCCAAATGTTGAGCCAACGATCTCGAGTATAAGCTCGTCGATCCGTTGCTGAATACGAGTAACCGTGCAGTCATGCAGACTACGATAGAGCATTTATCCAAATGTTGAGCCAACGATCTCGAGTATAAGCTCGCTGATCCGTTGCTGAATACGAGTATCAACTCGTGTGTTTATGTTTTGTATCGCTTTACCACGATATCGTATTGAATCACTTTACCGTGATCTTGTTTTGTATCACTCTGTTCGTGATATCGTTTTGTGCCCACTTTACCGTGGCATCGAACAGTGTTGCTCGCAAGCAGTGTATGTAATCGAGAGCCGGCAGTATTACGACATGCCCGACTAAGTAATTGAGAGCCGGCAGTACTACGACATGCCCGACTAAGTAAACGTGTTTGTAAGTGTGTATGTATATCAATATACATAAGAAAATAGTAGATAGCACCATGTGCTTGAGATAATGTACAAGTACAAGTATATGTATTTATATATGAAAGTCTTAGTCTACAACACATCTGACGGGGTATCATGTAACCCATGAAAGTGGTTTAGTGTATCTAGGTATGTATATACAATACTTAGATATTATGTGTAGCACAAGGAGCCTAGGTATGTATAACCATCACCTAGCTGTTTTGTATTAGTACAAAGGACTATACTAACGTAAGTTACTAACGTATACTTTTAGCCTCAGCCTAGAAAGTATAATGTGGTCCGTGGTTAATGTTTACTTTCGTACACTCCAATATAGAAGTCCTGAAATGTATCGGCAGTCTTAGTTCCTAACAAGGAAAACTAGTCCTGTAAAAGTCTAGATGTTGTCCAGGGTAGGTAGAATTAACCAGTTCTAATATATTCGGTGATATTGTCCCTCGACAATATGGTCAAGGTAAAATGATAACCTAAGCAGGTTATGTAATGGTAGTTGTGTTTCAACGACAAGGTAGCGTACAGTGGTAACCTATTTAGGTTGAGTTACGATATTGTCCCATGACAAAGTAATGGGTGTAATTCCTAAGTATTACACATTTCGTATTACATGGCATTAATATAGATAAGTGTGAATTATAAAAGTTCATTATTATAATTCGAAAACAATTGAGCATGCGTCTCACCCCGAAAACAGTAAAATAGTTGAAAGAGTGGGGCTATGAACTCACCTGTGAGTTGTCAGCGATCGTAGGATACGTGTGTCGTCCGAATGGTAACCTCTTAGTGTCTTAAACACGTGAGGTTATATAAGTAAGAGACAAATCAGTTTGTCTAAGCGAGTTATGTAATTATTCATTTTTCGTTCAGGTTTGGAAACCGTGTACGGGGGTCCGGGGGCAGCGCCCCTGGTAGCGGGATCCAAGGGGTGGCAACCCCTGGCGGGGTCCAAGGGGCAGAGCCCCTGGTTGGAGTCGAGCTGGCAAGTCAGCTTGGAAAATTTTTATTTCTACTACATTGCTTTAGTGAAAACGCTTCGAAATTTCATTTCGGAGTAAAATTAGGTAGTAAAATTTAAGTCTTGACACTTAGTGAAAAACAAAGGTTTTTAAGGTTCTGTGACCTGCGACATTAAGTGCGACGTTGGGTTTGTGTCGCAGTGAGATTGTACTGCGACGTTGGAGTCTACGTCGCTATATGCGACATCAGGGTCTAGTACGACATAAGGGTCGACGTCGCTATATACAACGTTCGCAATCTCATGCGACATTGTGGCTGACGTCGCATCATGCGACATCGTGGTGTTTTTGCGACATTGGGCTGCGACGTTGACAACGTCGCAACACTGTTTTTGGTCCCTGCGACATCAGGACCTGTTCGAACGATTTTTCACCAAAAACATGATCTAGACCATTTTTAGGCCGAATCTTGTTGTTATAATGTTAATACATGATATATTAAGTGTTTTTAACAAGAAATAACAAGGGAAAGTGAAGGAATCCTTACGATTTAAAGATTCAAGGGTTTGGTTGGTGATGGTGTTCTTGATGGTGAAGATGAAGTTGATGATGATGTTGAATGCTTGTTGATGATGATTCCGAAGGTGATGATGATGATGGCGGCGGTGGTGATTGCCGGTGGTGGCAGTCGGCGGTGGTGGTGGTGTAGATGGAGAGAAGAGATGGAGAGAGTTTGATGTGTGTGTGTGTGTTTTGTGTATAATGAAAACAAAGGGGGGAATTGGTGGGGGTTTGGGGTTTGGCCGACCAAGAGAAGAGGGAGGGGGTTTTCCCCCACTTCTCTCCAATTCGCAGTATAAAATACCCGTATATTCATACTCGATTATTATACAAATTTAATATGTTAAATTTATAATTTTGTTCAAACTATTTCGTAAATATTTTAAATGAAAATATTTTACTTGAATTACAAAAATGTAATTTGGTCTCAGCTCGTTTCAATTGTGATTATTAAATAATCCTTGTCTATTATATAGAAATATATAAAATTTTCGATCACTTGGTTGTAATTGCATATAATAATACAATTATTTAAATTTTAAATTTGGCGTGAAAATTTGACTTTTTGACCGAGTGTTACATCATTGTTCTTAATCGTCACGCCATGCATTTCCCACTTAGACGTTAAACCTTCAATAAACTTGTCGGTTTTCTCTATCTCAGTAGTGACAATCTCATAGTCATCTAGCTCACTCAGTAAATGGTAGAATCTGGTAGTATATGCATCAAGATCTTCTCCCTTCAAAGCTTTAAACACAGTAAACTGCTTTTTGAGAAGATTCTTCTTGTCAGCTTTCACTTGTGGACTGCCTTCACATCTTTTCTCAAGTGCTGCCCAGAGCGCTCTTGCAGTATGAAAAGATTTCAGTTGATGATTGAGCTCCTTTGGTAAACTCATCTTGATTGAAGAATGAGCCTTATTTTCAATCTCAAAGGCTTTCTTTTGCCTTGCCAGGATGGTAACGGATCTTGCAGTCATAATCAGTGAGTAATTCGACCCACCGACGTTGTCTCATGTTGAGATCCTTTTGGTCAAAGATGTGCTGGAGGCTTTTATGGTCGGTAAAGATTGTGCACTTAGTGCCGTAGAGGTAATGCCTCCAGATTTTGAGAGCAAAGACAGCAGCTCCTAATTCGAGATCGTGGGTGGTGTAGTCCTTTTCATGAGTTTTGAGTTGCCGCGAAGCATAAGCGATAACTTTGTCTCGTTGCATCAGTACGCAACCGAGACCTTGATGAGAAGCGTCGCAGTATACTACGAAGTCATCGGTGCCTTCGGGTAGAGATAGAATCGGAGCACTGCAAAGCTCGAGTTTTAATAGCTGGAATGCTGACTCCTGTTTATCAGTCCAATTGAACTTCTTGTCCTTCTGAGTCAGTGTCGTGAGAGGTTGAGCTATTTTGGAGAAATTCTCAATGAATCGCCGATAGTATCCGGCCAATCCCAAGAATTGGCGTACCTCGGTGGAAGTGGTTGGCGCTTGCCAGTTTTTGATGGCTTCTATTTTTGATGGATCAACATGGATTCCTTGACTATTAACAACATGTCCAAGGAATTGAACAGATTCTATCCAGAATTCACACTTGGAGAATTTAGCATATAACTCCTCGTGTCTGAGTAATTCTAGAATGGTTTTGAGATGTTGCGCATGTTCTTGCTCGTTTCGCGAGTATATGAGGATGTCATCGATAAAGACAGTGATGAATTTGTCAAGATAAGGTTTGCACACCCGATTCATCAGATCCATGAATACCGCCGGTGCGTTGGTTAAGCCGAATGGCATCACTTGGAATTCGTAATGCCCGTAGCGAGTTCGAAAAGCTGTTTTTGGAATGTCGGTGTCGCGAACTCGGAGTTGATGATAACCCGACCGAAGGTCGATCTTCGAATAAATACTCGACCCTTGTAGCTGGTCAAACAGGTCATCGATACGAGGGAGTGGATATCTGTTTTTGATGGTTAATTTGTTCAACTCCCGGTAGTCGATACACATTCGGAAGGAACCGTCTTTCTTTTTCACGAATAAGACCGGAGCTCCCCAAGGTGAAGAACTCGGCCTAATGAATCCTCGATCCAGGAGTTCCTGTAGCTGGGTAGAAAGCTCCTGAAGTTCAGATGGGGCTAAGCGGTAAGGTGCTCGGGCTACTGGTGCGGCACCCGGCACAAGATCGATTGAGAACTCAACCTGTCTAGTCGAAGGTAGACCAGGTAGTTCTTCTGGAAAGACTTCTGGAAAGTCTCTAACGATTGGCACATCCTCAAGCCGTTTCTCCTCTGACTTGTTCTCGGTGATGTGCGCGAGGATGGCAGGATACCCTTTTTTGAGAAACTTTCGGGTTTTCAGACAAGAGATGATGTTCAGTCCCGCTCTGCCGGTCTCCCCTTGTATGACTAAGGTTCTACCAGCAGCGAGAGGAATACGGACGACTTTTTCAAAACAAACGATCTCAGCTCGGTGTTTGGACAGCCAGTCCATCCCGACAATGATGTCAAGTAGTGGGCAAAATTCATGGGAAATAAAACTTCTATCAGCACCGGTATCAAAAAGGACAGAGGCAGTAAGATTGTTGAGGAGGAACATACCCGTGACCACGTTCGGGTCTCGACGGGCATCTCCCAAATTCAGAACAAAGGCTCTTCCCCTTGCATTGTTGTTGTTATTGTTTCCATTCTTCAGTTTCGGGCAGTCATTTCTGAAGTGCCCGGTGAGACCGCATTCAAAGCAGGCTCTGGGTTGGTTGGAGTTGTTGTTGTTGCAGTTGTTGTTGTGATTGTTATTGTTGTTGCTGGTGTTGTTGTTGGTTCTAGGGGCTCGGCAGTCCTTGCTAGAATGCCCGTACCTCTTGCAGTTGTTGCAAGGAGTACTGCAAGGACCCTCGTGGTGACGGTCACACTTTGAGCAATGGGGTTTGCTCCCAGTGTAACCCTTCTTTTCCCCAGTTCCAGAGGAGTAAGCCCTGACAGTTTCGGACTTCTTGAAGGTTGGTGGGTTGTTAGGGTTTCCAGAAAATTTCCTCTTGTTGTTAGAGGAAGTAGTTGATGTTTCACGACTGACAATCATCGCCATGAGTTCATGTGCCAGTCGAATGGCACTGTGGATGGTGGTTGGCCTTGATGAGGTGACATTTCCCTGAATGCTCTTGGGAAGGCCGCGGATGTACTTCTTGATGCGTTTTTCATCCGTGTCGACCAAACCCGGACATAGGAGAGTAAGTTGCTGAAGTTTTGTGGTGTATCCAGCAATGTCGTTACCTTGCACAGTCAAGTGCCAGAATTCTTCCTCCAACCTGTGGAGTTCTTCAGTGGGACAGTATTCATCCCTTAGCATTTTCTTCAGCTCTGCCCAGGGAAGTTGGTTAGCTACCTCGATCCCCACAGAACTGGCATGAGTGTTCCACCAGGTTAGAGCACCTTCTTGAAAGGTGTAAGCAGCAAATTTGACCTTGTTGTCTTCCGTGTAGTTGCATAAGCCAAAGACAGACTCGGTTCTTTCAATCCATTTGATTAGACCGATGGCACCTTCCGTGCCCTTGAAGTTCAGGGGTTTGCAGCTAAGAAAGTCCTTGTAAGAACAAGGCTTGACAACCGGTGTGACTTCCGGTGCATCAGTATTCCTGCTTGAGTTTTGAGGGGAGTCTCTAGTAGCTAAGGCTTCGGCCACAGCTCGGGAAACTATGGCAGCAAGCTCAGCATCACTATAACTCTTCTTCTTTAGTGGCATAGTTCTTCAAAAGATAAATGAAAGGTACATGAGAAATAGTACCAAAATAATAGCTCGATAGATGTACACATATTTAAGCGGTAATGTGCAACATTGTAAGAAATAATCATAAAGCAGAAACAGTGAAAGAAACTGTCAATGCATAACACGAAGTTGAATGATTATAGAAAATCTCAAATTAGAGTCTCGGGAATCATGATTCAGAAGTTTTACATAGATAGATATAGATCACAAGATGATGGTCATCCTAGTTCTAACGCAGGTCTATCCTTTCCATTAGAGTGACAAGTCGGTCCACAGTGGTGGCAACTCTGCTGGTTTGTCGGGCATTGTCTTCTGCTAGGGTCAAACGTTGTACCAGCATCCTTGAGTATTCTTCGGCTTCTTGCAAGCGTTGTTCACATTGCTCTACTCTGTGCCATAAGAGTCCATTTTCCACCCTTGATTCCACCACTTGGTTGTAGAGTACGTTCGTATTGTTAACAGTGTTTTCATGATCCTCAGCGACTTGGTCGATTCGTTCGAGTGCTGTGAGTCTCCAGTTTTCGTTAGTTTCCTGCAAGGTGATATCCATGGTGCGGAGTTGTTGTTCCTGACGGTCTATTCTAGCGGCCAAGGCCGACAGAGTGAGGTTGTTTGGATACGGGCCAGCTCGAGGCAACCTGTTGTTCCTCCTAGCTACCCTCGGATTCTGCGACCCAGATTGAGTGTGTGATGAATTGTGTGATGAGTTTGCCATTCTGAGACAAAGCGTTTTGAAAAAAGTGAGGCCTATATTCATATAATACATATATAATATAGCCTAAGACGTAGAGTGAGAACGAGGCCTATCTATGTATATATATATTTATATCACATAATAGCCTAGGGTGTCAAACACAGACAAGTTTGAGTCCCAGTTTCTCTCGTGGTCAGAGTCAGCTAGTGTATCCTGTTCAGTCATGATTCCTTTCAGATTTCACATCATACTCTTTTAATTGTACATAGTTGATCAGGCTATGTCAAATTAAACTAATATAATGCAGTCACTGAACCTAATCATACCTAATGAGGAATACTGCCTAACGGTCATAGTCTAGGCTCACTAAATGCAACCTAGTTCACTATAACCATAGGCTCTGATACCAATCTGTAACACCCCCAAATTTATTGTTTAGCGGAAGCAAGATTTGGGTGTTACTAATCAATAACAAAGCACATAAGATAAAGCGAACGACTCTAAATGGGTCGTTTAAAACCATTACATAGATAATATAAAAGTTTTACATTGTTGTTCTTGTTACAAAAGCTCATAGCTAAATGTAAAAGATTCTAAGGCATATCTAATCGTACAAAATATAGAAATGCATATGAATCTTCTGAAATCTGAATGCGACTCGAGCTAAAATATCCTGAGCAGATCTACTTCTGCTGGGCACCTGAGAATACATGCTAAAAGGTCAGCTAGAAAGCTGGTGAGCTCACAGGTGTAAATTGATGAATCCAAGTTATGAACCACAAGATTTAGTTTAGTGATTTGCAAACATGCAAATAAAATATGAGTGTATTTTATTACCATGAGCACATAGTTTGAGCTTAACTGAGTGTGCCAGGATCCACATTCAAGGACCTGGTCGAGTTTGCCCCGGCATGTGCCTAATCTACACATGTATGAACAAATGAAAATGCGTCCGTTCGACCACAGTCGTGGTAGCGCGACTACCCCGGACGGGGATTGTCAATCCCATATGGTATCATACACTAACATTCACGCTATCACAATATAAACAAACTATGCTGTGAGGGACTTCCTGATTAGATAAAACAACTCATGCAATCAATATATCGAGGTTTTGTACTTGTGTTCATATGTAAAACAAAATCGAGCATGTAATCCCACCCCTGGGTAAAAACAGTAAAGAGGGGCTATGAGACTCACCTGAGCCTTTGCGTTTATGTCAATAAACGTGAGTCGAGTGCTAACAGTGAGTAGGTTCTCTGAACCCGTAACCTTCTAATGTCCTAGACATATAAGGTTATATAAGTAGATGTCTCATAAGACCATCCATGCTAGTGTTCATTCCACTAGTTATGTCCAAATACATTTGGTTTGTGTTTGAAAGTGTATACGGCCCGTTGGTGATCCGTTTAGTTTTATTCGCAAAATTTTCCGTAAGGTTTCTTATAGTTGTAAGTATATACGTATTGGTTGCATAATAATGTATGCGACCGTATGAATATTCATATATCTATATACATATATATATATATATATATATATATCCATGATTATCTATTCGACATTAGCCATTTGAAGGTAATGTATATACATCTGTCCGTGATTATCTACCCGATATTAAGAGTTTTCGTGGTTTATTGATTCCGACAATACTTGCGATAATAGTGTTTTGTGTAAGTGTTAATTGTCCGACAATGCTCATACGGTGGTGTGAGTTTTATTAAATCTTCTTTGATCCGACAATAAGAGTATTCACGGATAGTATTTATGCGATAATAGAGATACTTGCGTGATTATATTTATCTGATCATAAGGTACTACGTCAAAGGATTCTCGACCAGTTTTCATGCGTGATTAGTAATTTTCGGTCTTGGTTATGCGTTAATGATATTATACGTGAATGATATTCACGGATTCCTGTTTAGGCGTGAATAGATGATTCACGGATTCCTGTTTATGCGTGAATAGATAATTCACGGATTGTGTTTTGCGACAATAGAGTTTATTCACAGAATGGTTCGACAATGAGGTTATTCACGGAATTTGGTATTCACGGACAACACGCTTTTGCGAAAATAAGGATTCACGGATTTAGTTTAGTCACGGACAGAAAGTTTTGTGCAGTTACGTTTTTCACTCGAATTCATTTAATTATTTGACTAAGTAAAACTTAGCTAAAATTCATGGAATTTTTATATGATGTTCCCCTACGTCTTAACTTTCTAAATCATATTTTTACATGTGAAATGGATAAAAGAATTCGAGATAAAAATTTGGGAAGTGTCGGGTGTCAAACATGTGAGTTTGGTGACATGTGTTCATTTGAAAATTCATAACTAAAGTTTTCCTAAACTTCACCAGATGAGTAAATAGGGGAATTAAAGCTAACGAAATTATCTAACTTTTCCAACTGGTTTTATCTATTTTTGTTGTGTATTCTTCGAGATATGACCAGTTCTTTTTGGCCCATTTTCCTGTCAGGATTCACAGACTGTACATGTACTTTTGTATCCATTTGTTAAAATAGCTATACACTTCAAAAAAATATGAGGTTTACGGTTTTGGAAACTAGAATCTATGAGATTCATTTTAGAGCCAAGAAACATGAGATTTCGTTAATTTATGGGTCAGACATCGTCGATCTAAGTCGACCTAAAATTTTGTCCAGTGGATAATGTCATTGTCCAACGGTTTTTCACTTTGTTCTTTGGTTTTTGGTTTAGATTTTGGACATAATCAGTAGATACGAATTACTAGCATGTTTATATATGTTATCCAAGTAGTATGAGCAAGGATTTAGAGATTTTTACCAAGGAAATGTAGATTCATAGCCGAAGGGAGTGGAAAGGTGCTGCTGCTGTCCTTCTTGACTTCGTGCTTGTAAAAACGGCTAAGATGGTGCTAGATGGTGGTGATTTTTGGTGGTGGTTCTTGGAAGAGATGGAGGAGGAGAGTGGTGGTGGTGGCTGTCATTTTTAGAGGGAGAGGGCAGAGAATGCAGAGAGAAAGTGAGAGGGTGTGTGTGTGTGTGTTGATTTTGTGGGAAATGAGAAGGAATTAGGGGGAAAGTGTCTTAGGGTTGGGTTTGGGCTAACCCGTGGGCCCTCTGGGCTGGGTGAGTCCGACCCACTAGTAGGTTGGGCTCGTGAATTGTCTTCCTTGTGCTCGTGTAATTTATCGTTGTCGGTTAAAGTTAATTTGTGGGTTTTGTTGGATTTATGTTACTTCGTAGTGTTTGATTCGTCTATAGCGAAATATTAACCTAACGTTTGTGAATTTTTGTGTTTATTATGTAAATGTTCATTATTTAACATTTTGTTTCACCAACGTCCATAGTATTGTATCGGGATCCGCCCGATATAAAAATGCACGATTTAATCAAATCGCGTACGTGTGTACATATATTAAAATATCAATACACATAATGACACATATAATTAATCTTAATTACATGTATTTACACTTATGATTAGGTACTAATAATAGCCCTAATTTGACGGGTGTTACATTCTCCCCTTGTTAAAGGAATTTCGTCCCGAAATTTAGTTCAGAGTCATGGCATGAGGGGAGTCTGTGAATAACTGTGGGTACTTGAGTCGCATTTGGTCTTCCCGTTCCCAAGTGAATTCCGGACCACGCCGCGAATTCCACCGGACTTTAACGATGGGAATACGACTTTGTTTAAGTTGTTTGACCTCACGGTCCATGATTTCAACAGGTTCTTCAACAAAGTGAAGCTTTTCGTTGACGCGAATCTCGTCAAGGGGGATGATAAGTGTCTCATCAGACAGACATTTCTTTAAATTTGAAATGTGAAAAGTAGGGTGCACACTGCTGAGTTCGGACGGCAGTTGCAATCGATAAGCCACGGGACCAATCCTTTCGAGGATCTCAAAGGGTCCAATGTATCTGGGGTTTAACTTCCCTCGTTTGCCAAAATAAATCACGCCTTTTCAAGGCGATACTTTCAAGAGTACTCGATCCCCAACCTGGAACTCGAGTGGTTTACGTCTCACGTCAGCATAACTTTTCTGACGATCACGGGCGGCTTTGAGTCGGTTCTGAATTTCAGAGATTTTCTCTGTGGTTTCGTGTATGAGTTCGGGACCAGTGAGTTGGCTGTCTCCCACTTCGGTCCAGCAAATCGGTGATCGACACTTACGACCGTACAGTGCCTCGAATGGTGCAGCCTTTATGCTGGCATGATAGCTGTTATTGTAGGAAAACTCGCACAATGGCTGATGTCTTTCCCAGTTGGCACCGAAATCAACTACGCAAGCTCGTAGCATATCTTCCAGTGTCTGTATGGTTCGTTCACTTTGGCCATCAGTTTGAGGATGGTATGCGGTACTCATATCGAGACGAGTACCCAATGATTTCTGAAGTGATTGCCAAAAGTGAGATGTGAAACGAGCGTCTCTGTCGAAGATAATTGAGATTGGGACACCGTGTCGGGTAACGATCTCCTTGACATAGATTTGTGAAAGGCGCTCCATTTTATCGGTTTCCTTGATTGCAAGGAAGTGAGCGGATTTAGTGAGACGATCGACGATCACCCAAATGGTATCGCAACCGCTCGGTGACTTGGACAATTTGGTTATGAAGTCCATAGTGATTTTCTCCCATTTCCACTCGGGAATACTGGGTTGTTGGAGCAATCCGGAAGGTTTTTGATGTTCAACCTTGACCTTGGAACAGGTAAGGCACTTGCTGACATAGCCGGCAATTTCGGCTTTCATGTTCGGCCACCAATAGAATCCCTTGATGTCGTGATACATTTTATCGGATCCAGGATGGACAGAATATTTGGACTTATGAGCTTCATCCATCACTAAGTCTCGCAGGTTTCCAAAAGCGGGTAACCAGATTCGGTTCACGAAGTACCTAACTCCGTTAGGCTTAATTGCGAATTGCTTATCCATGCCTCGCAAGGCTTCATTCTTAACATTCTCGGGTTTCAAAGCTTCGAGTTGGGCAGCGTGGATCTGAATAGTGAGGTCATTATGAATAGTCATACTGAGAGCTCGGACTCGAAGTGGTTTTACACGCTCCATACGGCTGAGGGCATCGGCAACAACATTTGCCTTGCCAGGATGGTTACGGATCTCGCAGTCATAATCAGTGAGTAATTCGACCCACCGACGTTGTCTCATGTTGAGATCCTTTTGGTCAAAGATGTGCTGGAGGCTTTTATGGTCGGTAAAGATTGTGCACTTAGTACCGTAGAGGTAATGCCTTCAGATTTTGAGAGCAAAGACAACAGCTCCTAATTCGAGATCGTGGGTGGTGTAGTCCTTTTCATGAGTTTTGAGTTGCCGCGAAGCATAAGCGATAACTTTGTCTCGTTGCATCAGTACGCAACCGAGACCTTGATGAGAAGCGTCGCAGTATACTACGAAGTCATCGGTGCCTTCGGGTAGAGATAGAATCGGAGCACTGCAAAGCTCGAGTTTTAATAGCTGGAATGCTGACTCCTGTTTATCAGTCCAATTGAACTTTTTGTCCTTCTGAGTCAGTGTCGTGAGAGGTTGAGCTATTTTGGAGAAATTCTCAATGAATCGCCGATAGTATCCGGCCAATCCCAAGAATTGGCGTACCTCGGTGGAAGTGGTTGGCGCTTGCCAGTTTTTGATGGCTTCTATTTTTGATGGATCAACATGGATTCCTTGACTATTAACAACATGTCCAAGGAATTGAACAGATTCTATCCAGAATTCACACTTGGAGAATTTAGCATATAACTCCTCGTGTCTGAGTAATTCTAGAATGGTTTTGAGATGTTGTGCATGTTCTTGCTCGTTTCGCGAGTATATGAGGATGTCATCGATAAAGACAGTGATGAATTTGTCAAGATAAGGTTTGCACACCCGATTCATCAGATCCATGAATACCGCCGGTGCGTTGGTTAAGCCGAATGGCATCACTTGGAATTCGTAATGCCCGTAGCGAGTTCGAAAAGCTGTTTTTGGAATGTCGGTGTTGCGAACTCGGAGTTGATGATAACCCGACCGAAGGTCGATCTTCGAATAAATACTCGACCCTTGTAGCTGGTCAAACAGGTCATCGATACGAGGGAGTGGATATCTGTTTTTGATGGTTAATTTGTTCAACTCCCGGTAGTCGATACACATTCGGAAGGAACCGTCTTTCTTTTTCACGAATAAGACCGGAGCTCCCCAAGGTGAAGAACTCGGCCTAATGAATCCTCGATCCAGGAGTTCCTGTAGCTGGGTAGAAAGCTCCTGAAGTTCAGATGGGGCTAAGCGGTAAGGTGCTCGGGCTACTGGTGCGGCACCCGGCACAAGATCGATTGAGAACTCAACCTGTCTAGTCGAAGGTAGACCAGGTAGTTCTTCTGGAAAGACTTCTGGAAAGTCTCTAATGATTGGCACATCCTCAAGCTGTTTCTCCTCTGACTTGTTCTCGGTGATGTGCGCGAGGATGGCGGGATACCCTTTTCTGAGAAACTTTCGGGTTTTCAGACAAGAGATGATGTTCAGTCCCGCTCTGCCGGTCTCCCCTTGTATGACTAAGGTTCTACCAGCAGCGAGAGGAATACGGACGACTTTTTCAAAACAAACGATCTCAGCTCGGTGTTTGGACAGCCAGTCCATCCCGACAATGATGTCAAGTAGTGGGCAAAATTCATGGGAAATAAAACTTCTATCAGCACCGGTATCAAAAAGGACAGAGGCAGTAAGATTGTTGAGGAGGAACATACCCGTGACCACGTTCGGGTCTCGACGGGCATCTCCCAAATTCAGAACAAAGGCTCTTCCCCTTGCATTGTTGTTGTTATTGTTTCCATTCTTCAGTTTCGGGCAGTCATTTCTGAAGTGCCCGGTGAGACCGCATTCAAAGCAGGCTCTGGGTTGGTTGGAGTTGTTGTTGTTGCAGTTGTTGTTGTGATTGTTATTGTTGTTGCTGGTGTTGTTGTTGGTTCTAGGGGCTCGGCAGTCCTTGCTAGAATGCCCGTACCTCTTGCAGTTGTTGCAAGGAGTACTGCAAGGACCCTCGTGGTGACGGTCACACTTTGAGCAATGGGGTTTGCTCCCAGTGTAACCCTTCTTTTCCCCAGTTCCAGAGGAGTAAGCCCTGACAGTTTCGGACTTCTTGAAGGTTGGTGGGTTGTTAGGGTTTCCAGAAAATTTCCTCTTGTTGTTAGAGGAAGTAGTTGATGTTTCACGACTGACAATCATCGCCATGAGTTCATGTGCCAGTCGAATGGCACTGTGGATGGTGGTTGGCCTTGATGAGGTGACATTTCCCTGAATGCTCTTGGGAAGGCCGCGGATGTACTTCTTGATGCGTTTTTCGTCCGTGTCGACCAAACCCGGACATAGGAGAGTAAGTTGCTGAAGTTTTGTGGTGTATCCAGCAATGTCGTTACCTTGCACAGTCAAGTGCCAGAATTCTTCCTCCAACCTGTGGAGTTCTTCAGTGGGACAGTATTCATCCCTTAGCATTTTCTTCAGCTCTGCCCAGGGAAGTTGGTTAGCTACCTCGATCCCCACAGAACTGGCATGAGTGTTCCACCAGGTTAGAGCACCTTCTTGAAAGGTGTAAGCAGCAAATTTGACCTTGTTGTCTTCCGTGCAGTTGCATAAGCCAAAGACAGACTCGGTTCTTTCAATCCATTTGATTAGACCGATGGCACCTTCCGTGCCCTTGAAGTTCAGGGGTTTGCAGCTAAGAAAGTCCTTGTAAGAACAAGGCTTGACAACCGGTGTGACTTCCGGTGCATCAGTATTCCTGCTTGAGTTTTGAGGGGAGTCTCTAGTAGCTAAGGCTTCGGCCACAGCTCGGGAAACTATGGCAGCAAGCTCAGCATCACTATAACTCTTCTTCTTTAGTGGCATAGTTCTTCAAAAGATAAATGAAAGGTACATGAGAAATAGTACCAAAATAATAGCTCGATAGATGTACACATATTTAAGTGGTAATGTGCAACATTGTAAGAAATAATCATAAAGCAGAAACAGTGAAAGAAACTGTCAATGCATAACACGAAGTTGAATGATTATAGAAAATCTCAAATTAGAGTCTCGGGAATCATGTTTAAGAAGTTTTACATAGATAGATATAGATCACAAGATGATGGTCATCCTAGTTCTAACGCAGGTCTATCCTTTCCATTAGAGTGACAAGTCGGTCCACAGTGGTGGCAACTCTGCTGGTTTGTCGGGCGTTGTCTTCTGCTAGGGTCAAACGTTGTACCAGCATCCTTGAGTATTCTTCGGCTTCTTGCAAGCGTTGTTCACATTGCTCTACTCTGTGCCGTAAGAGTCCGTTTTCCACCCTTGATTCCACCACTTGGTTGTAGAGTACGTTCGTATTGTTAACAGTGTTTTCGTGATCCTCGGCGACTTGGTCGATTCGTTCGAGTGCTGTGAGTCTCCAGTTTTCGTTAGTTTCCTGCAAGGTGATATCCATGGTGCAGAGTTGTTGTTCCTGACGGTCTATTCTAGCGGCCAAGGCCGACAGAGTGAGGTTGTTTGGATACGGGCCAGCTCAAGTCAACCTGTTGTTCCTCCTAGCTACCCTCGGGTTCTGCGACCCAGATTGAATGTGTGATGAATTGTGTGATGAGTTTGCCATTCTGAGACAAAGCGTTTTGAAAAAAGTGAGGCCTATATTCATATAATACATATATAATATAGCCTAAGACGTAGAGTGAGAACGAGGCCTATCTATGTATATATATATTTATATCACATAATAGCCTAGGGTGTCTAACACAGACAAGTTTGAGTCCCGATTTCTCTCGTGGTCAGAGTCAGCTAGTGTTTCCTGTTCAGTCATGATTCCTTTCAGATTTCACATCATACTCTTTTAATTGTACATAGTTGATCAGGCTATGTCAAATTAAACTAATACAATGCAGTCACTGAACCTAATCATACCTAATGAGGAATACTGCCTAACGGTCATAGTCTAGGCTCACTAAATGCAACCTAGTTCACTATAACCATAGGCTCTGATACCAATCTGTAACACCCCCAAATTTATTGTTTAGCGGAAGCAAGATTTGGGTGTTACTAATCAATAACAAAGCACATAAGATAAAGCGAACGACTCTAAATGGGTCGTTTAAAACCATTACATAGATAATATAAAAGTTTTACATTGTTGTTCTTGTTACAAAAGCTCATAGCTAAATGTAAAAGATTCTAAGGCATATCTAATCGTACAAAATATAGAAATGCATATGAATCTTCTGAAATCTGAATGCGACTCGAGCTAAAATATCCTGAGCAGATCTACTTCTGCTGGGCACCTGAGAATACATGCTAAAAGGTCACCTAGAAAGCTGGTGAGCTCACAGGTATAAATTGATGAATCCAAGTTATGAACCACAAGATTTAGTTTAGTGATTTGCAAACATGCAAATAAAATATGAGTGTATATTATTGCCATGAGCACATAGTTTGAGCTTAACTGAGTGTGCCAGGATCCACATTCAAGGACCTGGTCGAGTTTGCCCCCGGCATGTGCCTAATCTACACATGTATGAACAAATGAAAATGCATCCGTTCGACCGCAGTCGTGGTAGCGCGACTACCCCGGACGGGGATTGTCAATCCCATATGGTATCATACACTAACATTCACGCTATCACAATATAAACAAACTATGCTGTGAGGGACTTCCTGATTAGATAAAACAACTCATGCAATCAATATATCGAGGTTTTGTACTTGTGTTCATATGTAAAACAAAATCGAGCATGTAATCCCACCCCTGGGTAAAAACAGTAAAGAGGGGCTATGAGACTCACCTGAGCCTTTGCGTTTATGTCAATAAACGTGAGTCGAGTGCTAACAGTGAGTAGGTTCTCCGAACCCGTAACCTTCTAAAGTCCTAGACATATAAGGTTATATAAGTAGATGTCTCGTAAGACCATCCATGCTAGTGTTCATTCCACTAGTTATGTCCAAATACATTTGGTTTGTGTTTTAAAGTGTATACGGCCCGTTGGTGATCCGTTTAGTTTTATTCGCAAAATTTTCCGTAAGGTTTCTTATAGCTGTAAGTATATACGTATTGGTTGCATAATAATGTATGCGACCGTATGAATATTCATATATATATCCGTGATTACCTATTCGACATTAGCCATTTGAAGGTAATGTATATACATCTGTCCGTGATTATCTACCCGATATTAAGAGTTTTCGTGGTTTATTGATTCCGACAATACTTGCGATAATAGTGTTTTGTGTAAGTGTTAATTGTCCGACAATGCTCATACGGTGGTGTGAGTTTTATTGAAACTTCTTTGATCCGACAATAAGAGTATTCACGGATAGTATTTATGCGATAATAGAGATACTTGCGTGATTATATTTATCTGATCATAAGGTACTACGTCAAAGGATTCTCGAACACTGTTCATGCGTGATTAGTAATTTTCGGTCTTGGTTATGCGTTAATGATATTATACGTGAACGATATTCACGGATTCCTGTTTAGGCGTGAATAGATGATTCACGGATTCCTGTTTATGCGTGAATAGATAATTCACGGATTGTGTTTTGCGACAATAGAGTTTATTCACGGAATGGTTCGACAATGAGGTTATTCACGGAATTTGGTATTCACGGACAACACGCTTTTGCGAAAATAAGGATTCACGGATTTAGTTTAGTCACAGACAGAAAGTTTTGTGTAGTTACGTTTTTCACTCGAATTCATTTAATTATTTGACAAAGTAAAACTTAGCTAAAATTCATGGAATTTTTATATGATGTTCCCCTACGTCTTAAATTTCTAAATCATATTTTTACATGTGAAATGGATAAACAGAATTCGAGATAAAAATTTGGGAAGTGTCGGGTGTCAAACATGTGAGTTTGGTGACATGTGTTCATTTGAAAATTCATAACTAAAGTTTTACTAAATTTCACCAGATGAGTAAATAGGGGAATTAAAGCTAACGAAATTATCTAACTTTTCCAACTGGTTTTATCTATTTTTGTTGTGTATTCTTCGAGATATGACCAGTTCTTTTTGGCCCATTTTCCTGTCAGGATTCACAGACTGTACATGTACTTTTGTA
This sequence comes from Pseudognaphalium luteoalbum, assembly GCA_963422505.1. Taxonomy (NCBI): domain Eukaryota; kingdom Viridiplantae; phylum Streptophyta; class Magnoliopsida; order Asterales; family Asteraceae; genus Pseudognaphalium; species Pseudognaphalium luteoalbum. The sequence goes on from OY730194.1 coordinate 2,095,581, forward strand.
TCCATTTGTTAAAATAGCTATACACTTCAAAAAAATATGAGGTTTACGGTTTTGGAAACTAGAATTTATGAGATTCATTTTAGAGCCAAGAAACATGAGATTTCGTTAATTTATGGGTCAGACATCGTCGATCTAAGTCGACCTAAAATTTTGTCCAGTGGATAATGTCATTGTCCAACGGTTTTTCACTTTGTTCTTTGGTTTTTGGTTTAGATTTTGGACATAATCAGTAGATACGAATTACTAGCATGTTTATATATGTTATCCAAGTAGTATGAGCAAGGATTTAGAGATTTTTACCAAGGAAATGTAGATTCAAAGCCGAAGGGAGTGGAAAGGTGCTGCTGCTGTCCTTCTTGACTTCGTGCTTGTAAAAACGGCTAAGATGGTGCTAGATGGTGGTGATTTTTGGTGGTGGTTCTTGGAAGAGATGGAGGAGGAGAGTGGTGGTGGTGGCTGTCATTTTTAGAGGGAGAGGGCAGAGAATGCAGAGAGAAAGTGAGAGGGTGTGTGTGTGTGTGTTGATTTTGTGGGAAATGAGAAGGAATTAGGGGGAAAGTGTCTTAGGGTTGGGTTTGGGCTAACCCGTGGGCCCTCTGGGCTGGGTGAGTCCGACCCACTAGTAGGTTGGGCTCGTGAATTGTCTTCCTTGTGCTCGTGTAATTTATCGTTGTCGGTTAAAGTTAATTTGTGGGTTTTGTTGGATTTATGTTACTTCGTAGTGTTTGATTCGTCTATAGCGAAATATTAACCTAACGTTTGTGAATTTTTGTGTTTATTATGTAAATGTTCATTATTTAACATTTTGTTTCACCAACGTCCATAGTATTGTATCGGGATCCGCCCGATATGAAAATGCACGATTTAATCAAATCGCGTACGTGTGTACATATATTATCCTGAATAACTCGAACTTACTCGTATTTAGCCCGAAAGCTCTGATACCAATTGTAATGTTCTAGGATCGATAACTTCGTTATCTGTAATATTAAAGTGCGGAATTCCTTAATATGCGTTATCTTACTATAACGAATAAATTCGTGTTTATAATACGATTAATAACTAATATGCTTTGCTTTAATCAATAAACGATCAAAACCTAGCCTTTAGTATTGTTTGTAAAGTCCTCATTAGGTTAAACCGAATCGAACATATATACTTTGGTCAACTCGCAGCCACTGGGCCTGCGAGTCCAGTTCGATTCGCAGCCCAAGCCCAGTTGACTTCGGTTCGCTGCTAACCTCTGCGAGTTCAAATCTCATCTCGCAAGACCAAGTCTTGCGACTTGAGATCTCGGCTCGCAGGTCAAACTTTATTTTGTTTCGATATTTATCTAACACTTTAACAACATTAATATATTTAACAAATATTAATAACAAACTAATATCTTTTATTTACAAATCTAAACCAATGTATGAACATGATTATAATTACACCAGTCCTATTTTCAAGCTAGATCTGTTATCACAAACTATGTCTCAACAATTGGCTTATATAACGGTGAAGTTTGAAATAAAAATTGCGAAATAACTTTAACCATGATTGGTTTTGCAAAGACAACCCTACAAACCACACATATGTACTCATTATTTCTAATATAACCTCAACTCATATATTGGCGAGTTCTTTCACGTAACGGTAGTTCAATCCTAGTTTCATCACAACATAAACACTTCAACAAAGAAAATTGATCTCTCCAATACTAATAAAGGCAATATGAGAACAAAATATTATGAACGTACTACAGAAAACTAATCGACTTCTAAAAGTATGAAAATACTATGGGTGTAAGTGTAACAAGTTAATATGTGTATGTATACGTATGTCTGAGATACGATCAGTCAGTCACTATGACCTACAGTTTTGGGGAAGTTTTCTTAAAAGTAAACCGCGGGCTTACCTATGGCTCCACCAAATCCCAAGGTTAGTTTTTTTAGCCGATAAGAAAATGGACTTGTGGATATAGATTCACAGTTTAATCGGCCATTTTGATCATTCAACTTGCAATTTTCCTTTGTTAGTTGATAATTAAGTGCCTCTTTTTATGGGCTCCTACTTAATCCAAAAGTAAGGTTATTGGGTCTCATCTTCATCCAAATGTAAAGCAATGCAAAAATAATATAAATTGCAATATATGTGTATATGGAAGTTTAAATAATTGGTCAAAATGGGTAGTTCTTGGCAGATTAGATTGCATGGAGCTAGTGTTGCAAATGAACCTTATTAAGTACATGGAATCTTCAAAGCAACAAAATATGACCTTTCAGTATGTATACAAATTAGATGAAGAAGACAGGTTAGAAACTTCTTTTGATGTCATCCTCAAAGTTATGAATGGTATGAAAAATATGGTGATATAATTGTTTTCAATACCACCTACAAACTAAATGCCTATGACATGCCTTGTGCACTTTTTGTTGGAATCAATAATTATGGAACGAATGTGTTGTTTGGAAGTGCACTTCTTTCGAACGAGAACACATATACATTTAGGTGGTTGATGAATGTATGAGTTTTAGTATATATTTATTTTTCACGTTATGTTTTATTACTAACTTCATTTTTTATATGCATACCTTTGTAACTACCACCAAAAAACCATAAAAAACAATCATTGAGATTAAGATAAGTGGATGTCTTGGTTTCCTGCACTTCAGATACCGAGTACCAAAACAGGTGTCGTGATAGGGTCGTGTACAAAAGTAAATTGACCGCCTTTGTATGTGAAACTATTAATTTCGACCATTGTGTCTATGAGACGAGTTATAGCAGGTCAAGTGTTTATTTGTATCCGGTTACTTATTTTCATTTGTATTTTACTTCCACGTGTATATTAGAAAAATAAAACATTAAAAAAAACAAATTAAACTTCAGAAATAAAATGCTGTTACAAATTCTTTTAACTTGCCTATACCCCCACCGGCTCACCCATCACCAATCTTTGGTTTTAACCGAATTGTTATCTAAATGATTTTTTATTTTAGTTTACGTATTAAATGATTGTCAACGAATAAACGAAAAATTTATATGAGGTGACATAAATTCCGGTAACATTTGATTGTCAATATGTTCTCGTGGTCCTTAATCAACTTGAATATTTGATTAACTATAGGTTCTCGTAGCAAATGTTATGAAATAAATGGTAGCACTGTAAATCCGTGAGAGAAAAAAGTATGATAAACGTCTATTCTAAGGGTGTGTTTGATAACAAGTGGTTGGAGCTGGAGATTGTACCTGGAGCTGGAGTTGTAGATTGTAGTTGGAGATGGAGCTCGAGATTCTTTTTCAAGCTACTTGCAAAAGTTTCTCAATAAAAGGTTCTATTTTTCAATAATCCCTTCTATAATTTTGTTGCTAAACGGGGATTAGGGGATTGAGATTATGAAAACTATAAACTCAATCACCTAGAATACTTTAAAATGTATGTGCCAAACACACCCTAATTGTCAAAATATACTTGTGTTACTTATACTATTTCTTAAAAACCTAATTTGAAGTTATTACTATTGGTATGTTAAGAAAATGATGTGTATAGTGGAATGTTTTAAAACCCCGGTTTTTAATTGAACCGGATTTGTGCAGATTTCTGATCGGACTGGTTAGGCCGAAAGGTCGGACCGGAATTGTTAAAAACCTTTAAAATCTATTATACACATGGAATATAAAGACATACAAAACTAATTAACTAATTTTATATCATAGTTTACATGCAAAATGTCTATAAAGCTATTGAAGCAATCAGAAAGTAAAGAATTTAAGCGAAGGCCCAACCCATTTATATTTTGAAAGTCAACCCATCTACATATTTATTCCGTTACACACTAGTAAACATTTTACAAAATCACAAATCTACGTATTTAGATGGTGAAGAATTTATCAAGTTAATAATCTTGAAAATCTATTAATTTAATTAGGTTACAAAAAGAAAAAGTAAATTACTTGACCCGGGTCGATACTCTTTTTCGGGTCCCAGTCCAACTCGGTTCGACCGGCGTGCCCAACCGGCCCGTTGACTAGTCAACTTATCGAAAAATCCGGGTTTTTTGGGTCGAAATCCTCTAAATCTCCGGTCCGACCGGGCCGGTCGAACTGGGTTTTAAAACACTGGTATAGTGATAAGATATTTTTTTATCTTTTATCGATAATATTATTCGTTGACCGTCAACTCTATTATTAGTCAATGCCAAAGACTCATTCAATATGGTCGTTAAGAGCCTATTTTATCGATAATATTATTCATTCACTGTTGACTCTCTTAACGTTGTGTTTGGTTTGTTGAATGTTTTTAATGAAATTGAAATTTATCGGAGGATTTGAAATTCCAAAGAATTTGAAATTATTTCAGTGAAATAATTTGATGATTTTCAAACAAATTAATTTCAAACACCATTGTACAATGGAATTGACATAGCCTAAAGTCAAGTCGTTAAGGATCGGGTGGTGATTTGTACACCATCACTTTTTTGTCATACACTATTAAAATATATTTTTAAACCCTTTTACCCCTTACAACTTAAAATTCTTCAAACACACCTTCGCAACTTCAAGGACAAAAATGTCCAAAACATGATTTTGGTGGTGTATGACAAAAAAATGATGGTGTACAAATCACCACCCTTAAGCACCTCAAGTCGTATTGATCGGATAAAATTAAGAGTGAAATTATTTAAATCGTCATGTGGGTTTCAATTTGTTCCATAGGTCGTCCCTCACTTCCAAAAATTATTTAAATCATCTATGTGGTTTTCAATTTTGTTCAACGATAGTCCAAAATGGACTATAATTTAGTTTCTGAAAGTTTTGTTTTCCAGTATTCTATTTTGAACTATCGTTGAACAAAATTGAAAATCAGATGGACGATTTAAGTAATTTTTGAAAGTGAGTGACGAAGTATGGAACAAATCGAAAACCGTGTGACGATTTAAATAATTTACTCTCGTTAAAATTATACAACTATAAGTTCGAAAATAATAAAAACCCTTATCTTTACCTTCAAAGGGTTTATTATAGAAACCCTATCTTTTTCCGGTGAAGTTCCGGCCTTCAATCAATGGCAGCCATTATGCCAAACTTCAGTCTCCGGCAACTTCAACAGCTACACAAATTCCGTTCAAATTTTCCGGCACCGTTACGCCGTCACCATTCATCTTCTTCCTTAGCCATTACATCTTCAAATATAAATGATTCAGATAACCCTAATTTAAACACAATCACATTATCAACCACAATTGAAGAACAAGAATCAAAGATTAATAATACGAATAAGAATAAGAAAGCTAAGGCGTTTTTCCCTAAACGTGGTGAGACATTAGAACTTGTGTGTGAATCATTAGGTTTTAAAGGAAAAGGTTTGTGTAAAGTTGAAGAAACTGGTTATGTTGTTATGTGTGATCGTGCCCTTCCTGGTGAACGCTTTATCGGTCGAGTTACGCGAAAAAAGAATAATTATTCTGAGGTTCGTTGTATAGATATGTATGTACAATATGTATTTAACTTTGTTAGAATCTTGTAGATGAGATTAAACTGATCCTGTGGTACTGGGTATTGATATTGTTAAACGGTGTTTACGTTATGGAAGTGATTGTTGGGGAGCACGTTTCGTGTACCAGGTGTTTGGTGTTTGATAAAATGCTGCAGAGAAGGTTGAACTTAAAAGGCTATAGGCAGTTGTTTGGATATGCCTTTTGCAAGTAAATGCAACTGATTATCTGATTATTGCAACTTGTTGATCACCTGTTAGCTACTTTAACTCACTTAAATGATCAATTCCCATATATTACATTTGTTAGAAGAACGGAAGCACATCCAAACTTTATTACAGCCTGTTTTAGTGCACCTAGTTATAGGATCATGATTTTTAATCTAATAACTTTCGGATAGCACATCCAGACACGTGAGGAAATGAAGAAAGTTGATTATGAAATGCATGGATGGTTGAGTTAAATGTAGCATTTGTATATGTGCTTATAATATTGATGTTGTACGGCCTTGTTAGAATTGCAGGTTACTAAAGTGAAGACACTAAGTCCTCATTCGGATATTGTGGAAGCACCGTGTGAATATTCTTCGCATTGTGGAGGTTGTAGGACGCAGAACCTGTTGTACGAGGCTCAGGTCAGAGCTAAGGAAGAACAAGTTAAAGACTTAGTGGTACATGTTGGAAAGTTTTCGTTTAGAGACCCAGAATTTGAGAATGTGATGAAGCCCATTGTTCCCTGCGATTTGCAATTTCACTACAGAAACAAGGTCAGTAAGGACCAAAGCTGCTTGTTCTCATGTGTTGATGTAATTATGTATGCGTCATGTGTGTTGCTTACTTTCTTCAAATATACATTATCCAAAGACTGCTTCCTGTCTTTAAACACACTTACATGTGTGGTAATATCATTGATAAGCAATACAATCAAGTCCAATAGGGAAAAATATTAGAAATATTTCATGAGCAAGTTGATAAAGCGTAGTATATTTGATGTATTTTCTACTGCTTCGGTTCTGGAGCTATATAACAGCCTAAGGGTTGAAAGATCAACACATCGGTCGATTCAGGTAATGCCTTAATGTATCTACAAGTCACATAGATGTGTAATAATATCTCTTCTGTTGAATAATATTCATACGAGCAAGAAATTTTATGTTAAGTTCCCTTGTCGCATGGAAGAGATATTAAGGATGTTTTCCTTACTATACAGATGGAATTTTCATTTGGTCCCAAAAGATGGCTGCCTAAAGAACAATTGATTGATAAAAGTCAAGATGCTAATGTCTATTCTCTGGGATTACATGCTCCTGGTTTATTTGACAAGGTGTTAAATGTCGACAAGTGCTTTTTACAAAGTGAACCAGCAAATAAGGTTATGAAACCCTTATCTATAGTTGCTACTGGATAGTTCAATGTTCGTCCTTGGTATGGCGTCATTTTTTGGATACTTTCTATTTTAAGTTGCATTTCTGATGTATAGGTTCTTGCAGCCGTTCAAGATTGTTGGAGGGATCCAGAACTAGGATTATCACCATATGATTGTCATTCACATGTTGGATTTTTGAAGCACCTGACGATAAGAAGTGGAAGGTACTACTATTGGTTCATTTTCTAGTAAATGACGACCACAGTATTTTCCTATCGATATTACCTCACAATTTGAGTTAGGCTAATTGTGATATGGCCATAAATGCATGCACCAACCTTTACTGCTCCCCTATGATTATTTTTCATACTTTCGTAGAATTCATGTTTGTGAATATTTTCACTAGCAGATATAGTGTACTATGCAATTGTCTTTTCAGAGCTCAACTAAACTGAAGAGATCTTATGTTGGACCAGAAATCTATTGTTAACTCTATTTGATATCTTCTTATACAGTTTTTTTCTCTCCTCCTTTTGCATACAACACTGTTAAAGATGATCCTAATATATTTGTAATTACAATTCTGATATTTTTTCTAGAGATGTCGAGACTAGGCTCCCTCAGCTTATGGTTAATTTTGTGACCTCATCCTACAAGCCAGAGCTGTTAAAACCCCTTGTTGATAGACTTGCAGTTTTTCCAGAAGTGGTATGTAATATCTATACATAGTTTGATGTTGGTTCCCTTTAAGGTTCTGCTTGATACTTTCATTACATATCTGGTATCTGATGCCCACTAAAGGTGACAAAATAGGTGGGCCGGGCGAGTTGGTTAATAGGTGAAAACATGTGATATTATAACCTGGGTTAATCCAAAACATTTTTTGTCCAATTTTTAGAACTTATCTGCCTGATTGATATACAGTAATTTGGTATATTCTAAAGTAACTAGCACGTCTGTTTCTGATATACTCTGAAATTTACCTTTTTCTTGGTCGTGTTCTCGGTGACAACAGAGTAACCTATCTCTGTCTTACTTTCACAAAGTTAATATTATAGAAGGATTGGGAATCATAGCACGCTCATTTTAGAGTAGCTTTAAAAACTCATCGACCTATAAAAATATCTGTTCCTGTATATTGTCCACGAGTGAAGTGTTACTTAGTAATAGGATTCTCGGTTGTTTCCTCAAGTTAATTCTAATGGTGGACAGGTGAGCATAATGAACAATATAAATACTTCTGTTGGCAACACGTCTGTTGGAGAGGAGGAGTACACATTATATGGGAAAGCTACCATCACCGAGATCTTAAGAGGATTAGCATTCGAAATTTCTGCAAATTCTTTCTTCCAGACAAATGCGCACCAGGTATGTATCAAGATGGAAATTTCTACATATATTAATTGATGACTGGGATTTTGCTGTTCATGAAGAAGTTTTATCTCTTGTAACCGTTTGCTCTTTCATGGTCTGCATTTAACCAATAAGGTTTAATCTGGCGTCAAAATTCTTGACTTTAATAATGTACTGAACCAATTTAGTGAGGACATGCTACAACCCATTGGGCCCATTAGCTGTGTTTGGACCAAAAAAGTTGATGATATATATATACATAAACCTATCTTTAATCCCAATAAAAACAAGGGTTCCGTGGTTCGATACTCTATTAAAATATTTTTAAAACGAGGTTCATTGCTTACAGTTTCATTACTTAACTTTTTTTTTTCTTTCTTCACTGTCATAGGCTGTTGGATACTGTATTTAAGAGCATTTATAGTAACATTTCAATTTAAACAAGATTTGGTTAGCTAAAATTCTTAGAATTGTCTCAAACTTTTTGCATGCATTAATAATGCTACCTTAGGCATCACATTAGTTAATTTATGATAATAAAGACTAATAAATTAAAGCATTAAAACATCTTTAAAAATGTCGATGCCATTTTCCTTCAACTTTATCACTTTCATGACGATCACATCCAGATGTCTATGTCGATAGATGCTAGCAACACATGACCGCAACAAAGTGCGGTTTCGTAACCATTGTTAAATTCACTGCAAGCCGTTTAATTCGTTATATTATCTTTCATGATACTTCGACTACAATAATTATCGGTGGCAAAATGGCAGATCAGGAGGGTTGGATAACGTCGATATGGTTTGGGTTATTGGTAGATTTCTAAGACAAATCACAATGTTTGGCTCGTGTTGGGTTCTTGGGTTGATTATCCTATGTTTTTCTTCTTGTTGTTTGGGATCGTATAAATCAGTACTATCACTAGTATATAAAATATATACGGCTACAAAAACAATTATTGAAATAACGATCCAGTTTATTGAATAAACTAATTTAGGAGGTTGCAAGCTCTCAAATATATTTCCCAAAGGTCGATATTTCGGCAAGTGCAACCGGCCCATGTCAGACTGTTCCAGGCCTATCACCTGGGGTCTACGCACTTGTGTACATACTGGATAAATGACTAATTTCCTTTCAGCTACATTTTTAGGTTTACTCATTTGACCAATTAAAGAGGTGGCCATTTCGACCCATCTACTTATAAAAGGGTCAATTTGTTAAATGAGTAAAATGGCCAAATAATAATAATAAGTAGCTTAAAGGAAATGGGTCAAAAGTCGCCTAATGTGTATTCCCAATGCAAAAACCCTCTTAAATCGTTTTATCTAAAAATACGGATAATATTTTTAATATACTTGATGCACTAATATTTATTTATAAAGAAATAATAGTATATTGAACAGAAAGTGTCTCGGGTCACCTGACCTGACCCACACAAAAAGACCCGTTACAGCCGTTCCCATACTGTCTGCTCTACATTATGATATAATTGACTCAGTCACTATTATGTAAACGGGTTGAAGTGCTCCCTCTCATGATGACCACACTGGTGCAGGCTGAGATTTTGTACAAGCTAGTAGAAGATTGTGCTGGTCTGAAAGGAGATGGCTCAGAAATAGTTCTCGACCTATTTTGTGGGACAGGAACCATCGGCCTGACACTAGCTAAAAAGTACGATCACTTATATCTCTTGTTTTAAATCTATTGAACACCTTTTAATATCTTCTCTCTATGTAAATATCTATAAATACATGATTTCAGGGTAAAACATGTTTATGGGTATGAAGTAGTTCCTGAAGCCATTGCCGATGCTCGTCGGAATGCTAAACTGAATGGGCTCCACAATGCCACATTTATCCAAGGGGATCTTAATAAAATTAGTGAAAGTTTTGGGAAGGATTATCCAAAACCAGACATTGTCATATCAGGTTGTTACTTGGCTTGCTAGTAGTTAATATTCATGCTACCATAGAATGTTCTCTTTCTATTAATGAATGTATTGATTGAGATGGTCTATAATAAAGTTTTCTCAATTAGTAAGTACTCCAGTGCCCGCCCCGATAGCTGACAGTAGAGGTGGACAGATGGGCTGGTTGGGTAATGGATCCGTACTTGTAAGTCTTCATGTGAAACATAAGATGTGCAATGAATATTAAACTAAAAAGGGGATGCAGTTTTCTTCTAGAGATGTTAGATAGCAATATCAGAAATATTTATAAATCAACTTCAAGTGCCCTTAAATAAAAATTTCACACATAAACATGTTTGTCGTTTGATCAAGTCACATATAACTCATGTTTAAATATATATGTCACATATACGCAGAGGTGGCAGTTTTGACCGGTTTTACCATAAATGGGCCAGCTTTGCACCTTAGCTACACCGTGGTCTAATATTACAGTAGGATTCTATTCAAGATCTCTTGCTTTCCCTACCTCTGTTTTCTAACTTAATATTACGAAATTTGCCATATCTGTTTGCAGATCCCAATCGACCAGGCATGCATACTAACCTGATTAAATACTTGCTAAAGCTGAAGGCACCACGGATTGTTTATGTATCTTGTAACCCTGCCACATGTGCACGTGACCTTGATTATCTGTGTCATGGTTCGGTGAGTACCAAATTTGCAGTAAGTTTACAGTAGGCAATTATGACCCATTTACTTATGAATGGGTCAGTTCAGGATATCTTATATGTCTACCGGGTCTAACGAGTCAAAAGTTTCCCAAAGTGTACGTATAATGCATAAAACCTTGTAACCTTTCTTGTTTGAAAAACCAGATAAGTAGTATCACTATTGAAATAATATAATTTTCCTATTATTTCTACAGTATCAAATGTTATGATACATATAGTTCTTTCTACATATATTTTACACTGATAAATAGATTTTTAAAAAGTTGAAAAAGATAATGATTTATTTATTTATTTTTATTTTTTATTATTTTGAAACGGTGTATTGGGTTCAGTACAATCGGACCTGACCTGTTTCAGTTGTAACAAATTTATTTTGTTTGACCCTGTTAACCAATCCATTATTTATCCACCTCTACCTTGCATCTGGATCTGAACTGTTACTGTCTTTGTGCAGGCGGAACAAAAATTACAGGGATGTTATAGACTAAAAAGTGTACAACCCGTTGACATGTTTCCTCACACTCCTCATATAGAATGCGTTTGCTTGCTTGAGCTTTGTTGATTCCTATAGTTATCTCCATTTTAAGTCTGACCCTACAATTTTCATGTGAACTCTGAGTTAGGGAAGTATAGGCTCTCTTCTTATCATCTAAGCTCAAAGGTGAATTTGTTTACGATCCCTGTCAGTGCATACCTTCTACTCTTCTAGGATTGACTAAAAATTGTTCTCCTTGTAATATCTTGTTGTGTTTTCATTCATTTTAGTCAGCATTGAAATAGATTTTATTGGTCGAGTGGCGTGAATTGAACATATATTGTTACAAATTCGTTATTATTGTTACTTTCTTTTATACTGTATATGTGAATATATGATATATGATATGCATGTTTGTCTAGTCATCCAGTTACCATCCTATGAAGTTATTTATCAAATGTTTACTCCGCAATTCACTACTAACTCGTTCAGTCGTACTTGAATCATTTTAAGAATGATGACAATCTCTCTCTCTATTTGGATATATAACCTAAAACAACCCTTTATATCATTGCCTCGACAAAATAGGACCAATCTTATTACTCATATAATCTACACACCTTCATCATTGATTAAAGAAATAAAGATCACATGATGATAGCATCTGTATGGATTCATCTGTTACTTCCAGAATGCTCTTTTGATGATATATGATAATGTGAAAACAAACAAACTAACAGACATAACTTGTAACGATGCCAGCAAGGATGACTAAATACGGACCATTCTGGAACAGGATAAGGAGGGTTTCAATCAGGTCCCCTACAATGAAGAGATCATTGACAAGAACTGAGAACTAGCGCGCTATGAGCTGTTTGTTTATGGAAACTTGTTTGTGAATCACTTAATCTGTCTTCATCTGTTGTTAGTGATATTGTAGACAAGGGTGTTTGACAAAGTTATAAACTGAGATTTCCATAACTATTAGCCCGTGACTAACACATTTTCGTAACTGATATTGGCTAACATGTACGTGGCTCCGAGTGTACTTTTTGACAATGTAAAGCAATTGTTCAAGAGAGTCGATGTAACACCTTTGGTGAAATCAGCATCTCGACCGGTGGACATGAATAAATTAATTAATAATTGTTGGAACGCAGATCTTGTTCGATCGACTGGATCCAACTTACCTACTAACTTCTTTAGTGAATTTTTTGCATGCCAGCTTGATGTTAATTGTGACTATATGTAAAGTTCTATTAGACAACAAGATAGAACAACTCTAGGGGATGTAGCTAAGCACATAATAAACGCACATAAGATAATTTGCGAGAAATGAGTAACTACTCGTGTATAAGAATTCTCCGATTAAAAAGCAAGTAATTAGATTCTCACGGATCATATCGAACTTAACGTTTAATAATGTGAAATCTGGATGTTGTAAAACCAACCAATGCGTGTATGCCACGTTTGAGAAATGACATGTTGTTCACGTGTGTGCGCTGCCACGGAGGACGAATTAAGAGAATTATGATACACGTCATTGTACGATTGTACAACCTACCAAGAATAAATGTACATACGAGGACAACTTAATATTATACTCTGTATAGTTTTTACTAGCTCATATGATATCTATCTATCTATTAATTTTATATAGTAGAAGTTAAATGTTTTCTTTTTTTTTCTTTATCACAAATCTTGAGTTCTACACAAACAAACTAACGCTATAAAATGATAATCACATGTAATCATAATACCGTGTAATATAATAATATAGTTTTACTCTACTACTTAGTGCATGTAATTATGCGAGTAATAATAAGCAATATTGAAAGATAGTCCAAAACGATAAAATCTGTGAAAAAGTTGATTTATTCTAGGGTTTATTAGGTTGATTTATTCTGGGGTTTATTCGGTTGCTTTAGTTTTGATAAAAATTAATTATTACTACCGCAGTCCCATTACAAATATTCACTATTGACTTTTTAAAGTCTATAATTTTTAATTTTGACTTTAAATATTTTTGATTGTGTTATATAATATATGATAAAAAAATATATGAATGAAAATACATTTAAAACTCAATTCAAACATATATTTTGCATCAAATAATATATAACACAAACAAAAATATTTTAAGATCAAAGTTGTAAAAAAAAAATTCAAAAGTCAATAGTAGACACTTGTAATGGGACGAATGGAATAATATTATTTTATTTTATGTATACTTTGATCCATTCTCTGCTATATTTCGTATAATTGGTACAAGCTACGAACGTTATCTAAAAGAAGTTTAACTATTTGAAGAAACCATATATTGTTATACTTTTATACTTGAATACTTGTGTCATTATATAAAAAGTATATATGAGTGGGTTCAAATGTAAATAGAAAAATACGGTGAGAATGAGTGGTCCAATAAGAATATGATACATGTCATAAATTTCATTTTTTTCTCACGTTTTTTAGAATCAAATATCTCACAAACGGTAAGTCAAAAGTTCATAAAAATTATAGCATACAAATCAACATTTTGTTTACTTCAATTTGTCATCTCACAAGGTATACTTTCGACAATTTTCTTTTTGGTTGTGCAAAATTAGTATCACATATGCTACTCGCTGATAACACATGTGTTAGTTGTTTTCAAAACCCACCAAAAAACGAAAAAAAAATTGTTGAAAGTATATTTTATCACATCTACTCAAAGAAAATAAAACGTTGATTTTTATGGTGCATTTTTTGTGATTTTTTGACTTACCATTTGGGAGAAACTTTTAAAAATGTTGGGAAAGGGGGTTTAGTAACACATGGCACTTTCCTATTGGTTCCCTTATTCTCACAATAAGTTGTTGTAATGTAACACCCCGCAATTTAAACGCGATTACAAATGCTAAACAATTGCATTTTAGGCTAATTCCCTAACTTTGAGTGAATTCATAACACATTTTAGAGGTAAGTCTAGCAAAGCCCAACTAGTTAATACGTGTAGTATTACGATTCATAATTTGTTATAATTATGTACAAAACAATTGGAACAAACGCGACAAAAATATACGACTGTTGGTGAACAAAATTATTTAATAAAGCAAAATTATTAAATGACATTAACGATTTTTAAAATATTATGTTGATAATATTTACAAAGTATTTTATAATGTATAAACGTTTATTTCGTAAACTGAAACGAAACAAAGTTAAAATTTTATAAACTTAACTAAATTGTTTCCATATAATATCTCAACTAAAAATATAACCAAATACATACTTAAAAATCCACCAACTAAAAATATGAAAACATATAAACGATCGGGAAAACGAACACCACACGGAGCGAAATCGCGAGGAACGAAAAAGGTGGAGGCTTTCACCAAAACCCCCACCACCTCCCTTCTTCTTTCTCACTTTTCATTTCACTCTCTCTCTCTCTACCTTCAATTCTCTCTCCATCTTCTCTCTAAAAACCAAACAAAAATCACCAAATACTATATCAAAAACGCGATAAATCGTCAAACTCATTTAGAGAAAAACGACCACGACAACGAGATCTACACTTCCATCTTCTCGGATTTTCACGACGACAACTTTGTAAGGACCCGATAATCCCGCAAACTCTTAGATTTTGCTATTTTCTTTTATGTTTCTTGTTTATGATACTTAATATAACATGTTTTAGTGTTCCTAACAACTAAAAAATGTCCAAAATCGAACCTAAAGCTCGTTTTTGCAAAAGTTTCGTCAAACTGTTCATTATGTCACATTTGGCTTGGGCCAATTGCGACATCAGCCTCAATGTCGCAAAAACCCATCACGATGTCGCATGGTGCAACATCAGCCACAACGTCGCAAGAACCAACAACGTCGCATATAGCGACATGACACCTAATGTCGCATTAAATGGCGGATGTCGCATTTAGCGACGCCATGATCAATGTCGCAGTAATGACCTGCGACATCATGCCTTACGTCGCACATAATGTCGCAGAAAACAGACCCTTAAAAACACATGATTTCACTAAGTATTTTACAACATAATTTTTACCCAAATTCGAATCTCAAATGCGTTTTCACTAAAGCAACATAATAGAAATAAAAATTTTCCAAGCTGACTTGGCAGCTCGACCCCAACCAGGGGCTCTGCCCCTTGGACCCCGCCAGGGGTTGCCACCCCTTGGACCCCGCTAACAGGGGCGCTGCCCCCGAACCCCCGTACACAATTTCATACTTTATGAAACACAATGAAACAATATGATAATACTTTCAGAGATTATTATTACCAATGAGTCGTATACATTTTCAAAACTTCAAACATAAACATCGAGCAAACAATTGAACATAACTTGGTTGTACGAACACTAGCATGGATGGTTAAACTTAGACCTCCACATACTTACTAAATCTCATACGTTTAGGGCGTTAGGAGATTTCGACTAGACTTCTTGGGCTTTAGGCTTTGCTAGCACTCGAACATTCTTAACTCAACAGGTGAGTTCACAGCCCCTACTTTTACTGTTTTAACTGCTTTTGAACATGAGTGGAAAACATAGTCAACGCTTTTGCTACGTGAGCAAACTTTTATATAACTGTTGTGATATACGTTGTGCTAAATATTTGTGACTGCGGTCAAACGATTACGACTATTATTTATGAAATGGGATTTCATACAAAAACTAAATTGGGAATACACTGGAGAACAACCAGCCAAGCACGCTTTTACAAACTGACTTTTATGAAACTACATTTTCATAAACATCTGAAAAGTCCCTACTTCTTGGGCACAAACACACAGAAAGTCCCTACGTCTTGGGCACCCGCACAGAAAGTCCCTACGTCTTGGGCACACGCATAGCAAGTCTCTACTTCTTGGGCACACTTATACAAGTCCCTACGTCTTGGGCAGACAGAAAGTCCCTACTTCTTGGGTAAGGTGTCATCCTACGTCTTGGATGAAGGCTCTACTTCTTGAGCAGATGGATCCTACGTCTTGGATGTCAGTCCTACTTCTTGGACACAACTGATACAAGTCCCTACGTCTTGGGCACATACATAGAAGTCCCTACTTCTTGGGCAGATACTGATGGGTCCTACTTCTTGGACAAACAATTTAAATCCCTACTTCTTGGGTAAACTAATAGGATACTGTTTTCCTACGAAACTTAAACTGTATTTTGGGTAACATCCCACTTAAACTGTAAACAGCATTCTTTGGATAACATTCCACAAAACCTTACTTGATCGTGATGACGATCACTATTTGGTGAAACATTTCGAACTACCAACTATTATTGTAAACATAAAACATGTGAATTCACTCAACCTCGTTGTTGACTTTTACTATGTTTTTCAGGGAATTAGCTACGCATGTAAGAACCGCCTACACGTTGGAATATAGGCGACCCACGAAGTATAGGATGCCAACTTTTGACAACTGCATTTCTTTTATATAACTGAAACTGTTTAGTCATATTTACGAAATCTACTTTTGTAAACTTAATACTTTTAAACTTGTACGATTCGAGGAATTGTAAACTTTGTAACTATTACTTTTGGCATCTCAATATATTATAGTCTGTTGTAATCATAAACTCTGATACGTATGCATGTATTGTGTATTGTGGCACTCCTCATACTTAACTAAATGCTTCCGCTAAACTAAATCAACAATTTTTGGGGGTGTTACATGTAATCATTTGAACCTTACTCTATATTTAAGAGTATAACAATATGTTTTTTGAGTGAGAATTAAGAAACCAATCAGAATGCGCCACATGTCAGAAAACCCATTTCCCCCTACGTTTTTAAAAATCAGATGTCTCACAAACCGGTAAGTTGAAAAATTATAAGAATTACACCATAAAAATCAGCATTTTTATCTCTTCGATTTGTCATCTCACAAGGTATATTTTTGACGACTTTTATTTTTTGGGGTTTTAGAAATTGTACAAAATTAGTAACACATACAAGCTTGTATCACTTGTGTTATTAGCCGGTAACACATGTGTTAGTCGCCGGTATTACATGTGTTACCAGCCGGTAACACATGTGTTAGTCGTCGGGAACACATGTGTTACTCGCCGGTTGCACATGTGTTACTCGTCGTTAACACATTTGTAAGTTTTTTTTATAAAATCCATCGAAAAATGAAAAAAAAAAAAAAGTTCGTTGAAAATATATTTTGTCACATCTCTAATCGAAGAGAATAAAACGCTAATTTTTATGGTACACTTTTTATGATTTTTCAACTTACCGTTTGAGAGACGTTTATGTTTAAAATTTTTGAAGAAATTGGTTTTGTGACACATAACGCACTCTGATTGGTTCTTCTATTCGTACACAAAATTGTTGTACTATTTAAGCCTTACTCTTTGTTTTTAACAGATATTTCAGTGTCAATAAGAATATTAAATAACGACGTTAATTATTTGGTCTTTCCTTGTGTATTTTTTTGAATTGTTTTCAAGTAGATCATATCCAGCCAAATCTGAATGAATGAAAGTGGCGTAGATTCAAGTTATTTAATTTGTCGTTTTTAAATAAATAAAAATAAATAAATGAAGAAATACAAAGAAAGGAGTTGACAATGATTCAATGAATATATATACTTGGAGAATTGAAGTTGCGATGTTAGAAAATATCAAATGGGAACCCATTCACCGAGCTGTAGTTATGGGCTGCATGTGGATCTTATTTGAAACCTCTGAAAAAGAACATACATTTAAGCTAATAAAAACTTAATTAAGACACATTGTACACAAATTTATAACTTTATTATAGAGTTAATTTCACGGTTCGTCCATGTGGTTTACACATGTCAATTGCATTGTTAGTTTATCATATATTGAACCTTTTCACTCACATGCAGTTCAAAAATACAAATGTTGTTACACACGTTTTCAATGTAAATGTCAAAGTTACCGTTAATGCATATTACTAAAATAATAGAAAATCAAGCGATGTTAGTCATTTTAGTTGGAGTAGCCGGACCAAATGCACAACTTTTACATTTTTGGACTGCCGGTGCAATAAGTAAAAATTATTTACTAGCTCGCAAATTTTACAAATTATGATCTAGTTGTTTGTAAATCACGGGTCAAACCATGCACTTAGTCTATTAGAGCATCTCCAATGTAAAAAAACTTTAGAAAGCTTTTTTACATTCCACTTCACTTACTTTATAAAAAGTTTTATAAAAAAGCTTTTACTTCAATGTTAAAAAGCTTTTGGAAAGCTTTTTTAGATATAAGGAGGAGACTAATATAAAAATATTATAGCATAAAATAGCAAAAAAGCTTTTGCCCCAAAGCTTGATAAATCTCAAGCTTTTCATATAAAAGGTTTTTGCTCCGATGATTAAAAGCTTTATCAACCACTTTTTTACACAAAAAGCTTTACATAAACCCTTTATTGGAGGTGCTCTTAGATGGAGTTAAAATCAGATTTATGGGTTTTTATGCAATACTTCATTAGAACCAAATTGATAGGTGCTAGCATGATCAACTTATAGCGTTAGTTATGGCCTTATGGCGTTCTCAACGGCGGTCGGTTTTGTTTCTTTCTAATTACTACAATACTATTTTATGTACGTTGAACTCTTTTCGGGGTTTCTATTTGTTTGTTTGCAATTTTGTTGGTCTAGTAACTGATTATTAAAACATATGTGTAAATTTATGGACAACCATAAACTGAATGGCACATAGATCCTATTTATTCTTTTTCTTTTTCTATATCAATCAATAATATGTTTAGGCTTATATTCATACATACACCCAAAAAGGTTAATTTTGACAACTCTAACTGACTCACATGACTCACACTTAGGTTTATTATATGTGAGAGGTAATTCAAGCTCACTTAGCAATTAGTTCAAATGGTAGTCCAATCAACACCAAGAAATGTTACTAATAAATTATGTTACTCATTGGTGTTGCACCAAGAAATGTTACTAATAAATTATGTTACTCATTGGTGTTGCACCAAGAAATGTTACTAATAAATTATGTTACTCATTGGTGTTGTGGGTATTGAACCTGTAATATTTTTCGAATGCCCACATCTTCCAATTCTACGTACCGGACTACACGCCGAATTGAAGGAGATAAGACATATATTTTTAGTCGCACAAAACATATTTTTACATCAATTGAATGGAAATCGGTGAGCTCAATGAAATGATAATAAATGTGAATAGTAATTTGATTATGATATGATGAAAATATGATTAAAAGTGGAAATCAGAAAGTGGTTTCTGGCAACGAGGCTGAGTGCTCAACTCTTACTCGCAGTCTTCACATTACTTTACAGAACGCATGATCGAAAGTATACCACTAAAAGTTAGTTAGTTTTGCAGCTTTATTCACTGCAATATGTTACACATTCGATCACTTCAATATATATTTATATTTTAAAACATATTCTAATTATAAATTTTCTTTTGCTTGTACTTGTTTATTAGATTCTTCATTCCAATTGTTCCATGAATGTATAATCCAAAAAATACACACATGCACTAACACCCATGTATATATGCATATACATGTACATGTATATAACATTTGAATTTGTTGGTACACTTTTTCTTGCTTACATGATATTAATAAATTTTGATATGAGTAATGATATATACGCCAAATTATATTGATCTAAAAGTATTTTTTTCATTGGTTGATATTTCTTTCTTTTACTCTCATATAATCAAATAATCAATTTTTCAAGTATAGCAATCACATTTTTAAGTCTACGTTCAGGTATACCAATTTCCTTTTGAATTATGTAATGCTCTAGCTAGACGATTTAATTGTTTTCAAAACTAAGAAAGCGACAAATATTATCCGGTTCAATGCAAACAAGCTAAGTCTTTTATCAATCTTCTAGCTAGTTTTATTATCTTGATATAGTCGTTTTGCCACGGCTAATTAAAGTGACGTAAACGAGTCGAATTGAACACCTTATAAATGTTAAATCAGTTAAATGAATGTCGTTAACATTTGTTTTGATCCATCACATTATTATTGTAAACAAATGAACATACTATTGGAAATTGAACAAAATAAAAATAAAATAATATAAAGAAGCAAAACAAAGCAGACCAAAATGGCTAAAAACTATTGGATTGGGACCTTATCTTTTTGAAACCCTACTTTTCAACTTTCAACTTGTGTCTTTTGTTTCAAACTAAACATTTTATTTACTTTAATTTGTTGTACTTGTCTTTCCTTGTGCGTGCGTGTGTATATGCGTATGTGTGTCCACCATGTGCTTCTCCCTCATCTCTTACTCTCTCTCTATAAAAATATATATTTATATATCTATCTACATCTATACACATATATATAAGTTACATAATGTTATCATATGTATGCTACCATAAAATTTTCTAGCTTCATATTATCTCTTGCCAAAGTTTTCAACAAAATATAGCACTTCCTATATATCTTTTCTTGATCAAATTTCTATCAATTGCTAGAATTCTATAGGATAGTAGCGATTTTCAGCGATATATAGATCTATATCATGGATGATTTACAGTTCCCATGGTTCAACATGCATGATCATCAAGATCAACAAAGTTTCGATTTTGATTCAGAAAATATGTTCTTGAATCCAATTCTTCACCAATTATCACCTACTACCAAATGGGCTAATCAAGCTGATTTGGTTTGTAGTAATGGCTTTCAAGAGATCAAGAATGTAATATCCACCACCGCCTTGGAACCTTTACTTTCGGCTACAAATAGTAGCACCAATGACGCATCAGATGGGATTTCAAACATTTTATCCGATTGCAAGAGTTTATGGCGTAACAACATTGTGGCCGGAAATAACAACACGAGTGGTGTTTCCTCCGGTGATTCTGTCACGGATGATGGCGTTGTTTCTCAATCGCTACGACAGATTAACCAATTGTACGCACTTAACTTAATTTCTTGACTTTTTTTTTTGTTACACTTGATTTTTTTTACAATAAGTTCCTAGCTACCAAATGATTTGGCATCAAATCATGAAGAAAGTAAGATAACATAAAGAAAAAATAGGTATAAAATATGTACTGTAACTTGTCATGTCACCTTATCACGTATGAAAAACTTTATATATTTTTTCTATGTGTGTATTGATCTATAATGTCATATTTCTCAATGCATAAATGTGCAAATATTTTTTCTACCATTATATTTTCACATACTTTAACAGTTTTTGCAAGTTTATAAGAGTGATATCGTGACATAATTATAATTTATATATCGCACGTAAGCACGAAAGGAAATATAATTAACGTGTACATTTTGTATGTTTGATGTAGTGAATGCTCATCTGGAAAAAGATCGATAAGCGCGGTAGAGTTTTTAGACAATCTACCAAAACCTAAAAGATCCAGATTGGATACGATTCAACCCACTTCATCCAATATTAGTTTTCAACAATCGGGTAATCCATCAGAAACGGATACGGAAGCGATTGCACAAATGAAGGAAATGATATATAGAGAAGCTGCATTTCGACCAGTGAATTTCGCTGTAGACACAGTTTTGGATAAACCTAAAAGAAAGAATGTGAAAATATCAAGCGATCCACAAACGGTTGCGGCTCGAGAACGAAGAGAAAGAATCAGTGAAAGAATTAGGGTTTTACAAAAATTAGTTCCTGGTGGAAACAAAATGGATACGGCATCTATGCTTGATGAAGCTGCTAATTACCTCAAGTTTTTGAGGTCACAAGTGAAAGCATTGGAGCAAGTAGGGTTGAATAGTACAACAATCAATGCAAGCGGTACAATTCCAATCATTCCTCATGCTTCTATGATTGTACCTTTTACTCAAACAACCTCATTTTCCATGCAGAACCATTTTTCATTTGCTCATGAACACTTGTACCCTAATGCACCCACCAGCATGAGGTAGGGAAGGATAGTACAATAGTAAATGCAAGTGGTACAAGTTCAATGAGTAAACACAATAACTCTCATGATTCAATGGTTGTAATCCATTTCATGCATGAAAATTGGTATCCTAATTACAATAATTATTTGCAAATGCAATGAGAAAACTTATTAAGGAACCCTAGAAATATTTTATTGTTAGCTAGCTAACCCCAAGAACCAGTACACCTTTATTATGTGATTATTGCTCATTCATTTGTACTTTTAATAGTCATGATCGAACATAATGATGACACTTATTATTGATTATAAGAATTACACATTTAGTTTGCATTAATACTTTGTTTTTGTGTTTGAGCATATGCTAGCATAGCTTGTGGAGTTCGGTTTTCTATAACTTTACAAACATTTTATAATTATTCAAATGTTGTTTGCCGATTGACAAGTTTAACTGTTTGAGAAGGTCAAATAAAGAAAAAGTAAAGGAGTTCTCGCTCTCAAATTATAGAAAAAACTCCAACTCCAAAAAGATCTACTCCTTACTAACGCGTTACAAAATTTTGATTTAGCCAATGATCAATATAATATGATCAAAAGAGAGTACTAATCTTCGAGTTGTCGAATCAGCTTCGAGCTAGCTTAATTAACCTCACATCTATGCAATTCGTTTACAGACGTAGCTATGAATAGACTTGATGATAATCTTATTCAAATGTGAAATTTATAATGAATCATCTCAATGTGCATATGCATGATATTCACTTTAAATATAATAGGCATTCGAGCTGCACTATTTGTTGTTTGAACTTTCAGCTGTAAAGACGTAAACCTAGTTTAAGTACGTCTATTATATCTTGTTAATTGTAATTAAATAACTATAAGTAATCAACTATTATTAAAATCATAATAAAATCACGGTTGCAAGGTTGTTAAGATCGAAATCTTATTTAGTATCGTTTTTTGTCTTCACAAGATCAAGATGGTATGATCGAATCGAGATCTTAATTAAGATCCTACTCATATACAACATTCACATACTTGTGTGTTATAATACATCTAAAAGACCAAATACATAACAAAGTAATATAATTTGTATAGCTTAAACACTATTACATTAATTCAATATTTCGATCTCATAACGATTTTGATTCCTATTATTATTATTATAGATATAGATTTTCACGTGTTTAACTATTTTATTTAAGCAACTGATTAGTTTAACGTGTGGTAATTGATTCGATAAGCCTTTTCGCCTTTTATTATGTCAAATCGACTTATTTATATTTTGCTAACTCGTTAATTTATACTGAGTAAGATCAGATCGGATCGAAATTATAAGATTCTAGCTCGGAATCGATATAGGATCGAAATCCTAAATAGAACTTGCAAATTTAAGATTTTATCTAAAATCATGATCGTTTCGTTCATGAAAATCGTTAAATCATAAGATCTTAACATCTTAACACCCTTGCAAAATTATATGTTTAAAGAATTAAAATGGAGTTTACATGGCGCTGAGTGGGTCCTGTCTCCTTGATTCAATCCAAGGCGTGCCCCTCGAAAATCATCCCTCTTTTTTGACCTCTTCCTATTTTCCTATAATATGCCTACCACATGTCTTTTTTTATTTCTTTATTTATCCTCAATTACAACATCACTGTATATTTTTTTTTGATTTGATTGATTTATCTTAAAAAATTCCTGAGTATTAAAGGAGTGTTTGCTTATGAATTGAAATAGTATAATATTACATTACATATAAAGATAAAGATATAAAAAAGTCTAAATAACTTACGAATATATTTTTCAATTACCTCACGCATATAAAAAAGTCTAAATAACTTACGCATATAATATTACATATGAATTGAAATAGTATAATATCACATTTTTTATTCATAAACTAAAGCATGTATTTGGACATGCATTTTATTTACGAGTATCATTTTTGTTGTATATGTATGTCAAGAAGCTAGACAAGTTCAAACTTAAGAGCATACTAATTTTTCTATTAAAGAATAGGATGCATCATCATTGAGGATACATCCTTATTGAGTGCTCTCATGAAGAGAGAAAAAAATGATAAAAGTTCCCAACATTTCTAAAAGGTACATGAGTCAGAACTCTATGTTTAATTAACATAGTATATCATTAAGATGTAAATTAGGATATTAGTCGGTTTAAAAAATAACATGCATGCTTGCCATTTTAAAAACATAAACACAAGAATGAATCCCATATATAAAAAGCATAAAACTATTTATCCATGGCGTTTAATTAGAAGCATATATATACACAACTAAAAATGAATTTAAAAATGTAAAATATTAGATAACAAGAATTATTGATATCGAATTCCCATGATGAAACTTGACATTTGTCTTGGCATTGTCATGATTGATAAGGCTATTTGTTTGGAAATCAGTTGTGTTTGATTACTATTTATAGAATCTTTTGTTGTGTAAATGACCCGGATCTCTCGCTTGCATTTTATTCATTATTTCTCCATTTGGAAATAAAAATAGACACTTGCTTTTATTGCTCCAAGTTGACAATAATACAAATTGTAAATATGGTTGGCATACCACACGTAAATACTTTGACTTTATTTTATTTCTTACAATATTTACTACACATTATACGATAACAAACCTATATCAACTTGTTCATCATTGTAAGCGAATATTTTGTCTGTCTATTTTTAATCATGAAATAAGAATAATTGATCATGGTGACATAATAAAGAGTTTCAAACGTGTGATATATCGATTCAATGTATACGATATAACAGAAATATGATGTAAGTGACGGCTGACATGGTTCATGTATTGTGCATATATATGGTTGCAATTTGACTTTTATTTTATTGTAGTATATATAACAAAAGAATTAAAAAACGTAATTTGGACTTTGGAGGGTACCATGATCCCGTACCATATTTCAATTATACGTGTTCATTCCACCTGTAAGGAACATCAATGTCGGACAAATCACAGATCCAAAAATATACCACATGTGTTGAAGAACGAATTCGAACCCTTGACTTGTCGTCTACCAATCACACATGTGGTTTGAGGCTTTGCAGTGACGGTATCGCTTGAACGAACTATGCTCAATTGGTTTGTAGTATTTGTAGATGTATCTGTATATGCCATTCTAAAAACATGCATGTTTTTATACAAGTTTCGATTTTTAGGGTGTAAAACTTAACTTTTTAACGTATTTTATTTCTTAAAGTATACGGTTAGAATCCCGTGTTTACATAAATCAATCAATAGTTGAAACTTTGCAAAGACACGCATAAAATGATCAATTGCATACAGTTAGAACTCTGTGTTTAATTTACATATATTATAGGTGCAACCAAGTGTAAACAAGGAAGTAATGTACGTATATAATGAAGTAAATAAATGTACGTCTATCGTGCATGTCGCTAGAAATGTATAGGTATTATTATCGTTAATATTAAATTAACATCCATTTACCTATCACCTTTAACTTGGTCTATAATCTCTATAAGCATATACGTACAATATTTCTTTTTAAGGATTTCAATCGATATGAAACATGTTAGTTTACTCCCTAAATAGATCCATCTGTCCATCTCTTAAGCTCCAAACAATTTAAAGTCGATCAACGATGAATCATGGTTTTCCGAGGCTTTCTTGAAAAGTTAAGAATGCTAATCATGTTGTTACCAAAAGTAGCTTTTAGTTTAACTGGAAATGATCAAAGGGAGCGATAGCTAGCTAATTAAATAGCATTTTAAAGTAAAGATATCTACAGATTTTAAGCCTTTTTTTGGTCACAGAACAAGTATGATGTTTCTATAAGCTTTTTGGGTTAAAAGTTTAGTGCACTTAATTCGGACATTCATAGTTTATAGTGAACTATTCGAATTTAAATTATATGTAACGAAGTTGTATTTATTCGCATTGTATTTATTTTGTTCGGATTAACGGTTCTAAAAGACGCTACGTGGCAACTTATATAGTCGACACGCGAAAAAATTACCATAAAATACATACAATGTAAGGAAATTACAAGTTCATTTCATACAATGAAAGTTCAAGTAATTCGTAACATACTATGAATGTCATACTATAATTTATTATATTTATGTTCATTAAACCCAATCTTTTTATCCTAGCATCGAATTACCTTGTATACATAGCAAGTTGGTAATGAAAAATCCACTAAATTTAGCCATACATCAAAAATTAACCATACACCACTAGAGTTGCTTTACATTTTTGTATAGTACAACACAATGATGCATAGAAATGATGTATGACTAACATTTAGTGGTGTACAAATCATCACCCCCGTTAGTTATTGGTAGGCAACAATAGAGGTGAACAAAATCGGGTTTTGACCCTGCCCGACCCGACATGAAAACCCGAATTGGGTTTTGGTCAACGAAGGGAAAACTGGGTTTTGACCAACCTGACCCCGGGTTTTTTCAGGTTTGAAACCGGGTTTTTGACCTTTTTTCGGGTTTTTTCCGGGTTTTCAACCGGTTTTTCAACCCGACCTGATTTCAACCCGGGTTCAACCTGATTTTGAATTCTAAAAACCCAACCCGGTTATGTACCCGAAGGGTACTGTCAAAACCTGAACCAGGTAGGGTCATACCCGGGTGCAACCGGGTAGGGTTTTCGGGTTTTTCCCGGGTAGGTATAAAACCTGATTTTTTTCACCTCTAGTAACAAGGCTCTCAAATATAAAATTACAAACTAACTTGGACCGTTTTCTAAATGGGCCTGGTCTAGTCATGGGCTGAAAGTGACCCAACTTCAAGAAAATAGATGAATTAGTAATTAATCAATCTGATTTGGGTCAAATGATATTGCAGTTAAAAAGAAGGCCAATTAAGTAAACAGAAACATGAGAAGTAGGAGCTTAACCCCATTAAATAGGCATTAATAGAGTCAGAAAATTAATTGTTACTTTGAAAGTGAGCAAAATTAATATTAATTTTAGTAGGGTACTTTTTTGGTATTCGTTAACTTTTGAATCTGACCATCGATTGATGAAAAGTATCATTTCGTACCCTCTAACTCCATCAATCTATTGATTTAAAAACTACTGCACTTAATTAGCCAGTTGCACCCCTATTCGTTTTCTTTTCCTGCCTAGTATGCAAATGACACGTGTCCTCCTTACTCTTAGCCGCTCAAAATCCCCTAGCCAACATATTGGTTGTTTGACTTTGTTTTTGATAAATCAAAAGATGATAATGGTTACGTAATGGATTAGGTTAATTACTTTTTAATTACTGCACACTCGATTAAATGCCCCAAAAGAAGACCAACAACTAATAATAATTAAGAAATGATTCACATTACATACACATGTGGTTAGTTATGAAACTTTTATTTCCACAAACTAAAGAGTTGTTTGGAAGATTTGAAGACTTGGTTTAGTTGACATGCTGATGTTAGTCACATCCATTAATTAGTGCAAGCCCATCGCACACTCATGCCTCCATAAACTCAACCTGTAACATGTTTTTTATTACATACATACAGTAATAAATAATGTGAATGTTAGTGCCTTTGTGTAGTAGCAGCAGAGCGAAATGAAGAAAAACGAAGATGTGATGAGATAAGTGTTGGAAAATGTTGATAAAATTACAGTTACACCCGTTCTACCGTTAAATTTTCAGGCAACCTTGTTACCTCCGGCTGTACATCAGTTATCATCGTTGTACCCTGGGAAACATACGCGAATATGTTTTAAGGGAACCGTGTTCAACACGGGTCTCGACTTTCCGATATCCTATTATTGTTTAATATTCTTTCTGTTTTCTGTTATTTTATAAATTCAGTTTCGTTTTTACTGTACGGGTTCCTACAATAAGTTGCTACCTTGGCGTTCCCATAGTATGAACTCAATGGCTTCATAAAATCAAACTCTGTAATGGTGCATATATCACTTACCTTTGGATTCTACAGTGGTTATAATTCTTAATTCCTAAAACCAATTACTCATAGCTCATAACATACCTTGGTACTACTTTTTTCCTCATTCTTGTAATATCATTGACAATTTAAAAAAAAGATTGTGAAGAAGTTATATATACTTGATTCGTGAAGGATTTTGATTCTTTTACTATTCATGAATGGGCAAAATTCGATCAATTGGATTAAAGTCTTATACTTTTTTTAGGGTACGATAATGCATGCCATTGTTAAGATGAACTTCATTCCAAAATATGATCTATTGTTGCAAGAAGATGGTAATTGTTATATTTCCGTTTATGTATTATTCATTTGGCTATTTTAGTTACATATTTATAGATTAGATTTTAGTTTCTAATTATTTACTTAATTTCAGTTTGGTTTTTGTTATAGTTAGGGTTATTGTGATTAAATGTATTATGTACAGAAGAATCACATACTAGACTTATATGTATGTTGTAGATGTCATTAAGCCATGTTGTGCCATGTGGTAAACTTGAGCCAAGTAAATTGGATATTAATATCCATTACCTGTTAATATCCGGATTTGTTTCGAGTTGATCAATTATATTTCCATCTTTTATGACAGTTTTTGTTTGTTTGTTTGTTTTTGAAAACAGCAGATTGCAATACCATTACTTAAAAAAGAATCCAACATCCAGACCTCATATTACAAGAGGTAATAAGAGGAAAAACAACACAAACAGAACAACATACACCACTATACCCTTTTGACACTTACATCCAAAACAAGACAAACCACCTAAGAATTTCAGCCATGAACCTTTGACCTACCAACAGCAACCAAAACACTATCTAAAGACAGTTTTTGTCGACTAGGATGTTCTAATTTTATCCTTTACATCTAAGTCCACTTTCAATTTCACATGTATCATGTCATTGATTTTTATTTATAAACCTGTTGCAAGTATCCAATTTCATTTTAATATTTGGACATATTGGAACTACAATTAATTACTCCCTCTGTCCCAATTTTATTGTCCCATCGACAAAAAACACGTTGTTTAAGAAAAATATCACCATCTCTCTTACTTTTTGGTAACAAGACAATTTTACCCTTTACTTTTTACCTACCTTTTTGTCTTGCATATATAAATTAGAGACAAAATTGAACTTTATCTCATTATTCTTTTCTATTTATGGAAGTGGACAATTAAATTAGGACATCCTAAAAAGGAATACTGGACAATAGATTTGGGACGGAGGGAGTATTAAAGAAGACGATGTGCAAATGTGTTAATTGCATTCATATCATTGGTATTACATGTGTTGTTCATTGGTATCACATGTGATAATTGTATTCAAAACCTATCTACAAGCGGAAAAAAAATTCATCGAAAATATACCTAGTGAGATCTCTAATGGAAGAGAAAAAATAATGATTTTTATGGTGCAATTTTAATGATTTTTCGACTAACTGTTAGATATTTAATTTTTAAAAACGTAGAAAAAAGTGAATTTTGTGACATCTGAGATGCATTCTTATTGGTTCCTTCATTCCCACTAAATATAAATGTACGCGTTTGAACCTCACTCAATATCTTTATCTATGTCAAATCAGAATATTATCTTGGGTAAATTACATTGCGTGTCCCTGTGGTTTTTCATTTTATCATGGCGTATCCCTCTCAACTTTTTATTACACCGCTTATGCTCGTGGTTACCTTTTTCCCCTCAAATCTGTTCCTCCCTCACTAAATCTAACGGATTAACCGTTATCTCGTCATAAGTTACCAAAATACCTTTCTTGTTTGTCTTCTCTTTCTTCCTCGAACGCTCTAAAAATAAACCAGTCACCACCATCTTCAGTGACCACAAACTTTTTAAATTTTGTAAATTTAACTAATTAAATGCAAAATAGTAAAATTCTTTTAACAACCCTTCATCTTCAATCCAACCCCTGTGTTCCCTCCACTATCACTAATATTATCAATCACCGTAATAAACGCTGTCAAAATCCATAAACCACCACTGCAGTCTCCTATCTTATTTTCTTTCCTCGTTAATCTTCCTCCTATGTCCGTCGATCGAGTTAATTTTGTGTGTTGTTTTCAAATCTGGGTGTGTCTCTTTTCATATTTGTGTTAATTTTTTTATTTATGTGCTGTTTGATTTATGTGTTAAGTTACGATTATTTGCTTGTAAGGTTAGATTATTTCCAAATAAGTTTTGGTTATTTGATTCAAGTAGTGAAAGATTATATTTTGGTTGTCTAACATGGGCCATCGCTAAAAAGGTAAAGAACTTTTGATGATATCTTAAATTATAGGGTTTAAATCAAAGGGGAAGGAGGGTATGTCAGTTCCTTTTTATGAGATAACGGTACATCTGTTAGATTTAACGTGGGAGGGGCAGATTTGGGAAAAAAAAGTAACTACGAGGATAGGCTGTGTAATAAAAATTTGGAAGGGATATACGCCATGATCAAATGAAAAACCACAAGAACACGCAATGTAATTTACTCTATTATGTTATCTTATCTTATAAAAATATATGATCTTATCCTATCCTAATCATATCCTAATTATACTATAGAAAGCGTTATCTCATTTAATCTCAACATTAAAACCCAATTAACCAATAATCATTCACTATTTAGTTCATTATTATTTTTTAGGATGAGGTTCAGAGGAGAAGGTATCATTTGAGGAAGAGGAGGAGAATTTCCAAATTTTCATTTTTACCCCTCCACCTTTTTAATAGTGTACACTACTCCCTCCTACTTTCTTCCTACCCACCCTCCCCTCCACCACCCACCACTAACTGCTGTCACTCGTCGCCGGTCGTCGGAAATTTTTTTTTTTAAGATTATTTAAAAAATAAAATTTTTTTTTAAAAATTCATGATTTTCTTTTTCCAATTTTTTTTTGCATATTATCACTTTGTACTGCATTTTATTATTTTTATTGCATTTTGTATATATGTTTAATAGATATTGTTCGTTTTTACTGCATTTTTGTATTTTACACATAATTCTTTTGATTTTTTTACTGCATTTTATTTATACACCTCAATCTTATATATATTGTTTGTTTTTTACTGCATTTTTGTCACACCCCGTCTAAAGCGGAAACAACGGGGTATAACGGTGATAGGATCATAACACATCATTATAAAGAATTCTATATGAAATACAATATCCAATGTGTCATGATGCCAATAACATGAATAACGGTTCATGTCGTGCATACATTTCGACAATGAATTCAAAAGCTTACAGACAAACGTACTATACAATGTTAAGGCAAAACAAGCCTTCACAACAACCTTAATGATGTAACACAAGTCTTGAATAACTCTTAATGCAACCCTAAAGGTCCACTAAGTTCTCTTGTCCACTGCTTTAAGTCCACTAGTATAACCTGAAAAGATATGCTCAAAAACGTCAACACGAATGTTGGTGAGTTTCGTAGGTTTGAAACCAAACACCACAAGATAAAACATTTTTGCTGTGATAATAATAATTTAGGATAATACGTATAGAAAGGTGCACATAGTGTAATAACATAATCCCAACTGAACCGCAACAACTGTCATCACCCCACGAAGGAGTATGACCCAAATCCACATCGCAAACACAAAATGGCAGTAGCTACTCCAACAAAGAAATTTAATGCAAACACCAAAAGTAAGCATTAACTATGAAACTTTAATGCAAACACCAAAAGTAAGCATTAACCAAGAAACCTTAATGCAAACACCAAAAGTAAGCATTAGTCAACAAATCTTAATCACATAGTGTCACACAATTCAGCATATGTCCATAAATAAAAGTAAACAAGTTCACAGCATGAAAAATATTTGATAAAACATGTGAGCATACTTTTCCCCCAATTTAAAAATAAGTAAGAAAATGGGGCCACGAAAACTCACCTCAAGAAATGATGTAAGTATCGCCCTTAAGTGTAATCCACTAAACCACTCGCAATCTACAATATCATAATGCATATGGGTTACAACCTGGACATAACTAGGTCATTCCATTGTATCCCAAGTCTAAACACTTCCACTAAGTTCCCTCACCACTCTACCCATGTATATTAACTTGAATCAACCTATCGAGTAAAAATCAGATTCTGTCCACAATTTTCATATCACTTCACGAATTTTTAAATATTACTTAATGAAATCATTTGACTCTAAACTTTTAACCAGTGACATTTAAATGTGTTTAGAAGATCTTGTAATTTTTACAGATTCAATTACATTGATTTACTATTTTTAAAAATTCACCAAAATGAACTGCTCTAAACCGTCGACTCTTTCTGACTTCACAAAAGTTTAAATTTATTTAAAATACTTAGAGACCTCAAAAGATTATCATGTTTTTACAGAAAATACTTGACACATTAAAAACTTTTCAGTAACAATTTCAAAACCCAATTCTTAGTTTAAGGCACGTTTCAAAAATCGACAAATCAACCGAAATCGAAATCGAAAAACTCAGATTTGACACTCGATCTTGAAAAATTATTTTGACTTACTTATACTCAACATTTAGCCATGAAACTAAAACCATTTGAAAGTAGACTCAAATTACTTAAGTTTAGACTCCTTTTCATCGAAAATAATCATGAAATGACCAAGTTTCAATCTTCCCAAACCGATAAACCAATCTGTCCAGATTTAGGGTTTATGAGTTTAAACCTAAATCTTTGTATAAACAAATCCAAAACGCTTAAACAAATAATATATTCCAATCCTAATAACTTAAACACTGATTTCTCACATATCCTAATTATTTCATCACTAGGAATACAATGGATCAAACCGAAAGAAATCGACAATAACGAAACAACCGAAATAACGTTTTAACAAATGAAATCGGATAGAAATATACCAACTAACGAATGATCGCACGATAATCTTCCTTAGAATATGTAAATAAAGAGAATATATATACTCTTAGAATTCGTTTTTAGATTAAACAACACGTTTGGAAAGATTATAGGATCGAAAGCTTACCAAAGTCCCTGAAAATTCATCACCCACAGCAGCAGTTTACGAAATAATTTTTATAATATAATCTATTGTGTTTCAGAGGCCGAAACCTCAAAATTTAAAGTAAAACATCGAGATCTACAACTTTCTAGTTTTGACCGAAGCCTAAAAACGAACGTAAATGGGTCAAATCGGCCCTTTTTCGCGACTGGAAATTTTGAGACAGCATGAGGGACGATTTTTGTGATCAACAAAGTTAGGGTTTTGTTTTAGGAGGGCTTTTATAGTTCTAGGGTTGTGTGGCTTGGGTTGGGCCGAATGATCCACCAAAAGGGAGGGGGTTTGGGTCGATTGTTGGGCCAAACAAGGAAGACACATACAAGAAAACTCGGGTAACACGGTTTAAGAATAACCGATCCAATTAAATTATTTTCGCATTTCACGTAGTTTTAATAAATCGTATAGTTTTCAATAAATAACGCATTAGCCTCGTATCTTCTTCATTACATGTCTGATTGCGATGATTATTTTTACGTTGGATTCGTTTTTCGAAAACGAATACTTTGACGTAAATAATTCCATGAGATGAGTCTTAACACGAAAATGAGTTTTTACGGTTTGAACTACGATAACGGTTTGGTGACGTTTGTCACAATTTTAAGTTATACATAAGATATTTTTTACTGCATTTTGTTAAAATTACACTGCATTTTATTATTATTCACTGCATTTTGCATATATTTCATATATTACATATTGTTTATTTTTTACTGCATTTTATATTATACATATGATCCATTTTTACTGCATTTTGTATTGAAGTATAATACATACTACTGTTTTTACTGCATTTTGCATATATTTATTTAGTACACATTGTTTATTTTTTACTGCATTTTATATTATATATAATCTATTCACCGCATTTTGTTATTTTTACTGCATTTTGTTATTTTCACTGCATTTTATATTATACATAATCTATTTGTACTGCATTTTATTATTTTCACTCCATTTTGTTATTTTTGATGCATTTTTCATATATTTCATTCATTATATATTATTTGTTATTCACTGCATTTTGTATTTTACTTATTATCGATTTGTATTGCATTTTGTATTTTACATATTATCTATTTGTATCACATTTTGTATTAAAGTATAATACATATTGTTGTTTTTATTGCATTTTGCATATATATCATTTAGGACATATTGTTCTCTTTTTACTGCATTTTAGATTATATATATTATCCATTTGTACGGTATTTTATTGACGTCGGGTATAGAAGATGCAGTAAAATATATAAAAATTTTAGTTAATTAACAATAATATACAAAATGCAATAAAAAAAGCGTATAGTTTTACCAAAAATGCAGTAGGAAAAGGAATATTATATCTAATAAAAGATTTATAAGAAAAAAAAATTTTGAAAAAAAAATTTTGAAAAAAAAAATTTTTGAAAAAAAAAAATTTGAAAAAAAATTCCGGCAGCTGGCGGCAGTTAGGTGGTGGCAGCAAGTGGTGGGGGTGGTGGTAGTTGGGGTTGGAGGAAGAAAAAGGTAGGAGGGGGAAAAAAATAAAATGAAAGGGTTAAAATGTAAAAATCTAAATAGTGGAAGGGGTGTGGAGTGAAAATTAATGTTATGTTTTTTTTTTGTTAACTAATACCCTTATTTTTGAAAGGGTTAGAATATGATACATATCATAAATCTATTATACATAATCTATTTGTACTGCATTTTATTATTTTCACTCCATTTTGTTATTTTTGATGCATTTTTCATATATTTCATTCATTATATATTATTTGTTATTCACTGCATTTTGTATTTTACTTATTATCGATTTGTACTGCATTTTGTATTTTACATATTATCTATTTGTATTGCATTTTGTATTTTACATATTATCTATTTGTATTGCATTTTGTATTAAAGTATAATACATATTGTTGTTTTTATTGCATTTTGCATATACATCATTTATGACATATTGTTCTCTTTTTACTGCATTTTAGATTATATATAATATCCATTTGTACGGTATTTTGTTGACGTCGGGTATAGAAGATGCAGTAAAATATATAAATTTTTTAGTTAATTAACAACAATATACAAAATACAGTGAAAAAAGCGTATAGTTTTATCAAAAATGCAGTAGGAAAAGGAATACTATATCTAATAAAAGATTTATAGGAAAAAAAATTGGGAAAAAAAAATTTTGAAAAAATTTTTTTTGAAAAAAAAAATAAATTCGAAAAAAGTTTCCGGCGGCCGGAATCCGGCGGCGGCTGACGGCAGTTAGGTGGTGGTAGCAAGTGATGGGGGTGGTGGTAGTTGGGGTTGGAGGAAGAAGAAGGTATGAGGGGGAAGAAAATAAAGTGAAAGGGTTAAAATGTAAAAGTCTAAATAGTCGAAGGGGTGTGGAGTGAAAATTAATGTTATGTTTTTTTTTGTTAACTAATACTCTTATTTTTGAAAGTAATTACAAAATTGTCACCCTTTTTAACCATTGATCAAACCTAAAAGATAATCTAATGATCACAAATAAAACTTCTTCTCCTTCTTCTCATATGACCCCTTCCCCTATGATCCACAATCTATTTTTTATAGAATTATTATAATTTAATAATTTAATAAGACAATTAACCACATTCATTTAAAGGACACATAACCTTAATTATAATTTAATATAATTTGATTTAATGTTAAAACGATTATCACTAAAATCATATAATAAAATATCTTAACATATATGATATCTAATTTGTTATCTATAATTAAATTCTTACCATATACCAATTCCCGCTATATTGTTACTTCACTTTTTTGTCAACTAATCAGTTTAAAACAATCATCAATATGATTTATATACATACTACATAAAATAATATAATTTGTGACTTCAATATATCTTTATTGACTCATATAAAACGATAGAATTGTATCATATGCGTTATCTGCATAACTATAAATATCAAATACATATTTGACGGGCCGTGTGAATACACGAATTTTAAGTCTAGTATTCAAATAATGGATTCACCTCGAATATTATATAATGTACTAGAAATATAACCCATGTATACTCACGGAGCCATTAAACGTGTATTTTTTGTTTTTAAGTATACAAATGACATACTTCTATGATAAGATTCTAACTTTTTATATACTTTAAATAATAATCAACAATGAATAATAGTAGTAAATCTTGAATAAATTAAAGGAAATATACATAGGTTTAAAAATTAAATGAAATAAAAGAGGAAAATTTCTTAAAAAATGGTTTTTATATATACATTATATATATATATATATATATATATATATATATATATATATATATATATATTGGGGATCCTGTAAGAACACAATGTTACATGAGAATGGTGACACATTATAGTCATCTATTTTTTGATCAAAAAACCTGATTTTTGAGGTGACAATTTTGTAAATATTTTGAAGTTTGATTTTGAAGAGTTTGCATAAGAGTTAAATCGAAGAGGAGAAAACGTTGAATTTTATGGTGCAATTTTTATAATTTTTCGATTTGTTGTCTGTGAGATAATTAGTTTTTTAGATGTATGGAGTAAATGAGTTTTCTTTGTACACGTGACATATTCTCATTGGTACTTCTATGCTTCCTCTAAATTTCTATGAATTGCAAACCACAAAAATATGGTGCATCTTAATTTGCTTAGATGAGATGAGTTTGAGAGATTCTATAGTTCCCCCAATTTGATGAGAATGAGGGATGGATGATTGGATTAACACTTCTCCCATCCCCCAAAATGTGTTACTTCCCTCTTGATTATCCCTGTATATATATACATGTATATATATGTATATGTATGTATTAGATACTAAAATCATCCATTATCGAAATATATTGATAAAAATAGATATTTTAGTCAAAAGTATGCTGTATTTTTTATTTTTAGAATGATCGTTTAGAGAAAGTATATAATATATCATAAATTTAATAGAAAGCGATTGTTTGATATTTGTTACCAAACTTTGGACATATATGTAAAGGTTACATCAACACAAATCGTTAATGGTGGTTATAATACAAGAGAGATTTCAAAGTTGATTGATATAACATAACATTAATAGTAAAATCGAGGTGCTTAAATATTTAATTATGGGTTTATTTAATACATTAAAAGTAAAATATAGAAGCCTAATTATATAATTAAAATTTATTTAATTGATGACATCACTAGTTTCCTACACATAATTTAAGATTACATTTATTTATAAATATAATAACAGACAACTAGATTTTATATAATGTATGTAGGTAGCATTCTGCATTCATGATATTATATAATATTAAATATAACTCAATCTTATATTTATATATTAAATATATATAACTCAATCTTTAAAGATAATAGAGGATATAATTCATCATTATGACATTATTATTTAAAATTAAAGTTCAATTGAACAATTAAATTTCATTAGCTAATTTTAAAAATAAAACTCCAATTAATTATTGCTAATCTAGGTTATATAAAACAATAGGATAAGGTTCAAGTAAGAACACTTATTATAGTGGAAACGGTAGGAACGAACATTTTTACTTTTAACTTTATGGTTAAATAATATTTTTAATAAAAGATTTATATCAAAATTCTTAAAATTGTGTGCTCTTTCATTAGAGAATTTTTTTAAAAACAAATACGTGATACACATCATAAAAAATTTAGTGTGTATCACAATATCATTCATAAAAAGTTGTGATACACAACTTTAATTTGTGTATCATATATTATTTTTTTTTAATTGATCTAATATTAAAGAGGATAAAATTTTAATAATTTTGGCATAATTTTTTTTTTTGCAAAAAGTGTAGATATATTGAATTTAAAAGTGAAAAAATTCGTTCATACGATTCATACCATAGTGATTCTACAATAACCTTCCTCTAAAACAATATAATTAAGTATGTTATAATTACTTCGTAACAGGGGCGAATCTACCATTTACTAAGTTAAATTAAATTCTTCTATTCGAATATTAAAAACAACCTTTTAATATGTTACATTTTTAAAAAAATTCTGTAATCAAATTCTTCTATTTTTTGAATCCACACATGTGACACTAAGGGTGTGTTTGGCAACCATATTTAAGGGGATTATGGGGGATTCTAGAGGATTGAGATTCTCATTTTAAGAATCTCAATCCCTTGTAAATTGATAAGCCTTTTTTGGCATTAGAAGAATGATTCTTTAAAAAGGAATCTCCTAAATTAGAAGCTAGTTAAATTTAACTTATTTAGAGAATCCTCATCCCCTATTTATTAAATTGCTACATTATCCTTTTTCTAATTATTAAAATTTTAAAGTTATAATATATGAAGCTCTTTTATGTCATTTTACATCAATGAATTACATCTCTAGCTAGTTTGCCAAGTACTTAATTATTAAAAAATAAAAAGTTCCAGCTCCAACCCCAAATAAAAGCTTCATCTCCAACTTCTAACTTCCAGCTCCAACTCCATCTCCAGCTAGTTTTGACAAACACACCCTAATAATAATAAGGTAAATCAATTGTTTATATTCCTTCCTGTTAGAGTATGTAACACCCCCAAATTCGTTGATTTAGTTTAGCGGAAGCATTTAGTTAAGTATGGGGAGTGCCACAATACACAGTACATGCATACGTATCAGAGCATATGATTACAACAGAACAAATATATTAAGATGCCAAAGTATTAGTTACAAAGTTTACGATTCCTCGAATCATACAAGTTTAAAAGTATTAAGTTTACAAAAGTAGATTTCGTAAATATGACTAAACAGTTTCAGTTATATAAAAGAAATCCAGTTGTCAAAAGTTAGCATCCTATACTTCGTGGGTCGCCTATGTTCCAACGTGCAGCCGGTTCTTACATGCGCAGCTAATTCCCTGAAAAACATAGTAAAAGTCAACAACGAGGTTGAGTGAATTCACAGGTTTTATGTTCACAATATTAGTTGTTTGTTTCAAAGCGTTCACAAATAGTTATTGTCATCACGATCTAACAAAGTTTCGTGGAATATTATCCAAAGTGTACCTTTAGTGAGATGTAGCCCAAATATAGTTTAAGTTTCGTAGGAAAGCGGTATCCTATTAGTATTTGTAGGAATGTAAGTATCCTAATGGTTGTTCGTAGGAATGTCAGTATACTAATAGTTATTCGTAGGAATGTCAGTATCCTAATAGTTGTTAACGGATCCATGTCAGTAGGATCGAGTACCCATGTCAGTAGGGTTCACCTAGTGGGGAGTGTCAGTGTCCCCTGTTCTACAAGTATAACGGATCCATTTCAGAAGGATCTAGTACCCATGCCAGTAGAGTTCATATAGTAGAGAGTGTCAGCGTCCCATGTTCAATAAGTATAATGGATCCATGTCAGTAGAATCTAGTACCCATGTCAGTAGGGTCCACATAGAAGGGAGTGTCAGTGTCCCTTGATCCATGTCAGTAGGATCTGGTCCATGTCAGAAGGACCCATTAGTTACCCAGTCAGTTTCGTAGAAGTGTTGTTGGTCATTCTCCAGCGTTTCCAAAACAAGTTTAATACGTTTACAGTGTTTGTAGTATGAAAACGTTTATTCATAAACGTCAGTTTGTGTAACAGTTTAACAGTTCAACGTACTCTAATTGTTCGAGTAAATCAGTATACAATCATGTATTTCAAACGTTTGACTATGTTTTCCACCCCTGTTCAAAAGCAGTTAAAACAGTAAAAGTAGGGGCTGTGAACTCACCTGTTGAGTTAAGTAATGTGCGAGTGCTAGCAAAGCCTAAAGCCCAAGAATAGTCCGGAATCTCCTAACGCCCTAAACGTATGAGATTTGATAAGTATGTGGATGTCTTAGTTTGACCATCCATGCTAGTGTTCGTTCAACCAAATTATGTCCAAAGTGTTTGTTTGTCGTTTAAGTTTGTAGCTTTAGAATGCATACGACTCGTTGGTAGCGGTTTGAAATAATAATTTCTGAAAACATTATTATATTCGTTTCATTTTATGCTTAACAAAAGTATATATCTTTGTATGTTAATCATCGTTGTAAAAAGTGTAGTTGTCGTTGCGCAATTGTCGAATTGCCAGACAGAAACTCAGTTCGTAGGGCAGAATCTCAGTTCGCAGACCAGGTCAGTTCGGCTCGCTCGTTCGGCTCGCAAGCTCAGCTCGCAAGCGTTCAATTCGCATCTCGGTTCGGTTCGCAGCTCAGTTCGGCTCGCAGCTCGGTTCGGCTGGCAACTCGTTCGGTTCGCATCTCGGTTCGGTTCGCATCGCGAGCTCGGTTCAGTTCGCAACTCGGTTCGGTTCGCATCGCGAGCTCGGTTCGCAGCTCGGTTCGGTTCGCATCGCGAGCTCGGTTCGCAGCTCGGTTCGGTTCGTAGGAAGAACATATCTCAGCTCGCAGAACGAGCTGATCGTATTTTTAATTTTAAAAACGCATTTTTAAGTCAATTTTTGGACATAATAAGTTGATAAAACACTAAAGCATGGTATATTAAGTATTACAAACACGAAATATCAAAGAAAATAGCAAAATCTAAGAGTTTGCGGGATCGTCGGGTTCTTACAAAGTTATCGCATGAGGAATCCGAAAAGATGGTTGCGTAGCTTTCGTCGTGGTGATCGTTTTTCTCTAAATGAGCTCGGTGATTTATTGCGTTTTTGTGGTAGTATTTTTGTGATTTGTTGTGCGTTTTTAGAGAGAGATTTGAGAGAGAATAGAGGTAGAGAGAGAGTGAAATGAAAATGAAGGTGGAAGTGGGGTGGGGTGGGGTGGGCCGGTTTTGGTGGTTCCGAAAGGAGAGGGGACTTTGTCCCAATCTTGTGGTATTTTTACCCGTGTTCATTTACCCGATCGTTAAATGTTAAAATGTTTTTAAACGATAAATTTTTAAATATGTTTTCGATTATACTTTTGGTTGTAATATTTTTATTTAAAACAATTTAGTTGATCAATAAAATTATAACTTTGTTTTATTTTTAGTTTTACAAATCGGTTTCGAGTTGTTTCAGTCGTACGGAATAAATGTTATTTGCAACAAAATAGATTGTAAATATTATCAACATAATATTTAATAAATAAATAACGTTATTTAATAATTTCATATTATCAATTAATTTGTTTACTAACAATCGTATATTTTGTAGTGTTTGTTCCGAATGTTTTGTACGCAATCGTACTAATTACGAAATATGTAATACTACGCGTATTAACTAGTTGGGCTTTGCTAGACTTACCTATAAAAGTAGTTGTGAATTCACTCAAGTAGGGAATTAGCCTAATAATGCAAATGTTTAGTGCATGTAATCGTGTTTAAATTTGCGGTGTGTTACAGAGTACTCCATCAGTATTGTCTAAACTTGACCTAATTAATCTCTGTAGTATATTTATTTAATTTTATAGAGTTTTATTTTATACGTGTTTTTACTAAATTTGTTACATGGGTCATGGGTGTTAATTTTGTTGTTAAATTGAAACATAAGAATAAGTACCTAATTTATTTTTAACGTTATTTCTTGGTATTCGATTAGGCCAACAACATAAAATAAAATAAATAAAATATACATATTATTCATGATAATTGCATTGTCGAGCAAAAAGTTAAGAGAACGGTTCTCATAAGCAAGACTTTAGAGCATCTCCAATCCAAATATTTATTATACTGCCACATAGGATTTTTAACCTTTTTCACAATGCATTCAAGTGTAAGCATTCTATTACATGGTACTATTTCACATTATAATATTGTAAATATAAAAAGCATTAACTAAATAAAGGCATGGAAACAACTGATAGTACAACAATGGTCCACCTTTTGGGTTTAGACACCCGTGTGTACAGACCCACACGGTACAATCGCCGCAGTAATGTGTGGAAGTTTACAATACAAATAAACTGACATCTCATTTTTGCTTTTCTATTGAATGATATCAGGTAAGAGCAGTGCATTGAACCTTTTAAGGTTCAAAAAGCACTGTAACGTCAACTTTTTATATTTCAATGGAAAAGTTTCATAGTGCGTTGTACTTTTCAAATTCTTTAAACTTAGATGTCATCATACTATTTTTAACCACTTATTATATTATTATAGTATTCATATAATCCTTTTTATTTGGATAACTATATAATTGTTACCACTTTACCATCAATTTACTATATGATTTATTTAATCAACAGTGACTAATTATTACTCCGTATATCTTAATCCCTTATTAATCATTTGGGTCTTTTGGCTTAAAAGTTGAGAAAGGGGATATCAAAAATTCCCAATTTACTCCTTGCATTAAATTCATGAAATTTCAAACAATAAGTCAACTCACAATCGTTGATAAAACAAGGAAACTCTTATTAACAATTTTTTCTAATTAATTATCTATACTAATTAAGTCTAATTTAAATTGTTTCCCAAAATTATGCTCCGTAGTGTTTATCGTTTATTTGACGATATTTATCTTAAATAATAAGATTTGTCTATATATATAGCATCTCTTCGTATATTAATTTTAAGTATTAACAAAAAAATATAATACGAACTATATGGAAATAGACGTTTGTATATATATTTAATTCAAGACAACTAATATGCATGTCTTATACCAAAGGAAATGATTTAAAAATCAAAATATATATGTGTCATGGTCCAAAATTAAAGGGTTAATCTTATCTTAATCCCTTATTAATCATTTGGGTCTTTTGACTTAAAAGTTGAGAAAGGGGATATCAAAAATTCCCAATTTACCCCTTGCATTAAATTCATGAAATTTCAAACAATAAGTCAACTCACAATCGTTGATAAAACAAGGAAACTCTTATTAACAATTTTTTCTAATTAATTCTCTATACTAATTAAGTCTAATTTAAATTGTTTCCCAAAATTATGCTCGGTAGTGTTTATCGTTTATTTGACGATATTTATTTTAAATAATAAGATTTGTCTATATATATAGCACCTCTTCGTATATTAATTTTATGTATTAACAAAAAAATATAATACGAACTATATGGAAATAGACGTTTGTATATATATTTAATTCAAGACAACTAATATGCATGTCTTATACCAAAGGAAATGATTTAAAAATCAAAATATGCATGTGTCATGGTTCAAATCCACTTAGAAGAAGAAAATGTTGTGTCATAAGGGAAGTTCAAATAAGAACATTTTTTATTGTGAGAACGGTAAGAACGAACTTTTAACTTTCACTTTTAAGATAAACCTTTTTTTTTACAAAATAATTATAACATTATAAAAAATTAGTGTCTTCTTTAAGAGTATCACATATAAAAGTTGTGATAAACAACATTTAGTTGTATATTATATACTTTTTATTTATTTTAAATTAATCTCAAATTAAAAAATATAAAATTCTAATAAATTATTGGTCAAAAGTGTAGATAACTTTTTGGTGTGTGTGTGATTGTGCAGGTTTAAACCGCTTACAATTATTTGAAAAATTCAGTTTTTGCTTGTTATCATCTTTTGGAATAGTGTTTTCGAATTTTCTCATCATATTTATTTCATCTGTCATTGGGTGTCACCGTTTCAAATCTTTCATTTTTGTTTATTTTGGTGATATATATTTCCATAAAAAGGTCAAAAGTTCATATCGAAGATACTAAAGTACTTATACTGATTCAATATGATTTATTTTTCTTTTCTTCTAAAATATAGTAACATATTGCACTAAATCTTAGAATGAAAATGTGCCGATAGTTGTATCTAGGCATTAAATTGTAAAGTTGCACACAATTAATTAGCTTATATTCTTTTTCTTTCATTTCTTATAACATATCTAAATTTATTTTAGTTGATGTTATTGACAAGATATATGGTGGAAATACTCACTAACTACGATGGTATTTTATTCATTATTAGTATTATTATATATATTTATATAGTTCATAAATTTGGCCACAAAAGATGATTATCTATTACTATAATATAACACATTTTGGATTTTCTTTTAAGAGGAAAATTACCAATATGCCCCCTAACATCACTAATAATATTTGAAAATCTACTTTAAATTACCAACATACCCCTACATGTGTTAAAATATAATTAATATCATAATTATTAAACTTAAAATTAATAAATATCTATTACTATTAAATAACATATTTTGGATTTTTTAAGAGGGAAATTACCAATATGCCCCCTAACATCACTAATTTTATTTTAAAATCTACTTTAAATTACCAACATACCCCACATGTTTTAAAATATCATTAATATCATAATTATTAAACTTAAAATTAATAAATATATGACATTTAACTCTAAATAATTAAAACATTTATATATCTATAAGTATCTATTACTATTAAATAACACATTTTGGATGTTTTTTTAAGAGGAAAATTACCAATAAACCCCTAACATTACTAATAA
Organism: Pseudognaphalium luteoalbum; assembly: GCA_963422505.1. Lineage (NCBI taxonomy): Eukaryota > Viridiplantae > Streptophyta > Magnoliopsida > Asterales > Asteraceae > Pseudognaphalium > Pseudognaphalium luteoalbum. Next base: position 2,140,113 of record OY730194.1, read on the forward strand.
TGTTTGAAATTCTACTTTAAATTACTTACATACCCCTAAATGTTTTAAAATATCATTAATATCATAATTATTAAACTTAAAAATAATAAATATATGACATTTAACGCTATATAATGCATTTCAATGGTTTTTTTAAGATTGAATTTACTAATTTACCCCGAATATTATTATTAATATTTGAAAAAACTACATGAAATTACTAACTTACCCCTACATATATGATTACATCTTATATATACTGTCATTATTATGAAATTTTAATGTAAACAAAATATAGCACAACTTTTTAACCGTTAGGAGTTATGAGACGTGTAAATTATGGACGGGAAGGTTGGAATGATACGAACATCTTATCAAGCAAATTGCCAAAGGCGATTTGTCCACCGTTTGTGGCTAAATTCCATATCTAACACCTCCAAAATTCAATTGTCCCTAATTTTACACATTTTTAAAAGTGTTATATAAGATATCAAAAAGGAACTCTTAATAGTGTTTTTTATGAAATTCTAAATTTAAGCATTTTTGTATTCTTAATTTCATATATATGCAGTCAATTCTAATATTTGACAGTTTTAATTTTTTGATCAGAGTTTACAATTTCAATGTCTTATACATAAGTTTAGTATATAATTATACCCACGTAAACTTGGACCTAGCCATTTTGACATGCAATCTAACAGCCGCAACTCGAAACCCGATCATCGAGTTTGCAACCACAATTATATATATATATATACACACACACACACATATACATATACATATATACATGTTTATATTGGATATTTAGTTTTAACTCACTTTTAAAAAGTAAAGATGTGATTTTTTTTCTTTTAAAGACAAACTATATCGTAGTGTATTGTCGTATATAGTTTAATTATGATTTACATACTACATATCGAATGAATGTGAAACCTAATTTTGTCCTGCTGCATCGCGCAGGCATCCTGCTAGTTATTATTTAATTTGTTATGCATTTAAGTTGTTAGAATTATAATATATGTATACATTATATTTTCTATTATAATTAAAATCTTAAGTTTTGGTTGTTATACAGGAATATTTATTTGAACTGTAATATTTTATTGAATTGTTATACTTGCAAATTCAGAACAAACATTGTATACAGCATTCTGGGTTTATAATTGAATTAAAGAGTGATATTAATAAGGGTTTTTTTTCGAAAAATACATCAATAGTTCAGTTTTTTGCATTTTCGGGTATCAAATAATTTTTTTGCCAAAAAATGAACCACTAATTTAAAACTTATCATTTTCGGGTATCAGTAACCGTTTGAAACAGTAGCCGGTCAACATTTCAGATTGGGTTTTTCCGAAAAATGCATCAATAGTTATGTTTTCTGCATTTTCGTGTATTGACTAATTTTTTTCCTTTAAAAATGAACTACTAATTTAATATTGATCATTTTCGGGTATTAGAAAAATAATTAGTTGATACCCGAAAATGCAAAAAATAGAACTATTGATTCATTTTTCAAAAAAAATATATATATATTCACATGGATTGCCACGTAGGCAAAACCGGATGAGTTGTCATTTTTTTTGGTATCCGGTAACGATACCCAAAAATGATAAGTTTTAAATTAGTGGTTCATTTTTTAGCAAAAAAAATAGTTAATACCTGAAAATGCAAAAAACTGAACTATTGATGAATTTTTCGGAAAAAAAACCCTATTAATAAAGCAAAGTTGATCAATAATAATAAATATAAGCAAAAACGGAATAAGTGTTATAGTGGGCCCATTTTGTCAGTTAAAATTGCATGCAAACAGTCTTGGACCTATAATATGCGGTCAAAGCTTAGAGTGGTATTTACCTTGACATGTCATCATGTAACAAAACTTTACCTAAGAGCACTGGGATGCTCACCTTATTATCTAACACCCACCTCACGGTATCATAGTCATTTTACTATTCTTTTACTTCACCTTCAACATTCTCCCCTCCCCTACTAATATCACCTGCCACCACCACTCATCATCGCCGGATGTTGACTATTGTTAATCTCCGGCAGCCATCGTGGATCTATTCTGTCCATGTCGAACTTCGTCCACCGCTACCGTTGTAATTACTACATTTAATGGTCGTACAATCGTCTAAAACCTTTCACTCCCACTACGCACACCGTTTTCTACAACGTCGGAACCCTCGTCAAAACCTATCCACGGCGTGCCAAACGCTGACGACATACAATCGTCAATCTGAAACATGTTACGGGGGAAGTGGTAGTATATAGTGGTGGTGATGGAGATTAAAGACCTAAAAAAATAAAGAATTATTTCTTAAAGTGAATGCATTTTCTTTGAAGTCCGGTTGTTTCAAAATAGTAGAAAAAATGATTTTCAGGTACAACTGTACAAGTTCTAACAAGTCTTCATCATCTAGCGATGCATCAAGCAACTGTCACACTATCGCAAAGACAAATTCAACTTAGGGCATCTCCAACGTATACACTAAACACTACACCAAATTTGTCATAATAAAGGAATCTTTCAGGAATATATTTGCACAAAACGTATTTCATCTCCAACGTATGTACTAAATTTCTGCACTAAAACTACTTTTAGCATTTACATATTGGCCCCTAAACTATTTTTACATTATACTTGACGTGAGATCATTATTTTTATGATCAATTAACTTTCCAAACTATTAACTTAAATGTTAAGTTTATTTATTTATTTTCGTAAAACTTCAATTACATAAGTTTTTTTGCATAAATCAATGTTTAAATTACCATAATTTATTTGAAAATTATATCTTATTGTTTCAATAATCATATTATATAATCTAAAGTATATGGTACTTAAAATAATCATACAAATAAATAAATTTCTTCAAGTTTTGTACTTAAATAATAACAATAGTTCATACATAGGGTCTAAAATGAAATATTATAAATTTGGTGCAAAGTTTAATGTTGCACCAAATATAGTGTAAAATCTTCAAAAATTTAGTATACACTAAATTATACACCAAATTTAGTGAATTGATTGGAGAGAGTTTTTTACACTAAAATATCAAATTTGATGCAAAACTACCTACATTGGAGATGAGATGACTTTAGAGTAGCCAAGGCTCACTAGATGGAAATGATGCACGTGATGTACGTACTAGTGAAGTACATGTAAATAATTTCAATCTTACACTTTAGCCCTTAAATAACTATGTTATTACACTTTGGTCCTAAATATATCATATATTACGTTTTAGTCCTTAAAATACCGCAATTATGATTACAACAAATTCCATCATGTAATGAAAAAAAAAACATGATTTGTCAAATGAAAATGTTGCATTATGTTTCAATAGAAATCATTGCATTATGATTAAAAAACACTGTATCATGATTACAAAAACGCTGCATCATTCTTTTAAATAAAGCCATTGTATTATGATTACAAAAATACTACATCATGTTTACAAAAACGTTGCATCATTCATTTAAATAAAGCCATTGCATTATGATTACAAAAACACTATATCATGATTACAAACACGTTGCATCATGCTTTTAAATAAAAACATTTCATTATGTAATAATACTACGTCACATTCAACATAATCACTGCATCATAGGTTGATAAAATACACTACATCATGCCTTTTAGACATTGCATCAAGATTATAAAAACACCGCATCATGCTTTTAAATAAAGATAATGCGATATGTTATATATAATTGTACCACACAACTATTCACTATAATCGTTGCATCATAGATCGATAAAATATAGTCTATCATGCATTTTAGACTCTGCATCATGGTTACAAAACATTGCATCATGCCGTTAAATAATAAAATTTTGCATTATGTTATTTATAGAAATACTACGTTATTGTTCAATATTCATTGCATCATATGTCGATAAATATGCAGTGTATCACGCCTTCTAGAAATTGCATCATGGTTACAAAAATACTACATCATGATTTTAAATAAAGACACTACATTATATTATTTATGTAAATTTTCAATAAAAGCTACTGTATTATCGTTCGATGAAATAATTAAACTGTACCATGACTCTGACATTACATCATGATTACGCTAACACCGCATCATTGTTTTCAATAAAAGCCATCACAATAAAACCATCAAATCACCAGTCGTTAGTAGTCATAAATTGCGAACATAAACTAAATTTAATATATTGTAAACTTAAGTTGCTAAAATTTTAAAAACTGATATAAAGTATCACGTAACAAATATTATTTCAAAAACAGATAACATGCTTTTTCTTTTTTGTTAAATATTCTTAAACTAATGGGTGTCATACGGTTATCTTTATGTGTTGTTTTAAATTTGTATTGTTTATTGTTTATAAATATAAATTGGTATTGGTAAATTTCAATGAGTGAAGGTGTAAAATGAAAAAGTAATGTCTGCACTTTACTCTTTTCAAATTTTTACATTTTTACTTCTCAATCAATTTTAATAACCTTTTCCATTTCTTTTTTTAGATGACATCTTCTACATTTTCATTATTTTTCTGAACCCTCTCTCTCCCCATCTCCCATTTTCATTAGAAAGAAGAAAACATAGATCTAAATAATCGAATAAGTAGATATTAATATAAATTTTTGTGTTTCAAATTTTTAGTTGTGTGTTTGATGATGTACATCGGAAAAATTATAAATGCTAGCTGGAAAATTGCGAGGGGAGATTATGGCCGAAATACGATTGCGATAACGGTGATTGATTGGAGATGGTAGTAACTTCATTTTGTATAGTCGCGGCAACAGTGGTTGGTCGGAAATGCATACGTCATGCTACAGGTGGTCGGAGATGTTGTATGGAAAATAGACTAACGGATGTCACACGCAAAAGGGCGATTTGGTGGTCGGAATCTGGTTGCAATATTCGGGGTGGTCGGAATCTGATGATTGTGTGTCCGTTAGCCATAATCTGAGTGCGCGCGGTTGCTGGAAACTAGTTGCGGTGTGGTCGGAATTTGGTGAGCGCTTGCGATTGTGGTAGGCTTGTCAATGGATTGAATCTGATCCATATCCGATCCGATCCAAATCCAATTATACGATGTATTGGATGAAAATATTGATTCAACAATCCAATTAGTGATCCATTAAATATATCCAAATATCCAATTATACCTTTAGATTGATCCATGATCTATCCGGATCGATCTATTTATAAAAACAAAAATCAAATTAACAAAGTATATGTATATCATATAGCATACGGATTACGGAGTACAAAATTAGATGTGATTCAAGAATATATAATTGTAATGGTCATCGAAACTCCGCGATTGAATCATCGAAATCGAAATCATCACATTATTTCCGTTCCAGTTCTATAAAAAGGGAAATGTTCATATATCGAAATCGAAATCATCGAATAAATGTCGGATAATATATAATATCGAATTTTCGTTCCTGTTCTATAACCTCCGCGATTTAATCATTCGGCGATTCTTCGCCAGATAATATGTCGGAATCCTCAAGAGTAAATTGGAGAAACAGTTACGGTATGATACAGACATGATGACGGAGATTGATTGTAATAGTGTTCTGAACATCTTTACGATCGATTTTCCGGCGAGGTTGACTTAAAGATAGCCGGAGATAGATATAGATTAGATACAGAGAGAGATATAGATACAGATAGATTATATACATATAGAGATATAGATACAGATAGAGATATCCATATATCCATTTGTATATGAAATAATTATTACTTTTTATACTATCATTTAACACATATATTATAATAGTACATATAGTAATAATTATTTTTAAAATGTAAATAGATCGATCCGGATCACGATCCATTTTGTTGGATCACGAATTAGATCACGATCCAATTTATTGGATCATAGATCAGATCATTATCTATATAATTTGAATCACAAATGGACCGGATCGAAATTCATCCATATCCATCCATTGATAGCCCTAGATTGTGGCCGTCGGTAACCTAGTAAGGAGGTGGCCGAGCAAAGATGAATAACAAGAGGAGACAATTTTACCAAAATAACCTTCTGGGCCTTTTTAATGTTTTAAAATTGCTATATTTTTTCTGGCTATTGATCTTAAATTAGAGGGTTAGGATTTATTTGCTCCTCTTGCTCTCCCTAAAGTTCATTCCTCTCTCATCTCAAATCAAAAGTTAATATTATATTATTTAAAACCTTAATATTTGGATTTGTAATATCTCATGTATCTTATTTTTATATTGAAATTGAAAAATACCGACAATAATGTAACTATATTTATTATCTCCATATCCTAATTAACTAATAGTGCCAATTTCCAAACACGATTACATGCGCTACTTAATATAGTTTGAGATTTAATACTTAGACGGTCCATGTGTATATACGGATTTAAAATTAGTTAATTAATAGTATATGTATGTAGCATTTATGATATAATAAATGTTTTGTTTTAGCAAACCGATTATAAATGTCAAATAGTCTGAGTTGTAACCTTATTCTAATTCCAACTCTACTCACTTACTCGGTGTTCTTTCTAATATTCAAAATGAAAATTATTATTATAACTTTTCTTTTCTTTTATATGTCTTCTACAAATTTCATGTATGCTATTGGTGACCGCCAAGATGAAATTTGCAGTCAATAGCAGTAATATAACTTTCATTGACTCTGATTTTTATGAATGATAATCCCAAATATACGTATCAATCGGTTTAACAAGGAGAATGTGAAACTTGATACATAGAGAAAAAAGTATATGAATCAATAAGTGAATCAGAATTAACTTTAACTCTATTTAAATAATTTGGTTTATTATTATTCATGATAATTCTTTTATAGTTAGTAAAATAATATCCATACGATCAAATTGATATATTGGACTAAACCTAACATGAAAATTTACTTATTTTATATTGCTAATGTTTTTATTGTATTTGTTGTCAAACAGATATTTTTAGAACTCATGTTTTTGGTGTGGACGCAAGACCTTGTGATGATGATGTTTGTGGTAGCGTGTGCAGGGAAAACACTCCTAGGGGAGGAGAACTAGCAGATTCAAAGTGTCATTGCGACGTGTGCATTTGTTGTTACAAATAGCTAATGCAAAAGGGTAAAAGGAAAACAAACATTTATGAAATTATGAGATAAATTATTTCACTTCCATCGAATATCTACACATCAATACACATCACTAGATAAAAATTTGAAACAAATAATGAGATGAAACAATGAAACCCAATAATCACTTATGATTTAAGTGATTTGGAGTCACAATGTACAACTTAAATTATTAACTTATTCATGATTCAGTTTAAGCAGAAATTAAATTGATAATAGGGGTAAGTACATAAAAATGTAATTAACTATAACCTGACATTCATAGTATGTATTCAACTATTCGAGCTTCCATTGTGTGTAACAAACTATTTATTTCTTTCCATTGTATGCAATTTGGTGATGTGTCAACTTGTAAGGATGACACGTGACACCTTACATATATGACACGTGGAAAAAATGTTAAAAATTGCATACAATAGAAAGAAATAACTAGTTTGTTACATACAGTGGAAGCCCAAATAGTTGAATACATACTATGAATGTCAGCTCATAGTTAATTGCATTTTTATGCCTTTACTCCTAGATAATATACATATACAACTAACTGAGCGTGCAAAATCAAGAGCTGAAAAGGTGAACTTTTAAATAACTAATTACATCATGTATCAAATGCGGAATGATCAAGTTAAGTTTAAGATCAGTTCAATACAAAGCTACATATTACACTCGATGAAGTACATTTACAAAACTAACAAACAAACTAATATATTGCTTGTTGATTCAAAATTTGTACTTAAACAAACTAAATGATTGTATTAATACAAAAATGGCAAGTTTCAATGTATGTTTGTTAAACATGAAAAACATAGTTTAATAATTATCTAAATTGACTAAAGAATTCAAATGTTGAAGTAGTTAAGAGTGTCTATTATTTATATTTAAACTAATATGTCAGAGCATTTACACACTACAAGAAAAAAAGGTTTTAGCGACGGACGAGCCTTTACACACTACAAGAAAAAAAGGGTTTTAGCGACGGACAAAAGTCATCGCTAAAGCCCATAAAATCGTCGTTGTAGAGCTTAAGAGATGACATGTGTAACATCCCTAAATCGGGTCTAGGAGAAACAGGTAATTTCTTTAACTTTTATAAGTAATTATATTATTATATGTGTTTGATTGTAAATTCAATAGGAAAATAAGTTTCAGGAAATATTGTGTCTAATGAAATATTATTTACTTTAAATAAGTTTAGGTGACGGTAAAATAAAATAATTCTCTCGTATTTAAAATTTAGGTTCCAGACAATATATTTAAGACGAATATAAAATATCCGTATAATTGGGTCGGTTAAGTAAAGAGGCCGACCTCCTCTTTTCTTTATTTCCTAAACTTACAGTAAGTTCAAGAACACCCAACTACCATTTAAAACCATATTCAAGATTTAAAATCAAAATCATATTCAAGATAATCTAATCTGGAGTTGTGATTACTTCATTGCCATCATCATCATCAGTGAATCTTTGCTTTGGATTGATTATGTAAGTGTTCTTGTTTGTAAAAATGGGTTTTAACCTTAATAATGTATTTGTTGATAGTTATGCGAATTAGAAGTTTGAATTAGGTTAAGAGATGGTATATGATGTTACTTGAAGTTATTTGAGCATTTGATAGCTTTCAAATTCGAATTTGATGTCATTTTGGTGATGAATTGAGTTTTGGTTCGAGCTGGGCAATAACAGGTCTGTTCTTGAGCTGAAGAACAGCTCAACGCGATCCCCAAACCCTAGCCAGGATCGCGCTCACTAGCTATAAATGAATTATGATGGATTTTGTTCTTGGGAACGCGATCCCAAGCATTTACCTGGATCGCGTTGCCAAGTGCAAATCAGTCACAGAAAGTTTTCAAAGGACGGACGCGATCCAACCTCTTGTTCATGATCGCGTTGCTCAGTGTAATTCGGTAACAGAAACTTTTCTTAAGAGGAACGCGATCCCACCAAACCTGACTCGGATCGCGTTTGTCTGTTGTATTTTGATGATTAAGTTAAACTGTGAACTTAAATATATACCATATACATATGTATTATATGGTTACTTATGTGTGACATTTATCAATATTGTAAATACTATTTTGTTAATGACAAGTTACTAATTTGTTATTCTGTGATATTTCAGATAAAACAAAGACTCAATGATAAGAAACTGAGTGTTGCAACTTCTGAGGTATCGGTGAGCGGACTAATGCTCACAATTTGATTTTGGTGTTAACAGTTAGTTACATCAATTTTAAGTTTATATTATTGATTGCTTTATTGATAATTTAATAATAGATTGATTGATTGAATTTATTAATTGATGGATTACTTGATTGCTAGTGATTAATTCCATGATAGTTTGGAATGATAGAGGTCAATTATATTGGGTTTAGTTGCTATAGGTTAATCTTTATGGACTGGATGAACATTCGTTGTGAATTAGTCCATATTGATTAAAGATAGCAATAAACTATCGGTAAAATCTCTGTATTGGCATGCAGTTGATTATTAAGTGTTCTTGGAGGATCACCGCGGACTGAGGATACCTCAAGAACCACCGATCCTCTATTTGATTGTTTCTTGACGTTGATTGTTGTGAATTGATTGTTATGCTAAGTTAGATTGTAAGACTTAGTTTATTCACTTAGCTTCGTGCTAATTCCCCACAATACTTTTGCAGGTTAACTTTTGGGATATTTGGGCAATTAGTGATCGTTTGAAGAAATGTTTGACGGCTGAAACTCTGATCATTTTGCGGACTAAATTGTTTTAGAAGTAACACCCAAATAGAAAAACTGTTTTGTAACTATATATGTTTAAGTTTGTAATAGTATAATACTTAGTAATGGTTTAAAGTTTATATAAATGCTTTAAACTTTATTGAATGGGATAACGGTTTCGAAATAAAAAAAAAATATTTGATGAAATCTTGGGGTGTTATAACATGTTGTCGCAAAAGGGTTTTGTCTTAATAGATTTTTTTTCTTGTAGTGACATATTAGTACGGAACATAGCTATTAATTTATATATATGTAATATCTATTTTTTTATTGATACTTAGACTATATCATGACAAATGACATTTTTTAATATATATATTGTATTAATTTGTTACATACGCTATCAAAGAATCAAATAAGTATGGGGTTTAAATGTTTTGTAACCATAACTAATTAGGATATATTAATTTTTATTGTTGCATTTAATTGAATTGACTCTTTATATTGATTAAAGATTAGTATTGAAACTTAAAAGGGTAATATTGTCATATGTGTTATCCCGTTTTTAAGAATTAAGATTGGAAGTGCAAACATCTTATTAACTAGTATAGATAAATGTGTTAATTGATGATATTATTAAATTATGGGGTAGGTATTTTATAACCAAATGGTGGGAATGGACTAAATGATGGTGTGTTAAATATCACATTCTAGGACTAGATAACCACAAAATATAAAAAAAATTAACACATGTAATTATTCTTTAATGGGAAAAGTACAATAAAAGGTACTTAAATTATCACATAATTCTATTTAAGGTACTCAACTTTAATTTTTTCAATTTAAGGTATCAAACTTTTAATTGTAATCAAGTTAGGGACGTGAATTTCACAAATAACGAGCTATTTCGAAATTTCTTCTTTATAAGTAACATATCTACTTAACAGATTAATATTCCTCGATCAATTTTGAAAATTTTTGAGCAAAAAGAGAGATATTACAATTTAAAGTGATTATGAGTTTTTGTTAAATTCTCTCTCCTCACTCAATATTTTTCAAAATTGATTAAGGAAAATTAGTTGATTAAGTAGATATTTAACTTATAAAGAAGAAATTCGGAAATAGCTCGTCATTTGTGAAATTCACGGCCCTAACTTGATTACATATTAAAAGTTTGATACCTTAAATTGAAAAAATTAAAGTTGAGTATCTTAAATAAGATTAGGTGATAAGTAGAGTACCTTTTATTGTATTTTTCCCTTCTTTAATATAATATGATTATTAAGAACAAAAGAACTAATAAATAAAAATGTCGTAAAAAATTGTTTGGAAAATAGCATATAATAACTCAATTAATTAATACTATAGGTAGGTGGCATTTATGATATAATAAATGTATTGTTTTCGTAAACCACTTATAAATATCAAATAGTTTGGGTTGTAACTATATTCTAACTCTACTCAGTATTCTTTCTAATATTCAAAATGAAAATCATTATTACAAGTTTTCTTTTCTTTTATATGTTTTCTACAAATTTCATGTATGCTATTGGTGACCGCCAAGAAGAATTTTGTAGTCAATATGGCAGTAATATAACTTTCATTGACTCTCATTTTAATGAATGATATACTTAAAAATCAGTTTAACAAGCTAGGTGAACGTGAAACATGGTACATAGAGAGAAAATATATGAATCATTAAGTGAATTCGATTTAACTTTAGGTCTATTAGTTATACTTTTGTATCATTATATGATAATTCTCTTGAAGTTAGTAAAATAATGATATATATATGACTGAATATATATATATTTATGACAAAGGCTAACATGTCAATTTATTAATTATTTCATTGCTAATATTTGAATTTTATTTGTTGCCTATCAACAGATAAAGATCGTACTCTCGTTTTTGGTTTAGACTCAAGACCTTGTGATGATGATAATTGTGGTAATCTATGCACTGAAAAGGAATGGGGAGAAGAACCAACATACTCAAAGTGTCATTGTGACGTATGCGTTTGTTGTTATAAGTAGTTAGTGAAATAAAATAAATATCTGTAAAATAATGAGAGAAGTTATTTCACATCCATCTAATATTATATATACCCTCATTAGTCGAGCATGATGGGACGTTATGAATAGTAGCATATGTTGAGTCACTGATCGCTGAACTCAAGATGGTCACTGATCACAAAGATTAAGGGGGAGTCATTAATCGCTGATAAGTGAAGTCACTGATCATGCTATATGTTCACAGTCTCTGATCTTCTCAATAATGTTCCATGAAGAAAATGATTCAAGTCAAGCTCCTGTTGCTGAAGTTTATGGTCGCTATTCATATCTTAAACCAGTAGATGAAGATCTTATCAAGATAAAAGACTCAACTATGTGTGTCGCTGATACTCATCTATCAGCGAGAGTCTCCAAGTCTTCTTGAGTTCTCTCTTCTGCTGAATAAAAGAAGTCACTGAAGATTAGCTGTTCAAGTCATTCTTTAGAGCATGTTAGCTCGCATCGAGAATGAGGAGAATTGATGTTTCTATCAGTGACTGCAGCATTAAATGCCGCATTAAATAAGAAGTTGACATTCGACGTTATTACGGCGCAACACGTGTTCCTCGAAACTTGAAAAGAGTAACGTGGAAGCATCTGATTGGTTTAAGGTACAAGGTAACATTTTCCAAGACAGAATGTCGAACCATGATGTATCACATCTCAACTACCTCACCAATCAAGCAGCGACACGTGTCCTTCCAGATCCGGAATTTAAGGATTTCAGCGTCTATAAATAGCGTAGTATGTTGTACTTCATTTTGTGTCGATTGTTTGTATTGTTACTTGTTTGTCAGTAACTAGTTTGTCTAAAATACAAACAACACCAGCGAGTAAACTAGTAGCGTGTTTGTCCACTATTAGTTTACCTCAGCGAGTGAGCAAGTTAGCGTGTTTGTCCACTACTGCTCATCTCCTTTTGTAATAGCTGTATTGTTTGATTTAGATTAGCTTTGGCTAATCTATTCCGCAATCAACAAGAGATAAATTTTATCATTAAAAGAATTTATCTTTCAGCTAGAATTGCATCAGCAACTGAACTGCTTATTTTACTTATATATATTTGTGTTCATATTGCTATCACCTTAATACGGTTAAAAAATTGATAAATAAGTTAACACACTAAAACAGAAAAGTTTTAAATTGTATTCAACCCTCCCTTCTACAATTAACTCACTATTAACGATTCATAATCACTAACATAATAGTGATTAGAGACTCACAATTGGTATCAGAGCAGAGTTGGTTTAAATATAATTAAATCAGATCTGCAATGGAATCGGTTAAATACAGCTGTGTTGATTCTGAGTACCAGAAGGGAAATGACTCCACTACCAAACCACCGGCTTTTGATCCATCTAGAATTGAAACCTGGATGTCCAGGATGATGATGTTCTTAGATCTTGCTGATGATCGTCTTTGTGCTATAATTACTGATGGTCCATACACCTCAACTACTATTGTTCTTGCAGTTGCAGCTACTGCAACTACTCCTGCTATACCTGAAATGGTTATGCCCAAAAGGGAGGAACAGTGGTCAGATGAGGATAAAGTATGGTATGGCTAGATAAACAAGCTAAAATTTACATAAGCATGACACTTCCTGATGAAGTGTTTGAGTCCATTAGATTGTGCAATACAGCGAAACATATGTGGGATACTCTTAGAAACATATATATTGGAACTCCTGATATAATTCGCTGTAGAGAAGTTAATCTAACTCGTCAATATGAATTGTTTGTTATGGAACCCAATGAATCACTGGCATCTACCTATACTAGATATCAAGCTTTAATTAATAAAATGGAAAAAGCAAATATAGGAAAGTACCAGAGATTTGTTGTCGAAAATTTTCTAGAATTACTACCTAGGAAAATCTGGGGAACCATTACAACATGCATAAGACAAAGAAATGATTATAACTTTCTCAATCTGACTCAAGTTTATGGAATTTTACTTAATTGGGAACAATCTGAGAAACTAGCTGATCAAGGTGAGCACATTCGTGCTGCACTAGCAGGACAAAAGATTTCTAATGCCCTTGTAGCTGAGCTTGATGAAGTTGACCAAAAGCAGAAAGCAAAGCTCACCAAGATGAGCTCAAAGTCGCTGATCGCAGAAGAAGAAGGCAGTATCGCTGATGATCAGTCAGAAGTCAGCTATGACGAAGGACTTGAGAAGTTAGAGAGAGATATGGCCATGATGGTTGCAAACTTCAGAAAGAACAGCAGATTCAACAGATCTGCTAGTGCTTCATCAAACGAGGTTTCTAAACCACAAGGTGAATGCTACAAATGTGGCAAACCTGGCCATTTTGCAGCTGAATGCAGGTCAAAAGCTGTCAACTCTTTCGCTGATCAAAAACCCAGCTTTAGAAATGAGAAGTACAACAAGTACAAAGCAAAGTACAAGAAGCTGAAGGAATTGTCCAAGTCAAAGAAAAAGAATGAAGGATTTATCGCTGAAGAAGGATCCATCAGCGACTCTGACTCAACTTCATCATCTGATGAAGAAGAAGCTATGATCTGTATGGACAGGGATTACTGCCTGATGGCTGACGATGCTGCTTTTCATGAAGACATCAAAGAAGTAGCACAGAAATGTTCAGCATCTGGCTGGGATCCAGAGACTCTTTACAAGGTACATTGTTTTAAGTCAGCATCAGCTACTGAAAAAGATTTAATCTTTGAAACTTTGGTAGTTGACTTATCAAATGCTCATGACATTCAGAAAAGACAAGAATGTATGATCAGTGACTTAACATCTAAACTTCAACTTCAAGAAGAAAATTTGTTAAAAATAAAGAATCTTACACTTGATCTTGATGCACAAATACATGCAAATAAAAAATGCATTCAAGAAAAAGTAAAATTTGAAACTAAATTTTTACAACTCAATGAAGTGATGAAGTCATGGTGTAGATCTGCATTAAAAGTGAATTAGTGCATAAGTAATCAAATCCCAAAACAAGTTAAGGCTATTCTGGGAGGTGATTATGAAACTGCTGCTGCTCTCGCTGATGCAACCAAAGTTGATCAAATATTCAATCCTGATGAAACATTCTCAGAGTTTGTCTTTGAACCAATGTCAATTGTCAGTGAGCCTAAACCAAATTACTTTGTAAGAAGTTCACAGGTTACTAATAGTTATGATATTGCTGCAAGTATTGATGAACTAGAGAAGCTAGAAATTTATGAATCAACTACTTGCACTGCTCTTGTCAAAACTATCACTGATGATCAAGAATCTATCAGTGACTTCACTTCTGACACTCCAGTCACTGATGACCTCATCATCAGTGACTTGAAGTCAAAGAAAAAAAATGAGGTAGTAAACCTGAAAACTTCTATGTCTTCGTCCTGTGTGAACAATAAGTCAAAGAAATCTAAGTCCACAAATAAAAAATGTTACAAATGTGGAAGTAGACAGCATGTGTCATCAGATTGTTCATCATCACAAGTTTCACTCAGTCAACTATCATTAGTATGTCAGCATGTGGTATCTGAATGTTCAGCTACATCATTTTCGAAATTACAAATAATCAGTGAGCATTCAGATACTATTGATGCAAGCCTGTGGAAGCCTGAACCAAAGGCTGACCACCATGAACCCATCTCAGGATGGGTTCATCAATTGAACTAATTGTTTGTGTGTGATGCAGGGCATTCTCAGAGAGACAATTTGGTATCTGGATAGTGCTTGTTCCAGACATATGACCGGATGTAAGTCCTTGCTCAGTGACTACCAGGATGAAAGAGGTCCTGATGTAGTGTTTGGTGATAACAACGTTGGTAAGACCAGAGGGTATGGGGTCTTGACCAATGGTAATGTTATGTTTAAGAAGGTGACATATGTTGAAGGACTGAAGCATAATTTATTAAGCATTAGTCAGTTCTGTGATGCCAAAAATAAAGTGCTGTTTGATCATGAAGCTGGAGTTGTTTACAACAAGAATGGAAGCGCTGTCCTGGCTGCTCAAAGAAAAGGCAATACATATGTAGTCAATATGGACTCAGCACAATCAGGAACATGCTTTTATTCCAGAACCATTTCAGAAGAAAAATGGTTATGGCATAAGCGTCTTTCTCACCTGAACTTCAAGGCCATCAGCAAGCTCAGCAAGAATGACTTGGTAAATGGTCTTCCAAAGCTTACTTATGACAAAGACAAGCTATGTTCAGCATGTGAGAAAGGAAAGCATCACAGCTCTTCATTCAAAAGCAAACAAACATCTTCAGTGACAGAATGTTTTCAACTGATGCATATGGATATGTTTGGTCCAGTGAGTTCTCCCAGTCTTGGTGGTAAAAGGTATTGCTTGGTAATTATGAATGAATATTCCAGATATACTTGGGTATTTTTTCTCAAAGCCAAAAGTGATGCAACACAGGAAATCATATCCTTTATCAAAAAGATGGAAAACTTAAATGATTATTCAGTTAAACATTTAAGAAGTGATAATGGCACTGAATTTAGAAATGTTGACCTTGAAAGCTTTTGTGATTCAAAAGGTATTTCTCAAAACTTCTCTGCACCAAGAACACCTCAACAAAATGGTGTTGCAGAGAGGAGAAATAGAACCTTGATTGAATCAGCAAGGTCAATGCTCATAGATGCTGGTCTTAAGACCTATTTCTGGGCTGAAGCAGTCAATACTGCCTGCTATACTCAGAATAGGTCTCTGATTGTCAAAAGACATTGTAAGACAGCCTATGAGGTGTTAAGGGGGAGAAAACCTGACATAAGTTTTCTTCATGTTTTTGGCAGTACTTGCTATGTCTTAAACAAGAGAGATCACTTAGGAAAGTTTGATCCCAAAGCTGATGAAGGTATATTTGTTGGTTACTCAATCATTTCAAAAGCTTTCAGAGTTTATAATAAAAGAAGGGAATGTATTGAAGAATCAATGGATGTTACCTTTGATGAAACTTATGATAAATCACTCGCTGATCCAAAAGACTATGAAAATCTTATTTTTAATACAATCAGTGATGACAAGCATGAGATTCATCCATCAGATTCTGAAAGAGAAGATGATGTCCCTGAAGGCACTTCTGGCTCTACTTTAGCTAAGAATGATTCAGGAACTTCATCTTTGCCTATTGACATCCCATCATCATCATCATCTCATCATCTGCATCAAAATGATAACACTCACTGTCCAAATCATAGCTTAAACATTAATCATGCTTCTAATGCTGATGTGTCTGGTGGATCATCTCTGGATAATCAAGTCGCTGCTGAACCTCAGTGAGTGACTAAATGGACTAGACATATTGATAATCAATTGATTATTGGTGATCCACAATCCAAGGTCCAGACCAAATCAGCAACTGCTAACTTTTGTTTGTTTGTAAGCTTTGTGTCACTGATGGAACCCAAAAAGATTGATGAGGCACTCACTGATCATCACTGGATAACTGCCATGCAAGATGAGCTATCTCAGTTTGAAAGAAATAAAGTGTGGAAGTTAGTACCTCAAGTATCTGGGAAATCTGTGATTGGAACAAGATGGGTGTTCAGAAACAAGGTAGATGCTGATGGTGTTGTGATAAGGAATAAGGCCAGACTGGTTTCACAAGGTTACTGTCAGCAAGAAGGAATTGACTACGATGAAACCTTTGCACCAGTTGCTAGGCTTGAAGCAATTAGGTTGTTCTTAGCATACGCAGCTCACAAGAAATTCAAGGTATATCAAATGGATGTGAAAAGTGCCTTCTTGAATGGAAAGCTGCAGGAAGAAGTGTATGTGAAGCAACCACCTGGATTCACTGATCCCAAGCATCCAGGTTATGTCTATAAGCTGGAAAAGGCTTTATATGGACTAAAACAAGCTCCTAGAGCTTGGTATGACACTCTCTCTACTTTCTTAACTAAATGTGGGTATGTCAGAGGCAAAATTGACAGCACCCTATTTATCAAAAAGGATAAGAGAGATGTCATATTGGTCCAAATTTATGTTGATGATATCATATTTGGATCTACTAACAATGACTTGTGCAAGGAATTCAGTGACCTCATGACTAAAAGTTATGAAATGAGCATGATGGGTGAACTAACATTTTTCCTTGGTTTGCAAATAAAGCAAACCAATACTGGTATTTTTATAAATCAAGGAACATATGTTAAAGATTTATTAAAGAAATTTGAATTCACCAACTGCTCATCCCTTGCTACACCAATGTCATCTGCAGTAAAGTTACATGCTGACCCTGATGGTAAATCTGTAAACATCACTGCTTACAGAGGAATGATCGGGTCACTGCTGTATTTAACTGCAAGTAGACCAGACATTATGTTTGCTACTTGTCTATGTGCTAGATATCAAGCTGATCCAAAGGAATCCCATTTGCTCGCTGTCAAAAGAATATTCAGATACCTGAAGGGTACACCAAATCTTGGTCTCTGGTACTCATCTGGTTCAGATTTCTCACTGAAAGGATATTCAGATTCTGATCATGCTGGATGCAAAATGGACAGAAAGAGTACCTCTGGTAGCTGTCAGTTTCTTGGAGAAAAGCTTGTAAGCTGGTCAAGCAAGAAACAAAATTCTGTCTCAACTTCTACTGCTGAGGCTGAATATGTCGCTGCTGGAGCTTGCACTGCTCAAATTCTGTGGATGAGGAATCAACTCGCTGACTATGGTTTTGACTTTGGCAATGTTCCAATTTATTGTGACAGTCAAAGCGCTATTGCTATAGCAAATAATCCTGTGATGCACTCAAGGACAAAGCACATTGATGTCAGATATCACTTCATCAGGGACCACGTCATGAAAGGTGACATTGAATTGCATTTCATTCCAACTGATTACCAACTCGCTGACATATTTACAAAACCTTTAGATGAGAAAAGATTCACCTTTCTCATCAGCAAGTTGGGGATGTTGAACTTAAATGATTAAACCTGATTGTTTAATAAAAGGTAATTACATAATATATGGTTTATGATTCTAACTCACTGTCCTATTATTCTCACTGATATAATCAGCAAGAACAATAAGTTAGCATAGTTGTGATCAATAAATTATATACTTTGTAACTGCACATGAAAACTCTTTATATCACATAAATAAAATATGTCTTATGCTTCACAATTTGGCTAGCTGATTAGATTAGTATTCTAAGTTGTAATCTGATCAGCGAAATCAAATATGAGACATAATATTTATTTTATTTTAAGATATAACTTATTTTCATCTCGCTGAGACGTAATGTATCAGCGAAGTTTGTTCTCATTTAATATGACATTTATTTCGACATATATTCCTTTACATTTAATACATTTTGTATTTAATTTTTAACGATTTATATTCCTAATAAATGCTTTATTAAATATCTCATGGGACCTCGAAAATGTACACTTTTTCTGACACCTCGTATACCTTTTCCGGCGTACCACTCCCATCACCATTTAATGTTACCACTCACCACCATCATCACCCTACTCCCCTACCATCAACCACCACTTTTTGACCATGTACATACTCATTTTGACCACATAATCTGTACATCAGTAACCCTATAAAAGTAGAGACTCATCTTCCTTTTCATTCTTTACGCTTTCTAATTTTCAAAAACTTCATCTTTTTCATTTTCTCTGCAAAATTTCTAAATTCTAAATCTTCTTTCATTTATTAAAAAATTGCTAGAACTAAGTTTTTCAACAATGCTTACGCACCGACCACAGAGATTAAAGCTCTTCGAGCCTCTGCGGTCAGTGAGACGCTTGTTGTTACAGTTCCCAAATCTAACTATTTGGGAAATGTAACCTGCCCTAAACCTGAGTATGCAGAGATGATAAACTTTCTCAAAAATCATTTTATCCTCCCTGCTCTTACTTTGTCTCCTGGGGAAATGAACCCAGAATGACTCAGTGAGTTCTGGTATACCTGCACTCACTCTGTCGTCTCTGGTGTTTCACAACTTCAGGGTTTTATAGACAATGGTACCCATCCCATCACCATAACTGCTAACACCATCCGGTCCATTTTACAACTCCTGACCTATGAGTCGTACGAGTCGCTGCCAGAGAGCGACGTAGCCAAACAAGGCCTCGTCGATCTTACTGAGATTGAGTGTAAATACTCAGTCGATGGCAGTGGCAACCGTAAGTACTCTACGGTCCACAAAACAAAAATGGATGGTGTTTGAAATGCCATTTTCACCAATTTTATTCAATCTTTGGGTACAAAATCAGGGAGCTATGATCAATTCAGCTCCCTGGAGGCCCAGATCAGTTGGTCACTGGTCAACTCTCTACGAGTTGACTATGCAAGTGTGATCTTTAATGAAATGATCACCAAAGTCGCTGAGCCTGCCAGGGCCAAATATGTACCCTACCCTAGGTTTCTCTCACTGATCTTCAGGGATCAGTTTGCTGCCTATGATAGGGTATCTTTTCAAGGTTTTGAGCCGACCCTGGTAGGATCTCAAATCTTTGCCAAACCAGTGACTGCGGTGTTACCTGCTTTTATGAAACACCCGGGGATCCTTGCACCCCAGCCTGTAACTTCTGTACATATGTCAGTTGCTGCCCCCCCCCCCCCCCCCATCGACCACGTCACTGACCACACCCCCAGTGACTACTGTTGGTCAACCACCACTCAAGAAACCACCAACTGCTCCCAAGAAAAAATCCAAATTAGGGTCCCTGACATTAAAGGATCAGGGACATAGCAAAAAGAAGACATCTACGGATGCCAGTGGTGAATCAGTGACTGTACGTTCAGTTGCTGAGGGCACCACTACTAAACCCTCAACCTTACCTGCTTCACTGGACTCCCGAAAGTTCAGTGACTCTAAAATGGGACAACTACAGACAGCTGCAGTGGATCAAACCACTGTTAGCAGTAAATTCGGGTGCACCCCACACCCTCAGATTGAGTCAACCCAGCCACTTGTCATCCTCACAAAAGGGTGACATTTCACTCAAAGGGCTAGTGACATCAGTGGGTGATAACACACTCATTGCTGATGTCACACCACTGGCTACAAACCCGGGCCATCTCTCATCTATCACTGCACCGGCTGTCAATGTCTCACCACTGACCCATGGTGAGATACAGGTCGCTACCTCTATTTCTAATGAACCACCAGCTAAATCACAAGCTGATGATGAGGAAATCATGCCCATGGACACCTCAGAGGACACCCAACCCATTCCTCTACCCACATCTAACTCTCCTATCAGAGAGCTTACCCCCACCTCATTCTCCAGTGACAACATCCAAGTCACTGCTGCTGGTCAGAACACACCCCCTGATCATGTAGCCCAATCTACACCTACCCCATTATTATTACCCAAACTACTCCCACAAACACCTCCACTCACTCCACATCAGATCAGCTACTGATGGAGTACATTGCCCAATCCCAAACCCAGATTAAGATGCTCACTAAAGACCGTGAGGCACTTATTGGCAATGTCTTTGTCTTACAGAAAGCCGTTACTGCTCTCACTGATGTATACAACTCCATTGAACCATGGAGCACATCTGTTAGTGAGAGGGTACAAACTGTAGCTGATGCTAGTGCTGCAACATGCAGTCACTGAGCTAGCCTCCACCTCCACCACAAACTTTACCACTCATGCCACTGCCATTGCCCAACTCACCACCAACCAAAACGACTTGGCTATCTCTGTATCTAACTATCTTTTCAACATTGACAAAGTTATCAAGGTGCTTCCACAGGTTGTTTCACAGCTCACACAGACTAGAGCTGAGATCGCTGCCCTACGAGCGGAATATGCTGCCTTCACTGAACAGATTCTTAGGGCAGTAGATCAGTTTGAGCGAACCAGTCAGGGGGAGAGTGAAGAAGAAGATGACATGTCTGTCTCAGTCTCTGATCCTGAGATGCCCCTTCAAATGACTGATCCGCTGTCAAACAAAGCTCACAGGGACATTGTGCTCAACACCTATGCACTACGTCCAATCGCTGAGCAACCGGAGTTGGAAGCCCTTGCAGTTCCTGAACTGTATTGGGTTGGTATAGAGATAGCTACTGATATGGTGGATGTCGTTGAACGCTTTCCTGAGTTCAGTGCTGAAGACCTCAGGAATTATAATGGGCTGGTACAGCAATGGGCAGTGGATGAGGCTGCTAGGTTAGAGGGTACCTCAGTGAGTCATGAATTGGCTCGCTGGGAGTGGATGAACAGGGAGGTGGTAGATGATGCATCTGATGATGAGGAAGATAATACCATCATGCATGATGCTGATGATAATGATGATGACAATGATGATGGTCAGGGAGGTGGTCATGGAAATGGTCAGGGTTCAGAAAGTGAAGATGAAGATGATGTAAATATGAAGGATCAGCAACCCATATCATCTGTCATTAAAAGAAAAAGGACCTGTGACACCTCTCCTGCATCTACTCCTCCATCAAAGAAACAACAGGTCAGAAACCCTCAATCACATATTGTCATATCTGAGGTAACTGTACCTTCATCTACACCAGCAACCCAAAACCTACCCTCACTCACAGCAACTACAACTACACTCACCCAAATAACCACACCTACCCCAGCAACAATAATACCAATCTCCACAGCAACTCCCTCCAACACTACCACCTCAGACACTTCCCTTACAGCATGCCTTTCCTCTGACTCAGCCTCAGATACCCTCTGTCCTGATGAAACAAAAGAACAGCGAGTTGCCAGAAAAGTAAAGGCAAGACAGGACAGGGAGCAGGAGATGATTATGAAAATAACCTTTCAGGCTGAGTTAAGAGAGGAACAAGAAAGGAAAAGGTTGCTGAAAGAGCAATCAGATGCTGACAGAGCATACCTACTGGAATTGAGCTCTAAAGATGCTAATGAAAGGGCCAGACTGCTTAAACAAAAGCAAGATCAAGAAGAGTCTGATGCTGCAATTGCCAGGGTACTTGCTGAAATAGAAGAGAGTGAGCTAGAGCAACAGAAACTGAAAACATCAGCTAGCAAGAGCTCTAAAAAGAAAGGGGGAGCTGTCAAAACAGCAGTAGATAGAAAATGGGATGAGATAGATAGAAAAAGGTTTGCTGCCCGAATGACAGGGAGATCAAACCCTGCACCTATTACCAAGGTAAAATTGAAGAAGTCTAAGAATCAATCTCAACCTCAGCTACTCATTCAAAGAGGTTCAGAGACTCAAGCCATGCTACTTGATCAAGTATGCAAGCTGCACAGAGAAGAATGGAATGAAATCAGGCTTGCTATCAGCCACTCTACTAGTGCAGCTAAAGCTGCTAAAGTTGATGTCCTGAAAGAGATTGATAGGCTATATCAAAAGATGGTGTCACTGCAACTTCTCAGACCAGAAGATACTGTCACATTTGGTGAAGAGATTGTTCAGCCACCAAGCCCAAGGTATAGGTCAGGCACTAGCAGCATCTATCGAATCCCCAACACTTCAAGGTTAAATCTGTCTATCCCTGCTGGTGTGCCAAAGCTTGAAGGACATGAAGTCATTGAGGGGGAGAAGGGTCTGGTATACAGGGACTTAAATGGTGCCCTTAGGTTTCAGAGAGAAGCTGAACTTGAGAAGGTTGATCAAGAACAACTCATACACCTAATCAGGTCAGCTAGCATGCTTCCTACAAATTCAAGAATCAGAAAAGCTATTCTCGATGAAGCCTTGGCAAGAAAATTCAGATACCTGCCCTCCAAAGACAAGTATGAACTTGAAGCTGAGCTTGGCATAGTGAAAGAGGAGGAGATGTGGAGAGATAAATAAATTAGATCTTTTGTAATAGTTAGTTTCTGTAAATATTTATTCAATGATATAAATGAGGCTTGACACAGAAAATCTACAAGTACAAGTCTCTGGGCGACCAACCCTACTGTCAGAGACTAAAAACCTTTCAACTACAAAAGTTTACAAGTACAAGTCTCTGAGCAACCAACTTATCATTAGAGACTAAAACTTTTCTGCAACAAGTTTGTCTAAGGGAGCTTTGACTTAAACCATTTAGGGGGAGATTGTTGAGTCACTGATCGCTGAACTCAAGATGGTCACTGATCACAAAGATTAAGGGGGAGTCATTAATCGCTGATAAGTGAAGTCACTGATCATGCTATATGTTCACAGTCTCTGATCTTCTCAATAATGTTCCATGAAGAAAATGATTCAAGTCAAGCTCCTGTTGTTGAAGTTTATGGTCGCTGTTCATATCTTAAACTAGTAGATGAAGATCTTATCAAGATAAAAGACTCAACTATGTGTGTCGCTGATACTCATCTTTCAGCGAGAGTCTCCAAGTCTTTTTGAGTTCTCTCTTCTGCTGAATAAAAGAAGTCACTAAAGATTAGCTGTTCAAGTCATTCTTTAGAGCATGTTAGCTCGCATCGAGAATGAGGAGAATTGATGTTTCTATCAGTGACTGCAGCATTAAATGCCGCATTAAATAAGAAGTTAACATTCGGCGTTATTACGGCGCAACACGTGTTCCTCGAAACTTGAAAAGAGTAACGTGGAATCATCTGATTGGTTTAAGGTACAAGGTAACATTTTCCAAGACAGAATGTCGAACCATGATGTATCACATCTCAACTACCTCACCAATCAAGCAGCGACACGTGTCATTCCAGATCCGGAAATTAAGGATTTCAGCGTCTACAAATAGCGTAGTATGTTGTACTTCATTTTGTGTCGATTGTTTGTATTGTTACTTGTTTGTCAGTAACTAGTTTGTCTAAAATACAAACAACACTAGCGAGTAAACTATTAGCGTGTTTGTCCACTATTAGTTTACCTCAGCGAGTGAGCAAGTTAGCGTGTTTGTCCACTACTGCTCATCTCCTTTTGTAATAGCTGTATTGTTTGATTTAGATTAGCTTTGGCTAATCTATTCCGCAATCAACAAGAGATAATTTTATCAATAAAAGAATTTATCTTTCAGCTAGAATTGCATCAGCAACTGAACTGCTTATTTTACTTATATATATTTGTGTTCATATTGCTATCACCTTAATACGGTTAAAAACTTGATAAATAAGTTAACACACTAAAACAGAAAAGTTTTTAATTGTATTCAACCCCCCCCCCCTTCTACAATTAACTCACTATTAACGATTCATAATCACTAACATAATAGTGATTAGGGACTCACAGCATATTTGTCCAATATATACACATGCCACATCATACAAATCCTATGTGTCACCACCATATAAAGAAAACTTGATGATATGGATTTTCCTACACCCTTATTCCATATAAGGTAATATTCAATTAAAATTTATATTACAACTATTTTCATTTAATAAGGTAATTAATAAAATTAAATTATACTATCTTAATTCAAAATAACGTGTCATATAATAACACTTATAACTTTTAATTATAGTTCAAACTCATGACATCATTTAATATATTATTTCCTTCTTATTTTAACCTTTTAGTTTTTCATCTTAATCTTAACTCTTATTACTCTAACTTTCTCTAACTTTTTCTTTTTTAAAAAAAAAATAAATAAATAAACTTTTAGTAAATTATGAGAACTTACTTTTAATGTAATTATATCTTTCATTAAAGTTTTGTTAATTTAATTTTTTTTTATTATCATCTTACAGATTAAAAAAATTCAGTTTCTATTATTTAGTAAACTGAATACAAACTTTATGGATAGGCAGGTCAAGGTCATCATCTATTTTTAAAAAGTTTTTTTTTCTATTTTTTTTTAATCTCACACAACTTAATTACAATTTAGTATGCGAATGGTAAGATGTGTATTTCTATTAATTCTATATTACTTTTCAAATCTATATAATGTAGGTATATATTTGATTGTTGTAGAATGATTTATATATTGTGCATATATATGTACATTAGTTATTCAATAAAACGTCTAAATTGTTATAGTAATTTTTACAATTTATTTTTTCTAAGACTATTAACGTACACATTGTTTATTAATTGTTGCAAGGGTAACATATTATAACTATAGGAAACGGAAATGTCACAATGACTAGATAATTTTTGTTAGCTAGAAAAATGTCAATTTATAACATACGCGTCTTTTTTAACCTTTCCATTTCATTGATGTATTGTGGAAAAAATATGCTATTATTAATTCATTTTGAGGGGTTAAAATTTATAAAGTATCACTAATACCAATAAAAAAAATTCCTTTTATAATCTGAAAGTTTTCACAATTTCATATATCATGTTGACTTGTGATTCACATATTGCGATATTTTATAATGCTAACCGTGCATCATACGGGTTTAACACTAGCTATATATATAATAGATATGCAATTTGATATCAGTTCGCTTACGTAGCTTTTGTGGTTGAGCGAGTAGTCTAATACGGAGTAGTTAATTTTGCCACCCCTCAAAGGCCTCAAATATTAGATGTGGATTGGCCCAATTTCTTTTTGGTAAGTTTACCCATTCAAATATTAGATGTGAGGACTGACCCAATTTCGTTTTGAGTTAAATACTATCTTTTCTTTTTCTGTGTTTTTATTATTAAAACACAAAAATTTAAATATATATAAAATGTAAGTTTATATATACAAAGATTATCAATTTATCATATATATATATATAATGTTGAATAAAATGTATAAATATTTCTTACTATGTATATAATTTACCTAAAAGATTTTAAAGCGATTAAATATAATTTTTTGCTATTAAATTTACGATTTGTTTATGAAAGGTAATACTTAATCAATTTTATTATTATGTAATATTTACTTTATTTTGATATCTAGTACATATTAAATCTGCTAAGTTTGTTTATTGTATAAAATTTAGTCATATTATTGTAATAAGTATAATATCGAACCAAGTCAAAATATTAAACAACTTTGTTAAATTAAAATTATAATTCTTTCATTGTAACATATTGGAAATGACTTTTTTTAAAGTAAATATGCTATTATATATATTCTATTCTATTTTACATTAAATTAGTTTCATATTACTATATTTTATAATGTGTAGATGCTATAAAATGTATCAAAATATTTTGTATATTTTTTTATTTTGAAACAACGATTCTGAGAACCGCAGCGAAGCACGGTTTCATTTTCCTAGTTGTACACATGGACATCACTAGATAAAATTTGGAATAAATTATGAGATGAAATATGAACATATTAGATTATTTAACCCCTATTTTCTTAAAGATATAATTCATGAAAATTTATTAAAATATAAATCAAAAGCAACAACATTAATAATCAGTTGATCTATAGTACAGTAATATAATAGAGTCAAATCAGACGCTCCACTATATTATTTATATTTTATTTTTATAATATATGCTTTGAAATTAGAGAATCTTCTTGAAAAAAATAAAGGGACAATAAAATTATGCAGGTAATAATTATAGGATAAGTGACAAAAATCAGCTACATATTGCTACAAGGTATTCCAACTACACAACGAAGCGGATGATTTTGTGTTGGGAATCTCTGCAAAGCTTATATAACCTTTAGAAGTTTCAACATGCTCAGTAAGATTACACATTAGATTCCACATCATTTTTCCTGACATGGAACAGGTTACAATTTTAGATTATTTTTTTCTTGTCTCTCTTTATTTTATTGTAACCTCAACAAAACCAATTTGAGAATTGCACCAACATCAGATCCCCACCCAAAATTTTCGTTGACCACCTGCAAATCTGATGCTCACCCATCTTTCAATAGTATGTAAGTCGGTCTCCATGGTTAGTCATTAATGATGAGTTAGATGTGTCCAAAACAAAGCAAAGGTGGATAACATAACAAGGTTAAAATTATGCACTTTTTTTCATCGATATTTGGATTTGGATGATGATTCGTACACCATCACATTTTAACCATATACCGCTATATATACTCTACATTATACATCTCTGTAAAACCTATTCGGTGTACGACCAAAATATGGTGATATACAAATTACCACAACCCATAATATAGTGGTCACCAGGGTTAAAGTAGTAATAATTCAGTGCAATTCTAGAACACATACTAGTTTTCATTCCGAACGTGCACTTATTAGGACAAATGAAATTTAAAATAAAAAAATTATACATTATTCTCGTTTCCATTTCTTTCCTTGAACAAAAAACTAACAATAATGATCAACAATAGCACTATCGCTTTATATAAGCTTTTTCACAAATTTTCCTATATGATGATTAAATTGAATGATCAATTATCGTCAATTTCTCATCAACATCTAAACAGGTTATCATGATAAATCATAAACAACTAACATATGAGTTTATCATTATATATTGATACACCCAAAGGCAAAGTTTTATTTCTCCTTAACTTTTTCTCTCCACCTAAAAGCTAAAATCATGCACATATACCTTTTTTTATTTTAAAATATCTTCAAATTCTGGATTACCAAGTTATTGAAGGTTGAATAATAAATACTTTAATTAAATAATATACAATATAATGGATGCAATACACGTTTTGAATCATTATGTTAAAATTAAAGTAACTAATATTTATGTATAAAGGTTAATACTTAAAATACAAACTAACATAATTAATATTATAATCCAAATAAGAAAAATGTAATGTCTCAAGTATGAATAAGGTAAAATAATGACAAAGTTGGATGAAAGCTAATCGAATAGATGAATTGATTACCCTTGTTTTATAATGTACTTCATGTGTTCAATACAGCTCACTGATAAAGTTTAAGATATGTTTGAAATTTTTGCAATCTCAAAATTTGTATTTCCTAATTAACGTTTAGGTAATTAATAAATAATGAAAAAAAATCTGGCTTTTAACTCCCTTTAACATGAATTACGGGATGCTAGGTCCTTAAACCAAATCTACACATTTTAGATGTGCGATATAATATCTGTTATTTTCTACAAAGTCATCTATCAGTTAAACTCTGTAAAAAAATGACGCTCGCAAACCTAACTAGCATGTAAAGTTATAATGGAAAAATCACAAATCTCGTCCTTTGACTAAACCAATTTAACAAACTAATCATTTAACTTTAATTTTAACAAAATAATCATACTTTTTGCGCTATAATAACCGATAACAGCGCGCACGAATTAAAGATTGCAATTATAAACCTATATTCAAAATTCAAATGGCTAATTAATCTTTTTTACCAAAGTCAAATAGTTTTAGCGAGAGTAAAAAGAAAAAAAAAGCATTATCGCCCCTAGGCCCAAGGCGATCACCGACCACACCATTCAATCAATGGATGACACGTCGTCCAATGTTTGAATAATAATAATAATAATAATAATAATAATAATATAATAATAATAATAATAATAATAATCATTCCAAATAATTCGTTATCGCTATTATCGCTAGGTTGGGCGATAATGGATTAAATTATATAATTTAAATGTCAACACATGTAAATCGTTTATTAAAAATAATATTATAATCGTCCAAATAATTCATTTTCGCCGTTATCGCTCGGGTGGGCGATAATGAATCAATTTATATTATTTAAATAGCCCACACATGTGAATCGTTTACCTCTTGAGAGCTCTTTGACTCTTTTTTATTGAATTTAGTGCTAAATTATTAAACAACCATTTGACAATGTGTATTAAATGCGTTAGTTTTGCTTTTAGTTCATTAGCGTTCGATAGGGCGCGAAAAGTACGATTATTTTGTTAAAACATAAGTCAAATGATTAATTTGTTAAATGAATTTAGTCAAGGGACGAGATTTGTGATTTTCCCAGTTATAATTATATACAAACCTAAAACATACATATACATCAAGTAACTAACTAATTTTGTTTCATAAAGCTAGGTTAGTACAAAGTAAAATTTCTACAAAATAAGAAATGCAGGTTATGACAAATAATCAAAAAGTTAAAAAGGAAATGTAGAAAATAAATTAAATGTTTCCTCATGGTTTCCTTTATCAATGGTTTAACATATTAATATTAATTATTTTCATTCATATTCCTTCTGTTTTCAAATTAAAAAATACCTACTTAAAAAGTATTTTTCAATAATCGATATCAAGATTTGAGAAAACATATATTGATTACTTATAATGTTTTGAGCTATGTATATTGTCCAACGTTGGCCGACTTGACGGGTTCCTATTGTCATCCATGCTAAATTAATAAGGCTTTTAGTTCTGAATTCACCACTTCTTTAGCTCTGTAATTAATTGCACTTTTGAAAATCTTTGACTTCGTAAGATTTCAGCATCAATCCTACCATGACACCATTATTAAGGCGAAACTTGTTAGAATGAAATCATTTGCCTGATATAGTTGATGATGCTTCTATCGTTTGTTTAGTTATGTTACTTGTGTTGTTGTGTCTCTTCGTAGTTGGAAAAAAATAAAAAAAGTCAGTCCAAGTCAACTTAAAAAAATCCAACTTTGTGGTAATTTTATTGTCACTTAAAACATATGAAAAAAATACTATCTAATAAACATTAGAGATGACAAACAAATCTCAAAACATAAAATAAAAACTTCAAATGAAACAAAAAAATTGCTCATAATGAACAAATTTTTACAAGTATAATACTTGCGGGTTAAGAAAATTAATCAAAATTCTGAAAAGGAAATGTAATATAATAAAATTAATAAAGTTTCCTTTTGATTTCCTTTATCTATTTCTCTAACAAAATTTAATCTAAATTAATTTCTTTCCAATTCCTTCTGTTTACTTTAATTTCTATACAAAATAAAATAAAATTTCCTTTAATTCAATTTTAAGTATACCTTTTTTTACCTACTTCAAAGTTAAGCTTTTATTTACAATAAATGGAAAAAAAAAAAAAAAAAAAAAAAGATAACAAAAATGCATAAGTTGATGTAAAATGATATAAAAAATAAAATATCACTTCATTTAAGATTTTATTTACAATAGTATTAATGGTGTACATTCAAAATCTGTTACTTCTAGTTGGGCACCCGTATTCTTGATTTTAGTCATTTTACTGTCATATGACAAATTTCTCAACTCCCGCGACAATTCGACGAAGTAGCTTGCACAAACGCAAAATGATATGACTTGAGAAGTCAACTTGGAACCTCATGCATGCTGCTCCGACTTCAACTTTCCTTTTAAAATCCAATGATTGTTCCTTTGTTAAAAGAAATTGCAGATCAATTATAATTTTAATAAGTTGTTCTGCGCCGTAAATACGAAAACTGCTAGATGAATTAGCACTAGTTGTGTAATTTTTGATAACATTTATCATCAAAGTATGTGTCACTTTGTCCGGGTATATATATTAAGTTTACCCTTTTTTATATAACTTACGTCATATTCAAATTTTGCGTCAAGGGATAAAGTTTCATTTTGTTAATAGAATTTGACATCTATGTATTTGATGCAAAAACTTAAACCTTAAGCTAGTAGTATCAAAAAGAAAAAAAAATGCTAGACCCCTAAAAAAAGAGAGGGCAATTACAGTAATAGTCATGCCAACAGTACCTAGTTTATTATTTCTTGTGTTACGTTGATGATTTTCCAAAAGTCAAAATATCGTGAATTCCCTGTTTAAAAATACATATAATACATGGTTAGAGTATATATGATCAAGTTTCTACCGGGCAATAAAAAGATAAGGAATAAAAAACTTATGATACTCTACCGGTGACAGCATATTATGTAAGTATCGCAATATTTTAATTGTAATTGGTCGTTTTTTAAATATCTAAAAAGTAGAAAATGTGTTTTATTAGTTTTTAATATAACTTCATATGAAAAACGTATTGAAAGACGTCCCCAAATAATTTTATAGTACTTTTAGTAAATTCAATTTTCATATTTACGATACGATATAAATGCAAACTTTTTTATACTTTTATTTTATATCTAAATAGATTACCGGTAATGAAGTTACATAATGAGTCAAGAGACTTTCAAAGGGGTTTTGTTTATAAAATTGAATTAAAATGGATTTAATTGAAAATTTTGATTGATGACATCATCAATGAGTTTCTATATTATACTATAGTTAAGATTATTATTCGAATTGGCATTAATTAATTACGGAGTAATAATTATTTTCCTTTGTCCAGATTGGGAAGATACCCGTAAGTAGGAGTGTTATTCGAACGGATTATCCGGATTTCGGATTATTCGGATCGGATTATTTGGATTTTGACAATCTCAAGTTGATCCTTAATCCAATCCAAATAAGAAATGGATTAATCGGATACGGATTATCGGTTCGGATTGGTATTCGGATTAAACGGATTTATCCGATTAAGCTCAAGTTGGGTGTGTGTGATCGAGTAAGACTAATTTTACGTTTAAAACAATTATATAAACAAACATAATATGTAACGATAGATCATATTATAACATTCAAACTCCAATTTCAACTTCTAACATACAACTTAATCAAAACATATTTGTAGTTTCTAAATCAAATAAACTTCTAGATGGTACAAAAATATCACGAAGTAGTATATAGTGTAATAAAAGATTTTATTTGTGATTAATACTCTTATGGTATACATTGCATAGTAATATATTATTAAAAATATATTATTTAATTACTTAATTCTTATTCGGATTATTCGGATATATCCAAACATTTTGATTTTGATCCGTTATCCTATCCGTGTAATCCATTTAAGCAATCCATAATCCATTTAAGCAATCCGTAATCCGAATAATCCTGTCAATTTAACCTAAATCGGATTGGATCGGATGGATTATTCGGATGAAAGTGACACCCCTACCCGTAAGCGACTCCACAACACCGAGAGCCACGCCAAACACATACGTCGTCAAGGTTCGTCACCACACAAAATAAACCATTTTCCATTTTATTAACAAATTACTTTGCATACCTATATCACTAAATATACAAACCGTAAAGTAAAAAAAAACGCATAATAAGGGTGCGTTTAGTAACATAAAAATTTCTTCATTTATCCTTTTCCATTATTCTATAGTTAGAGAGGTGTTTTACATCTCTAGAAAAGCATGAAAAATCTAGAAAACGTGGTTAGTTGTAAAGGTGGAGTTTTCCTTTTCCAAGGAAGAAGAGATGGAAAACTTAGACGCATTTAGTTGCAGAAAAATTTATTCATTTTTCTTTTTTCATTTCCCTATAGAATGAGAAGTGTTTTTACCTTTCTAAAAAAACATGGAAAATCTAGAAAACGTGTTTAGTTGTAAGGGGTGAAGTTTTCCTTTTCCAAAGAATAGTAGAGATGGAAAACTTAGAAAACCACTAAAAGTAGTTTTCTACTTTGTAGTTATAAAAAGAAAAAACAAGGATTTCTCTTTTCTTAGAAAAGTTTTTTATAAAATTCAAATTTGAACACGTTTTCTAATTTTCTTGTTTTCTTAGAAAATAATTCTAGAAAAGTTAGGAGCTTTCTGTAACTAAACGCACCCTTTGAAAACCATCAAAATAGTTTTCAACTTTGTAGTTATAAAAAGGAAAACGAAAATTCCTTTTCTTATAGTGTGTTTGACAAAACTAGCTGTAGATGGAGTTGGAGATGGAGCTGGAGCTGAAAGTTGGAAGCTGGAGATGGAGATGGAGCTTTTCTTTGGGGCTGGAGCTGGAGCTATTAGCTTTAATATGTGTTTGGGCAAACTAGTTGGGGCTGAAGTTTATTACGTATAATTACGCAAATCTTAAACCCTTATAATTGATTTAGGGTATTGGCTTAAATTTACAATTTGTCATATCGAAAAATACCAATTATACCTCTTGAAATGTAAACAATAATATATTTTTAGAAGAGTCAACTTAACATTTTACATATTCAATATTTTCATTTTTAGAAACAATCCTTATTTAACCAATTACATAAATCAACGTCTATATTTTTCTTAACCAATTATTACGCAGATAAATAAGTCCGGGCATAATAGATATTTATAAAAATGACAATAAAATAAAGAGATGAAATAAATAAATTATCTTTCAATAAATAAATTCTAACTTTTATGATCACGCTACTTCGTATATATCACAATAAATTTATTATATTATTTACTATATCTATGACATATTATTTGTATCAACTATGAAATGATTAATCATAATGATTGATTTTTCAAATATCATTTCCGCCGCATGGCGCGGATCATTTACTCGTGTACATGATTATTTACAATTCCAAATTTTTAATAATTATAAGAAGAGTATTGTAGTAATTTAATAATTAAGAGATGATGATTCTTTGAAGAAACTAGTTTTAGTGGCTTTTAGTTTAGGAGATTATTATCTAAAGAATCCCTATTCTAGTTTTTTATGCCAAACAAGCATTGTAAATTTTGAAGGGATAAATATTCTCAAAATTAGAATCTCAATCTTCAATAATCCCTAAGAATTCTCTAAATTTGGGTTGCCAAACATACCCGTAACTCCGTAAGAAAAGTTTTTTAGAAAACTCGAATTTGATTACGTTTTCTAATTTTCTTATTTTCTCAGAGAATTTTTCTAGAAAAATGAAGATTTTTCTGTAACTAAACGCACCATTAATTACCCACCACGTCTCCACCTGACATCTCAATTCCGCCACGTCATAGTATACGTTGTCATTTGGTACTTTGGTAGTATTATATAATCTTAAATTATATAAGAAACATTTTTATGATATCATCATTTTAATTTCATTTTAATTAAGTTTAATTTGTTAACTAAATTCTTTAATAGTTGTAAATTTTAAAATAAGATCATTAACTTATTAAAAAAGATTTTTTTAATAAACCACTCACTCACATATAAACATAAATTTAATTCATTAAATCAAAACATTATCCAAAATATTCCGGCAACTGGATCTTCGGTCAACTTCTGAGTACGATCTCGTGTATCTACCGGTTATTGGATTAGATCTGTCGTTGAACAGATCTTCGATCCGACTGCTAAGTAAAATGACGGTGTTAGCGAAGTTAAACCTCGACAGAAACATGATTTTCGGTACGCAAACCCTCGCAACTTGGAACGGAAACGTACATAAGAATATGTCGACAAATTATTCAATTAAAGTTGGTTTGTTAACGAGATAACCAAGAAATTTCGATGCTCCATTATATATGATCAGTTATTAATCATGTACGGTGATAAATTAATTGTAATATTTATATATAAGTAGTTTTGATGAATTTAGGTTATACCGTCGGAGTTGAAACCAAAATGTACAATAAAAAGGAAAGAGATATAATTTGAAGAATGGGAATCGATTAAAGGGATAGTACAGAAGTATGATGTGGCAGCCAATAACTGGTCATATTACTACGGAGATGGTTAATTGTTTGCCAAAAAGATTTTGGCCAAAGGCCATAAATTTGGCCAGAAAATATCAACGTCAAAAAAGATGATGTACACGCGTATATAAATAAGTTACATGGAAGCCGCCTCGTCAGTTTATGTGTACATGATTTGCTAACATGGGAGTCCCGTCATCATAATTACTTAACTCGAAATAAAATTTGAAAGTTTGTTATGTGCAATAATAATAAAATTGGTTCGTTACCAAACTCGTCAAAAAGGTGAAAGTGATCACGGTTAGATGTTGATGATGATCCAGAATTTTGATGAAAGTAATCTAAGTGCAAAATCCATATTTCTCTTGTGAGGTAATTACATCCAAATTCGTTTTTTATACTTTTATCTACATTGGTCTTTAAGCAAAATTTGTTTTTATAATGTGTGTATCGTATGTTAATGTAGAATCAAATTTGGTATTCCTTGAAACAGGGACTGGTGCTCACCAACGCAATAGTTAACGAGGATGCATACACTTTTAGGTAATTTGTTAACGAGGATGCATACTCTTTTGATCATGCTTAACATTTCTGCATGTATTTATAGATAACCTACATATGATTGGCAGCCAGTCACGTGTTTCGATTGTGCCCGCTCATTTGGGCTGACTTTTGATTTCAACCATCGTATTTGCCTGATTGTTTCGTAGGCAGGATCAAATTTATAGTTCATTCTGAACCATTGATTAAAACCACGCACTCCTTGAAACTGCCTGTGAAAACGTCCACCCACGTTCGCAGGGTCGAAACCAGTTCGGGTTTGTCTACCTCCATTAAACTGATGAAGTTATGTCTTATGAGTATCTAAGCTCTAAGAACACTTTCTGTTCATGTTTAGTATAATCGGTAAAAAATGACAATATTTTTATAATAATACTTTCTATGACTTATAGTTCAAGTAAACATTTTTAATTCATAAAGAGTAAAAGGAAAATAGTAAAAGTATATGTATCTTTTCAGTAATACCTTCTTGTGGATTTATCACTTCACTATAATGATAAAACATGATCTTTTCTTCTCAAATGCACTAAACTTTTTGCACATCAGTACTGAAATTTTTTCCATGCCTTCTATCAATGAGAATAACTACTTAAACCGGTGATCGTATATTGGTATGCCATTAGATCCCTCCCAACGGTAATCGGTTTTGCCAACCCGATTTAAACAACCTATTATTCCGTACACCACTCTCAAACGTGGTTAAACCACTTCCTAACCACTTCTATCATATCAGCGCTACATCAGCTTTCCACTAACTAATTCAAAATTGATTCGTCCGTGCTAACACCTTAACCACTTCCAAACCATTTTATTTTCATTTTAATTATTTAATACAAAACAAACTAAAATAAAACATAAAAAACGAATTTTATTATGTGGGGCCCACATTTTTCAAGTGATTAACCAAGTGGTTTGAACTAGAGGTGTTCATGGACGGTTAACCGAATGATCCGTTAACCGGAGACCGGTTAATCGGATCCCCGGTTCATCATTTTCTTGAACCTAAAGCGAAAATGAAAAGTTCGGTTAACCGGTAATCGGTTAACCGTCTTTTTCGGTTCGGTTATACGGTTAACCAATTAACCGGCTTTAATTACCAATCATTTAAAATATAATTATCAAGTAACAAATACACACTCATTGATGAATACTTGTTATAAATTCTAAATGTTAATCATTCCAACAATAAACGTAAAGCTTTTTAATTTGGTAGAAAACATGAATGTATAATGTCGCACCCCCAAATTCGGGTTGCGGAAGTGAATCGGGTCGGGGCGCGACTAATCAATAATCACAAGCTCAAAGAAATAATGAACGACCACTAAATGCGTCGTTCTACATTGTATTAATAAAACCAGAGTTTACATCAAAAATATTGTTTACATTAGCTCAGTTCCTTGAAATTGAGAGATTTACATTACATAATTAATCTATACAAAATATAATAATGCAATTAAATCTCCGATTGTTTGAATGCAAAGACTCGAGCTAATAACTCTTGATTGGGCAGTCATACTACTGCTGTGTACCTGTCATACATGCTAAAATTGGTCAGCAAAACGCTGGTGAGCTCACAGGTTTGTATGTCAACACATATTTGTATGAACCGCAAGATTTATTTGAATTTAAAATGCAATTAAGCAAAATAAAAGTTATACAGCCATGAGCACATAGTCTGAGCTTAACTTGAGTGTCGGGTCCAATTAAGGAAACCCAACTGAGGTGCCTCCTACGAGTGCCTAATCTAAACTCGTCTTCCCAAATGCTAATACGTCCGTTTGACCAGTTAGTGCGTTCTAACCCGGACGAGGATTGTCAATCCTATATGATATCATATACTAACATTCACGCTACAGATGTATTACCAAACTATGTTATGGAGGGCTTTAAATTGATTAGTGAAAACAACTCACGTAGTATTTAATTGAATTGTACTTGCGTTCAACTTGTAAAACAAAACGAGCAATGATATCACACCCCTGAGTAAAACAGTAAAATAGGGGCTATGAGACTCACCTGAGCCTTGAGTGTTTATCGAAATAAACTTGAATTGATTAGCTGTGAATTGATGTCCGAAGACTCGTAACCTGAGGGTGTCCACGACACGCGATGGTTATTAATTGCTTTGGCATCTTAAAAAACTACCTTTGTAGTTGTTTGTTCAACTATAATGTCCAAATTACCCCGATTTGGTTGTTTAACTTGAGTATTTGAAAACGTGTACGGCCTGTTGGTGATTGTTTGTAATAATAATCTTGACATTATTTTCTTGTTTTCGAAGTGTTATACTTATAAGGTATATACCAATGTGTTTTTGAAGTCGTATTGTATAATGGTTTGAGGTTTTATAAGTTCAACAATTAGTATAAAAAATGGTTTAAAACCTTCTGTTTTTAGCGTCACTTATAGCGACACTTAGGGTTTAGGCGTCATTCAAGAAGTGTCGCATGAAATTGTGGATTCTGGATTAGTAGCGTCACTTGATGAAGTGACGCATCAAGGGCAACACTTAAGCAAGTGTCGGATGTAAGTGTCGGATAACGGTGTTAGGCGTCACTAGGCAAGTGACGGATACAAGTGTCGGGTGGGATCTTAATTTGATTATAGGCGTCACTTAGGCAAGTGACGTTAGGAGTGTCGGTTGAGAGTGACGGATATTGAAATCGTGACACTTAGGCAAGTGTCGGGAAAAAGGGGTTTTATGCGGCACTAGGGTAAGTGACGCAAGGTTAGAGCTTTTAGCGACACTCAATGCGTCACTTAAGTGACGCATCAAGTGACGCTATACTGCACCGGCCTATGCGACACTCACGTCTGTTCGACGGATTTTGAGCCAAAAACGTGTTTTCCGGTCACCGTTTGGCCCAAATCTTTTACCCACCGATATTTAGACATTTCAAGCTATTACAAACAACAAACAAGTGAAAATAAGTAGAATCGTAGAGTTTCGGGATTTGTCGGAAACTTACAAACTTAATGCCGGAGAAAACCGAAAAGAGGGAAATGTTGATCGAGATGAGGTGATCGTTTTTCTCTAAAGAAGCTTCGAGATTGGAGGTCGTTTTGTGGTGTTATTTTGAGAATTAAGGTGAAGGTGGTGTGGTGAAGTTTTGAGAGAAAATGAAAGAGAGAGAAGAGATTGGTGATGATGATGAAATGGAGAAAGGGGTGGGATCCTCCCCCCTTTTTGGCTGATTTCGGTGGGGGCCCACCGAGGTGTGGGTCTCCATCTTTAACCCGTGTATTTGCGCTCCGTGCGGTGTTCGTTTTACCGCTCGTTTAAATGTTTAAATACTTATTTAATACATCTGAATATACGTTATAAAATACAAATAATTTCTCGATGTTTTTATTGAAGTATTTCATAAAATACTTTATAATTGCGATATCAAATATAACTTAAACTTGTTTTGTTTGTTCGCGCGTTTAATATTTTAATCGCGTAAATGTTGTTTGTACAATACGAATTTGGTTTGAAATATTATCAAAAATTTTTGGACATAATAGTGTTATTAAATGATACTATATTATTTAATAAAATTATTCACCAACGTCCGTATTAATTGAATCGAATTACATATG
Source organism: Pseudognaphalium luteoalbum (assembly GCA_963422505.1). Lineage (NCBI taxonomy): Eukaryota > Viridiplantae > Streptophyta > Magnoliopsida > Asterales > Asteraceae > Pseudognaphalium > Pseudognaphalium luteoalbum. The sequence goes on from OY730194.1 coordinate 2,179,253, forward strand.
ATTTGAATTGAGTACGATTTAATCAAATTGTATACTTGTATATATTCAACAATATATATTAATTGTTACATTAATTAGCGTAACACATAATTAATCACATGTATTACACTTGATTAGGCATTAATTACTAGTTCTAATTTGACGGGTGTCACATATAAACGCCGAACCAAGTTAGTCACGACACTAAATATACAACTACTAAAAATGTAGAAATGTGAACATTAATACTTACATAAATACAAAAATATAATAATCGCATTCTAAATTAGAAAATATTCAGTAATATTATCATATATATCTATATATAAACACATATTTAAAATAGCAATTTAAAATTTTCGATTTTTCGGTTAACCAGTTGTGGCAATATCGTGAACCGAAACCAAAATCGAAGAACCTAAAAAATACCGGTTCTGTTAACCGAAACCTTTAATCGATGATTATGACGATGACCAAGTGATAGAAAAAGATGACAAGGACGATCTAGATAACTAGAACGAAGGCAAGGAACCAAATAGATAAGGGTTACTTCTCGCAAGTTTGTTGAGTGACATTACTCTGTAAATATATGTAGTAGTGAAATAGATATGAGATCCTTTTTCTAAATACGTTTCTAGGTTATAACTTATAACCTTTGTATATTTGTGTATTTCTTGTCATGCCTAATTATCCATATTCAAATAAGAAAGTTGGCAGATTATCACACATTTATAAACGAGTTATCACGATTTAATCTTAAACATTTGGAAAAGAGTTTTTCTCGATATAATTAAGGGAGTAATAAGTTATTTTTTTAATTTTTTTTTTTGAATTTCTGAATTCATTTTGTCATTCTCTTCCGATTTCCTTTCCCTTTGTAGATCAAGAGTGGGGTTCTTGGGCGCAGGTCCATTAACGTACAGAGTGTACGCAGTCTGTTCTACACACCATATAGTTGATACACAATACAAGTGATACACAATACACACCATATAGCACATCATATAGTTGATGCACAGTACAACTGATACACAATACACACCATATAGCAGGTATACAAATACTACTGACACACAATACAACAGATACACAATACACACCATACAGATTTACAACTTTTAACACGTTCATTGTGTATCATACAAAATTTAAATAAAAACTTACAAATTTTAATATACAAATTTAATATGTTCATCGTGTATCATTAAATAATAATATATGTTTATTGTGTATCATCTTCTTCATTCGCTGCTATTGCAAAAGAGCAATAAATATTACAAACTAAAACTATATATCGCATCAATGATCAATTTAACCTACTAAATCAACTAAAACTATCTAACCAAGCAAATTAATTATAAAATTACGAGAATTAAAGTTGTTAACAGGCTATAAAGATTCATACTTTTAGTTTCTAAAATCATCGCTTTTAGCAAATTATTTATAAAATTACGAGAATTAAAGTTGTTAACAGGCTATAAAGATTCATACATTTAGTTTCTATAAAGATTCATACTTTAAATTAATTATAAAATTGCGTGAAGGTAGAAGGTGAACGAAGAAAGTGAATAGAGAAGGACAGATGTCACTCTGTTGTGGCTGCATATGTTTTGTACGGAGAAGAGGCTGCGTATCTAAACCTCGATCTGTAGACCAAAAACCCACCTACCGCTAAAATTGGTATTCTTTCTCCATCTTTCATCTATATATCAAGATCATCTACAATCTCATCATCAAAAGTCTTTCTTCTAGATCCGAGATCTCGGTTCCCCTGTCTCATTTGTCATGAGTTTGTAATAATGGTTACATTTTTGTTCGTTTATTGGTATTGTATCTGATAACGAAAAAACATATTTGTCTACAACTCAAGTTATTCAGTGGACTTTAGTTTATGCAACTCATACCGAAATCACATAGAAGACATGTCGCACCTGGCACAAATGGCGCTGACAAAGGAATTCTAGTTTCCATCAAATCTCGTGGTAGTTTCTTTCAATTGGTTTTTGTTGTTGGTTTCTTGCATGACATTCAAGCGTATGCATCGTATCAAACATTTCACCTATTTAAAACAGTGTCCCTTGCATCGTCCAAATATTACACATCATCATATATGATGTATTATTTCATTTTGAATGATAATTGCATCTTTTAATTAATACTACTGAACTTACAAATATCAATGTAATTGTGTTTTATATAAGGTCATGCATCTCATGAGGCCCCCGCCCCCCAGCTAAATTTACTATTTTACTTTTTGGACCCTCCCAAATATTTAGCAATTAAAAGTATTTATCGGCAATATCAATCTTTAGCAACTAAAATTCTTTCTGAGCTCCTTTTCCAAAGCTAAATAACAACTAATCTAATTAATCTAGCTATTTGACCGTTTATTTATGTAAGATAAGATTAATTAATCTTTGACCGTTCAGGATTTCTGCATGTAAGATTAGTTTAATTTTTGGATGCTTAGTTATTATCTCAGTCATCTTACTAAAACACACATATATAGTGTTTTGAAAACCGGGTTGAACCGGCCGTTCGGACCGGTTCAACCGGAAATTTTGAGGATTTCGGCCGGTTGAAAACCGGTTTTGACCAAGTGTTGACTAGTCAACGAACCGGGCGGTTCGGTCAAAACTGTGTGGTTCGGTCAAAATCGAGCGGTTCGGTCAAAACCGGACGGTTCAACCGGGAACCCGACCGGTTAACTCGGTTTTTGTTTTTTTAAAAAATAATTAGGTTTTTGGGCCGGTTTTGGGACGGTTCGACTGGTCCGATCAGACCGGTTCGACTGAAAATTGAAGGATTCCGGTCTGGTCCGGTTTTCGGTTTTAAAAACATTGCGCATATATAATAAAGTTCCTTTGTCTAACCCTTGTATTTGAAATATTGTATTTAGATATTCTCTTCATTTAAGTATGATTTTGAAATTTGAGGTTTGATTGCTGTATGTGTTAAGCGTACTCGGTACTCCTAATATGATTTGAAATAAGACCACACTTCAAGTGGTAGTGTTTATCTGTTTGTTGATAAATTTTGTTAAAGGTGTTTCTTTTATAATTTGTATGTTGTTAAATGATTAAATAAGCTAGATGTAACTTCATATTCAATATGCGAGATCCTGATGATATATAGGATAACAAGTCGTTGATTTCAGAGTTATAATTTCCTTTTTTTTTTTTTTTTTCTAGAACTTTCAGGATACTTTTATATATGTGTGTTTGGGCATGGATGCCTAATGAAGTAGATGATATACTTCCATTGTTCCGGCCCCCTGATAAAAAAGTTCCAGTTCCGCCACTGAGCACAAGGTCTGGCATATATACACGATACACGATGGTCGATAATCTTTTAGATTTATTCAGAAACTAGGTTACAAACCCGTGATTACACGGATCTTTTAAAATGATTTTGTACATATAGGTAAGTTAACATGTATTCATTAGTTACTTAATTATTAATAATGTTAAGTGTTAACTTATGAAATTCTATAGTTCTTGGGATAAATATATTAACATACACTTATAAATTAAAATGTAAGATGTTAGTAAGAATAAATGTTCAAGTAGGAACATATGTTATGGTGGGTACAGTAAGAACGAACATTTTTACTTTTAACTTTAAAATTAAATTATGTTTTAATATAAAAAATTTAATTAAAATTCTTAGAATTGTGTGCTCTTTAATATGGAATTTTTTTAAAAAAGATATGGATACATATCATAAAAAAATTAATGTGTATCATAGTATCACACATGAAAGGCTGTGATACACAACTTTAAATTGTGTATCATATTTTTTTATTTTTAATCGATCTAATTAAAAAAGGCTAAATTTTAATAATTTTGGCATAATTTTTTTGCAAAATGTGCACATATGTTGAATTTAAAAGTGAAAAAGTCATTCCTATAAGAAATGATTCTACAATAATCTTCTCCCTTAAATATAATATATATGTTAATAACTTGTGCATATGGATGTTTATTAGAATGTTACTTGGGTATATATACACCGATGTCAAAACCCTTATCCTTTGATCAAATAAGCCTGTACTTGAAACATTTCAAGTTAGGAACTAACATATTTAGCTAGATAAATATGATACTCCGTATATGTTAAGAACTTTGTGCATATGGATCTTTATTCGAATGTTACTTCCATAGACACACACCGATGTCAAATCAACCTTTCCTTCAATTCGTTTATGTAATATGTAAGTATTAAACCTGTGAATACATATAGATGTTGAATAAAACCTATCATCGTTTATTCGAATGTTAAACCAAACTTGTGAATATATATGGATGTTGAATAAAATATCTTCATTTATATAAGCTCGTGAATATACATAGATGTTGAATGCACTTTAGACTTGAATATGTATATACGAACATATATCGAATCAAACTATCTTTTCTTTATGTAAATATGTTAGACCTGTGAATACATACAATGTTTAAATCAAATTATCTTCATTAATTTGAATGCTAAATATAATCCGTGGATATAAACATATGTAGAATAAAACTATTTTCGTATATTTTAAGCTTGAACTGTACCCGTAAGTATACACATATGTCAAATAAAATTACCTTACATTTTTTGAATTTATAACCCGTAAACGCATGATTAGTAAAATAGATTATACGGCGTATATATTCATTATCTGATTGAATATATACATTATAGTTGATCAAAAGAGTTCATATTTTTGTTTTATCATTATGAGATCAGATGAATTATAGTCTTGAAACATTTCAATAGCATAGTTATTTTTGTTTATTTATTATTTTAATATTAATATAATAATATTAATATTAATACATGTAGACATGTAGTTTGCATAAATTAACATTTTGACCTAGAGATATAATTGGACTTTGTTAGATAAAAGCTATCGTGAGCTACGGTGAATATTTTTTTTTTAAATTTAAATAGTATTTCAATCTAGATGGTAATTAATGGTCTAACGGATATATTTAATAGATTAATGTTTTATTTTCGAAAGAGATTTTTTAGGTGATTCATTATTTTTAATTGGTTGATTAGAAGTTTAGTAAAATTGGAGCATTTGATTGATTAATAGCTCTTCAATTTTAAAAATTTCAATAGAACAAGTTTTCTTTTATTAATATTAAGACATTTTGATTGTGCTCGTGTCTTTAGCTATGTGGTTTTAGGCTTTTATTATTGGGTCCGATTTTATGTGTTTGGGATCTCATTTAGGTCTTTGAGTTTATAGGCTTTCAAACTTAGTTATAGATGGACTTAAGGTTGAGGGCTTTCGAGACCCAACATTCGGCATTAGATGTACTCGTATCTTTGGGCTCGTGTCTTTTGTACTAGCGTTTTTGTGTATGTGATTTTGGGCTTTACTTTGTGTCTTTTAGTTTATGGGCTTTGATATTTAATTAGGTCTTGAATTTAGTTGGGCTTCAGATTTAGTTGGACTCTGAAAGTAGTTGGTCATCTCTTATTCTTTTGACTTGTTTTTTTGTTCGAGATCAGCATTAGGTTCTTGGTCTATTTGGGCTTCAAAATTAGGCTAAGTTGTTTGACTTTGGACTTGGACTTTAATAAACTTCTCTTTTATTGAGTTTCAATTTTATTGGACTTGAGATTAATTGGGCTTTTGTATGATAACATAAGTTTTTATTCGGCTTAGCAATTTGTTTATCGAAGTTTAGTTTAGTAAATGTCTTGATAATAATAATAAGAAGAAAATATTATGTTTACATAAATTTTACAAACAAAATATACACAAAGAAGTTACTTCAAGCAATTAGGTGATTTAGTTTACATAGTGCAATAACACATTCTTTGACAATCTCTTATTATAGTCTCTAACTAATATAAATAGCAGATAATTGTAGACAGTGTAATGCATTCAACTTCACAATAAAGGGGATTTTTCAGTCCTCCATATAATATCAGATGGTGGTCTTTAAGACCTGCACCTTTTCTCACTTATGGTACGATATCGACTAAGGTATATTACGATGGGTTGAGGTGATAGTTTTACCTAAAATGACATTACATACATGAGATATTTCAGGTGGCGTATATCATGGATGTTAGGTGAGATCTGGACAATAGAGATTTTTACTTCTTTGTATGGTTGGAGTTTTACAAACCTTCTTGATAAACAATGTTTTTTTTGGTTCTTTAACCTTAGATAAGATTAGAGAGGTGGTCTGATGAGCACTTTCACATGTCGAATTTTCTTGCACTTGATAGTGTTACACATTATTACTTTGATGTTTTTATACAAAAAGAAAAAAGTTTTGTGAATGGAATTAATGAGTAATTTTCAAATGAAATTTAGTTGTAGATAGTAAAGAAAATATTAGAACTATATCATGATATGTTAAAATTTTAAAGAGTTATTGGAAGGTGAAATTAAATTTTTTAAAGAAGTTTTTTAGTTGAAATAAGAGATTTGATTAGAAACATGTTTGAAAACAAGAATAATTTCACGACCTTATTCAATATACCTAGAGGTGGCAAAATGAATGAGTCGGGTCGGGTCACGAGTCTAGATGGGTTTGGGTCTAAATGGGTCCGGGTTTAGATGGGTCATTTAGAAGGATGGGTCTAAACGGGTCCGCGTCAAATGAGTCTCGGGTCGCGTTGGGTCATCGGGTTATCAAACTTTTTTTTATTTGAGTGAAAAATGAAAAAAATGAAATGAGGTGGGAAAAAAAAATCACCCGCTAGACCCGTCTAAACCCGTTGGTTAATTGTTACACATTTAGAGGTTATATTGAAAAACCCATCTAGACCCATCAAAAAAATGGGGAGGAGACCCAACAAACCCATCCCCTCTCAAAAATTAACCAAATTGACCCATAATTAATCAATGGGTCTAAAATTGCCACCTCTAAATATTAAAATAAGTAAGTATATATTCAATCTTATTTTTGCTTGTAATCTTTTGTATGTTTGATTATAGTGCAGGGTTATATTTGGAACTTAAAGTATTGAAAGTTAGTTTGAGAAGAATAGAAGACTTCAAAGGTGCAGATTGTAATATTGTTATATTTAGTTTACACATATCATTTTTATGTAATTTTGTTATTATTATTGTTTTTGAGATATTATTGTATTTTCTCTTTCTCTCTCTCGTTTCTCTGGTTCTTGAGCCGTATACAAAAAACCCTAGTTCTCATTGATCATCTTGATCAAGTTGTATAGATTAGGTTGAGTGAATGATCTTCACATGTTGGTGATTGTATCATTGAGAGTTTTTATGTATCGGTGAGAATATTTGTTTGGTCTTGTTTTTGGTCTTTGACCGGTTGAGTTTATAGAGTGCAATATACATTGATTCTTGTGTTCTTCATGTTGATCTATCTTTCTTTAGATGGTATCAGAGACATTTTTAGTTAGATCGACATATTATTTGGTTGATTTCTTAGATCTGAGGATCTAGGGTTTCTTCGATTCTTCAGATTTGGGGTTTGTGCTGGAAATCTGGTTTTCTCATTCGATTGTTACTGGATCTGGTTTATTTTCAACATCTAGTTGAGATATTATCAACGATTGTTGATTTGTGATACTCTTGGTTGTTCCAGAGTGTTTCTTCTATTTCCGCTGCGATTTCTTCTGGTTTTTCTTTTATTGCTTGCTCGGAGTTCTTTGTGAGGAATTTCTAACTCTATCTCATATTTTAGTTCATACGTGCTTAATTGTTTGTTATCTGAAGTACTTGATATTATAATCTGTGTTGAATATCTTTTGTACTTGTTGTGTGTGATTATTAAGGTTGACTAACTCTTGTTTCTTGTGGTAGAATAAAAGTCTCTAAGTAAGACCTAGGGTGGAATCCCTTTGAGAGTCCACCTATAAAGATCACTGCTTAGACTAACCTTCTAGGTTCTATTTGTGATTGTGTATTGTTTAAGATTTCTGTGTGAATTTGTGTATTATTTGTGTGAATTTTTTGTTGTTTGGTATTGCTTGAATCTGTTTTTAGAAAGAAAAAAAAGGTAATCAAATTTCAAAAATGTCTGGGGATGATGATTCTGGAACATCTGTAACATTGATCAACAAACTTGATTTTGGAGATCCTTTGTATCTCCATGATAGTGATATAACAGGAACTGCATTGATTTCAATAAAATTAAAAGGTACATAAAATTATAATGCGTGGAGTAGAGCAATGTTACTTGCTCTTGCAACTAAAAATAAAATAGGTTCTATTGATGGAACTTGCTTAAAAGGAAATTATGATACTGATGATGTTTTATCTGGTCAATGGGACATATGTAATTCTGTGGTGTTAACTTGGATCTTAACTTCTATTTCTGATGAGTTATATCTAGGCCAAAATTTTTCTAATAATGATGCTACTGTATGGCAAGAATTAAAGGAAACTTATGATAAAATTGATAGATCAGTAACATTTAATTTACACCATAAGATAAATTCTTTGACTCAGAAAGGAAGCAGTGTATCTGAATATTATCACAAGCTAAATTCTCTTTGGAAACAGTATGATGCTCTTATTAAACTACCAACTTGTACCTGTAAAGGTTCTCAACAATTTGTTGATCATAATCAATTGATTAAACTGATGCAGTTTTTAATTGGGTTAGATGATATATATCAATCAATTAGAAGTAATATTCTAAGTAGAGATCCTCTTCCTAGTGTCAAGACAGCTTTTGCCTTGATATCTAGGGAAGAATCTCATAGAGTTATTACTTCTAATGAATCTTCAAATACCAAGTCTCGGAATACTCCTTTCCTTGCTAAGTCTTTCACCCAGTCTAATAATAATAATAAAAAATTTGTAAGAGGACCTAATCCTAATTTGAAATGTACACAGTGTGGTATGTTAGGGCATACAATAGATAGGTGTTATGAGATTGTGGGATATCCACCTGGGTATTAAAGAAAACCATTTAATCAAAATGCACCTAAATTTGTGGCTAATAATAATAATTCTGTGTCTGCTAAGTGTGATAATACTGCTTCTAGTTCTTCTAATATGCCATTTACAAGTGAGCATATCATGAAATTGATGAGTCTTATCAATGAGAAAACTGACTCAGAACCTAGCATGACTGCTAATATGGCAGGTGATTTTATGAATTTAAATGCTACTTTTAATTCTAACTTTGATAAATTTTTTTGTTATAACATTCAAGCAAAAACTAAAGTTTTTGAGAAAGAATGGATAATAGACTCAGGAGCAAATCAACATATGATTTGTAATGAATCTTTTCTGATTGATGAAGTGGATATAACAAATTTGGGATTAACAGTTGATCATCCTAATGGGACTAAAGCTTTGGTGAAAAAAATTGGTAATTTTCAAATAAATAATTCAATCAGATTATTTGGAGTTTTATATGTTCCTGAGTATTGTGTGAATTTATTATCTATACATAAATTTTCAAGAGATAGTAAATTGTTTGTTGGATTTGATGATGAAAAATGTTACATTCAGGATTTGAAATCAAAAAAGGTGTTGGGGATTGGTGATGAATCTGATGGTCTGTACATGTTCAATAGTAATTGGTCAGGTAGGGAAAATGTGTCAAATTGTTCTTTTAATTGCTATGTTTCTAAACAATTGTGGCACGGTAGGTTGGGGCACCCTTCTGATCAAGTTTTACATGTGTTAAAAGATAATTTACAAATTAATGATAAACCAGTTGTCACACCTTGTGAAGTTTGTCATAAAGCTAAACAAACTAGAGAACATTTTCCTCTAAGTGATCATAAAACCAAAGTGCTAGGTGAACTAATTCATCTTGATTTGTGGGGGCCTTATAAAGTTACAAGTAAAGAAGGGTACAAATTCTTTTTAACTGTTGTTGATGATTACACCAGGGCTGTTTGGGTATATCTTTTGAAGTCTAAAAGTGAGACTTATGAGAACATTCTTAATTTTATAAAATTGATTAACAATCAGTTTGATGCTAATGTTAAAGTGTTTAGAAGTGATAATAGGACAGAATTTGTTAATTCTAACTTTGAAAATTTATGCAAACAGTCTGGAATAGTTCATCAAACAACTTGTGTATATACTCCACAGCAAAATGGAGTTGCTGAACATAGACATTTGCTTAATGTGGCTAGATCTTTGATGTTTCAAAGTGGTATAAATTTAAACATGTGGAATGATTGTGTGCTAACTGCTACTTATTTGATTAATAGGTTGCCATCTTCTGTTCTTTCTGGTAAGTGTCCATATGAGTTGGTGTATGGGTTTAAACCAAATATCTCTCACATAAGAGCTTTTGGGTGTCTTTGTTTTTCAACTGTGTTAAATAATAATGATAAATTTGGAAGTAGAGCTGAAAAATGTATTTTAGTTGGTTTTTCTACTGTTAAAAAAAGTTATAAACTTTTAAGTCTTGATAATAATAACATTTTGTATTCCAGAGATGTTAAATTCTATGAAACAGTTTTTCCTCTAAAGCTTAAATCTAAAAATATTTCTGGAAATGAACAATTAGAAGGTGATAACTTGAATTTTTTTGACTCTTTTTATGATGACACTCAAAGTTCAAGTCCCAAGGATGAAGGGGGAGATCAAATTGATAACAGTGATGGCAGTGATTCAGTTGAATCTCTTGCAACACTGAATGATGGTAATATACCAACCCCTGAGGGCAATGTTTTAAATAATAATGAGTCTGAATCTACTCAATCAGATGCTTTACCAACTCATGTGAATTCTGACAGAAGAACGAGTAGTAGAACATCTATGATTCCTAAAAGGTTTGATGATTTTGTAATTGAAGGGAAAGTTAAACATGGTATAGAGAAAGTAATTAATTACTCTCTTCTTGATTCTGATAATTATAGTTTTACAACTAGTCTTAATAAAAGTATTGAGCCTTCTAATTATTGGGAAGCATCTAAAGATAAACATTGGGTAGATGCTATGAATACAGAAAAGGAAGCTCTTAATAGAAACAAAACTTGGGTTCTTGTTGATCTTCCTCCTGGAAGAAAACCTATAGGATGTAAATGGATTTACAAAATAAAATATAAATCAAATGGTGAAATAGAGAGATATAAGGCAAAGTTAGTTGCCAAAGGTTTTAGTCAAAGAGAAGGTCTTGATTATGAAGAGACTTTCTCTCCTGTTGTGAAAATGGTAACTGTTAGATGTTTAATTGCTTTAGCTGTGAATAATAATTGGCCTTTATATCAGCTAGATGTTAATAATGCTTTTTTGTATGGTGATCTTGTTGAGGATGTCTATATGACACCACCACAAGGTTATTATTCTGTAAATGAGAAAAAAGTGTGCAAACTTGTTAAGTCTTTGTATGGACTCAAACAAGCACCAAGAGAATGGAATACAAAATTCTCTTCTATTCTCAAAGAAAATGGATTTATACAAAGTATAAATGACTATTCTTTGTATGTGAAACAATCTGATAACATATTTTTTGATGTGTTAGTATATGTTGATGATATTATAGTGACTGGAAATGATTCTTATGAAGTTGAAAGTTTTAAAAAATTCTTAAGTTCAAAGTTTCTAATTAAAGATCTTGGAAAACTTAAATACTTTCTTGGTATTGAGGTTTTAAGTATGTCTAATGGAGTATGTTTGTCTCAAAGGAAGTATTGTCTTGAATTATTGCATGAATATGGTTTATTAGGAAGTAAACCTTTGTCTACTCCAATAGAACAAAATGTTTCCATTGCTTGTTCAAAATCTGAGAAAGATAAAAAAATTAGTAAATGTTACTAATATCAACAACTTATTGGTAAACTCATATACTTGACTATGACCAGACCAGATATATCTTATGCTGTTCAGTGTCTTAGTCAATATATGCATTCTCCTTTAGAATCTCATTTGAAGCTTGCTTTCCATGTACTAAGATATTTAAAGTTGTCACCTGGAAAAGGAGTTTCTATAACTGAGTCTTCTTCTCTTGACTTAAATGCATTTGTTGATGCTGATTGGGCTAAATGTATAGCTTCTAATAGACCTATGACTGGATATTGTGTGTACTTGGGTAACTTTCTTATTTCATGGAAGAGTAAAAAGCAGAATGTTGTGTCTAGATCTTCTGCAGAATCTAAATGTAGAGCATTGAGTATAGTTACCTATGAAATTATGTGGGTTTTAAAACTTCTTGATGATTTGAATATTAAAACCAGTTTACGAGTACCAATTCATTATGATAATAAGTCTGCAATTCAATTAGCTCCTAATCCAATATTTCATGAAAGAACAAAACATCTTGAGTTAGATGTATATTTTATTAGAGAAAAAGTTTCTGCAGGTACAGTTAAAACAGTTAAGGTTGCATCTCTTGATCAAACTCCAGATATCTTTACAAAGGGGTTGAGTTCTTCTCAGCATAATTTGTTTTGTAAAAAATTGGGTTTAATAGATTTATTTCAGAATAAGATTGAGGGGGAGTATTAAAATAAGTAAGTATATATTCAATCTTATTTCTGCTTGTATTTTTTTGTATGTTTGATTATAGTGCAGGGTTATATTTGGAACTTAAAGTATTGAAGGTTAGTTTGAGAAGAATAGAAGACTTCAAGGGTGCAGATTATTATATTGTTATATTTAGTTTACATATATCATTTTTATGTAATTTTGTTATTATTATTGTTTTTGAGATATTATTGTATTTTCTCTTTCTCTCTCTCGTTTCTCTGGTTCTTGAGCCGTATACAAAAAACCCTAGTTCTCATTGATCATCTTGATCAAGTTGTATAGATTAGGTTGAGTGAATGATCTTCACATGTTGGTGATTGTATCATTGAGAGTTTTTTATGTATCGGTGTGAATATTTGTTTGGTCTTGTTTTTGGTCTTTGACCGGTTGAGTTTATAGAGTGCAATATACATTGATTCTCGTGTTCTTCGTGTTGATCTATCTTTCTTTAGACTAAATATACCCAAGAAGAGACAGAGATAACTAGTTCACAGTGTAAAATGTAATGTATGTATACGGCACACGTGCAAGCTGTTTCACAGCAGTAGTTATAACAGCAGTGTTCCACAGGTTTCCATCGATTCAAAGACATCTTGCGATCCATCAATGTTTTGTGATTCACCATGATCGTAGTATGAGTGCAGAAAATACAATTGATATGTGCAGAGAAAGTTAAATACGAATATTTATATATTGATAACTATACGTGGGATTACCACCTGTTCGTTACATTCATACCTATATATACAATAATAATAGACACTTTCTAACCGTTGTACCGTTTCACTTTTAACAGTCACAACGCTTGATACAACGGCTTCTAATTGTACAGACACAATGTATCATAATAACTACCCTAGATGCTTCCTGCGTTTCTATTTGTTCAGCCCATTAGCCCAATAGACAGAAACTTACAGCAGCCCTTAATACCACTTATTTATAGTCCATATTGATACTAACAATTCTTGGCCCAATTGACATTATAAAATCCAACATTCCCCCCTAATGTCAATGGCCAAGTTCTTCACAGCAGGTTCATATTTCTTCACATGATGATGACAAAGTCATCATCCTTTAATGTGCTTGCTTCATCTTGTGTATCCTCTTGATTGCTTGTTGCTTTTTCTTTGCTTCCAACAATGTTGACATCAGTATCAACATCTTCCTCTTTGTCATTGTCTTCCAAAGTTGCACCGAATTGACTTTTCTTTCCTTGAAGATTCTCACAATCTTCTCCACTTGTACCTATCTCCACAGCCTCTAGCCCTTTGATGCTTGACCCGGCACCATCTTGTGGAGTCATTTCATCTTTGGCTTCAACACAGCCATCACCATGCACGCTTGACTCAACACCATCTTGTGGAGTCTTATTCTTAACCGGTTCTTCCATGAACCCAGGCCTCAAGGCTGTTTCATAATAACACTTAACCAAATCCAAATACTTCATGTAGCATTCTTTCACCTTCTCCTCATCTTCCTCGGTTAACCCATTTACAATAGCAATATCTTTCCATCCCTTTTCAAATAAAACACGTAAATAGCCTCCCATGCTATCTACCATTTTGTATAGCCCAAGCAAATCAATCTTGACTTGTCCAATTACCAGTGGTATTGGATCCAATTTTGTTCTTTTCAAATATACTAAATAGAACCACTTTAGCATATCCTTGAACTTTCCTCCAAGCACTTCCCAATGTTTATAAACTAAATTATCATCTTCTATTAATGTAAGAAACGATATGAACCTGTCAAACGAGTCTACTTTCACCACATGTAGACTTCCATTCACGTTGATGTAATCTTCATCAACAAATTCTTCCTAGCGTGACGCCTAGGCAGACGTGCCCTCAACCAAATGGCTTCGGGCGCAACTTGCGTTCAAAAACTCGATGGTTCACGGGATTGCGTGAGGCAAGGTAGTGAGAAACTACGAAAGCAAGTTTGTGTGAAGAAAAGTTTGTAAGAAGTAAAGTTGTGAGACAATCAACTCAAGAATATGACAGAGACGATACCACTTATACGAGAAGATGAAGACTCAATCAAGAATACTACAACACTAATGACAATGATGCTGAAGATCAAAGGAACTATATGTTTTGTCATTAGGGGGGAATATTGGAAGTATAATGACAAAACAATAGTAAAAGTTAGAAGAAAAGTGTTAGAAGCGTAAATAGAATATAGTATGTGTGTATTATGTAAATAGATGAAAGGGTGTGACAATTGGTGAAGAGGCATAACCGAATGAAGGAAAGGATGCAATGATTCAAGATGGAGACACCAACGAACCAGCATGACTATTCGTTAGCACCTATTCGTTATGTATATATATGTAGAAGTTGTGTAACAAACAAATGTATGTGAAATCAATATAACTTTATATTTCCTATCAAATTCACTCTATATTACTATGGTTTGAACAAGGTTAACATCGAAGATCCGAGGATTGGGGCCAACAATTGGTATCAGAGCATGAGGCCTAGAGCCTGGGAATACCCGATTCAAAGACAACACCAAGTTTCAAAGATCAAACCATGGAGGAAACCAATTCGTCAACAATTGAGAATGGGTTTCATGAAGCGCAGAATTGAAAGAGAGATGGCTGCAAACACACCAACTTGGTGTGGTCAAATTAAACGTTTGTCAATGGAATGCAAGGATATGCTAAGGGAGAAATTAAAGGAGATTGAAGCATACAATGCATCAAAGATAGCGGCAACAGTTAAGGCAGAAGAATCGAATAAACCAAAGAAGAAAAAGAAGGCCCGCTGTTTCAACTGTCGAGTAAAAGAGCATACATTCTGGAAGTGTCTAAATAGAAAAGAAAAAAAGCATGGCCAAGATCAAATCATGAAGGAGGCAGTCAACATGCCGAAAACAGTCTGCAAAGAAGGAATACCAAAATCTTCTGAACATGTTCACTTTGAAACAGACTACATGGTTGAAGGGACAGATTCTGGAATTTGGGACAATATATGGTATGTAAGTCTCAATTGTAAGAGGCACATGTGTTGAAATCAATTGTTATTCAAAAGATTGAAGGCTCGGTTTAAAGTGGATGAAACACAACATGTAGAAAAGTTCATTTTTACACATGGGATTGGAGAGGCTATCGTGAAAACTGTTGGAGAAGAAATAGTGGTTCCATTCGTGGGCTATACACCAGAAACAAGTCTAAACATCTTGAGTTTAGAACAATTAAAGGCACAAGGATTTGAAGTCAAGTATAAGGGCGACAAAGTGCAAGTGAAATATATGTTTGATGTTAATGATAGTGATGAAGAAGATGTGGAAGACATGGCAGCGAAACAGCAAGAGTATTTAAACGCATACTTTGACTCATTAGACCCGAAAGATTCGTATGATGAAGTCAAAGATGTGGAAGGGATGACTTGGGAACTGAATGAAAATGAAGAATTTGTTGATGAAGATTACATCAACGTGAATGGAAGTCTACATGTAGTGAAAGTAGACTCGTTTGACAGGTTCATATCGTTTCTTACATGAATAGAAGATGATAATTTAGTTTATAAACATTGGGAAGTGCTTGGAGGAAAGTTCAAGGATATGCTAAAGTGGTTCTATTTAGTATATTTGAAAAGAACAAAATTGGATCCAATACCACTGGTAATTGGACAAGTCAAGATTGATTTGCTTGGGCTACACAAAATGGTAGATAGCATGGGAGGCTATTTACGTGTTTTATTTGAAAAGGGATGGAAAGATATTGCTATTGTAAATGGGTTAACCGAGGAAGACGAGGAGAAGGTGAAAGAATGCTACATGAAGTATTTGGATTTGGTTAAGTGTTATTATGAAACAGCCTTGAGGCCCGGGTTCATGGAAGAACCGGTTAAGAATAAGACTCCACAAGATGGTGTTGAGTCAAGCGTGCATGGTGATGGCTGTGTTGAAGCCAAAGATGAAATGACTCCACAAGATGGTGCCGGGTCAAGCATCAAGGGGCTAGAGGCTGTGGGGATAGGTACAAGTGGAGAAGATTGTGAGAATCTTCAAGGAAAGAAAAGTCAATTCAGTGTAACTTTGGAAGGCAATGACAAAGAGGAAGATGTTGATACTGATGTCAACATTGTTGGAAGCAAAGAAAAAGCAACAAGCAATCAAGAGGATACACAAGATGAAACAAGCACATTAAAGGATGATGACTTTGTCATCATCATGTGAAGAAATATGAACTTGCTATGAAGAACTTGGCCATTGACATTAGGAGGAATGTTGGATTTTATAATGTCAATTGGGCCAAGAATTGTTAGTATCAATATGGACTATAAATAAGTGGTATTAAGGGCTGCTGTAAGTTTCTGTCTATTGGGCTAATGGGCTGAACAAATAGAAACGCAGGAAGCATCTAGGGTAGTTATTATGATACATTGTGTCTGTACAATTAGAAGCCGTTGTATCAAGCGTTGTGACTGTTAAAAGTGAAACGGTACAACGGTTAGAAAGTGTCTATTAGTATTGTATATATAGGTATGAATGTAACGAACAGGTTTCCATCGATTCAAAGATATCTTGCGATCCATCAATGTTTTGTGATTCACCATGATTGTAGTATGAGTGCAGAAAATACAATTGATATGTGCAGAGGAAGTTAAATTCGAATATTTATATATTAATAACTGTACGTGGGATTACCCCATGTTCGTTACATTCATACCTATATATACAATACTAATAGACACTTTCTAACCGTTTTACCGTTTCACTTTTAACAGTCACAACGCTTGATACAACGGCTTCTAATTGTACAGACACAATGTATTATAATAACTACCCTAGATGCTTCCTGCGTTTCTGTTTGTTCAGCCCATTAGCCCAATAGACAGAAACTTACAACAGCCCTTAATACCACTTATTTATAGTCCATATTGATACTAACTATTCTTGGCCCAATTGACATTATAAAATCCAACAAGCAGTTTGGAGTTCTGGTGAGAGAAGCAAGATTACACATAAAGTTAACATGGAGGAGTATAACTTTCAAAAGTAGATTGTTGAATATTTAGAACACAATACCGTCTTAATAATTTTCTGCCTACAGGCTACAGTTCATACGGGTCGAAACTCGATTCCATATACATTAAGACCACGCATAGTTCCTTCATAACAGATCAGTTTCAAATGTATAGGAATGTGATCACTGTTGACCTTGTTTGAGTTGAATTCGCACACAATAACTTCCATCAATCCATCGTCTCTCTGCTGCGGAACCTTCTTAACATCTTGTAAATTTACTGAGCTTGGAGTTCTGAAATAAAGAAATTTGGTCTCTTTGTGTTTCCTGAAGAGTACATCCCTTATTTTCACTGGACACTCCAGACCATGACATTTTTGTGCCAGTGTGAATATGAGATAACATGCATAATCTGTGTTTGACGACAACGCTTGACTATCAATCTTGCATTTGATCCGAAATACTTGGGTTGAAAGAAGCTCAGCCACCTGTTCAAATCTACATATATATGATATATAAACTGCAGTGAGCACAAACCTAAAGATAGAAAAACAAGAAATTGTTCTATATTATATTCATAGGTACAAATGGAGCACTACTCGATCACAAGGAGTATGTCGGCGATTATTATGTTTGGAAAGCAAACCTTGACTCAGGAAGAGATTTCCAGATGAAGTTCACATCCGAAGGGTCGAACAAAACCATTTTTGCTGGAAGCATATACAATTTCTTCAAGTTTGGTTCACTTTGGGAAAACAACTGTACATCAAAAAAGGGAGTTAAGAAGTATATACAGATATCATTGTCAATAATGATAAAACAATAAATGTAAAGTATAATCATAAACAGAAGACCTAGGAAAGAAAGAGTACCTTTAAACTCGAATCATTGATGGCTCGAAACTCCACGCCTTCAATACAAATTGCACCACTTCCGCAATAGTATCGTGAAAAGCTCTCCAATTGAACTTCAAAAGTAAAATCTTTCTCGTCATGTAAAAATCGGTACAGTTCTATCATCATCCATTCATCCTCTCTCCATGTTGCAAAGTATGCATGCAAGGTTTTGCACCCAATTTTGTACTTGAGGTTTACATACATTGGTTGATTTGAATACTTTCTTGGATCATAAAATTTGAATACAAGATAAACTCCATAAATAACATTTTGGGATAAAAATCGAGGTTTTATCTTGACTTGGATTCTTAGATTTGAAATATCTAACATCTTCGCGACTCTTCCAAACCTGTACATCAAGTTCGTAAGATAACGGTTAAGAAATTCTCTCAGTATAAAACTGTTAAAAAGGCACCTAACGAACCGTTACTAAAACAGTTGAAGTGATTAATAGTTAGGATGCGTTTTACAAGCTATTCATATCATCACATTTTGTGTTATGCTAGAAACCTGATTTTGAATGATCAAACACAAGAACAATCACAATAGAACTTAATGAAAGCAATTAGAGAACACACAGAATTAACGTGGTTATATCCAATCGATGTGATTGGTTTAATCCACGGGCAAGAACTGAGTAATCTTCTTTATTGACAATGGCACCAAGAAATTTTGTGCATTAGGGTTACAATGAAGGGATAATGTACAAATTCGTTACTGTACTTTGCGAAAAAGTTCATGTAGGTTACTAAACTTTTAAAATATGCAATTGGATTACTGTACTTTCAAAAATGCTCAATTAGGTCACCAAACTTTCGCCATATTTCAATTAGGTTACTGTACTTGTAAAAATGTACATAGCAATATGCAATTGGGTCACTAAACTTTGAACCAAAATTGAGCAAAAATAGGTGTGGTGACAGGTTTTGAAATCAATTGCATATTTTAAAAGTTTAGTAACTTACATGAACTTTTTCGCAAAGTACAGTAACGAATTTGTAGATTAACCCTACAATGAATCAGGGATTAAACATTATACAGGATTAGCAAATTAAGGAAACTAAACAAAATTCGTTTTTTGCTGAACCGACCAAGATCGCGTGGCGACAAGTCCATGGTCGCGTCGCGATCCCTTCCAGTCACGTCGTGATACCTATTAGTCGCGCCGCGATCTCACACTTCGCATGGCGACACAATTCCATCGCACGACGAAGAACCTACTTATCAGAATCGTTATCTTTTGTTCCAATGGTCGCGTGGCGATCTCTCTTGGTCGCGTGGCGACCATGTTTCCTTCACAAATCCTCATTAAACCCAAACTTCAAAGTCAAACCCAACATTTTGTGTTTAAACGAATGAAACTAATTAATATTACACAACTTTTCATGTAAAGATGAATAACACGTACGTGCTGGAACATAAAAATTACGTGTCTCTTGAATAGCTTGTTATGTGAATTTATTATGTAACACTCTATTACCACATAACATGTTATTGTATTATATATATTATATATGCGTACAACATTACACAGGGGTGTTTATGGTTCGGTTTGATTTGATTTTTGGCAAAAATCGAATCGATTTCTCTACGATTCGGTTTTTCAGTTTTTCGGTTTCGATTCGGTTATTTTCAGTTAATAATTTTAAACTTTGATCAAAACAAAACTTTTAAGAAAAGTTTAAATTTTTAATTTCCGTTTTGTAGTTTGTTTGTTCTCTGTTAGCATGTTTGTAGGATCTATAAGTATTATCTTATTCATCTTCTTTTTAAACAAAATCCTATAGTCTAGTTGTGTGGTTAAAAGAGTTTCTGACCGTAGATATTTATCTAATTGTTTTATTAATAGTAGTTTAATTATAAGTATAACTATATAGTTATGAATGGAGCATCAAAATTGATTGATGGAGTATTTGATAACTGATATTGTACTAATTTTATATAAGTTATTACATAATATAATTACATATATAATAAAGAAATTTTGACTAATTTCTTAATTGTTATTACTACAATTATAGATATATAGTAATATTAATAATATAATATTGTATATAAAATACAAAATAAATATAATTATTTTAATTAATTAAAAGAATAATGGTTCGGTGATTAACGGTTCGATCTTTACGTATAATTCAAATCGAATCGAAATATTTCGGTTATTAAAGGTTCAGTTATTAACGGTTCGTTTTGCCATTAGTTTGATTTTTTTCGATAGGATATTTCAATTATTCGATTACAATTTGATTTTTTGATTTTTCCGCTCCACCCCTGACATCACATGCTGCTAGCTATACATGTGGGCTTTCTTCTACCTCATTCCCAAGTCTTAAAAGGCTCATATGTTCACCCAAAAATCACTCTAAAATTTGAAGATTTAAGTATTTATTTTTTATTTGAGTTGCGTCTACCTTTTGTCTTTTCTAAACAAATCTATAATCTATAACCCTTATAAAGGGTTTAGCCCTTTTAGCTTAAACTTACAAAAAAGATATGCGAAATACCAAAACTACCCTAATCTATAACCCTTATAAAGGGTTTTGCTCTTTTGGCTTAAACTTACAAAAAAGATATGCGAAATACCAAAACTACCCTAAGATTGATTTCTTAATTTGGAAATAGTAAACTATTATAGTAACATAATAACTCTTTAATAACTATAATTTCAATCATATACATAATTATTAATTAAAATTTGTATCTTTTTATTAATTAAATGATCACTACTTATTCGCCAGTTTTAATATGTATAATAAACTACTTATAATATATAGTTAAATAATAGGTATTAAAATGTAATCAAAAATGACTATTTTGGCCATAGATTTAATTATAAAACATAATAAATGATCCATCATCCATTAATAATATAAAACGTAAAAATGCTATAATATACAAATTGAGCAAATCCGTTGAAACTTTGTTTCATGTCAACATCATAAATCAAGAATCTATAATTCAAGTTTAACCCGCTGCTTTTGCGCAGGCAATGTGCTAGTTATAAATAATTGACTTGCACTTTTGTTTTAGAAAAAATCTAAATTTCTTAATAATTTTAATATTGATTTAAATAACGTTAATTTAATTCAGGCCGCAATGAAATATATTTATGGATTCGCTAATGTACTTATCTTATCTTATCTTAAATAAATTATATATAAGAAACATATAATGATGTCATCAAATTTACAATTAACCAGTATGATTGTTTGGTTTTTCAAATTGGCTAAAATTAAGGTAAACACAACATCATAAATTTTTATTTAAAAATTTACTAAATAAAGCAATTATATCATCATTATAATTCTAACAAATATATAATAAGTATTTAATTTAAAGGTTCCGGATCATAGTGGATCCCTAATTTAAAATCCACATCTACATCTATCTATATCTTTTAATATTAGAGTCTTCTAACCAAAATATGCTTTCATCACGAATGTCTCATGTATATATTTAAAAACTCAAATACGAATTTAACGCCCCGTGCAATTACATGGGTCTAAAATTTAGTAACACAATAAATGTATCATTATGTATAAGTTTTTGACATCACTCAATTAGGAGTGAGGGTAAAGTGTGTTTACTAACACTATTCTATATTACTAGAATCACAAAAGCTACAAAAAAAATCCATACCCCATTCTTTTTATGTCACTGTATATATATAGGTTTATCGGTAACACTTTTTAGAATATATATTTTTATATGTAGGTAAAAGACTTGGACACATTATAATTGATTTTTTTATTTTTAGGATTTTTTTAATTTTTATCTTTTTCAATTAAACGTATATCAATGTTCATATATGATTGTAGTTAATCACATGTGAATAAACATGTATTCTTTGTGGTTTTTAAAGTTCTTAACTTTATAGTGGTTCTCATTTAAACATCCCACTATATATATATATTATGCAAGGAGCAAGAGACGAACCTTGATTTTGGAACAGATATCCACTTATGCGATTTATTGTTTTCATACGAAAACATTCTTGCAGATATCATTTCATTTCTGTAGTCTTCATTATTGCTTAAAGAGAACAACTGTTACATAAAAATGAAACACAGTTGATTTGGGCCACCACATGGAAGACACTTTGTAGGTAATGTGACGAGATTAATTAAAATAATGAGAAAATTATACTAACCAATTTACGTACACTAGCTAGTTTATTTGAGAACCAGTAGTATATTTAGTTTTCATTAAAAAATCATTTACACGAAGATAAAAATAAAAAATAATGAAATGAAACATCATCAACCACTACAAAACACTTCAAAAAGCTTCTTGTTTAAGGGCTTCCCAGGATTTATATTTTCAAGAAGCCCCATTTTTTTGTTGTCAAACAAGGCTCATAGCTGGAGCTTAATAATTACCAGTTTGCCTCCTTGAAGAAGAATTCCTTGGTGGAAAATCTCATAAAGCTCCTTCCTGGTTTTGGTAGAGTAGATATCAGGGGCTTTCGACATCTTTATTATTTCTATATAATCTCCTGGCAGTTTGAGTTCCCATATTTCAATGTCCTCCTATATATATACATTGATTAATTAAATAATTAGAATATTATATGTATAATAAACTGAATTTTGGTTTTGTTATTTGAAATACATGCACGAAAACTTACTTGAAATTCCAGTGCCCGTTTAAGCTGTACCACCACCTCGTTTGCTGATGGCCGAGCGGCTCGATCAAAATTTAAGCATTGAAGGGCGATCATTTGAAAAGTGGTCAGTGATTCTGGCACAATTTGTTCCTTTATACCCTCGAATATCATCTTATCAAGGTTTCCTTCTTCATCATAGTGACGTTTAGACAAAGGGCCTAAAGATTGACTATGATCCGCACAGGTCTCTGGCAAAGCCAATCTCCCGCACAACATCTCAATTAGAACCACACCTAATGAGTATATATCACAACTTTGGTATAAGCGAGTCTGATTGTACGGGTCTACATAACCAAGTGAGTCACAAGCGTTATCAATGGTATGTTCAACTTTCTCAATTTCCAAACATAACTCCAAATTAGCAATTTTAGCCTTAAAATCACTATTCAATAGAATGCAGGCACTTTTGATGTCTCTATGCATCATTGAATTTTCTTTCTCCACATTACCTCCATGTAGAAAATCCAATCCAGTTGCAACATCAATGCCTATCTTGAGGCGTTTCATCCATGTAAGACTAGCATCGTCCAAATGCTTGTTGAGTCTTCCATTATACCCATGCTCATAAACAATGATTTTTTCATCCATTTCGTTGCAATAGCCTGCAAGACCGATGATACATTCATGCTTATACTTGTAAAGAACTTCAAGCTCCCTCAAAAACTCATGATGATGCTTTGGATCGGACTTTTTATCCCACCGCTTTACCATAATGGTGTTACATCCATTATCACCAGGAGCTTCTCCTTCGTACAGCTTCCAAGTTCTTCCAGTTCCAAGGCAATTGTATTCACTGATGTTTTTTGTAGCCGATTTTATCTCATTAAAGGACATTTGGAAGTTGTCCTTACTGTTTTTCTGTAAATATTGTTTGAAATTAGCATCTTCAGTTATACATTATATATTAAATCAGACATTCATAATTTTGTATAGGATCGCTTATTTGGGAACGAATAATATTCACGCACAGTATTCGATAGATGACTCGTTAGAATATGAATTCTTCGATGAAAGCTTTTAGGGATCCCAATTTCCAAACTTTCTGCACCGTGAATGTGATTAAGTATACATTTATATCTCTCTCTCTCAAATTGAATAAGACTCGTATAGTTGATACATTATTTTTTAAGCTTTTGAAAACTTCCTTGATAATAAGGAACACAATATATACTCCATCGGTCCCAAACAGAGTGTCCATTTTTCCCTTATTTCTAAAAAAGAAAGAATGCTCAACATTTGAAGTAACTATCATCTTACCCAATTTACTCTTAGATACACATTTTCACATAAAAATGCATATCTAAGACTAATTGTGTGACACTTATCTAGTTCACATATAAAGTTGGAACGAAGATACGTACTATGCGTAACATTTTTTAATTTTCTCCTCAAAATGTTGAACTACGTTATACTCCGTATTAATTAAGAGATTATATGGTCTCCATATAAAGTAGTCAACTACGGAGTATAAATTAATGTATTCTATATGTAATTTAATTTGCTACCCACAGACTTAGGGTGTTAATTAGATTAACCCGACCCTAATAAGGGTTAGTTGGGTAGCATTAATCGGGTTTAAAAAAATAACAAAAAAACTTACTCACAACCCGATTCTATTAAGTAATCAAGTTTTCCGGTTGAGGGTTAAATGGGTTGCGGGTTATCGGGATCAGGTTTAGTCGGGTTTTGGGTTAACCAATATAGCTTTGAGAATGCATGCATGATATTTTGGTGTTGAAAAGTTTAGATTGGAATAAATGTGGTCCTGTAAGATGAATAAACTTACGGGAGATAGTGGATGACAACATATTTTAATGTCAAATAGATTGGCAACCTCGTAATTTATTGGTAAAGATAGGATGATCAGATCGTGTATGTATAGTTGAATAAAGATAGGTTGATCTGGTGGTGTATGTATAGTTGAAATATGTGGTCCTAGCTTGTTTTGTCTAAAGGTCAGGTCAATGTATATACTTATGTACTTGTGTGGTGTAGTGCACCTTTTTGTGAAATAGTAGTAACAGAACATGCTTTCTTTTAGCTAGCAGAGGAATGATCACACTGGTCCTTTTTTAATCTTTGTAAATCACATTATGGTTGGGAAGTGAGAAATACGATACAAATTTTGATTAATACATCAAATTTATGCTTCAGTATGTTTGTACTGTGTGTTTTAGCATTTGTACTATGTAGTGTATGTATTAACTTATTTGTTGTATCAATCAACTCCCCTACGGTTAGAAACATGAAAATCAAAATCCTAACATACTAACAAAACATATGATTTGGGTCGAGTTAATTATAGAAGTTAAAAAAGAAAAAAGAAAAATAGCCCTTACCTGAAAGTCAAGTGATTTCTCAAGTTCTTTGATGATGGTTTCCATCGTTGGACGTTGAGCTTGAGTTTCAGCTAAACACGGATATGCTATCTTTATAAATGTATCAAGAGATTCTTGATTTGCTCGTTCACTCAACTCAAAAATAATATCATCACCTTCAATTATTTTTGGATCCACCATATTCCTCAATCTTTGAATGTCGAAGGGTTGTCCTACTACTATCGATGGAAGCCCACTCTGATTGTTGGCATAGTAAACACTATCGTATGCCACCTTCCCACATATAATTTCAAATAAAACTACTCCAAAAGAATAGATATCTGATGCCCTTTTCAGCTTACCCGTTTTAAGATATTCCGGATCCAAGTACAATTGTGTGCCAGCAATGTTAATGGTAACAATGGTGCTAAATTGTTGATTTGCATCGCGTAACTTGGAGAGCCCAAAGTCAGCAATCTTTGCGACCCAATTACCATCCAAGAGAATGTTTGCACTCTTGATATCACGGTGTATTATTCTTTCTTTTTTCTCCGTAACTGTATGTAGGTAACTCAGTCCGTGTGCAATATCAAGACATAATTGTATACGTTTAGCCCAAGTAAGATTTCTCATGTTATCAGGGTTTTCCAAATAACTTTCAAGGCTTCCTTTAGAAGCATATTCAAAAACTAAGATCATTTCAGGACCTTCTTCGCAATACCCAAGAAGAGAGACTATGTTTGGATGGTTACAATTACTTAGCAGTTCAATTTCTGCAATGAACCCTTGTTCTCCTTGCAAGTCTTGTCTACTAATGATGCGTTTAACAGCTACAGTACTTCGTACCTTAGAAAATTCACCTTCATTCTCAGCATCAACCGTAGATGAATTTGTTCCATCAAAATGATACAAATCTGCTTTGTACACCTTACCATATGCACCTGACCCAATACAACATGTGTTGGAGAAATTATCGGTGGCGAACTTTATATCACTCAATCGAATTTTCAAGTGGTCCAAGTTTTTCCCCTGCAACAAAACGAGTTTATGTGAACTAAAAATCCCAAAACTGTATATAATTACCACTGCACCGAATCTAAATAAACAGTTTGAAATAAGAAATTTTTTACTATCCAAAAAAAAATAGTTTTTGGTTTTTTTTTATATGTTTTGCTTTTTTGCCTCTAGTAACTTCAATCTTCCGTGGATCTATTACATTGTTGCATTGAGAAGAAAATCGTGTTCTTTGAGGAAACGCATTATAACATATGAAGCATCTTACTATTTTAAATTTAGAAACTTCTTAAACAATTAAGATTTAACATTTTCATATTTATTTATTTAACTTTTATTCTATAATAGAACTTCATTATTTTCACTTTTCACCGAGTACCGGGTTATCCACTTTTATTCTAGATATCAAAATAATTATAATATAACTTCATTATTTATTCAATACTAAAGAAAATATTTTTATACAGTTGCAAAGTTTATATTTTTGTCTTAATAAAATCTAGCAATAGCAATGATGGAAATGGACGGTTATTAACTTGGTCTATAATTTCCCAATGAAGTTAAATTTGGAGTGTGACTTCTGAACATGTTTTAACTTACTAAAAAACGTGCATCAAGGTCGATGTTTTCATATAGCTAAATGAAAATAGTTACCTTCAAGTGGCTGGATATTCTTCTCTCAACTGGAGCAGGTGTAGAATATTCCTTTAATACGAATAGCAATAATGAGAATGAGAATTAAATTAATAAACCAGCATGTAAATTAAATGAAAGGTAGAAAATTAAGAAACAACAATGGGCTTACTTGAGTTTGATCATGTTTTTGTTGAAGTTGCAATGCTTTCTCAAGTATTCTGACAACCTGATCGATATCTGGACGTTGTGATCGCACCTCCTTTAAGCAAAAGTATGCTATTTCTGAAAAGAGGTTGAGTGACTGCAGGTCCATTTGCTTTCGTAGATCCGGATCGATCATATCATCCAACGTTTTCTCTTCATGATGTTGTCTTGCCAGTCGAGCGAAATACCCATTGTCTCCCTCGTTTGGAGGGGTAAATGATGATGCTTCCCTCCCAAACAAGACTTCAAATAGAACAACTCCAAACGAGAACACATCTGACTTATGACTCAAACTTTTGGTACGTTGATATGCAGGGTCCGCATACACTGATACGCCACAGTATGCACTAGGTCTGCGAATATCACCTTTTTCACACAACGTGGAATATCCAAAACTAGATAACTTGGGTTCCCAGTTGTCATCTAGTAAAATTTTCGAGCTCTTAATATTACCATGTATGAAACTAAATTTTTTGCTGTACAGACCAGGTATGACACTAATATCCACAATATGATTATGTAGGTAACTCAGTGCATGAGCAACACCAACACATACATGCAGTCTTTGCATCCATGTGAGTGTTTGGGAGCCACTTAAATATTTGTTGAGACTTCCGTTGGCAAAGTGCTTGCTTATGAGTATTCGTACCTCATCATCAATAACGGATATCTTAAAAACAGAGGCGATGTTTTCATGATTACAAAAGTAAGAAAAATGCAGCTCGTTGGCTACAGCGCATGATAATATTGGATATAGTCGTGCCACGATATTGATCGAGCGTCCTGATTGAGAAATTAGTTGTCCTTTGTAAAGCTTAACACCAGTTGTTTCATTCTGCGAGATGAGATTTTCATCAGCAAAGGTTGATGATGCTATCTCTTCAACTAAGCTACTAACGTATTCCTCAAATTCTGGCGTACTAATGTAGTCATCCCATTCTGGTATGAATGAGTCATCGGAAGATGAAGAGTTGATTTTTTTTGTTTCTTTTGGATTTGGATTATCGTCACTAGCATCATCGGAAGATGAAGACCTGATTTTTTTTTCTTCTTTTGGATTTGGATTATCGTCACTAGCTTCAATATGGTCACTAGCATCAACATCGTCACTAGCATCAATATCGTTACTATCATCAAGCAGACATGATACAAGCAGACATGGTAGCAGACATGGTAGCAGACAACATACCATCATCACCTTCCAAACCATACTCATATCTAATTTGCATCCAACAAACTTGGGACCCCCACCAACATCAACAAATCAAGTAAACTAAAGACTAACACCAACAAATCAAGGAAGGTGAAAAAAGGAAGGAAGATGATGGATTTGATGACAGAGTATAAAATTAGAAATTTCTGAAGCAATTTGATAATCAAATGCGTTACAAAAGATTTGATATTTCTTTTTCTGAAAGGCATGGTCAATTCTTTATATATATATATATATATATATGGATATACTCCTTCCATCCCAATTTAATTGTCCCTAGACTAAAAACACGCATTTAAGAAAACATCAACTTCTCTCCTACTTTTTGATAAGATGACAGTTTTACCCTTTATTTTTTACCTGCTTTTTGTCTTACATATATAAATTAGGGGTATAAAAGAATTTTATCTCATCATTTTTATCTATTTATGGAAGTGGACAATTAATTTTGAACAGCTCAAAATAGAATGCTGGACTATAAATTTGAGACGGGGGGAGTTTATCTATCTATATAACTAAAGGAGGAGACCTCTAATTATTTGTCAACCATTCACCTATGCCACATCACTTATATCCTATGTGTCATCATTATATTAAACTATTTGATGAGGTAGATTATCCTACACTTAAAAGGTAAATAAGGTAATATTTTATTAAAATAAAAAATCAAACTATAATTAATTTAATTTAATTAGTCATTATTTTTTTGATGATAAATAATGCTATGCAATTGATAATTAATTATAGCAAATATAATCCAAACTAATGTGTGGGATAGTTTCCGTAATGTAAATTTTAGTTGTGGCCGAAAATCATAAATTTATTCATCTATTTTTTCACTCTAGTTTTGAGTTATATAATTTGTTTATTCTTCTATTTTAATCTTCGCCATTCTTTCTCTAACTCTATAAATGAAGTTACGATAACTTACTTTTTATAGCTTTCATCGTAATTTGTCAATTTGAAAATATTTTTATCATCTTGCGAATTTAGGGATCACAGTTTCTTTTATTTTGTAATTTATATACAAGCTTCATGAATAGGTAAATCAAGTTCATCATCTCTCTTTTTCAAAAACGGGTTTATTAGTTTTACTCACAAAGTAAGTTTAATTTTCTATGCGATTGGTGAGAGTTGTAGTTTTATAATTTCTATATTAATTTTCAAATCTATATAATGTCTTATTTGTGTAATTATATATATTTGACCACAATAATAGAATGATTTATGTTTTGTACATGTGGATGCACATTAGTTATTTAATAAAACGTCAAAATAGTTATATTTCTAAAAGGTTGTTTCAACGGGCAACCTTAACCTAGTATCATTTGGATCTGATACGACTTTCCTCAAGGACTACACCTCAGACAATGTTCAGCTATTAACGTTTGCTAAAACTACGAACACACATTGTTATTGCAACTTTAACAATGAAAAAGGTTACTATACTCAAACAATTATTTTTAGCAACAAAATATCACTTTAAATTTTAACATTATAAATTTATTGATATATTATAGGAGGAAAACATTGTTCTTATTTCAATTTTTAATAGGACAAAATTTATAAAGTATTATTAATATCAGTAAAAAAATAAATTTTTTTACAAAATTTAAAAGTTTTTAAGGGGTTACATGTCAGATATCCCTCGATATTTACTCAATATTTTCATTTTTTAAATGTTACAAAAAGGATTATATAAAGGGAACTGATTTGTACAGGACAATTTTTAGCCATATATTACAAAATATGTTTTAAAGTGTAGTGTTGTTGTAACACCATACGCTGATCCCACATCGCCCATGGACATAAGGGATCTAGGGCTTATAAGGGTAACAAGGCGCTTAAATGACACAACGCGTTTTGGGACCACAGGTGGCAGATTGTCGCAGGAGCACTGTTGTTAAGCGTGCTCGAGCGAGGGCAACTTCCAGGATGGGTGACCTTCTGGGAAGTGTGGTCGCCAAGAACAAAGTCGTGCGCCGGAGGGCAAAGCGGACAATATTGTGTCAGGTAAGCGGGTTGTTACAGTTATGGTATTAGAGCAACTCATGTGCCGTCGAGATGATGGGGCAAACCTCATCGAGGACGATGAGTCCCTAAGGGGGGGTGAGTTGTAACACCCTACGCTGATCCCACATCGCCCATGGACATGAGGGATCCGGGGCTTATAAGGGTAACAAGGCGCTTAAATGACACAACGCGTTTTGGGACCACAAGTGGCAGATTGTCGCAGGAGCACTGCTGTTAAGCGTGCTCGAGCGAGGGCAACTTCCAGGATGGGTGACCTTCTGGGAAGTGTGGTCGCCAAGAACAAAGCCATGCGCCTGCAGGCAAAGCGGACAATATTGTGTCATGGTAAGCGGGTTGTTACAGTTGTATTAGAAAATTATGATGCATTAACCATCATCCTTGTATAAAATGTATACAATACTAGATTAAATTGATTTTTAAACATTTAATATACCATTTTAAATTATGATCGATATATATAACGTTATATTTGTTAGCCATGTATCGCACGGGTTTAACACTAGTATATGATATGATATGATGAGCGAAAGGGAAAGGCAACGAATTTAATTATAATTGTATACTAATTTCAACTTTATGTCCACGTGCTTATTTTCTGTTGCCCCCTCTTGATCTGAATTTTCTGGAACAGGGTATTTGCCAGTTTGCCCTTCAATCAAATATCAAATATATACATATACTAGGTATATATCACATATACTAGCACAATACCTACACAATGTAGTGGTGAAATTAGTGATGGTGAATGAAGGTGATAGTGAATGTTTTATAATAAAATATATTGTCTGTCCCATTTAAAATATCCACATTACTATTTTTGGATGTTCATTATATGTGTTCATTTTGATATTTAATCTACAAAAAAGACTTTAGTGGGTTGATTTAATATTTGATAGATGAAAAGTGTAGTTAGTAGAGAATAAGTAGTAATAGATAATAGATAATGGGATAGGGGTATTAATGAAAGTGTGGTTAGTAGAGAATTAGTAGTAATTGATAATAGATAATGGAAGTGTTGAGCAAAATGGGAGATGAAAGAGGGGCAAAATTAGCATCATTTAGTTTAGGGTTAAGTTTATATGAATTCATACAACTATGTGTTGACTTCTTTAGTGTGTACACAATTAAATTGACTGTATATAAGTCTTAATTGTGACCATCGTATGCATGTGAGGGGCTATAACCAGTTAAGTGCTAGGGTGTAACCAGTAAATTATTTATCAATTTCTTGTAAATCCAACTTGTAAATGATGTGTAACTCATTAAAAAATTAAAAAGAAAAAAAAAAGTTCATACTTCGTTTTCTTTTTTTAAAAATACAAACCGTAACCCTGGTAGTCTTATAAAACTCAAAGGAAATAGTATCATCAAAGACATCAATTAAATCAAAATAACCCTTTCCGTCAAGTCAATGCTTCAATTTCAAATTATCAATTTTTAATTCATAACATATATACGTTAAATTTACTCAAAAATTTCAAGTTAACAAAAGGGTTTAAGTCACGGATCCTCAACGTACTCTCCTTTTTTTTTCGAGATCACCAATCAACCGGTTTTATTACTAGAATCACTACTATCATCTTCACCCTAACAATAGATATAAAATTCATAAAACACAATTATCATCTGAAAAGAAGATATGTGGTGATAACGGTGGTAGTGGTGGTGGTGGTGGTTAAATGAAAACGAGAAATGGCCACCCGAGTTGCCGGGATCGACTGTTGATGGTGGTCAAGCCAGGTGGTTTTGTTGTTGGTGGTGGTCCGGTTGGCTAATGGTGGTACTTTGTAAATGACGATGATGATTTTATTAATTGGTTAAGAATGGATTTGAGATTATGGTTTTGTTTTTATAAAAGTAACAGGAAATTAGGGCTTCAGATCTGATGTTTAGGAAGAAGATGGATATTTTAAATACACGTCTACAATATATTTCCATGCTGGAAATAAATTTATTCTAAAATTGTTAAAAAAATACAAAGTAACCGGTTGTTCCGGTTTCAGGTTACCATATGGTGACATCGGGACAACTTTTAAAAGTTTGTTGGTGATCCTAATAATAAAACTGGTTGATTGGTGATCTCTGAACAAAAAGGAGAATACGTTGGCGATCCGTAATTTAAACCCTTAAAAAAACTTACTTAAAAACTCAATTTACTCAATTAATTTGAGGTGGAAAATTTCAAAACCCTAGATACAACATGTACAGATCTGGCGGCAACGAACACGATGGGTGTAATTCTTCTGGCCGAGAAAACGATGGTCACGGTGGTACGAAAGCATCCGGGGACCAGGAACTTCAAATTCCGGCTACCTTTAACTACTGCGCGACGACATGGAACCAGAGGCGGATTTAGTCCTTCGTGACACGGGTCAAGTGACCCATGTTGAATTCCAAAAACAATTAGAGAAAATTACATATTTCATTAAATGAACCTTGTTGTGAAAATAAATTGAACTACCTTCATATGTTTACACTTTGATCCATTAGTAGATATATTTTAAAATTTTATTTGGGCCATGATTCATTAATAGCCTACATG
Organism: Pseudognaphalium luteoalbum; assembly: GCA_963422505.1. Lineage (NCBI taxonomy): Eukaryota > Viridiplantae > Streptophyta > Magnoliopsida > Asterales > Asteraceae > Pseudognaphalium > Pseudognaphalium luteoalbum. The sequence goes on from OY730194.1 coordinate 2,212,163, forward strand.
TTTTTAATCTTTGAAATAAAAAATATGAAACAAATTTACATTGATAAAAATATGAACGGCGACTCTGTCTCTCCCGGCCACAACTCACTCGTTTTCTCTCTTGACATGCTCCTCTAAAATTAGGTTTTTAATTTTCGTTAAAATCTTGAATATTGATAAGTTTGATAACGAATAATTTGCACAATATAATGAGTGATAACGAAGGATTGTTTGGTATCATATATTAAAAAAATTCAAAAATGTATTAGATGGTATTAGAGCATCACTAAGGTATACACGAAAAATTTGCACTAAAATAGTACCAAACAAAAATTTCTGAGTGTATACTTACACTAAATTTTTTTCACATCAGTGTGTACTAAATATTTACAATAAATGTTTGTAAATAATATAAAGTACATCACAAAAGGATGTGATGACAAAGTCATAATATAAGGATGCATTTGTAGTGGTTTTTATTATTATAAAATAGTGAATGGAGTCTAGTGTAAGGTTTAGTGTAACACTAAACTTAGTGTAATTTGTCAAGTATTTAGTGTTGTAGTAAAATAGTATGATGGTTTAATGCTAACATTCGAGAGCTTTTAATGTCCTATTTGCACTAAGATAGTGTAAAATGTGCATTTTGTATACGTATTGGAGATGCTCTTAGCAATGAGTCACTTCAAGGTATGAAAACTTGTCAAGGACCGTTGTAACAACTTTCACCTTCTAATGTTATTAATGAATCTCTACTTTATATTTGGTATTATCGATCCGACTCGTTTATGTTTTCATTATTAGTTTGTTGCCCCAACCATATTATTCATCTTATTGACCAAGCTATTAATGAACCATGTGAATTTATACTCTAGATCCGCCACTGCATGGAACACCGCCGCCATACATCAAGAAGCTAACTCACTAGATTCGGCATAAATCATAAAGGGTGTTCTTGCATAAATCGGAAGGTAAATGGTTTGATTCAAAATCGCAACACTAACAACCGATCTTCGACCACTGTGAACCACCATAGCAAGTGAAAGATCAAACATTCAAAGAAGTAAATCAAACATTAATACCGAATTTGCACCTATATCATACAAATGTGTTGAAAATGGACACAAAGTTAGATATAAGTGTTAGGTTTTCTGGACTTTTTTTTATGATTCATAGAAAGCGGCAGGAAAGAAAATGTGGAAGGAGATGGTGGGAGAAGAGGTTGGTGGTGTTGGGGCCATTATTATGTTTTGACTTAAATCTCAATAGTTTAATGGTTTTGATACAATTATCTAGTCAACATGTCATCTGGTATCATTAAATCTAGTCACCGTGCCAATTGGAGAGCATAAATTTGATTTTAGTAACAATTACCGGTTTAGGTTTGTATAGGTCACTTTATACATACAATGAAAATAATAAATAGTTACATACATACAATGATGGTCAAGTTAGTTTTATACATACGAAAGAAGTTAACGCATAATTGTATACATTTACAAATATTTAACCCTTTAATTAAAGAATTAAAAAGATTTATTCTTTAAACATGCATTATAAGTTATAAGTAGTTGATTGTTCCTATTTAATTTCTATACAGAATAGAATTTATAGATGTAATAAGTTGTTAATTGGCTACATAATAATGCAATGCTAGTATGCAACTCAAGAAATTCAGTATATGCTTCCCCTACTAAGATTTGATTGATTGATTGATAAGCTGTGTCACATGCCTAACAAATCCACACAATACCCTGCTGGTATTTTTGTACTACTGCTATTGCACCTCAACAAATATATATATTTCTTGTTCCCACTGTAATATCTTATCTTAGTATATATACAAACAAAACCATTTGACTCTAATGAGCTTACAAAAGAACATGTGTTATCAAATTATAATATTTTTACATTTTTATTTAATCTTAATTTCTTTTTCGAATATTCTAATTTAAACAATGTATGGATATATATGTATAATATATATAAAAACACATCTCTACCTCTCACAAGATGACAATTTTACTTTAGTAATTCAAGCACTTTATTTTTTAAATATCTTAATCTTTATTTTTTTTTCTATTTATTTATCTTTTTGGAAAAGATTAATATCCTAATCCAAAATTGTTAATAGTTAGTATGCATGTTAGAAATACCTTATCACCTCCAAATGAAACCTACATACTTAAAATTATGAATATATCATACACTTTAAACAATTCTTTTAATCAAAATAGAAATAAATACTTAACCATTATGCATAAACATGGTATACATAAACATATCATGATCATTTTCACTACATAACTTCTAATCTTGACATCTAAACTCACAAAAATTTGACACATTACTTCTCACTAATATATCATCTAGATAGATTTAACTTGATATTAATTCATCTTTCTCATGCAAACTTAAAACATATATATGCACTTCAAACTATATTTAGTATATCATTAACTGTGAAAATATTGTTAAGAAAATAAGATTATCTCAATCAATTAAAAATGTTATCATTTGTATAAGTGTAAATTGATATCAGTTCATTTCCTACATAACAAATATATATAACTTTTTATTTAAATTCAAATATCAAAATGAATACATATATTAAATTATGAGTAATTGAGGGTTGGGCTTAGCACAACCCGAATACTTTATTACTCCTACTAGATTTTAAACTCGTGTATACACATGAAGCATTGATTGTTAACTAAAATAGAGGTTTTAAATTCTAATTTAATTGAAATATGAGCCTAATTAGTAAATTAAATATGCCTTTATTAATGGCATCACAACCCTTCTTTCTATTTTATATTTAAAATCAGGTCATTGTACTGTACCATCTTAATTGGAGGAAAACTTATTTTGTTTAATTTACTTACTAGTTTAATGAACCGCGATAAAGCGGGCTAATATGTTTAAGTTTTAAGAGTTAAAAATTAAATCTAAAAGAAAAAAAAAGAAATAGACTAATCGATGCAAAGAGATTTATTGTGGTACATTAGATCATCACGTTGTTCGCTATTAAGCATATTAAGTTGATGAAAATTTACACCTATAAAATTAAATAAAGCACTAATAGACATGGTATTTGACTTGAAAGTTTAAATAGTCACTTGTAGAATAAGAATTCAGTTTTATATCAAAACTAAAGTTGTTTTTAGTAATGATTCAAATTTAGAAAAATAAAATTCATGGATCACAAAAAGAAAATGGAAGGATGTTAATATGGTTGAATATCACATATGTTTGTGTATTGTTTAGCTCAATGTATATTGAGTATTAACTAAGAGATTACAGTATTAGTTACAAACCTTAAAATATTCTAGTTACGACTTTAACGTATTCATCATATATTAAGGTTGTATAGCAATATGGACGATCAATTTTTGTTGGCATACTTTTGAAAAAAATAAATCATGTTAATAATCAATATTGGTAAATCTTTCAGATATTACGGGTTTATTTATAAATTAGTGGTTAAAACTTAAAACATAATGGTACTTAAACTATAAGGACTTAAAAAAATTAAGAAAGTACTGAAAGTGCTAATTCTCAATAGTTGTGGGTACACCTTTTAAAAATCAAAATGAATGTAGGAAATAATTCTAACCGTAGGATTATGAAACATAATCTATGGTCCAAATTGCTCCAAGCTATTTTGCTTTAAGTATATAGTAGATAGATAAATAGATAGATTTATTTATTTATTTATTCACGTGCAATTAAAATAAATAAATAAACGAATATATTCATCTACGTACACGAATTATTATGCATGGTCGGTTTATTTGAATGTAATTATTATAAAGTATATAATACTATACAATTGTAGTTAGAAAGAATTGTGTTGGTACGAAAACTTCTTATCCTATATACTAATTAATATTACTATTGATATTATTTATACATCATCGTAAATTTTTGTTCATTAGATAAAATTGAAGGATTTGATTGGCTAATTAAAATTTTGATGACATCAATGGATGTTTCTTAAGATGGAGACGAAGTTACTGTTATAACATGTCAATCTGAATGACCTGGGTGTGTATTACTATTAATAAACATATAACCATTTTCCCATTACCAAAGCTTTTTATAACATTATTAAGTAAGATAAGATATAAAGAAGACTCACGGAAAAGATATATGCTGGGAACTATTAGCTATTAGAAATTCTTTGTGTTCATATTACAAAAACATTTTAAATCATTAAGTTATATTAAATATAAAATATACACAGAAGTAGACAAAACATTAATAATGTGTCATCTTCAAATTATTGCAACCTTTAATAAAGGCATCTTTAACTTATTGCAACTTTCAATAAAGGTATCTTTAAATTATTGCGACTTTTAATAATTGACAGTAATTACAAGATATATTATTAAGGGTGAAATTTTTTTAAGTTTTCTATGTCTAATTTTCTAAAAAATAAAAAAATATTGAAAATTTAAAAAAATATGCAAATGTATTGATTTTCTATTTTTGAACAACTAGTTAAGCTTAAAAGGTTTTGAAAAATTTTGGAAAGGTGAAAGGAGTAGTATAAAGGGAAAAAAATACGAAATTCTTGTTTTTCATTTCCTAGTTATAACATAGAAAAGTGGTTTTTCTATTTTCCTAAGAAAAATTTTCTTGAAAATACCCAATTTGAACGCATTTTCTAATTTTATACTTATCATAGAAATTTTTCTAGAAAATTACTACTCCCTCTGTCTCAGTTTATTGTATTTTTTTGACTTTTGGAGTCTTTCTTTGACAACTTTGACCTTGAATTTTTTGTTTGTGTTATATAATATATGGTGCAAATTATATTAATGAATATACATTCAAAACACAATTCATTCATTATATTTTGCATCAAATATTATATGACACAAATAAAAAATATTCAAGGTTAAAGGTGTCAAACAAAGACTCCAAAAGTCGAAGAGGAGAATAAAACTAGAACAAAGAGAATACCTTTTTCTTCAACCAAACACACCCTTACTAGTTTTCTTTCCTACTTGTATATCTAATCAACGTTTGCAACAACTCATTTCGTTTCACATATAGTGTATTAGTTTCAAAACAAAAATCCAAATTGCAATATTCCATTTCGTATATGCGATGAGTACCCGAATTACAACCCATGAAGAAAAATTTCATATATATGAATATGAATAGCAAATCCATTTTTAAAAGGATTCCTCAATACAAAATCAATTTCAATCGTTCATTCACAACATGTTTAGCTAACAACCTTCATATATGTTACACAAAGGGTGTCAAAATGCTTTATATTATTATTAATGTATGACTAGTGTTGAATATTTGAAATGAAGATGTTTGTTGATTAAGAGGTTTTAACTGGTGTTTCATATACCAACCCATTATGCTTGCTTAGCATTAATAAGCTGACACTTGTTTTCTACTTGTGGATTGTGCATTCTCATGTTAGAAATTAGGTGTTGATGACAAACGATGTGGGTAGTTGCGCTGATTATAATAATAAGTCTTAGTTCGTTGATAAGACATTTAGTAGGTTAATCCATTTAGACTTTAATTAAGGGGTTTCATCTAATGCTGTGCTATGATGTGACTTACGTAACATCGTAGACGTTTTGAACTAAACATTGCTTGGTTTATATAATGTTGTTGGGAAGTTTTCCACATAACTCTGATGTTTTACAAAAAGTTTTTGAAAATCTATATTTTTTAAATTTAGGGTCTTACAAGTTGCAATAAAATGATCAAAAATACCGGCTACCAGATGAATCAAGTTTAGATACACACAATAGACTAAACTTGAAAGTTGAATACACATAGTATCAAAATGAAGTTGGATACAAACTATATAAGTGAGGTCATCGTTAGAAGATGTAGCCTCATAAAATAATCGAATGATCAATTTTCTCAACAAAAATGATAGGGACTTCAATGTTTTCAATTAAACATGCTTGGTACTCCTAAATCTGAAGTTAGACATTCTCATCTCATAGATTAAACATGCTTGGTTCTAATATCTTTTTTTCAAAAGTGACATATAAACATTTTTAATTTTCACCTCGCCATTTCGTCGTCTACACTTTTCATTCGGTTGCCTTTAATTCGTTTTCATTAGTCCAATAAATACATTATGGTTCTACCAAACATTAGCCCAATACATACATTATGGTTCTACACAACATCAGTCCAATACCACTGGCCCAATAAAAAACAACCTAAATAAAAACAATACATATGTATACTATGGGATCAAAAGAGAACAAGGGATGAATTTCATTTGCGTGATTTTTCTCTCTCTCTAACTTTCCCTCTCTAAAATTTTCTCTCAAGGCGATTTGTACGAACACTAAGAGAGAGCTTGGTTCACTTTAGGTAAGGGGAAAGGGTACGATAATAGCAGGGGAGACTCCGTAAAAAAATTTCGAAGGGAGTGAAATCTAATAGTGTACATTGAGTACGGGTCATCAATTCAATATTTTTTGTATTGCTTCAACCGAAATTATATGATAGGGACTCTGGTAATGATATTCATGCCTGTCTTTTTTTATGAAAATATTGTAGATTACGAAGAAAAAAGGAAAAATAACAACTAGATTAAGACCCGCGCATTCGCGGATTTTAACCAAATAATATATCTTAATTGAGAGTGAAATAAACATAGATAGAAAAAAATGATTGTGCTTTGTACTGCAAAATCCTATGTCGGCATTGGAAAGTGCTATGCAGACTTGAGTATGGACTATTAAATTATATATGCAAGAACGTCTAGAAGGACTAATTATGATGACGAGCAACCTAAAGTGTGTTAAGCGCACGTAGCCGAGAGAAGTTGTTGTGTATTGCAATGATGGCATGTACAGATTGTGTAGTCGTATGTATTGCATGGATTTGTTGCATTGTTTTTCCCGCAAGTCATCAGCCTGAGATATGACAATATATGTAAGTTAAATAGTATGTAGCTATAATAACAATGTAGGTAAGTCCAAATCTTAAATGACGAGGATAATTTGTTGAGACTTGAAGTCAATTTGTTCGGCTGTATAAAAATATTTTTTTTTTCTTTTGCCGAAAAAAACGTTGGTCGGATGTTACTCGATCAGAAAAGATGATCTCCATCCATGTGTATATATACATGTACATATTTTGCTAACATGACAGCTCCGTCATGATAATTAACTAACTTGAAAATAAATTTGAAAGTTTGCTATCTGCATTAGTAATAGAATAAGTTCGTCACCTAACTCGGTATAAAAATATAAGTTTGTTGTCGATATGTAGTTCAACCCTTAAATTTACGTGGCAGTACAGTCAGCACGTTTGAATGAGTTGTCATATACACGTCAACATTTTCAAATCTTAACCAATAAAAAAAAGTTAGTTGCTGACATCGGAACAAAATTTAAAAGCTTGTTACGTACATTACTAATAAATTGGGTATATTACCTAACTCGGAACAAAAAGGATAAATTTATTGACGATCCGTACCTTTAACCAAACTTCAAATAACCTAATTAAATCATTAGGCCTTTTGCCGTCCACATTTTTAGTCTCTTGTGTACTTCTGCCGACTTATACCCTCTCGTACATACACCATATAAATGTAATAATGGGCTTGAGCCCAGATTCATGGGCTTGCTAGACTGGGCTTGTTAGTTTGGGCCTTGGGTTCTAACTTTGGCCCACGAACATCAAACATAATATGTTGACTTGGGCTTTGGCCCACGAACATCAACATACATGTATATTGGGCTGGGCTTTGGCTTGCATAAACCTAAGTTCGCTCATAACTAAATTCTCTCACCAACTAATAACTAATATAACGATTATATTTCACATTGACGATTACTAATTATCTAAAAATATGTTGTCACACAAAATCACCAACAAGTTAATAATTTGTGACCTGACCATTAATGCCATATACTTTTTATTGTTTATGCGTGTATGTGTATAATTAAGTATTGTACTAATGCGCGAGTAGTAGTGTTTGTACGTTCGTATGTACGGTTGAGTGTATACGTGCATTTTTAATTTTTTATATCCTTAACTTTTAATATAATAACTTTTAGGAGTGTCATTCTTTTAATACAAAACTTTAAACCCCAAACTCTAAACTCTAAACCCTAACCCCTAAACTCTAAACGGTTATAAAACTCTAAACCCTAAATCTTACTAAACCCTAAACCTTACTAAACCCTAAGCCATAAACCCTACTAAACCCTATATTTAAATCAAATGGTCAACCAAATATTAACACATGTATTAGTAAAATGTGAAACCCATCAAAAAATGAAGAAAAAAATTCGTCGAAAGTATGTCTTAAGGGACGATAAATCGAAGAAGATAAAACGCTAAATCTAATGGTACAATTTCATAATTTTTCGATTCATCGTCAGTGAGATATTTAAATTTGAAGAAAATGAGTTTTGTACCTTCATCATATTTCAATCAATGACTTTTCTACAAATAATAATTTCATAATTGTTCAATAACCTCCATCGTCAATCACCATCAAACGCCTCACCGCCATCACTATCACCATCTCCAAGCTACTCTTGCTGCTGGTAAGTTATTACGAACTACTTAACCTCTTTCGTAGCTTATAAAATTAATAACCCAAGTAACAGATTCTTAAAAAAAAAAAAGTTAGAGAGCATAATAAATTAGTAGTCACGACTTTAATTTGTATTGTGGTCCTGATTTCGTGAATTTCTTTGCTAAATAACTTAACTTTTCCTCTATTGTTCATCACCAAATTATTATATTCTCTGTTTTCAGTTTGCAACTATAATGTTTGTCTTTCTTTAAAAATGTGATGATTTCGTTTACCTATATAGAGTTATTACATATTTTGTTGCATGAATTTGCACTTAAGCTACCTATATGTTACCATGAATTTGCACTTAAGTTAGCTAGATGTAAGTTATTACAGAGGGAATTCGGGTTATTGTAAGCGGCTGATTTTGAAGATTAAGGGCTAATTATGGCTATTATTTTTACTACTTGTGGGTGAATGTTACTTCTAGGAGACTGATTTTTACTTTGATAGACGATGTCAAGTAGTGACCGAGAGTGGATGTATCGGATGAGAGGTAGTGGTAATTTTCTTTGTATGAATGAATTACTGTGACAAAGTGGACAAATTTTTTGAGTTTGCCTATTCGAATGAAACAATTGTTGGAAGAAAAGAAACACCAAGTGGAGAAATAGTACTGCAAATCAAGTGTCCTTGTAGAAAATGCAAAAATACCCCATATAGATCAAGAAATGACGTTAGGCATCATTTACTTTTGAAGGGCTTCATGCCAAACTATAAAAGATGGGTTCAACATGGTGAAACGGAAATTCAAGAAGTGGGAGAGTGTTCTAATCCAATGTAAGTTGACGATCAGAATGATGATGGTATGACCCGGATGGTGTGGGAAAACATTTATGCCGCTGGTATCAATTAACAACCTCGATTGAACATGCTCCGAATTCCAAGGCAAAGGAATTTTATCACATGTTAGAAACCGAGAAGCAGCCTTTGTATAATGGGTGTGAAGATTGGTCAACATTACAAGTTGCCACGAGCTTTTCAAATTGGAAGTCGGATTTCAATGTGCCCGCGTTAGCCTTTAATCACATACTTCCTATCTTTAAAAGTATGCTACCTGTTAGGCTGTTAGTAATAATCTACTACCAAACTTCTACAAGACTAAAACAGTTTTGAAGAAACTTGGTCTCCCAACAAAGAGGTATCATGCTTGCAAGAACCATTGCATGCTATTCTATAAGGAAGAAGATTTATTGTTAACCCATTGTTGATACTGTCATGAACCTCGTTACAAAAGAAGCAATGTTCCTTACTTGGTATTGACCTACATGCCCATTGGGGAAAGACTTAAAATGTTGTATATGTCAGAAAAGATGGCCAAAGAGATGACTTGGCACTCGTATCATACAAAAAAGGTGGGTAGCATGTCACATCCAAGAGATGGCAAAGCTTGCAAGCATTTTGACGAAACACATCCATTATTTGCGGAAGAGATTTGAAATGTTCGCCTTGGGTTATGCACGGATGGTTTCAGCCCAAATAAATTAAATTCTAATCCTTATTCTTTATGGCCCGTTTTTCTTACGATCAGTGCAAGATCATGCAACCACAGGGATGACATTGTCAAGAAAAGTTGTAGGGACGATCTGTGCAATTTTGAACAAACCACAAGGATAACCCGTGTAATTTTGTCTTTGAAAAATTAGGAAAAATGTACATATGGCTAACTTTATGAAGAGATAAGAAAATAAAATATAATTTTATACAATATTTATCTGACAATAAACTGGAAATTTTTATGATTCGTACTAAGATCAAATGAATCATTTGCATACTTAAAAAATCAAATACAAATTCAACGTTCCTATATATACACGGGTTTGAAATCTAATCTAATGTAATCTAACTATATATATATAAGGCCTAATTGACGGAGAAGAATTACAAATGTTGAGGGTACGCATTCGCATTTGGCAGGAACTGACCTGAACATTGGGCGGTAAGATTAAAATAAAATAAAAATGAGGGTTAAAAGAGGTCTCCTTATGGGTCAAGTAATTATATTGAGAATCTGCCCGCCCCCTAACTTTCTCTGCCCTACGTAAAAAGTTGAATAGCCTAAAACCCTACCTATTGCTGCTGCTGCTGCTGCAGTTTTGTTGTTATAATTTGGAGGAAATATAAAGAGGAAGGAAGGATGGTTCAGCATAAGGCTCAATTGAAGAAACAGCAAAAGCGCGATGGTGTTGATTTCAAGGTACACTAAATTCCTCCTCTCTCGCTCTGTGTTCTACCAATTTCAAATTTCACTGCAACCTTTTGTGGTTTGAATGCAGAAAATAAAGCGAAAGATTGGAAGGAAATTGCCGCCCCCAAAAAATACTACAAATACACAAGTTAAATCAAAAGGTATTACACTACTTATCATCATTCATAAAACAAATCTCTCTCACCCAACTGTTTTCATCATCATAAATTTCTGTATGTACGTTTCAATGTGCGTGCAGCCATTGTATTACCTGAACAAAGTTTGGCATCCGACAAGTCCGGTTTAGCCCTTAGCAAAAAAGGTTTGACTTTGAAAGAGCTCCTTCAGCAGACCTCTCATCACAACTTCAAAGTTCGTAGAGGTATTATTATTATTATTGTTATTCTCGTTTCTCCATTAATAATATAATATAAATTGTTAGTTACTGGTCACAGCAAGCAATACCCCCACTCCCTCATAACCTGAACAGGAAAACCTAACCTCCTCCGTTTACTTACTTTCTGAATTGACCATTTACATCTCTATAAATGAACACATAATATCTTCATTTATCACCTCTCTTATGGTATTAGCATTAATTTTAGCTGTTTCTCTTTGAAGATGCATTGATCGGTATTAGGGATATCTTCCTCCAACATCCATCACAACTCAAAACGCACAGGCTCCCTGTCATAGAAAAACTGCGTGAACGCATGACTGATGAAGACAAAGCTGTACGTGAGACGTTGTATCAACTTTTAAAGGCAGTCATATTTCCAGCCTCTAAAGACGTGCGTTCTCACACTTATTTACAACTTTGTACCCAAACTGCTACACAGGCTTACTATATGGTCTGTGTGTGTGTATGTTTGTGCTGAAACAACAAATAAGACAATCTCTTTACCCTCTACTCTTGTACTACTTTTATATCAATTATACTATTCCTTTGGTACACTAGTATATATCATTTAGCTCAATTCATGTATAAGTAATTTGGCTGTTCCAATCAGTATTCATCAATATAAATATTGATACCTTTTGGCGTTTTTACCTAAGACCTTTGGCTTACTTACTAATTTGGTCATACTTTTCCAGGATAACCAGGGAACTTTCATATCGTTGATGATGGCTTATGTATTTAATGCAATGACACATTTGTCAATTGATGTTCGCTTGATGGCTTTCAAATATTTTGACTTGGTAGTCCAGCACTATCCAGTTGCATTTTCCATGTATGCTGAAAAGGTACATAAATATGTGTTATGTTTATATATACAAACAAGAACATGTTTGTAAAAAGTGGTGCATGTTTTGAATTTGTTGGTTATCTGTTGACTTCATTGACTAATGTACTTGTTACAGTGTCATGGTTTTAGTAATGTATGTTTATGCAATCTTTCTTTCTTTTTTCTCAAAATAAAAAGGTTTTGGATTGTGCTCAAAATAAAAAGGTTTTGGATTGTGCAATATTTACTTACTAGTTCCTTGGTAATTATATCATAACACGAATAAATTTTGTACTGAAAGGTAATTTCTTCCATCTACAGATCATCCAACATTACAAAGACATACTGCAGAAGAATCAGTTTAATCTGCATGACAAGGGCAAGCTTAAAAGCGTTCTTGCTGGTTTGGCATACTGTCTCTCCTTGTTGCCGTGTCACAAGACAGACGATAACTCGGCAACTGAAAGTGTACTTTCCAACTTTTAATGCAACTGCTGTCACCTACTTTCAGCATTTATTGTCTAACAATCAATGCCTTAACTTTTTGTCCCTGCACTGCTTGTTCATTGATAACTCTATATTTAATCTTTTCCCATGAGTAATTTCAGAATATATAGTCCTTTTGTTCCTTTCAATCCAAATGTAAGCTATAATTCTCTTCTTCCCTCTCCATTTACCCTCTTGCTTTTCTCTTGGCAACAGGTGGTTGCTGACAGAAGAGTTTTACATGCTTTTGAGTCTGAAGTGCATGAAGATTATTCTGGTAAGTGAAAGAACCTGAAATTTGATATTTTCTTCTTGTAGATATATTTATAACTTGGTTTAAAAAAGCGCGCCTAGGCACCGCCGTGAGGCACTAGGCATAGCACCTTGTTTCTACTCTAGGTAATAGTTGGTCATGAGGCGCTGCTAGGCGGTGCCTAGGCGCCAGGCGGTGCCTAGGCGCCAGGCGGTGTGAGGCGGTGTCTTGGGCGCCTTGTGTAACCAGTGCAAACATTGATGGGTTCTTGACTTCTTGTTATCTCAGAAGTTGTATTAGCCCATTTTCATTATCTTCATACATGAACTTGGAGATTAGATACCATTATTTCAACATAAGTTCGATTTTCTTGTGAAATACCAAGTATAAAAAACAACAAACAGAGGTGAGAACGGAGTAGAATGAAAAGGACATGATTTTTGAATTGCAAGATGAAGTGATAAACACCTATATGTAATATTTATAAATTTAAATTATAATTAATAGTATTTACGTGAGGCTCTCGCCTTAGCGCCTGGCGCCTCAGAGCACCTATCCTCTTTATAAACCAAGATTTATAAGATATCATTGCATCTGATATTGGATGCCCTTTTGCTCTATAATAACTTCTCTATTTCTGTACTTATATGTTCAGTATGTTCTATTTATGTGAATGCTTAAATTGTGGTGTGGTTGCTTCATTCCTTTTGGCAGGGTTTTCAGTGACTGCAAACGAATTGAAGGGCCTTTTGCCTATTTTAGTTAGTGGTCTCCAAGATTTTATGCCTTCAGTTCTGACAATGCCTACCTTGGAAGCACAATCATATGATTGTGTGCAATCTATATTGAAAAGTATAGATCTTGCTGTCAAGTTTTTTGTTTACGGGAATGGCAGACGTGGACTAATGAAAGTATCACCATCTTCCAACAGAAGAGATCAAGATATGTTGCAGATGCTATTGAAGAATTTATTTGTTAATTTTCCCCTGAACCCGTCACATCAGTCATCAGAGAAGGTATATCATTATCCTTGTTGGCAGGCACCATTGTTTGTATGGTTTTCTTCCTTACCGATCCTGTAATTTACCTTCTGCTTTATGGTTTTTTTTTATTGTTAAATCGCCATCTAATTCAATTGCTTAAACCTTATGCATCTGCAGGATGATAATAGATATTTTATCTTGAATGTCATGGTTTCAGAGATCTTTTTTTGCTTAATTGACTGGTCAGCATCTCCATCCGCCTTTCTGGAAAAATTCTTGATGTTCATTGTTAATGCGTTGTCCGAGAAGGTATGCATTTGGAAGCATGTTTATACTTTTAGAGATTTTTTGGCAGATTTTGGAAAATCGAATTGCATGGTCAATTGGCCACTGAGGCTCATTATTAAGCCTCATGCAGTATATTATATTTATACTTACTACTTACAGTTCAGGTAGGATTCCAATAGTTAGGCCACTGCTACTTCATATTAGTGAATTTAGTTACTTGATGCTAAATATCCTGGTAGTCCCTTGTAATATCCATTACGTCTCGTGTCATGTTTAAATCTTCATTTGGATATTGGTTGAAATAAATGGAAACTGACGTGGTATGTACAATTTTGCAGGTTTGTAGTACTTTGCATTCTGGCAAAACATTCTTCCAGAAGCATTCTCTTTCACTTATTCCTTTCATCCCAAAACTGATCCTGCAAGTGGATGATACATGGAAATCACAAATTCTTCAGGTTTTTCTCATTGTTCATATTCTCGTAAAAATAAGATTATTGTTCACAACTAATCACCATTGTATTATTTATTACTTGTTTAATACACAAACTTCACATCCTTGCATTTGATGGAGATTATGAATAAAACTTTTCAATGGTTCATGTTTCAGGCTTTTACAGAGGTCTTTAGAAAGTGTGATCCAGACTCTTCTATGAAATTAGTTTGTCTTTCAGCAATTGAAGAAATGCTATTTCCTGTAAGATTTATTACCTATCTCTTTATGTTGTCCATCAACCGTTCCTTCCAAGCAACAATGGCAAGCGAGTAAATCTTGTCAACAATGGCATACGACCATTGCTTTTCTTAAATATCCTTACACAATTTTGTGGCTTGTTTACAGAAAGACAGTTGGCTATCCCCTAATACAAGTGATTCAGAAACAGTAGATTTTCAGATGATCTGGATAAGAGAGATTCCTATGTTGCTAACCCTCTTGGGTGATAAAAATCCATCATCGTCCAAGGTATATTATGTTATTATCAATTGTAGCTTAATACTTTCAACTGTTTATGTTAAACAAACCATCTGTGTTTGGATCTTTGTAACTTTTATTGCTCATTCCTCAGACATTGACTGTGGTGACTTTATGCAGGCTGTATTGCGTCTTCATCTTCATTTGGGACAATGTGCTTTTATGGACTCTCCTCTCTCACAGGAGCTTGACAACATGCAGTACTCACTGAGAGAATTTTACAGTACATGTCGTGATGGTAGTAGGATTATGCATCTTATTAATTATCGTATGTAGTTGTGTCAGTTTTTTTATAATTCCTCTTTTTGGCAGGGGATATTTCCTATGGACCTTTTATGAACCTTGCAACAGATATTCAAGAACTTTCTATATGTTGCCTGTATTACTTCTCCTTCCTGGACCTAAATCTGCTTCAGTCGATTGCTGCTTGTTGCTTATGTAAGTATTCAGTTTTTGTTTAGTTTATTTAAAGAAATATTATGAAACCAATACTTCTTGGAAGCATAAATATATAGGGGTGTAAATAAGGCAAGCTGAGCTTGAGCTCGGTTCGGTTTTTTTTTCTCTCTCCAGAGAGCTCGTTTCATTTCAAGCCTTATGTGTAAAACTCGAGCCTGGCTCGTTACATATTTTATAAGCTTGAGCTCGATTCGGGCTCAAGTGTATATCTTATGTATTTTTGTGTGTATGGTATAACGATCGTCACCGTGGTTTGGAAATTATGGTTTTCGTCCTCTCTTTTAAGAATTACATGGATCATCCTTTGTTTTGAAACTTGTAATATGGGGGTAATTTGATTGGATGGATGTTATCACTAGACGTTAGATCCTGTCTTCTGCAAGGACACAACGAGGGTAACATGTCATTGAACATTTCTCGCGATCTGACACAGATATGATACACATCCTTTTTCTCTGGTTACGTAGGTATCTTATATTATCATACATAAGATATCCACTAGCATATTATTTTATGCACATAGTACTAGACTAGAATCTGAGGAGTATCATAATCCATTATTAAGAATTGTGAATACGATTCACACCGCCACCACAGATAGCTGTCCAGAAAAGAGAAACCACCACCACAGATAACCTACTCATCATTTACTGCAACTAGTCCTTGTAAAATGCGATGTTCCATGAATAAATGTGGTGTCACTGGCTCACTGCCATAAACATCATCCATCTTCTCTAGCGTCGCATAGTTGATGTTGCTGATCACCTCACCGTTTGTTCATTCTTACCATTTCCGATCACAAAATAGTTGTGTAAGTTATGATCCTTTAGAGAGAAGTTTGTTAAAATTTTCTTTGATGTGTTTTCGTTATTTTTTCCTTTTTCCGGTTAGGTTAGGATTTTGGGGGGTTGACTTGTCTGCAAATTACTTATGGGTCTGAGAAAAAGATTATGATAACGCAGAGGGTTTTTTTTGTTTTTGTTATTTCAGTAATATGAAATGCAATAACATCCCCGGTCGTTTATGTTTAAAGGTCCCAAGTATTTCTTTTATTCAATTGGGCCTTTGGGATGTCCTTTCCTTGTAAACCAGTCAAATTGTTTTATTGTAATTGGATTTTATGTGTTATGTTAACATAATAAGCGCTTTTAAGTTGAATGTGTCTGCAAATTTTTTGTGGCTTTGTGTGAGGGAAAAGAAGATGTAGTCGTGGGTATATTATCAATGGATTAACTAGTGGACCAACTATAGAAGATATGAAGCAAAAAGATGTTTTTATCTATATAAAGTATTTATCAAATTATTAAATAAATTATAGGCTCATGATTATATATGAGTAGCTCACGAGTAGCTCAGCCCGTTTACACCTCTAAGCTGCATAATGCATCCCGCACATCCCTTAGTAGTGTGCTACACTTTTAATGATCATTGCAGGTCCGGATCTGGAACCATTTATCTTATATCGTTTCCTGGAAGTTTTGAGTTCTGCCTATAGAGCTGGACACATCCGGATTGCTGACTATATTAGTTTTCTCATCACGCTACTGTCACGATTTGAAATATTTTCTGGTACTTTTTGAAGCAATTTCTGTTTTCTCTTATCTCTAATCACTGAAATATGCTCTCTATTATACTCGGACCTTAACATATGTAATATATTTGTTTATCAGAAAGCAGTTCAGTCTACGGGGAGAAATGTGGGAAGTCAAACTCTGGATTGTTCACGTCTGTCACCAGTACGGTTTGCTCTTGCCTGACACGGATTGGGGATGTTCATCTTGTTTTCAAGATGGTAGAGGGAGCAGTTATTGATCAGATTGTAAGTTGGTAGTCTTTAAGTTGTCACCTAAAAATACTTCTATAGTTGCATTATTGATGGAGGACTTGATGGTCTGGATCATGATCCAAAACTTTATGTTCTGTCACTTTCAGTCAAATAAGCCACCATTGCAGAACACATGCGCATTGCTTAGAATGATTATCACACTCGATTCAAAGCCCACAAAACTCTCGGAACAGAGCATTTCCAAACTAGCCAACGTCCTTCCTGGATACTTGATTGATGTTGTTTCTGTAAGTGCTACTTATAACTACAACTTTCTACACGACAATTGGCTATTTATATTAGTCTCAAGTCATTTCTGTTTATAATATTATACTTAAATTACATTGATCTTAGATTCATATCATTTATATATTCGTTTCTGTATTTTATTTTTGTTCAGCGTTTAGGGTGCGCTGGTAACGCATATATTATGCTTACCTTAATTGGTTTCAATTGTACTGGATTTCTTACTGTTTTTTGGTTAACTGCAGAGTTCTCGAGAAGAAGGTTCTGGTTCAAGTAACAGCGTTTGTATTAGCAAAAGTCGTTATTATATTGTACCCTGTTTTATCTTGTTCTATAGGAGTGAGAAGATTCTAAATGATGTCTTGAATGTGATGAGATCTTTCATTGGAAATGATCAACCATCTTTTCATGTTCAAAATGGCCACAATATGAGTGACCGTTCAAGCAGGATAATTGCAGTTGTACATGTACTCCTGCTAATCCATGAGGATGCTAGAGTACGGCAAATGTTAGTGTGCCACAAGAAAGAGATTGACGCGATACTGCAAAACATATTTAAATTATTGGTAGGCCTTTCATCTGAAATACCCGCTCTAGGTTCTCCTTACCTTTTGGAAGGACAGCCTGATAAATATCCAAGGGTTATTATTTGATTATCGTGTTTAATGTTTATGCGATGTTCTACAGTCATATGAAGGAAACAACTTGAACATTGAAGAGAAGCACAAAATACAATGTGCATATGATCAGTTAAAGATTGTCGCTGATGGATAATATGGTGGTGGAGTCATTGATGTGAACTGACTGCTATAGTAAGTGTTCCATCATATGTATGTGTGTTTCGTTCATTGAATTGAATTGAAGTCGTTTCTATCCAGATGAACAAGCATGAAGGGTGTCATTCATAATAATGGATATTAATTATGGTGACTTGATCACATCCATCCATTGATCTACAGGTATTTTCATTCAAGCGCCCAATCCTCTTCTCTGCAGTTACATGGTGGAATTCAGGGTTAACGATGGATCAGGGGCAGGTCCACCTTCTCTAAACTGACTAACCAGACTCTCTTGGAAGAAACAAACTGCTCGAATTTGTTTACTTGCTAAATCATCATACTTATCATCAAATCATCATTGAATGCTGTCGAGATATACAGAGATCTACTACTAAGCAAATTAACTTTGTATAGATGATCCAAATTTTTTTCATTCTTAGTCCAAGGACATGAATGTTGTGGAAAAGTTTTGTGGAAGAGATTAAAAAGGGAAAAATGAAGTAAAGAATTATTTAGAGTAAATTATTTAATTCATCCTTGTGTTTTTTATTTTGTTTCATCCGGCGTTCTTGACTTCCAAAAAGTATATGCATAGTTTATTCTTTGAAACTTTTGTACAATGATAGTTTAAAATGGACTATTTAAATAATTTATTTTTGTGAAAGTTTTGTTCACCAGTAAATGGATTACTGGTTAATAAAACTTTCAAAATTTGGACTATTTAAATATCTTATAAAAGTCACGGACTATCTATGGAACGAATTAAAAACCATGGAACAAATTAAAAACCAGATAGATGATTTAAAAATTTACTCAATAATTTATTGCTAATACACATGATCAAATATTAGACTTGCATGGCTTTCTTTTTATTACTGTTCTGCACATGAAATTTACAGTGTTTTTTACATGCTAAGCCCTTTAATCATTAGACCTATTACTTTTAACGTATAACCACTAAGGTTGTAAAAGATGGGATTAGTCGGTGACTAATCGGGGATTAGTCGGCTAAACATTACCACCGACTAATCCATGGTCAAGTCGCTCCAAAAGTCGGTCAAAGACGGGTCAAAGCGAAAAAAAGGTCAAAGTCGGGTCAATGTCGAGTTAGGACGAATTTTTGGGTCAAAGTCGGGTCAAAGACGGATTTTTGGGCTGGTCTGAGATATTCCGACGACTTGCTTGAAGAATCCGGCGATGTATAATCCGGCGACTTGCTGGTCTGAGATAAACGAAGAAGATGAAGCATGGGGAAACGAGGTTTCCTCAGATAAAGTGAGAAAAAAAGGAGGTGGTTAGCCTTTTTAGGAAGAAAAGTTAAAAATGTTTCAACTTTAGTCCTTCAATTTTTGACTATGTTACTTTTTTACTTTAAATAATTTTTAAATATATTTTCAAGTCCCTTAATTGTTAAAAGATTACCAACTTTTATATATTTCTTGGATATAATTTTAAAATTTATTTAAATTTTAAAAAAGTCAATAAAAGTCAAAATCCGACTAGTCCCGATTAGTCCGTAAAATGTCCCGACCGACTAATCCCCGACTTACGACTTTTTCAACCTTGATAACCACACACACTTCTTCTATTTTACCTATAAACTATCATATTTGAAACGTACTTTGAATCGCTGAAACATTCAAAACTCAAAAGTAATATGTTAATTTATAATTGAAGTCAATTAGTCAAAAAGCTAGTCATATAATGTTTGAATCAAGAAGTCAAAATTCAGAATCTAAAAAGGGTCAAATGTACTAGAAAGTAGGAGTGAGCATGGGTCGGTTATTGATCGGTTAAGAGTTAAAATTATCTATAACCGATATGTCGCTTAATGTTAACTTTCATCCGTCGGTTATCGATTAACCGTTTAGCGGTTAATCTCTTAATCCGTCGGTTATGGGTTGGTTGATTAACCGTCGTTTTATGCAATTATAAAAAGAAAAATCGCAATACGATTATGAAAGGAAAAAAAAACTTAGAATGTTTCTATATAATTTGGATTTTGCGTCTTGCTAGGGGCTATTTTTATATATTATATTCTGCCGATAAAAAAAAGAAGTGGAACGGATGAAATATTAAAAAGGTAAAATTAAAATAAAATCGCAATGACTAAAATTATTTAGCATGGAAATCCCTACAAAGATTTTATAGATATAAACTGTTTTTCAAATTTTAACCTTATATTTTTAAAGATAAATAAAAATCCATATGAAGACTTTATATTTTTAAAAGATACAATGATAAATGTAAGTATTTTTTTTTTTTGCTTAAATAGTGCAATCTGATAATATTACGTGAAAGTATATTGTACGTATAGTTGCATTGGAGTAACTCAAAAATCAAAAGGCTAATAATTCAAGTGCTACTTGATATACATATGCATAAAGTGATTTTTTTATCGTGCCCGTATATTGAACACACAAGACCCCTCATAACATTGACGCTAATTGATGCATCAATGTTTATCAGATAAGTGTCACGTCAACAATTTTCAAAACTGACACTATATTGTCAACGGTGAACATCATTTCACTTTTTTCTAGACCCCACACATTTTTTTTATTTATTTAATACATAAAATAAATAAAACAATATCATTTTTTTCTTTTTATAAAAACCATTAACTAAAAATAAAAACATTAAATTAATTAAAAATAAAACATTAAATAATTAAAAAAATTATAACAAAAACCCATTAATTCAAAGCCCATAAATACCTCTAAAAAACCCCATTAAAATAACCAAAGATTGTGTCCCATTTATCATTAAAAACCCTTTAAAGCACATCTATCCAATAGTAAGCATTAAATTAAATAAAATTTTCATATTGTACCGATAAATTCATTTAATAAAAAAAGTTAACTATGATGAATGTGTTGGTTGGAAGAATTCGGTTCCTTTACTTGATTTTTATTATGTGCAAGATTCTATTACGAGTATATAGAAATATTTGTTAGGTTTTGTTGCTGATATATGGCTATTGTTAAAAAATAATTGTATGCATTATTAGATATATGATATATTAATATCGAACCACCCATCCCTTAAATTTTTTTCATTATATAGTATAGTAGTTTTGAACATAATTATGCTCGTAATGCTATGTAATATTGTTTCTCATATTTTTAGTAAAAGAATATCATAACTGAAAGAACATGTTGAGCATGTTGGTTTTAACCTCATGATCAAAGTGGTTGAGCATGTTGGTTTTAACCTCATGGTCACGGGTTCAATCCCAGGGGACATCAGGGGATTTATTAAAAATTCCACTGGGGTCTTAGCTCAATGGTCAAGGAGTTTTCCACTAATGTGGTTTCTTCCTAGAGGTGATGAGTTCGAATCTCGCCTAAGGCATTTCGCCTGGGAGAGGGGGAGACTCCGCGGCACGATACCCATCTAGGACATAGGAGAGCAACCCCTTTAGAGCGTCGCCGAGATTACGAACTATGGAGCGGTTCTCATATTGGGGAGTAATCGCTTGTGGAAGATGAACGGGTGGATCAAAGGTCTGTCAGTGATTCCACAACTGCCTTAAACAAACTGAAAGAACAAAAAATTTAATGCATTTAACACTAGGTCGCTAGCATTTATGATATCATAAATGCAATTTTCACAATTTGGTGTATGTTGACCTTTTTGCCCTTATTGTAAGAAAATTATTACCAATGGTTCCTGGTATTCAATATGCTTTTATTACTTAAGAATATAAGTTAGAATAAATTGAAGACGATATTTCCAACATGATTATATATCTATGATACATCCGTCATAAAATATAACTATTTATGCATGTACGTCAACTATTTATTGCATGGTTTTGGTGTATTTATCAAAAATTATAGTGGAAATATCATTGGCTTGGAACATTAAGATGAAGTTGAAAGAGATAGATAGATAGATTAGATAGATAGATAGATAAAGACTCATTGAAGTATTTATTTTAATAAGATTTTTTTTTTCTAAATTTAATCTTTATATTTATTAAGATAAAGAAATTTAAAAATATTAGTACTATAATATTCTTCTCTTATGATGCATAGAATGATAAGTAAATGGTGTACATATATATATATATATATACCTTGTAAAATGTTTGAAATGAAAGACTAAAGGTGGGAAGTGGCTTGAAAAACGAGGAAAGATGGCGCAAAGGGTAAAATAGTCAAATGACATTATGGGTTCGTGTCTGAAGTGTTTTATTATCATTCTACAAAGGATGGTGATTTGTGCACCACCAAATTTTAGCAATACACCACCAATTATGCTTTATAGTATTGTACAGTACAACAGTCTGATGCATAAATAGTAGTGTATGATTAAATTTGGTGGTGTACAAATCACCACTCTTCTACAAAATCTATTATAAATACAGAGTATTCTAGCTTAAGGTAACATTCTCACTCTTTATACTTTGCATTTCATAATGAAGAATAATATTATATATTTTCTTCTCTTTTACATGTTTTTAACAAATTTCATGAATGCAATTGCTGACCCTCAACAAGAATTTTGCAGAGCTTTCGGGGGTAATTTTCACTTCCAATGATTGTATAATTCACTTATATTGTACCAAAAAAACACCTCATTTTATTTACTTTCTCGTTTCTAATAATTGTATATATTTCTATTTTGCCAACAGCTGAACATTATTTTAGTTCCTACCTCTTCGATTTTGCACCAAGACGTTGTGACGATGATTCTTGTGCTAGCGTGTGCTTAAATAACATACTATTCATTGGAGAAATAGGACATTCAGAGTGTCGTTGCAAGCTGTGCATTTGTTGCATTTATATGCCGAAATAATAATGCAAATATGTTTTGTATAACTCTTCGTGTAACCATATTAATATCTAAATCAATATGATAATTTAATTGAGTTAGTTAACCCTTAACTTCAATTGTTAACATATTAACCCTTAATCTCAATTGTTAACATGAACATAATATAGCTCCAAGAAATCCAACCATATCATGACATCGATGGTAGAAAAAATGTTCATAACATTCGGCCATAAAGGGAACTCGATGATAAAACGTACTACGTTAATACACAACATTAAATAACATGATTTATATCGATTTTTTATTATACAAATCTAAGAAAATCAATTACCGGAGAAAATTTAATCAATCGTTGAACTCTCTGATTCCAATCGTATATGTATGGTCTATTTGGTGATCTATTCAGAGGTTTTAGGAGCTGTAGATTTTATTTTTAATTTCAAAAGCTTCATTTGTGCAAAAAGCTTTGTTTGGTGGTTACAAGTCTTAGGTTTTTAATTTAAAATAAAGAGAAAATTACCGTGGTAGACCGGTCAAAGATGGGTTTTCATGATATGTACCATGTCAGTGTTTTTTGTCCAATCTAGACCAAGAAATTGCCTAATGCAAAAAACAAGTCAGCGATTTGGCAATTTTTGGTATTACCCAATAATTTCGTGACACGTGGCACTAACTTATCACCGGAATAATAAAAAATTGCCGGTCCCACAGTTTTCGCCTAGCCAACATGTGTACAAAAATATCGCCGAATTGCATAATACATTTGATGATCGGCGATTCATTTGAAAACTAGGGAATCGTGCCAACTAGGGAATCGCAGGTTTTCCAAACACCAAGCTCAGATGGCAAAACTATTAGCTTATTGTTATCAAGAAATAGTTTCTCAAGAAGCCGTAGTTTAGTAAATTCTACATGAAGGAAGTATCTGTTAATTGATTCAATATTTGGAAAATGGTCAGATAAATGCACACAACTTACTTCAAATAACAGCACCATTAAGTTTAACCTCAACCATTACACATAGCACATTTGAAATACAGATTATTCGTCTTTCATATACAGACACTTCGATTTCATCAACGGACATAGAAGCTTGTCAGTGTTGAAAGCAGAGGTATAACCTCCACCATCTTACACGTAATACACCTATAATACAACTTACAAGTCTTTCAACACAAATACACGTAATACACCTATAATCACTGTTATTAACACAATCATAAATAAAATCGCAATCATAAAAAAAACTCTGACATGGACGAGTTAGTAACTAGATTACAAAAGTATGCAGTTCTTCAATCTCCTATATATTATGACCCAAAAATTTCTGGCATGGAGAGGTGAAATGAGAAAGAGAGGCACGAAAACCAATTTTTCAAAAAAATCACCGATCGCCAAATATTTTTGCAATATGGCGATTTTTTTAGACACGTGGTAGATTAGCGATGTGTGTGGGATCGGTGATTTTTTGCTATACCGGCGATAAGTTAGTGCCACGTGTCACGAAATGATTGAGTAAGATGAAAAATGGTCAAATCGTCGGATTGTTTTCCCATTTGGCAATTTCTTGGGCTATTTTTGTAAAAATTTTCTGACATGGTTCATTTAACGAAAAGGGTGCGTTGACCGGTCTCTTGAAGTAATTTTCTCTAAAATAAAAGCTACATTTTCAACGCTATGAAAAGAAGCATTTCAAATTTAGGGAAGCTTTTTGTATCAAAAATTACTCAAATGCCCTTAATCAACCCATTTGTTTCTTCTTTCGGCCCATTTACACACACGTATTCTTTTATTTCATTATCAATATAATTTAATTTAATTTATTTAATATTAATTTTGTTATTTTAAGTAGGGGTGTTAATCGGGTTAACCCGACCCTAATAATAGTTAGTCTGGTCGGGTTAGTCGGGTTTTTAGAAATAAATATATACCCGCAACCCGACCCTATTAGATAATCGGGTTATCGGGTTCGGGTTAATCGGCTAGCGGGTTAGTCAGGTCGGGTTAATCGGGTAGCTGGTTAACCCGTATAACTTCACAGTTTTCTAATAACTGTTAAAGTAAATATATAGAATTATAGATGACTTTGAATGTTGGGATAGTACACCAAAATATTAAATGATATATGAAGTTGAAACCACATGAATTATGTATACGTAGTAGAACCATAGTCTGTAAAACGTGAGTTTTGTTATAAATTATTGGATTTCAAAGCGGATCTACATATACTTGAAATGTGAGTCATGCTTACATCTTTTGAAAATTGAAGAATGCAGTTACCGCACTAACACTTTGATGAAAGAATACTTATAAGTTGTGTTACAACTAATATACAATACTAAATCTTCAATTCTTCATAATCATATTCATATGGGTTTATTGTTTAGTTATGTATTATACTTTACACATTTTACTATTGTATGAGTCAAACTTTAAAAACTTCTATTGTATGTATTAAACATGTAAATATTGTCTATTGTATGTATTATTTCCTTTTTGGGTAAGGCCCAAATAGGAAAGTTTCCTTTTTTGGCCTTGCCCAAAATGGAAATAATACATACAATAGACCATATTTAGAAGTTTACTACATACGATAGAATAAATTAAAGTACGTCGCATACAATAGTAAAAAGTGTAAAGTTTAATACATAATGAAACAATAAACCCTATTCATATACATTGCTACACTTTATATTAATGTTATTATATGGTTATAGATACTATTATTAATTAGATTATAGTATTAGACTCATATATATAGAAAAATGTATCCACATTAAATTAACATATTCAAATTATATTATTTTATACGAAAGTTAACGATAAAAATTAATAGCAAAATTGATACTTGGTTAAATCGTGTTAATCGGGTCAACCCGCACCCGTGTAAGTTTCTCTATTTTAACCCGTAACCCGACCTTAATAAGCATTCGGGTTAATCGGGTTAACCCGCATAACCCGATTAAACTTTCTAACCCTACTAAACCCGACCCGAATAGTCTTAATAGGGTTTGGGTCGGGTTGTGTCGGGTCAGGTGTGGGTCGGGTCGGGTTTTTTGACACCCCTAGTTTTAAGTGCATATTTCTACAAAAGCCGGATGACATTTTTCTTCTTTTCATTCTTTAATTGTAATTGTAGAGAAAAGTTCATTAGTGTACAAGAATTATTGAAAGAATGAAAGTATCAATCAAATTGTGTCATTTGTACAAAGAGAATGTTCCACATGTAGAAAGCCCATTTACCCCCAAACTTAAATATCTCACAAACGACAAATCGAAACATTATCAAAATTGCACCATTAGATTCGGCGTTTTATCCTCTTCGATTTGCCGTCTCTCAAGACATACTTTCGATGAGTTTTTTTTCCCCATTTTTTGGTGGGTTTCACATTTTACTAACGCATGTGTTAATATTTAGTTGAACATTAAATTAAGATATAAGGTTTAGGGTTTAAGGTTTAGTAGGGTTTAGGATTTAGTAGGGTTTATGATTTAGGGTTTAGTAGGGTTTATGGTTTAGTAAGATTTAGGGTAAAGAGTTTTGTAAAGCGCTTAGGGTTTAGGGTTTGGGGTTTAGGGGTTATGGTTTAGGGTTTAGGGTTTGAGGTTTGGGATTTCCCCCAAACCTCAAACCCTAAACGCAACACTTTAACACATATGTTAGTAAAATGTGAAACCCACCAAAAAATGAAAAAAAAAACTCGTCGAATGTATGCCTTAAGGGACGG
Organism: Pseudognaphalium luteoalbum; assembly: GCA_963422505.1. Classification (NCBI taxonomy): domain Eukaryota; kingdom Viridiplantae; phylum Streptophyta; class Magnoliopsida; order Asterales; family Asteraceae; genus Pseudognaphalium; species Pseudognaphalium luteoalbum. Next base: position 2,238,948 of record OY730194.1, read on the forward strand.
CAGATCGAAGAGAATAAAACGCTGAATCTAATGGTGCAATTTTCATAATTTTTCGATTTTTCGTTTGTGAGATATTTAAGTTTGGGGGTATATGAGGTTGGTGCATGTGGAACATTCTCTTTGTACACATGACACAATATCATTGGTACTTCCATTCTTTCAATAATTTTGTACTCTAATGATCTCATCTCTGTAATTGTATATATATCTTTTTCTAATCATATAATGATATAATATCAATCGAGAGATTTATGACTAGTATTATTTTTGTCTTTTAGTGATTTCAAAAAGTTTAGTATTAATGATAATAGCAAGTTTTTTGTCTTTTATTCTTAACCATTTTTAAAGATGCAATAAATATATTAATGAGCTAAAAACTAATAAGTATATGTACCTAGCTTAGTGTTTTAAAGCTGCATGTTAGGTGGTCCGGTATGTCATATGTTCGATCCTTCCCACTACTTTTCCCCCCCTTCATATTGAAAGATACTTATAAAGCCAATTTATGTGTACATCAATAAAATATAAATATAAATTTATTTGAAATGTAAATATCAAACAAGACTTATAAGATTATTAATTTGATAAAGACTTATTATACAAGACAATTTAAAATTCACTTAAGTTGTAGTATAATTAAACTTATTAATTGTGCTACAGTTATGTTTTAATAATATTATTTCAATATAAAAAAGTAAATAAAAAAAATCTTGCACTATTCATTTCATAGTGTTTTTCTTCAATCCCGATGAATATAGTACTTGAAAATGAAAAGGTTAAAGTCGGTGGCTTGCTAAATGAGAATAAATGTTGGTAGGGGTAAAATAGTCAAATGAAATCAAAGGTTCGTGTATGAAGTGTTTTTATTAGGAAACAGTGAATGTGTTTGGATGAAAGGTTTATAGAGGCTTTGGGCGCTTAAACTTTTACTTTTTATAAGTCATTGTTATAAGCCTTGTTTGGAAACATAGAAAATATGGGCTTTTTGAAAAAATAAGCCCCAATAAGCCCTTAAATAAGAAGTTTTTTGAAGTAACTTTTGAATAGAAGCTCAAGCCCTAGCTCCAGCCCCAAGCTTCGACTCCAGCCTCAGCCTCAGCCACAAGCTACAGCCCGTTATTGCCAAACACACTAATATCAGATCCTTTTGTAAAATCTATTATAAATACAGAGTATTTTAGTGAAGAGGAACATCCTCTGTATAGTTTGCACTTCATAATGAAAAATAATATTATATATTTTCTTTTCTTCTACATGTATTTAATAAATCTCATGAATGTAACTGCTGATCCCCAAGAAGAATTTTGCAGAAATTTTGGGGGTAATTGTCACTTCTTTTGAATGCCATTTTTAAGAATTATCATTCACTTATAGTTAATATTCTTATTCTTATAAGTATAAAGATTATATATTATATAATCTACTAAAAACAAACGCATCATTTTATTTACTTTTTCATTTCTAATATTCATTTATATATTTCTATGTTGCCAAACAGTTGGACATCGTTATAGTTCATACGTCTTTGATTTTGCACCAAGACGTTGTGAAGAAGGTTCTTGTGCTAGAGTGTGCTTAAATAACATATTTGTTAGAGGAGACATAGCATATTCGAAGTGCCGTTGTGAACTATGCATTTGTTGTATTGATATGTCAAATAAATAATGCGACTATGTTTTGTATAACTCGCTGTCTCTCTGTGAAATCATATCATATTCATATTTGAATGAAAATGATAACTTGATTGTCGATTTAATTAACCTTTTACGTATATTCTTTCTACAGGGACATGAGTAATTTGGTATTTTTACGTCATATCTACTGTTTAAATAAAATATTATTTAATTACTTAATGAAATAAACGTAAAAACAATTTTCCATAACAAACAACTTCGTGCGTTCCTTTTATACATGGATTTTACTTTAAAAAGAGTCATTCACAATTTAATCACGGGCTTCAACCAATTATTCAGATCAACATCAACTATGTTCATGCTAACATAATGCAACGCTATAACTAAAAAAAATTATCATAAAAAAGGTGCAAAAAAAGTAACCGATGTAATTAGCATCATAATCCGTCACAAAAGCCTAAATAATTATAGCGTTTTTACAGAAATTCTAATGAATATTATCTAAAAGACCACTTAATACTATTCAATGAATATTAATCATCTTTATAAGAGTAAATTGCACCGACTATCCCTATTATTTATATGACATATCACCTTGGTCATTTATTTCTAAAATTTACCAACTCCATCCTTTAAGATGCAATTTTGTATGTTGGTGGTCCTTTAGACCGTTAAACTTAACCATTATCCATTAAATATTTTTAAATGACCGAAACACCCATTTTGAATGTTCATTTTACTCCTTTAGGTTTCTACTTAAGTTATTGATGCTCCGTATTTGAATAATACTATAACTTAAATTAGGTTTTCGAGAAACAGGTATACCTCGATCGATCTCGATCGATGAGGTTGTCAGAGGGTCGGTTGCCTCTTTTTTGTTCATTACAAATATGAGTTTTTTTATTTGTATTGTTCTTTTTCTCTTTCTAAAAATCCCAAATATCGTTGATCTCATATATTCTACAAAATTTAGTTAACTTTGTATGTTTTTGAGAAAAAACATAAAGAAAGAAAGAAAAAACATTATATATAACTTAGTTAAGATCTAAACTTCAAAGTGTATATTTTTTATTTTATACACATCTTGATAATCATTTCAATGATAAAAAAAAAGATGTCTTTAGAAAAAATTTAATATGAAGTGTAACTGTAAATTAGTATTAATTATGTTAGATGTAAATCAATATTTTAATTTTAAATAGTTTATATGTATAAAAATTACTAATTAAATGTAAAATTAAATAGTAAAGTTAAAATAAGGATCATCGATAACTTAAGTAGAAACCTAAGGAAGTTTGAAACATAACATTTAAAAAGGGTATTTTGATCATTTAAAAACATTTAATGCATGTTGGTTAAGTCTAACGGCATAAAGGACCACCAATTTGTAGAATTGAATTTAAAGAATGAAGTTGGGAAATTTTAGAAATAAAGGACCAAAAGTGATTTGCCATGTAACCACATAGATGATTGGTGTAATTCGCACTTTTTTAAATTTACCGAGCATTTAATAAATGTCCATTTAATTATGGTTTATCACTATCGGATTCGAGAAATGTTATAGAAGACTAAATAAACATAAACATTAATTGATATAGACGAATTTAATTTCATTCAATAAATGTTCACTAGTTAAAATTTACCACTCATAAAAAAACATTAATTGATATGAGGGGGTTTTAAACATGAAATTAATGTTATCACTTAAGATATTCAAAATGAATGTTAAGATATAACGTTATGTTGGGTAAATATCTTTTTTTTTTTTTTTTTAGAAAAACAGAAAATTTTATTGATAACTCAAGTACATACAATAGCATACACAACTATATACAACTGACCATTTGGTCATTGGCTACTCGCTTACTACACATGTAACTACTCGATTTTACATCATGTATACATACCCCAACACTGCTTTATTATTACTCCATCCCGCTCCCGTGTCCTCATTTGTGCTGCACAACTTCATATATATTCCAGACTCATTATCAACTTTGTACATAAGACATATCACAAGATTACTAGATCAACTTTGTACAAAAGACATATCACAGATTATTTGATCAATACTAACCAATACCACTTGTATACAACCTGTGAGTTCCTAATCACTATTATGTTAGTGATTGTGAATCGTTAACAGTGAGTTAATTGTAGAAGGGGGGGTTGAATACAATTAAAAACTTTTCTTTTCTGTGTTATAGTGTTATCTTTGCTTAGCAAGTTTTTAACCATATTAAAGTAACAACAATAAGAACACAAGTATATATATATATGATAAACAGTTCAGTTGCTGATACAAATGTAGCTGAAAGATAAATTCTTTTATTGATAAGATTGATCTCTTGTTGATTGCGGAATAGATTAGCCAAAGCTAATCCAAATCAAACAATACAGCTATTACAAAGGAGATGAGCAGTAGTGGACAAACACGCTAACTGCTCACTCGCTGAGGTAAGCTAGTAGTGGACAAACACGTTACTAGTTTACTCGCTGGTGTTACTTGTATCTTAGACAAACTAGTCACTGACAAACAAGTGACAATACAAGTAATCGACACCAAATGAAGTACAACATACTACGCTATTTATAGACATTGAAATCCTTAATTTCCGGATCTGATGGACACGTGTTGCTGATTGATTGGAGAGGTAGTTGAGATGTGATACATCATGGCACGACATTCTGTCTTGGGAAATATCACCTTGTACCATAGACCAATCAAAAGCTTTCACGTTACTCTTTTCAAGTTTCGAGGAACACGTGCTGCGCCGTAACAACGCCGAATGTTGACTTCTTATTTAATGCGGCATTTAATGCTGCAGTCACTGATAGATATATCAATTCTCCTCATTCTCGATGGGAGCTAACATGCTCTAAAGAATGACTTGAACAACTAATCTTCAGCGACTTCTTTTATTCAGCAGAAGAGAGAACTCAAGAAGACTTGGAGACTCTCGCTGATAGATGAGTATCAGCGACACACACAGTTGAGTCTTTTATCTTGATAAGATCTTCATCTACTGGCTTATCATATGATCAGCGACATACAGACCTTCAGCAACAGGAGCTTGACTTGAATCATTTTCTTCATGGAGCATTATTGAGAAGATCAGAGACTGTGAACAGATGGCATGATCAGTGACTTCACTTATCAGCGAATAATGACTTTAACAATCTCTTATATAATCTCCCCCTTAATCCTTGAGATCAGTGACCACTTGAGTTCAGCGATCAGTGACTCAACACAACCCACTTGAACAACATTCTCTTGGATCACAAAGCCATTGTTGCCACTTCATACTACCTTTTTTCAATCTTTTAGATAACCAATCAAAGCTCCTAACCTTAATCTCATTAACCAAAACTGGTACACCCCACCATTTCTTTCCGAAAACCTTTAAATTTCTATTTTTCCAAATCAAATATCCGCTCACCCACATAACAACCTGCCATAACCCATGACCCATTTTTTTCGCCACATTGCAACCATCACCCCTAAAGCATTCTGATATATTTAAATTGTGTACATTCCCGTGTCCCCACCACTCATATATTTTTTCCCAAACACTCATAGCATATTTGCAGAAAATTAAAACATGTTCTACGGTTTCCACATCATCATCACTCATAGGACAAAGAACCGAATGTAAATCTATACCTCTTTTATCTAACTCACTGCGAACCGGAAGTCTACCTTTTAAAGCTCTCCAAATGAATACACCCACTTTGACCGGCACTAGTTTGTTGCGCATTGTCTCTTGGTTTGTGCCCACACCATTCAGGACCTTCTCATCAATCATCGCAGCTAGTGAACTTGTCTTGAATTCACCATTTTCTTCCAAATTCCACCACCATGTGTCCCTACCATCACAATAAGGAACAAAAGAAGATAACATGTTAGTCAAATCACCCATCTCCCCCCTCCCCCTACCTCTCGGCTCCCTTGTCCAACACCAATTTTCTTCCCATCCGTTTGATGACCACCCACCTCTGTCTTTCACCAAGGCATCCTTATTTTCCTCTAAACTATATAATCTCGGGAATTGATCACTTAACTTAGTGTTTCCTAACCACTTATCCTCCCAAAATAGTGTATTAGCTCCATCACCCACTTTTCTCACGAAAGCTTCCCGAAATCCTACTTCCTTTTTCTCCATCTCCTCCCCTGCTTTAATGATATTCCCCCAAGTGTTACCCACTCCACTCCTATTAGAACCCAATAATTCTCCCAAACCACCCTCCCTCCCTCCCATAAATACTTTTAATTATCTTAACCTAAAATGCATCTTTTTCATTTCTAAATCGCCACCACCATTTTCCAACTAGGGCCAAGTTTTTTCCTTTTAAGCTACCAATATTTAAGCCCCCTCCCCAAATGGAACCAACACACTTTCCCATTTAACCCATGCCATTTTATTTCCCTTACCCGCTCCCCCCCCAAAAAAATTTCTTCTCAAACTCTCAAGTATATCTAAAACACATGACGGGGCACGATATAAGGAAAAATAATACAATGCTAAGCTACTAAGTACCGACTTTATCAGGGTAAGATGTCCACCAAACGACATTAAACGTGCTCTCCATTTCGATAACCGATTCTTGAATTTATCAATCATCACTTTCCAATCACCACTCTTTCTCATACTCACACCAATTGGTAGTCCCAATAAGTAAATGGGAACTCACCACTTTTACACCCTAGCCGCCTAGCCATATTGCTTACCTCTTCCTCTTTCACTCCAATTCCATATACACAACTTTTATTAAAGTTCACCTTCAATCCCGATACATCTTCAAAACACCTCAACAACTTTATTAGATTGCACGCATTCCTCCTGTCCCACGCACCAAAGAATATTGTGTCATCCGCATATTGAAGATGCGGCAATACCACTTTATCCTTTCCCACCTCCACACCCTGGTACAACCCCTTCTCAACGGCTTCTTTATCCATTGCATTTATACCTTCTGCCGCCAATATGAACAAAAATGGTGATAACGGGTCACCTTGCCTGACACCCCTTTCTAGATTAAACTCTTCCATAGGCGACCCATTAACTAAAACCGACACCGATGCCGATCTCAAACAAGCCTCTACCCGCTTACACCATTTTGCACCAAAACCTATGCATTTCATCACATCTAATAAGTACTCCCATCTCAAGCTATCATACGCCTTTTGAAAATCTGCTTTAAAGACAATGCTTTTCCTCTTTTGTTTCTTCAAAAAGTCTATGGTCTCGTTCACAATCAAAACACCATCTAATATATACCTTCCTTAAACGCACTCTGCACATCCCCAACCAGTTTACTTACCACCTTTCTTACTCTATTTGCAAGTATTTTCGCGACGATCTTATAATAACTTCCAATTAAACTTATTGGCCTAAAATCCCCGAGACCCATCGGATCACATATCTTGGGAATCAATGTTACAAAGGAAGAATTACACCCCCTCGATATCTCTCCCTTTTCCCAAAACCACTCGATTGCTTTCTTTATATCCCCTTTGATTAGCTGCCAAAATCTCTTAAAAACTTAAAGTTGAACCCATTCGGACCTGGAGCTTTGGAGCTCCCACATTCTTTCACCACTTCCCATATCTCGTTTTCTGAATCTGGTTCTTCAAGGCTGTCCGCTTCCATTTGATTGAGACTTTTAACTTTGCTGCTTGAAAATCTCGGCCTAACTCTTCTCGGCTCTTCAAATACCTTCTTATAATACCTTAGTACTTCTCCTTTTATCACCTCTGGTTGTTCTTACCAAATATCATTAACCATTGAACCCCTAATGTTATTCTTGTTATTTCTTCTTCGAATTACCGAATGAAAGTACTTTGTATTTTCATCACATCCGTTACCCATTTAATTCTCGTTTTCTGTCTTGCCATGCTTGTTTTTTCTTTGTCTTTCTCTAGCCACTGTCGTCTGGCCTCCATCCATTTACTCCTCTCACTTTCAGTTAATGCTCGACATTCTGCTTCTAGTTCCCACTCTCTTGCTTCTTTCTTTTTTCTTTCAATTTCAAGATCAAGCTGCCCAAAATTCTTCTTGCTCCAAATCCTCAATGCCGATTTCACATTCTTCAATTTATCATGAAGATTGCAATCTGATCGACAACCATTTACCTGTTTGGCCCATGCTACTGCAACGACCTCCTCCATGCCATCTGCTTCTAACCATGTATCAAAAAATCTGACGACACAAAGTGTAAATCTGAATGGAGTCGAAATTTTCCCACATCTTAAATTTGACGACACAAAGTGTAAATCTGAATGTACAATTTGGAGGAAAAGGTACAATTCTTGCTTAAAAAAAAGTTAAGTATCGGAGAGAAAAGATTGGGTTTAGATGGGATAAGAATATTGGGAATGGGATGGAGAAGGTCGCTGAAAGCGACCGTAGTTGATGGCAGTTTGGGTTTCTTTGCGTTTTGTGGTCGTTTATAGAGTCGTATTCATGAATATGGTATCTTTAAATTTTTGTAGTTTATGTGAGGAGGATAAGAGGAGTGATGTGACGTAAAAAGTCATTTTTATAAGTACAAAATTTTGATACTTTTTTAGCACATCTTTAGTGAAAACATTTCAAAATAATCATTATTTACTAAAATTCACTAAAGTGCTCCAAATATAGACATTGCTACAAAAATCACTAAAAACGTCCAAATAACGAGCAAACCAGAGCGAATAAACAACCAATTCTTCTACCCTCATTTATCTTATGAGAAACACATTTTAACCTTATAATATGATGTAATAGGAAAAAACGAGACGGGTGAATCAAGAATCATGCAAATTGGTTAACGAACGGAAGAGATACGACTTCTACAGATCGTTAAAAGTTATTCCAACCATACTTGAGCTACACACATCAAATTTCCATCAAATTGGTACCACTAGAAGCGTAACGGAATTATGAGATCGTAGGCAAAAGAATCAGCTCAAATGGACGTGTAACAAAGGAGATACGGGCATTTTAAGCAATGAACGAAAACCAACGGAACCCGTTTACGGCCTTGGAGACCGTATACGGCCCCATGTACACCGTATACGGCCCCCATAAGACCGTATATGGCCCCATGAAGGCCGTATATGGCCCCCCATGCCCCATATTATGCTTCGTTTGCTTGTACGCTGTGTTGTTTTGCTTGTACGTGAGATTTGAGACTTTGCCTATAAATAAAAGACCACTCCTCCTCATTTCCACGCACCATACACATCTTCATCCCATTCATTTCCCCACTTTCACTTTTTCACTCACACACTCTCTCTCTCTCCCTCTCTTTACTCTCTCTCTCTCTCTCTCTCTCTCTCTTCATTTTCTCTCTCTAGAAGTAAGGTTACCATTAGTTAGTTCTCAGTTAATATTTAACTAGGAATAACGGAGGGACTACTTTTGTAATAGCGCGAGGAATAGTTCAGGGGCTTATTTATAATATTGTCGAAGATATTGCGGAAGTTCTGATTGTGTATTCTTTCAAACACTTATTCAACCTACGCTTTAATTACGATTCCTTCTTTCCCTATCTTTTATAATGATGATTGCAATTGTTATTATGCTAGATTAAGGACTTGTTATTATGCCTAGTAAGTAGTTACCTTATATGTTTGTTATGATATAGTTAGTTTATATATGTGCGGGGTGATGTTACTTTAATATATGATTAATAACCTTGTGAATTTACTTTGCATTTATGACTTTTAAACCTAAATTATATCGTCTTTCCTCCAAATAAACGTGGTTAGAACCTTTATGACAAGGAGTCGCAAACCTTGATCAAACGGTCACTACCTATCTTTGTTTTCTTAAACTGCAAACATCGTCTAAGTTGTGTAACTGTGGAAATACTATTTAACACCATTCGTATAGTACACCGTGAATCAATCAGAGATTTATTGGGAATAGTGAGGGCTGGTTTATATCATAGATGATTGAACTTTAATACAAACTTAGTTTTAACTAGTCCGGAGTGACCATAAAGTGTGTGATACCAGAAAGACCACAGTAAATGGCACTGTACTTCGTATAGCGTTGGAAACACCTTTGATGGAGTAAAAATACGTGGAAGCTAAGGAAATACCGGTGGTTGAAGACTATATCACATCCTGGTTGAACACAAAGCTCTGGACTAAATCATGACCATTAATGCAAAGTTAACAATCACAAAACCAAGTCAATCTTAAACGCCTTACCTGACTTAGTTGCCCCTGTAGTGTTAAGAAAGGTCGGAACCTTAGTGGGTATGTTACTCTATCTCATGCACCCAAGAATTAATATTCCAAGAAGGGTTGTTACTCCGTCACTGGATAACATTGAAGAGTTGAGCATCCTCCTCCGATCAGACTCAATATGGCCTAGTACTCAGTGACATACTGATTGGTCTCCCTAATCAGTAGGGGCTAGTGTTTACACTACGAACAACTAATCTTAGATAAGACACAAACCTTTAAAAGACGTTTTCATATCAAAACCGTAGTATCACCCCCGCATAAGCTAACGAAGTCATAACAAACACATCTCATCCATTACTGATCACACCCCTATTCTATTTTCTGTTTATTTACTTTTTATTTAATTAGTTTAATTACGGACCTAAGTAACAAAACCCCCAACTCAAACCTTTTTAAACCCATCGCTAAATTGAATTGTTTATCCCGACACTTCATTTCACAATATGATTAGCTTGAAGAACGACCCTAGATCATATTGCTGCTATACAACCATAGTAAGCTTAGGTCCCCAGCTCTATAAATTTAAAACTACCCCACTGTGGTGCTTCCTTCTGTTGCGAAGACGACCGTGTCGGTTGGTAGTGCCACATGGAGATGGGTCAGGGATATTTGTGTTAGGCACAAATCAAGGGTGTGAGGATTACAGGAAACATAATGTACTCATTTGGATTACACGGACGTAGCTAGATTATGGTGGTCGGATGATTTTGGGTATGCGAAATTCGATGTGGTGGGGCGATCGGGAGGTCTTTTGTTGATTTGGGACACATAAGTGTTTGATATTCACCGGGTTCTTGGAGATGATACTTTTGTTGTTGGAGTAGGAAGATGGGTAGTAAAAGACCAAGTAATAGGATGGGTTAATGTATACGGACCGAGATACGAAAAGCAAAGACAGGAGCTATGGCCGAAATTGGAATGGTTGATTAATTCTATGGCAGTAGTGTGGTGTATTTTCGGGGATTTTAATAAAGTTTGTAGGAGGGACGAGAGATGTAACACACAATTTAGCCAAATATGAGCAGATAGCTTTAACGAGTTCATTAGTAATTATTATTTGGTGAATATTCCTATAGGTGGGATGAGATATACTCGGATTAGCGATGGTGGGTTGAAGTTTAGTAAGTTAGATAGGTTTTTGGTGTCAGGGGATTTTTAGGAGGTGTTGGGAGGAGTCGAGTGTGCAACGCTGGATAGAAAATTGTCGGATCACTATCCTCTATTACTGAAAGAGGAAAAGTTGAGGGACTTTGGTCCTAAACCATTTAGGACACTCGATGTATGGTGGAATGAAACGTGTGTGCAGCGCTTGATTAAAAATTGTCGGATCACTGTCCTCTATCACTGAAAGAGGACAAGTTGAGGGACTTTGGTCCTAAACCATTTAGAACACTCGATGTATGGTGGAATAAGATATGTTTAGATGACATTGATGAAGAAGCATGGAGGAGACATGTAACGTCTTGTCGACTAGATTGTATATTTCGTAATAAGCTAAAGAATGTCAAAGCGGAGTTAAAAAAATAGAGCAAAAAAAAGTGTAGGGTTTTGGATCCCGAGATTGAGGAGTGTCGCAAAGAGGTGGCGAAATGGGAAAAAGAAGCAAACGAGAGGATTTTGTCAGGTGGTGAAAACGAAAAGTGGATGGAGGCTCGGAAAGCGTGGCTAGAAAAGGAGAAGGTGACGAATGAGATAATGAGGCAAAGAGCTCAAGTTAAATGGGCCGCGGAGGGAGATGAAAATTCAAAATTGTTTCATGAGGCGGTTCGTAAAAGAAACGGAAAAGGTGCTTTGATGGGGTTACATGTTGATGGTAAGTGGTGTGAGGAGCCTGAGGTAGTTAAGGAGCCGGTGCGTGGATACTTTTCAAAGATCTTTTCAGAAGTAGAGTGTAATAGGCCGTTATTTAATAGTGATATATTTAAGAGACTCTGCGAGGATGATAAGCAAATGTTGGAGATACCTTTTTGCTAAGAAGAAGTGAAGAGGGTGGTGAATCAATGTGGTAGCTCTAAAGCCTCGGGTGCCCGATGGGTTCAACTATAGGTTCGCTAAGCGCTACTGGATATATTAAAAGAAGATTTTATGAGGGTGATACCAAACTTTTGGGTGAGTAAAAGTATAAGTAGTCGTTGTAACGCATCGTTTGTGTCATTAATCCCGAAGGTTAGTAATCCAGTAAGTTTGAATGAATTTAGACCAATTAGTTTAATTGGATGCTTTTACAAGATTGTGGCAAAGGTGCTAGCGAAAAGGGTGAATGATTCAGTCATTGGAGAGGAACAAAGCGCCTTTATTGAAGGGAGCTGAAGTCAATTTTGAACGGTGTATTGGTTACAAATGAACTTATATATTATGTCAAAGGCATGAAGAAAAGGAGCTTGATCTTTAAAGTAGATTTTGAGAAAGCTTATGATTGTATTAACTGGAGCTTTTTATATTCGATTATGGGGCAAATGGGGTTTGGAGATAAATGGATCAAATAGATTCTATCCTAGTCGTATCATGACTGGCTTTTGAGTGATTTCATTTGGCTATAATGATAGGTAACCCGATACACTGAATGAATTGAGTGACCACCTTGTGAGATAGCCTAGTCGTGTACATTCCACATCCTAATCAGAATTGAAAGTATTCTTAACATCATCGTTTCATATTCATGGTGTGAATATCTTATCTATGCTTACTCCCCCGAATAAATCCTATCGCTCTTTAAATAATTAGTTCAAAAGTATTTAAGATTCTCTAAAAACATTTTTCCTAAGCAGTAAAAATTTGGTTTACTTGGAGAATGTAGCTAAGGTTCGCTTGAGGATAAGCAAAGTCTAAGTGTGGGATACTTGATAACATGGAACAAAGTCACGTATATACTCACGGTATCAATTTCATTATGATTAAATAATAAACATCTTACTTCAAGTGCTACATTTTTTTTTGTGTTAGTTTGTTAGTTAGGTGATTACGAAGACGATGCAAAAAGAATCAACGAGAACGGAGTTATAACAAAGATTTTTGAGCAAAACAAAGAAACGAGTTACGACCTCACACACAAATACCAACAAAACTCAGACTTGACCAAGACCAAGCTGTGATGTTATCTTGAATCTTTGAACTTCATGAAATTACAAAGACGATGCTGTGAGAATTGGCTAAAACTGACGAGTAACGAAGAAGTTAGAGCAAAACAAGCTATGATCCCGTACACAAAGACGCGAACCCGTGCATACGGACAATCAAGACCATATACGTCCTTGCACAGACTGGGTATACAGCCCAGATAAGACCGTATACGGCCTTGACCAAACCGTATATGGTCTGGACAAGGTGTATACGGCCTTGTGTCTGACCGTATACGGCCAACATATAGTGTATTTGGCTTAAAAATGCAATCTTGATACGGGAGTGCACATACGACCTGGTTTTTGGGTAGTCAAGTACGGTCAATCTAGGGTAATAAGGTCAAACCTTCAAGCCTATAAATAGAAGCCTCTACCAACACTTTCAACACTCTAGTTAGTTAATTAATTAGCTTAGATTAGTAGTTAATTAATTAGAGAGTTATAGAAGATTAGCGTCTAGTTTGGAGTACTATTAGGAGTCGTCATTATTGTAATAGCTTGGAGTTCAAGTTTATTCTAATCCTCATTTTAATCACGGTTATTTCTTTCCTTTATCTATCTTTAACACAATGTTTGTTATTAATCATATTGTGCTAGATTTAGGACTTACCATGATTGAAGAGTAGTTATCTTGTGTGTTTGTTGCGATGTAGTTAGTTAATTAATTATGGGATGATGTTATATTTAATTGGAACCTTATTATTTTGATTATGCTTGCTATCTATGATTTAAAACTTTATAAATCCTCGCCTTCTCACCAACGAATGTGATTACAACTTTATTATTAAGACGTTGTGAATCATAATATAAAGTAATTAATTAATTATTTGTGTTAAGTTACAGTATGATTACGACACTATGCAATCATCATGGAAACATTACTTATGGAATACATTATAACCACTACGGAAAATACTATGAATGATATCGTGAAGTACTTGAACAACTAAAAATAGGTTTTAGTACATTGGTTAATTCCGACAACGCACAATCATCATAAAGTGCATCGTAAGTTACTATGGAATCATTGTACTGTATATAACTTACATCGTAACTATTATGTAAATGCTATGAATGACACTGTGAAGTACTTAACCAATGAAATAACTATTTCTAGTATATATATTGTTAATAACTTAGGATATATTATAAACATGGTTTGAGTTTGAACCTATGAAATGTGATAAGCAACTTACATAGTCAAAAACTTAGGTGCTTTGGTACATTTTATGAAGGGTCGGTTTAAATCATACAGAAATGTTTTAGGTATTAAAGTATATACTTAGCTTTTGAATCTAAACGAAAGGCCTAATTTGACCAAATCATTCAACCTTTGCATGCTTATTTCTCTTTGGATTCTATTATAACCATATATATAGAAAGAATATTAAAATAACAACTTATATTCGTAAGCTCTCGTTATATTAAATACCCTGGTAGTGATAGAAATGGTCGGACGTTGACTAGGTATACTGTTATGAATCATGCACCTAGGGTTACACCCAAGAAGGGTCGCTTGTATCTTAAATACAGGGCAAGTGTTGCTAGCTGAGCATTATCATTCCGCTCAGAATCATCATGACCTAGTTCCCCGATGACATACTAACTATTTAGTAGGGAATCTAGTGTCTCCACTACACGTATTGAATATAACTGAGTTATAAGTATGTTTTAACTATTATTTCCATTGAATAAATATTAACAAGCATCGTCCCATAACTTAATTAACAAAATCTCAGCAAACACCTTTTATCCATTATCTTCTTTTACTTTATCTTTTATTCGTTTTATATTAGTAGTTTAAAATACCAAAACCCTACTTTTATAAACCCCTCACTAGTTAGGATACGATCGTCTGAATACCTCCGTTTTTACTTTAGTTGGTCTGAAGAACGACCCTAGGTTATACATATCACTAGCTAGCCCTTAGGCCACTTAGTAGTAGTTAAATTAGGCCCGTGCATTATAAATATAAAACACACCCACCGATAACGTGTCGATCAGCTGTCGAGAGATTTCCCCGATGACAGTCTCTTAGAACACGACCGTCTAGCACGCCATCAGACAGAACTGGCCCTCTATATCCCTTCAACATTTAATTTTTCATCAGTTTATTCCTTGTAATAACGAAAAGTCGCATGTCATGTGTCACCCTTGTCAACTTGGAAAACGTGTTCGACTTCCATTTAGTACTTCTGAATCTATTGGATCTTCTCCTTTTGATATTATACATACTGACGTTTGAACTTATCCTATTCCTAGCATGAGTGGTTTAAAATATTATGTAATTTTTCTAGACCATTTTACTCATTTTTTGTGGGTGTATCCGCTACGACACTCGATTTAAATGCAAATAAAATCTTTTCAATGCATCCTAAATATCTTGATATTCATGTTTATTGTCAAAATTCATAACTACCGTTCATTGAGATCGACACTCGATTTAGCTTAGTTTGCTATACTATTATACGATAGTTACTTTTGCTTATATGTGTTCTAGTTTTTAGTATTATTAGTTTAATTAATTTTATTATTAAAGATAATTTCTCATCTATGATAAGGTTTGCGTACACTAACATATTAGAAACTAACAATTATATAATGCATGAAATATTTAAACGTATAACTCATATATGAATACTAGTAAATATTAAGGCCGTGCAAATGCACGGCCCCTCCTCATTTGCACGGCCCCTCCTCAAAATGTTAACGATTTTGTAATGTTGATATAGTATTATACTAAAGCACAAACTCTTCGATTAATGTGTTTAATTCACCTTGAATCTTAGATTTATTGAGTGAAATTCTAATATAGCATATATAAATGAACGTATAATTACGAAATCTCATGTTCTTAGCGATATATCATTTCGTATGAGCAATTTAGCTATTGGTTATGTCATAGTAATAGTTGTTATTTTAATTGGTCAATTCATCAGCTATATATAATGTTGCCTCATTTAAAAAAGAGAAAATTCCATAAATGATACCTGTGGTTTACACACATTTTCACATATCATACCCGAACTTTTTTTTTTAGGTTTTCGGTACAATAAGTTTTCAGTTTGCTCGTAAATGGTACCTCCGTCCAACTTCGTCTATTATTGTCGTTAAGTTTTACCAATTCCGTCTATTTTCAATACAATAAGTTTCAAGTTTGCTCGTAAATGGTACCCATAAGTTTCAAAATTGCTCGTAAATGATACCTGTGGTTTACACACATAACGGTGAAAATTAACGGATTGTGACGGAGGTACCATCTACGAGCAAACTTGAAACTTATTGTATCAAAAACCTGATAATAAAAGTTCGGGTATGATTTGTGAAAATCTGTGTAAAACACAGTTATGATTTTTGGAATTTTCTCTTTAAAAAAATATCAAAGAAATATGGAATGACCTAATAATCGGATATATATGTAAAAGAAAAGGAAAAACCGACCCCTTTGGCAGTCTCTTATAAACCTGTCTCACGGTCAATATAAGAGAGGTTAATCGAGTAACCCACGATTATATGTGTGCAGAACACGTGTCATATGGAAAAGATAAGCTTAAATAATTATGCAAAAATAATTTCATGACAATGATAATGTATAGCTAATGAAAAATTTATTTTAAATTATACTCTATACTCTGTATCAGTTTAGATAATAAAGATAAAAACTCACAAAACTTATAGTTGTTAAAATCAAGGATATCTAACAAATATAGACTTATGAATCAACCATTCATATGAAATATATAAGTATTTTTTTTAATCTAAAAATAAATGATGGATTGTTTAGAGAATATTGTATTTAACATATATAATGACCTTTTTAGTTAACACTTTGTTAGTTGACTAATTTTTAATTTATTAAAAAGTGATACACTTAAATGGTAAGAAAAAGAATAAAAGTGAAAGCATTTGATAAGATTAAAGACTACAAAATAAGCTGTACAACTCAAATCTCCGTAAGCATTAAAAATATTTTTTTGGAGTCATGCTCGCCTTCTGAGAGGAATGAGATTTGTCCGATTTATGTGGCGGAGGCACTTTGTGTAATCATGTGGATTAATGATCCATTAAAGTTCTTGTCTATACAACAGTCCAGATACATAACCATTATCAAATTTGAAATAGGTTATACAAATTTTACTCAAAAGATAAAAAATATGGATATATCAACATAAGGAATTGATGATGTGTCCTTATATAAAGTAGTACGACTATATATATGTGTGAGTCCCTAATCACTATTATATTAGTGATTATGAATCGTTAACAGTGAGTTAATTGTAGAAGGGGGGGTTGAATACAATTAAAAACTTTTTCTTTTCTTTTATGATGAGTTATACTTGTTTAACAAGTTTTTAATCGTATTAAGGTAACAACAATATGAACACAAGTATGTGTATAAGATAAATAGTTCAGACGCTGATACGCATATAGCTGAAAGATAAATTCTTTTATTCATAAAATTTATCTCTTGTTGATTTGCGGAATAGATTAGCCAAAGCTAATCTAAATCAAACAATACAGCTAGTACAAAGAGATGAGCAGTAGTGGACAAACACGCTAACTGCTCACTCGCTGAAGTAAGCTAGTAGTGGACAAACACGCTACTTGTTTACTCGCTGGTGTTTAGTTGTATCTTAGACAAACTAGTCACTGACAAACAAGTGACAATACAAGTAATCGACACAAAATGAAGTACAACATACTACGCTATTTATAGACACTGAAATCCTTAATTTCCGGATCTGATGGACACGTGTCGCTGCTTGATTGGAGAGGTAGTTGAGATGTGATGTATCATGGCACGACATTCTGTCTTGGGAAACATCACCTTGTACTATAGACCAATCAAAAGTTTCCACGTTACTCTTTTCAAGTTACGAGGAACACGTGTTGCGCCGTAGTAACGCCGAATGTTGACTTCTTAATTAATGCGGCATTTAATGCTGCAGTCGCTGATAGAAACATCAATTCTCCTCATTCTCGATGCGAGCTAACATGCTCTAAAGAATGACTTGAACAGCTAATCTTCAGCGACTTCTTTTATTCAGCAGATGAGAGAACTCAAGAAGACTTGGAGACTCTCGCTGATAGATGAGTATCAGCGACACACATAGTTGAGTCTTTGATCTTTATGAATTCTTCTTCTACTGGTCTAAGATACAATCAGCGACAAGAAAACCTTCAGCAACACTATCTTCAACTTGAATCATACTTCATGTACAGAGAGTAATGCTCTCGCTGATGATGATCAGCGACACACAAAGTTGAGCATCATTCTCTTTCAGTAACACAGAGTGATAGAAGATCAGCGAACATAGACTTCAGCAACAGGAGCTTGACTTGAAACATTTCTTCATAGAGAGATCTTCAATAAGTGGGTCAGAGACTTGAGACAATAAGGCACCATCAGTGACTAATAATTTCAGTGACTAATGACTTCAATAATCTGCTTGTAGACATTATCTAAGTCTCCCCCTTAATCATTGAGATCAGCGACCATCTTGAGTATGACGATCAGTGACTCAACAATATGTAATAAATATAATGTATCATAATAAAAGATAATGTGAATTTATATATTAGATCGAACGAGTAAACATGACAAATCTTGAGGCTGGTTCAATAAGTTTTATTTGTATAAAAAATGTTATACAACTTTTTTTACAAATATAAAGTATTTGGAAATTTCAAGTATTTAAAATAAAAAATAATATTAATACTGATTATTAGGGGGGTTCAAATGAAAATAGGAAATTGTGTGAGAATGAGGGAACCAATGATATTGTACCATGTGTACAAAGAGAATGATTCACATGTACAAAACTCATTTACCCCAACAACAATTATCTCACATACGACAAATCAAAAAATTATGAAAATTGCACTGTTAAATTCAGAGTTTTCTCCTCTTCGATTTGTCGTCCCTCAAGGCATACTTTCGATGAGTTTTTTTTCCAACTTTTTTGGTGAGTTTTACATTTACTAACACGTGTTAAAGTGTTGTGTATAGGGATTAGGTCTAGGGGTTAGCGTTTAGGGTTTAGGGTTGGCTGTTTGGGGTTTTTTCCAAAAACCACAAACACCCAACCCCAAACCCTAAACCCTAAACGCTTTACAAAATTCTAAACCCTAAATTATACTAAGCCCTGCTAACCCCTAACCCTAAATCCTGCTAAACTCTAACCCTAAACCCTAAACCTCTAACCCTTAACCCTAACCCTAAACCTCTAACCCTAACCATAAATCAAATGTACAACCAATCACTAACACATGTGTTACTAATTTGTAAACTCACCAAAAAATGAAGAAAAAAAACTCGTCGAAAGTATGCCTTGAGGTACGGCAAATTGAAGAGGAGAAAACGCTGAATTTAATGGTGCTATTTTCATAATTTTTTGATTTGTCGTTTGTGAGATAATTGATATTGGGTATAAATGAGTTTTGTACATGTGAAACATTCTCTTTGTACACATGACACGATATCATTGGTTCCCTCATTCTCACTCATAATTGATGTACTCATTTGAACCCTACTCTTGATTATTATTAATAGTAATTTTGTTATTATTGTTATTCTTAAAATTATGACACATGGCAAGCTCAAAAACTTTGAGGCTCTTTGAGCTTGCCTTGTGTATATAAGAAAGATATATGGGCTCTGGAAATGCATATGTGTAGAACTGTATATAATAGTGTTTTAACACTAGGAGATAATATGAACGCTCCTCTATCATATTTGGTATGTTAGTGTATGAATATTTTTGTTATTATTGTTATTCTTAAAATTGTGACACATGGCAAGCTCAAAAACTTTGAGGCTTGCCTTGTGTATATAAGAAAGATATCTGGGCTCTGGGAATGCATATGTGTAGAACTATAATAGTGTTATAACACTAGGAGATAATATGAATGCTCCTCTATCATATTTGGTATGTTAGTGTATGAATATTTATACCAACAATTATAATTCAAGGCAAGACTCAAGGTTATTTTGGCTCGGGTTCAAGGGTGATTGGAGATCGGACCGTGGTATGAAGCTTGTTACCTTTTTTAAAAACTTATTTTGTAAAAGTTGTTGAAAAGTGTAATAAAGAAATGATTTTGTTAGTCAATGGTCGACTAGTTTTGACGGTGAACCATTGACCATTTTCTTATGTTGACCCGTTGGGTCAAAAGACTTTGACTATTTCTTATAGAGATTTTAACCAAAGTTTTATTGTATTAATTGTACATGTTTTCAACTCATCATTGACTCTTTTTCTTATTGGTTTAAAGATGAAAACGGGTGTAACACAACATTACATACAAACAAATTTTGGAAGAGAAAATACACAAACCTATGAATCTGAATGAAAAGGAATCAAAACCCGTGTGAGCAGGTAAACGCACATACATAGACATAAATACGAATCTATGAAGAAAATAAAGACAGATGTTCGGAGGCGCTAACCTGCAACCGAAAATAGAGGAGCTAGAGTGTCAGTGTGTAGTTTTGAGATGCTTGAGTTGTATGTATATTAGAATAAAAAATGTATTAATTGCAATTAAGCTTACCATTCATGATGTTTTGAAAGAGCTACAGATGAAACAAGAGAAATGTAAAAAAATTGAATAGAGTTTATAGAGACGGAGAGGTAATATAAATGATTGATGAAGCAGGAGTAGCCGTATATTGCATGCTGTCAACTTTTTAATTTCTAGAGCATGGTGTCAAATGCTACCATCAATTAAGAGAAAAGGACAATTTTTAAATGATATGTAATTTTAAAAGTGAAACACAGATGTCGTGGGCAAGAAAAGGACAATTTTTAAATGATATGTAATTTTAAATGATATGTAATTTTAAAAGTGAAACATTGAGGTTTGAAAAGAAGCTAGTAACCATTAGGCCAGAAAAGTTAACTGGTCAAATCACTAGTTATTAGTAGGCCTGTAAGCGAACTGAACGTTCGGTGAATTATTCGTGAACCGTTCGGCGGGAAGTTCGTTTATGTTCATTCGTTTTGTTTTATGAACGAACATGAACAAAATTTTCCGTTCGTTTAATTATATGAACGAACATGAACACATGTCTCGTTCGTTCATTTACGTTCGTGAACATTCGGTAACATGTTCGTGAACGTTCAGTTAAATGCTCGTTTATTAACTAACAGTTTAATTAAATTAATACATATTTGTATATCTTATTTTGATTTAAGCTAAATTGTAAATATAATATTATTAAATATTTAGATACTTTCATTCAATAATATTAAACATCTATACATTTTTACCTCACATTTCCCTCTCATATTTACCTCCACTAATTCCAGATCTATTGCTCTTACCTACGATAGGACCAATAAAATGAGTTTATCTGCATATTGTGATCGTTTTGTAATGTTAAATATGCATTGGAAAGTTTCAAGTTCTATAGTTTACATGTGTAGATGTGTATGTAGATGTTCATTTATGTTTGGTGATGTTCGTTTCAAGTATTAACGAAGTAATGCGTTAAATTATATGTTTGTTCGTGTACGTTCGTTTGTGTTCGTGAACAAACAAATTTTCTTAATGAACGAACATGAACAACAAAATTCGTTCGTTTATCCGTTTGTGTTCGTTCGTTTGTTCGTCAAAACCTTAATGATCGAACACGAACAGACTCCGTTCGTGTTCGTTCGGTTCGTTTACAGGGCTACTTATTAGTTATATATATATCTGGTAAATAAAGTGAGGCTAAGTTATTTTGCATAGGGTTAATGGTGCAGATCGGGTATGAACTTATCACTTTTTACTGAGTTAGGGTATGAACCCAATTTATTACACAGGTCGGTAATAAACTTTCAAAATATGTTTCGAGTTAGGGAACGAACTTTTTTTTCCACCTAACTCGAAAAGTTTGTTACCTAACTCGAAAAATAATTTGAAAGTTCATTACCGACTTCAAAACATAATTTGAAAGTTCGTTACCGACCTCGAAACATAATTTGAAATGAAAAAAAAAAATTGTTACCTAACTCGAAACATAATTTGAAAGTTTGTTACCGACCTGTGTAATAAATTGGGTTCATACCCTAACTCGGCAAAAAGAAAAAAGTTTGTTCCCCAACTCGAAACATAATTTGAAAGTTTGTTACCGACCTGTGTGATAAATTGAGTTCATACCCTAACTCGACAAAAAGTGATAAGTTCGTACCCGATCTGCGCCATTAACCTTTTACATAACACTCCACTAATTGATATTAGAGGATAATGTTCATATTATAGAATTAATTTGGACCCGGTTAACAAAAGCTTCTCTAATTGATAATCAATGTAAAAGATGGGGTTTTCATGTTATTAAGTTTAGAAATGAGCTACTTGATTGTATTGGGGACAACTCCTTTCACGCGAAGTATTCTTGTGCATCTACATAGTGCTTCCCATGCAATCCATCTCAAATGAGTGTTTTATTGGATATGTTTGGTGTTCATGGTCCGGTTTGAGACTAAAATTTTAACCAAACCGATAATTACAGTTTGATATTTTTTCAAACTAAACCGTCAAATTAAACCAAACCAACCCAAACAATTGAAATCGGTTTGATTCGGTCAGTTTGACCAAGGCCGACATGTGAGATTTGGTGACCCAGTGCAATGAAAAAAAGTCGGCCCTTCTAGTCGGCAGTCGCGATTTTTTTAAACAATAAGAAAAGTATCTAAATTTAATTTATATGAAGTCCATATTATATAATGTCAAATTATTTTAACCCTAATATATAAATTATTAAAACCCTAACATATAAATTCATATTATATAATGTCAAAATTTTAAAACTCTAATATATAAATTAA
The DNA here is from genome assembly GCA_963422505.1 of Pseudognaphalium luteoalbum. Lineage (NCBI taxonomy): Eukaryota > Viridiplantae > Streptophyta > Magnoliopsida > Asterales > Asteraceae > Pseudognaphalium > Pseudognaphalium luteoalbum. The sequence continues at coordinate 2,261,755 of OY730194.1, forward strand.
ATGATTAAACATTTAAACAAATAAGATATGATCTAAAAGAATAAACAAAAATATACAATAATAAAATATAGGGTTTTGCTAACAGAAGCTCATAGAGCTCTATTTAAAACACTGAGACAGCATAAAGAACTTGTAGATTTGCCAAAAATCGGGAAGTCGGAAAAAATTCAAAGGTAGACACAAAGTTATTTATGGTTATAGTAAACGTTTTAATACATGTCCGAAAGTGTTAACAAAAGCCCTAAAAACTTCCAACCCTAAAATATATTAAGAATTACATACATGTTTGGTTACAGTGGGGTACTTGTTGGCAAAGTAAAGTGCTCGGTACTCCTAACGATTTGCAATTGAGACGCTATTTTGATGAAAAATAATAATATAACTAGATCATAACCCGCAAAATTTGCAGGCTACAACATGATTTATAGTAAAAAATGTATATTGATATATAATTATGTTAAATAAGTCTATAATCCATATGTATATTTTATATGACGTTGAACACATATTTTATATTATAGGATATGAGATAACATAGTTATATGCTTTACAATGGTAACGTCTAATATAAAATAAGTTGTTGGTACATATTATTATAATGTTTTAAGTAACATACGATATCACTGTATAAAATGACATACATGTATGATCATTTGAGTTGACAATAACACTTATTATTACCACTACCTTATAGTTTATCATTATCATGTGGATCAAAAAATAGAAGATGAGGAAACAATTTACCATTGATTTGACTAACTTAGTTAAGAAATACTTATTGGAATTTTGTCAATCATTTAAATGTACTTTTAAAACACATGAAGCACTTTGTTAATTGTGCACATATAATAAAGTTATGACAAAACTTAAAGAGGTGTAAGCGGTTTATTTAGTTGGCTTAACTTTTAAAAAATATATTAAGCTCTAATAAATTTGTAACAACGTTAATCAAATTTTATTAAAATATATATAATTATAAATATTTAATATTGTATGCTTATATACAGATTATAAGTTTTAACTACGTTACACATTGATATAAAATATTGTGTTACTCTCTATATATATTTGCAATATGTAAAAAATCTTATTTCTAAAAAGAATTGTGAAGGACATACGGAGTATTTTTTTTATCATATGATATGGAAAATATAATAATAAAATAGTATTGATTTAATATTATAAAGTATTTGATATAAATTCAGTTTACATATAGCGTAATTGACAATATTTGATAAACTTTTATTAAAGAACAATATGGATTCTAAAAAATAAATAAATTGCACTTATTTCTTGGAATTAGGTTCTAAACTATTGATCATAAACATACTTCTACCACATAAAAGAAATATCCATAAACACAATTCTCTCTGCAGTTAAAAATTATAAGTTTGTGTCATTAAACGCATAGTAAAATGCTTACACGGCAAGTCAATTAATTCATAATTTTGATGTAATATAAAATATGTTTTAGTGTGTTTATACTGCATAGATTACACTGAATGAATGGATCAATTTAATTATATTGTGTTTTATGTGTCTAGAATAACGGTCAGGAAGTTGATGATATGGTATAAGTATCAGATAATAGTTTAGCATGGTCCAAGCCCGTTTGTGGTTATTGGGTCCGTTAGGGTTTGATTAAGGTTTCAAATGACTCTATATATAGTTGCTCAATAATACATTATACCCTACAGGGTTTCATTACCTGATATTGTATCAGAACCTTAAGGTTCATATCGCTTCTTGCTCTCTTCCTTCATTCTTTACTTCGCATCCACATCCGCGAATCTGTACTTCTCTATGTTCTTCTTTTTTTCTAGTCGTTGCTATCTTATATATAAAAAAAACTAATTCGACCAAACCTATAAAAAAAATTTTCTTTCTGCTTTCGTGTTCATAATCTTGTTTTCTACGTATGTGGTGTACGTTTGCTTCATCAAACCATGTGGAAAGAAAGATCTCACTTTGCAACTACAATTTTATTTGCTTCATTAAAATTAGATAATACATGTTTAGTTCCATCGATCATACCCAAAGGCTTTTAAACTTCTTCAATCTCTTTTTATAACTATTATTTTATTTTCTTATATTTATTTTTGATTTAAAAACAAACATTGCTGATCATCATCTTTAACCCTCTGCTACATTTTTTCGCTTCTCTTGGCCAATAACTTTAGTTGGGTTGTTCATGTAGCACTCTTTCCACAAAAGGAACAAATTCGCATGGACTTTCATGCCATCTATGTAATCGTTAATAAGATTCAAATGAGTAAAATATTGATCGGCGGTCATTGTTACAAATAAAAGGTTATGAAATTCGATTTTGGAAATCACTATAGTGGAAAGTTTGTTTCAATTAAAGTAGAAAAAGGTGAGAGATATCTGTGGAACTTATACTGTATATATGTCAATTAAATTGAAGGGATTAAATTTACACGATTAATTTTGAAATTTAATAAAGAAGATCAAGGGGTTAACAATAAAGTTTATTTGTTAAGTTGATCAACAATTGATAAGTAACCATATATTGTGTAACAAACTAAGAGTCTATTCTAGTATATTGAAATTGATATTAAAAGTATATAAATGCTGAAAATATTTTAATCGGTAAGTAGTAATCTATTTATATTATTTTGTTAGAGGAATGTTCATATAGAAAGATCTTTTTATGGTCTAGAACGATAGGAACAAACATTTTTAGTTTTAACTATAAGGTAAATATTTTTTTGATAAAAATTTTATAGCAAAATTATTAGAATTGTTATGCTATTTAATATGATATAAGTTATTTAAAAATATGTGATACACATCATAAAATTTTTAATGTGTGTTACAATATCATACATAAAAGTTGTGATGCACAATTTTAATTTGTGTATAACATGTATTATATTTTTTAAAGTCGATCTAATAATAAAGAAAATAATTTTGACATAATTTTTTTTGTATGCATAAAGTGTACATGTTTTGAAATTAAATGTGAAATATGTCGTTTCTACGATTCCTACCATAAGAAATGATTCAACAAAATTTTCCTCAAACTTATAATAAAGAGAGGTATATTAAGTTTATAAAAATAAATCCAATTATTAGTTTTATTTTACGTATATCCAATAGTCTTTTGCAAATGGTTATCTATTTAATAAATACATACATTTGTACATATTATTATGAGAATTTATGAGCAATATTTTAATAGGATGAACATTTTCAAACTACACATACCTATAAATTCGCACCATGACACCAAAAGGATTATCTTTTTTTTTCTTCTCATCATTTCATTATTATGTAATTATGTATGTTAAAGAAATCTTGATAATAGGTATTCTAAAAATTATAGTTCTTGCTGTTGTTATACTAATGGTGAATAAAAAAGAAGGTTAAAATACAAAGAAAACTAGATCATTACTCGTGTGATGCACGGACGGGTCGATAATGTAAAATAGTGTAAATCCATGCTTTGTACATTAACGTTACATTGGTTTTAAGAATTTGTTACTGTAAGTTTGCAACTGATATTCTGAATGTTAGAAACAATAAATTTGAGAAAGCAGAATAGGTAATAAAATTCTGTAATGATTGTATTAAATTGTAGCTTTATTGTGCATTTATATATATTACAAACAAAAAGACAAAGGTATTGTTAGGGAGGTGATAATGCCATAGACAAAATTGATAGAGAGACAAGCAAATTAATATAATTGTAAATGTAAAGTTGTAAAATTTATGTGTACCTAGTAAAAATGTCTATGGCATTATCATCTACCTTTCGTTAGACATCCTTTTTCTTCATATCGAAAGTGATACACATTGAATTGAAATAATAATAGAAAAGGTAGTTTGTACGGTCACATGTTCAAGTTTGAAATGTAGGATTTAAAGATGAAGTCTAATACGTCAACATAATTAATGAGTTATACAACATGGGTTCTACATAGTGCAAAACCAATTACCATGTACTCTTGGGTGATACTTTTTTCTTTTTCTTTCCTAACGTAAACAAAAACACATAATATTAAAAAAAAAAAAAAAAAAACTTTCCATGTAAACACAAGTTAAAAAATATTGCATATGCAATTTCATGTATGTGATTCATACTTTCATAAATGTATACCAATTTATTTATAATATATATACAATAAGACTTCCAAGAACACATCTAAGAAATTGCATAGTAGTTCTCTTGGGAGGACTTCTAATTCGACTATACTAACACAACTATATAACATGAATACACATGTTTACGAAATTGTACGACACTTTTACGGAATATATACAACATTTTTTAATAGTCAAGTAAAGATTGATCTATCTAAAGAATAAAAAAGAATTAGATTGAAGAGAATGATGTTAATTGTTACCTGTTTTGCAAGATGGTACGTTCCAATGGATTGAGTTTTTTTATGGTTGAAGAAACCCTATGAAAGGGGCAGATTATAACTTGTGTTGATGTTGACAAATACAGAGTAAATGGATTTTAGAGTATCTAGCATAAGATGGATTATTTATTTTAATGGTTCAAAGTAAATAAGAGTATGAATGAATATTAGGGGTATAACGGTTAGTTTTTATAGTACGTGGAAGAAAAGGTGTGGCATAATCGTTTGTTTTGGATATAAGTAAAAGATGTTGAATGTTTCGTTTGGAAAAGCAAACGGTGTGAAATTTTGGGTGTGAAACTTAAATAATGTGTTACAATTAGTAGTGAATCATTTTGCATCAAAACAAGTGTTTTGGGCAAAGTGTATCATTTTGTCAAAACGTCAGTGAATCAGCAATATCATAACAAAAGGAAAACTCGACCTTGAAATGAGAAATTAGTGGGATTTTAGGTGTTTGTTTCTGCTTTACCAGCAAATTGTTTTGACCTAGATTATATTAAACCGGGAGTTAGAGATGATAATTATTAACCTATTACATATGGTTAATCAAGTTATGTTTTAACTTTAAGCGGGTCAAATGTGTAAACTACATTTTAACTACAATGGATGAATAAAAATAATTAGTAATCATTTTAAACAACAAACGTTTTTGGTATAATAAAGTTGCGTATGAATGAATAATAATTATACAAAGTTGCGTACTTAACTTTATAATTGTAATTATATAAGTTTAGGAATAAAAATAATTATATACCCCTACGTTTCTACTTTGGTAAAAAGGTACTATAAATTCCCTAAAAATGGACGAATTTGAAAAGTCTATTTAACTATTTATTGGATTATATGCAAAGTTTTACTCGTTGAATTAAAATCATCACCCATGAATTCCATAATTTCATCTTTTACGATCACAATAAATTTTTAATGGCCTTCTATGAAAAGTTGTTACTATCTTCTTACGAAAATAATAACAATGTTAAAACCATAGTAAAAATATATACAAATCATTACATTATAAGAAAGGCTTAACTTCTTCAAATTTTAACACGTTATTACCTCAAATTTTAACACGTCATTACCTATATAATTAACACGTAAATCCTATATCTAATCTCTTAAATTGACACGTTAAATCCAATTTGAAGAAACTTTGTAAGAACACACTAATTTTGAACTTTTGAAAACCTTAGTCATCTTAAATAAAAATAGCATTATGTCAAAATTTGATATTTTCTAGTGTAGGAGATGTACAATGTACATGTGAGCTATAGAATCCAAAGAGGTTTATGTTAGTTGTTTAATTATATTTTGCTATAGATTTAAACATGTATGACTTAACCATAACTAAGTGACACAATATCTTGACCATATGGAATGCCTTTGGAAGATTTTCATTATATAAAAATCGGAATCAAATTCAGAAAGGCTCAAATATAAGAATTTTGTAAGATCACATTAAGTTTCTCACAAGTTTAATAAACATATTAATTCATCCACATGGGGATGACCATATATCAGCTATGTGAACCAAACTCGGACCATGATAAAACAAACGGCTACACTAGCCATGTTCAAAACATGTATATACAAAATAGACACACTCCATCATAGTCATGAACAAGAACAAAAAAGAAATTAATAAACACCAACAATTCAAAATCCGGCCATCTACCAACCAATTCACTCTCTATTGTCACAATCCTTCATTGTGTCGAAGAATTTTGGCAAAACATATTTAAAAATTGTGTTATAAAGAAAGGACTTAAAGAGCAAGAAATTATTCGCTTAAAATTAAAACCCAATCTAGTAAGCATAAAACAGAGAGAGCGACGTAAAATAATTTTTCCTTCAAACTTTCTTTTACTTATTCTACAAGTACAGATTTATTATGTAAAAAAGCTTTATTTCCTTGTCCTAACAATGTGATCCAGTTATTGCTGCTCGTAGTAGCAATTTAGAGTCCAATTTTACGAGTACGTTAATTTTAACGAAAGGAAGATTGCTAAAAAAAGATAACTTAAAAGACATTTTTGTTATATAGGGGTACGTGAGAATTTCTAGCACGAAAAAGGATTATATAATTTAGATTGCAACTTTTGAGGATATTTTAAGAGCATATTAAATCAATAATTTTTACCAATTTAGCATATTATTGCAGTCATTATTACACTCCACGTAAGTGTTTTTGTATATCTCTGATGGAGTTATGTACTACTTTAACTTTTATTACCTATTCATTATATTGAGGGCATGATCATATGTTATATGTATCGGTCAGTTTTAAGCTGTCGAGCAAGAAGTGCTCTATCTATCAAAAAAGGGCTTTGAAAATCTTACTTTTTAGACGAGAAAATGGACTCTTTAATGTAACATTCAGTAATACTAAACACGTCTACTTACACAAGCATACAATTCTCTCTCTCATAATATCATCCAATTAATTTTTCAAATTCACCAATCATATCTTTAAACTTATATTTAATTTTACATAATTAGGACTACCAATCATTTTCATATAACCTACTGACACTATTTGGCCATGCATGCTCCTTTTTCACTCACTTACACTTGGTTTATTTGAAAAAAGTTGATAACATACAAATAAGGGATGATCTAAGTGTATATAGACACTCCTTCCTATATTTTATTTTATTTTTTGCAGGAAAGCCTTTGTCGTTTTATGATTAAGTCATCTTTTATGTTCCTAATTGGATAGTCATTCGAGTAGGTAGTAGGTTATTTAATCCTAATTTCTTGAAAAGAAAATAAGGCATAAGATTAACACTAGCACCTAAGTCTGCTAAGGTATTATTGATCTGGATGTCTTGGAGGAAACAAGGAATGGTAAAACGTCCAGTATCACCTAATTTTGGGGGAAGTCCATGTTGTATAATCAAAGAACATTCAACATCTAAGGGTAAACTGACTATTTGCCTAAGTTTTTCTTTGTTCGAAAGGAGTTCTTTAAAGAATTTGGCACAGCTAAGCATTTCTACAAAAGCATCTAATAACAAAATAAGGTATTCTCGAATTGCCTAAGTGCAGGCTTTTAAATATTTCCAAATATTTTTCGAATTGGGCTTCTTGCTTTTCCTTTTTTAACCTACCAGGATAAGGTATTCTCGTGCGACGTACATTATCTGGGGTTTTGGTGGACACTGGGTCAGACGTAGTGACTGGAGGCTCAGTTGACACGTGATTAGTAGGAAAAGGTGTAGGCGAAGAAGGTTTATTGGTGGTAACATCTGGTGGTGGTGGCTCAACACTGGTCATTTTTCCTCCTCTAGTAACGATTAATACGTCATCACTTGGTGGGTGATTAGTGATAACCGACGTACATTCCTCAATAAAACATAAGTTTCTAAAAATAGATTCCATGTTTGAAATTAAATGTTCAGAAATTTTAAGCATGGTGTCAATATTGTCTTGAAATCCAATTACTTTCTTATTTATGACGTTTTGTCAGAAACGAAATTTAAGAAAAGTTTATTGAGGAAGGTATGTGGTTTAAAGTTGGAAAAGTGGCTAGTGGTTATGTTTTATCCAATCATCGTAAGATGGTGTCATGATTGGTGAAAAATTGGTAGTACGTTCTATACTAATCTAAGGGTAGAAAGTAACTTTAGGTTGATGTTAATCTTCCAAAAGGATTGCTAAATACTAAGGTTGCTAAATTCCTAAAATCGGTCACCGACGCTCCCTAGCAGCGGTGTCAAAAACTTGACGCACCCGCAGCCGATCGTTGATATTTCTGATGGTGATGCGGGCATGGCAGTGGGTTTTTAATTTATAAGGCTGGGCCTAGGGTTGCTATGTTTCTAATTATAACACCCCTCTTTCTATTACACAATATTATATTATTGTACTCGGAAGCGTATATTACAAAATACATTTCATTACTCTATATTAAATAATGTACATAAACAGTGTACATATTTAGATCACACCAAATTAAAACTGTTTAACAAATACTTAAAACGGGGTATTATAAAATTCTCAGAACAAGGTTTATTATAAAACCATATCAGAGTCTTCAAGCGCATTCAAACATTCCTTGAACAACTATTCACCTCCTGTACCCACTATTAATCAAAACATTTCCTTCAGGAAGTAACTGGAGGGATTAGCACAAAGCTAAGTGAATAGATTTATCACACACAATTCAACTTAGCATAACAATCTGTTTACAGCAAATAATCATGAACACATTCTTTTTCAATGAGGATCGGTGGCTCTTGGGATATCATAATACCCGGGGATTCCCAAAGAACACTTAACGTCAATCTGTATGGCCATTACAGAATAGACCGATAACTATTGGTTATTAAACTCATACATAGGTCTCAAACACAACAAATGAATCAAAACCTGTGTAATTCACATAATAACCAAAAGTCCAACTACACGTTGACCTTAATAATCTAATACACATAGATTCACATATCACGTAGATTCATAATCGATATCACAGATTAACAATCTTATAATCAATCTACGTATAGTTGTTGCAACCAAACAGTTACAACTAAATCGAAGGGTGAGTTCTAAATCCACTCACCGATACCTTTGTCTTCACAATCTCGTACTCCAGGTATCACTTATCTTTTGGAGGATCTGAGAATCAAAATCAAATATAAGTTAATAACACATTCCATAACTCTTAACTTATATCCGAAAATAACTCTAGAACTCAACACCATTTGTACATTATACATTAATTCTTAACACTAGGAATTTAACATAATTGACATCACAATTACAATTACAATTCCTAATTATATATATCATTTATCACAACTAACTATTATTATGTACTACTATTGTTTCATTAATGTTATATAATACGATAATAAAATAAATGTTAAATTTATCAAGTGAGAATGAATGCTAACCAAACGACCCCTTACCCGATCGGCTTAGGTTACCTAGCCGATCGACTCATCTGCGAATCTAATTGATTTCTTCCACACACCAAATCTCTGTACTCGTTTTACTCTATTTCAGCCTAATTGCTAAAATGACCCGATCGGTTAAGAGGCCATACCCGATCGGCTCATTTTGTTTACCCGATCGGCTACCACTAAAATTTTCTACCTTAAACTCGAAGGTTAAGTTCTGTGACATTTTTAAACTAAATTACCCGATCGTCTCATTTTAGCCGTTCGTCTCTAGCTCTCATACCCGATCGGCTACCATACCAAAACCCAGAAACCTGCAACTTTGTTTATGCCCATTTCAGTCACGAGTTTTACTCAAAATTCATATAAGTTCAGATACATAATAAAATTTATGCAGAATTCTAATGTCAATAGCAATTACAAACTTTATAACACTACTCTTAAACATTCATTCCACATTAATCATCATATACACAAAGTATTCACCCTAACCATTTCAAATTACCTAATTGATAGAGATATATGTAAATACTTACCTTCACAATTTAAATCACAAGTTGATAGTGAAGATGATGATGATAAAGATGATGTGCTAGCAATAAATCACAGTTCCTCAATTGATGATTTCAATTTGGGTGATCGAGTTATTAGGTTTAGGTTTTTAGAAGAAAGTAACAGGTTTGGGAAAGAAGAAGAAAAGGAGGTCGACTCCTTCATAACTTAACTTAAATTATTTGGGTATTTTATACCCGTCCTAAATCTATTGTCTGGAACCTAGAAATCTTTTGCAAGAAATAATACTTTATAATACCGTCAATTATAATAATTTAAAACAAGTAATATTTTACTAATCACAATAAGTTCTGGGACTTATTTATCCAAGTTTCACAATAAATACTAATATCAAGTAATTTCCTAAAACCATTAAATAATCAATTTAAAATTAGAAATTACCAGGCCACTGGAGAGGATGTTACACTAATCTATGGGCTAGCAAGGATAAGTATGACCTAGGATCGTTCTTCAAAGTGTGACGAATTGAAAATATGAGGTTTAGAAACTTTTGTGTATTTAGCTGGGGATAAAAGGGTTGGTTGGTTTTGGATTTTCTAATCTACTAAATAAAGCATAAAATAAATAAAAGTAGAGGTTGTTGATGCATATTAGATGTCTGTCAGTTGGTCTATCGAGTTGTAATAAGTGTCGTTTAGTTGAATAGTGAAATATATAGTTTTTGTTATATGCGACACTTAAGTTTTAGGTTAGGCGTCACTTGCCTTAGTGACGCATAGCGTCACTTAGGTAAGTGACGCATGAAGACGGCCACATGCGACACTTCCACAAGTGACGCATGTCGGCTGACTTTTAGTATAAATACAAACCTACGGGTTTCCGGCTAGGGTTGACGAAACCCTAGCACCATTTGTCGACTAAGCAACATTGTAATCGTTCCCAATTCATATATACAAGCTTATTACTTCGTTTACATTGTTAATCATATTTGTTTCGGTTTGTGTTTATTGGTAATACACGCAATTGATTGATTCCGCCTGTCAATTGTGGTCAATTGTCATCTAGATCCACGTCTAAGGGCACTCTCAACTGGTATCAGAGCTTTTAGGTGATAATATTGACGTTTAAAAGGTGTTTTGGGTTGATTTCGGTTTGTTTGAATCAATTAATCAAGATTACATACGGATTTTGAGGTGCTAAGGTGAATTACAGTCGATATTCTTCAAAATTTACAGGTTTCGTCCATTAGGGTTCAAGTAATTTTCGTTTGGTTTACGAAAGTTCGATATTTTTAGGGTTTTGGGATTTTGCAGCCGTTTTGCGACACTCGATCCGTCACTTGGACGCGTCACTTACTGCGGCACTACCTAATCCAAAATTAGGGTTATTTCGTCACTTGAACGTGTCACTCGAAGCGTCATTTGAGGTTTATACGACACTTAACTTAAGTGCCGTGACGTTTAATCTCCCGTCACTTACGTGCGTCACTGTTGCACGTCACTTGACCCTCAAGCGTCACTTCTGTTAGTGACGCCTGTTTGATTTACTGCGTCACTTCTCTTTGTGACGCCTTTTGATTTACTGCGTCACTTTTACTAGTGACGCCCCTTTTGTTTTAGCACGTCACTCAAGTACGTCACTTGAGTGCGTCACTCGTCTGATTGAGCGACACTTACTTAAAGTGTCATCAGTCACTTCATCCGTCACTCGATAGCGTCACTTATCTAGTGACGCTAGTCGTTGCGACACTTCAGTGCATCACTTACTAAGTGACGCTTTCAGTACTAATATTTTTCAAGCTTTTGTTTTTAGTGAACTTTCAGGTATATCTTAAATGGCTGGTGTTGCTGACAAAGAAGACATCAGAGAAATTAGGGATATGTTAAAACAGAATCACGATGTTGGTTCTAATAATAAACCTCCATTGTTTTCAGCTGACATGGATTACGCATATTGGCGTGATCGATTTGAACAGTATATAAATTTCCATTGTCCAGAGCTATGGGGTCCACTCAAAGAAAAATATGTAGCTCCCATAGCCGAAGAAATCTTTCCTCATCTTCCTCCGCACAAGCTTTACAAATCTATGACGCCGGAAGAAAAGAAAGACTATGATACTGAGAAAAAGGCACATGCGGCTATTTGTATGTGCCTAACCAAAGACGTATTAAGACTGTTCAAATCACATGACACCGCATACGAACTTTGGAAGGCTATTGAAACTAGGTGTGGTGGAAATCAAAGATATAAAGCAGCTAAGCTAGAATTGATAAAGAAACAGTATGATATGTTTGATTCTCTACCAAATGAAACGGCGTCTGGAGTTTTTACTAGATACTCACAGTTGGTGAGTGAGTTGACAGAGGGAGGATATAATTTTCCTCCGCTTGAGGTAAATAAGAAACTTTTGGATGTTTTGCCTAGTTCGTGGGATGTTAAGGTACAACTGCTTAAGGAAAGTCAAGAATTAGCTACAATGAAACTGGATGAGCTAATTGGTATTCTTCAAGCTCATGCGATGGAGATGAAGATGAGAGAATGTAAGTCGGGCGGTTTCGTTCAAGACCCGTCTTTATATGGAGGTAAAGTCAACACTGGCAAGACTTATGGTGGAATGGCTTTTGTCTCCTCTTCGAGCTCTCCACTTCAAGCTCCATTGTACTCAACTGGTGCTTCTCATCCAGTATATGTTTCTGGATCCTCACAGGGGTCACAACAGCAGGCTTCTGTGTCTCCTGCTATTCAAGAGCAGGCTGCCATTTATACAGCCTTTCTAAGCTCTTATAAGGATTTGGTTTCGCAACCAAATGCTACTTTGGAACTGGCCAAAGAAGATTATGCTCAACTTGACGATGATGATCTTGAGCAGATGGATTTGAACTAGAACATTGCTATGATATCCAGGCGTGTTCAGAAATTCTTGCAACGAACTGGTCGCAAGAGTTTGGAGGGAGATGGCAAAACTAGCTTCAGTTTTGATAAAAGCAAAGTGAAATGTTACAATTGTCAGAATCTGGGACACTTTGCGAGAGAATGTGAGAAGCCTAAGGTTCCTCCGTCTGGTTTCACAAAGCCTGATGCTCCTAGAACTCTGGAGAAGGATCAAGTGAAGCAAGCAACAACGGATGCACTTGTTGTTTTTGAGCCAACAAGCACAGATTGGAGTATGTATGCTGAGAATTATCAGCAGTGTCTCATGGCTCACATTTCAAACGAGGTACGCAATGAACCTGAAGAACCTTTGAACTGTATGTCATGCATTAAGTTAACTGAATCTTTAAGATGCTTTCAAGCAGACAACGTAGACTTAAGGAAAAAGGTTGAAAAACTTAGTGACTCAAACAGATACCTAAAAGCAAATGAACAATTGTATGATAAGAAAATAGAGGCTTATCAACAGGACACGCTTAGATATAAATCTAAAGTTTTTAGTCAACAGGATGCTATTGATAGTTATCTTGTTGAAATAGACCGTTTGAGAAAGGAACATTCTGATCTTAAAGATGAATATGATAAATATAAAAATAAGATTCTAGGTTCCTCCTCGTCTACTGTTGCCTTTAATGAAATTCTTAACAAGAAAAGGACAGATCACAAAACAAAGATGGGACTAGGTTATCATGTAGTCCCGCCTCCTACTGAGTACTGTCCTATGCCTGTTAAGGAAGGCACCGAAGAGATTCCGGTTGACTATGCATTGTTATACGGGGTCAAATCTAAGGGTAATAAAGTTAACAAACAGGTGAAGGAGAAAACTAAACGGACAGAGTATCCCTCACCTCAGTTTGTTAAATCGGAATGTGAATCTCCAGTTAGTAATGAGGAGATTGTTGAGATTGAGGATATTACCGATGAGGAATATCCTGAGTTTAAAAAGAAGGTTGAAGTGAAAGCTGAAAAGGTGTTAAAAGTTGAACCTAAAATTAAGGTTCAATCTAACAAAGAAAAAATTAAGGTTTTAAAATCAAAATCTCAAACTTTACAGTCACCTGTAAAGATTTTGCAAAATAAACCTTCTACTTCAACCTCTCAACCTAAACAGGAAATTTCTAGGACATGCATGAAATGTGCATGTTCTAGAAACGTTTCTTCATCTCCGGTGATAAATCCTCAGTCTCAACCAGCTGTTGAGACTAGAGCATGTTTTTATTGCAAGAGACAAGGACATCTAATTCGTGAATGTCCCAAATTGTCTCATCAGAATTACGGGAGAGAAATGCCTAGGACATCTGTTTTCAGAAATTCTTTTTCAAGATCTCCTCCTAGGCGTTACTCTGTCTCTCCCATACCTGCTGTAAAACCGAGTAATGTTGGGCAAAAACGAGAGCCTGACATTACTCCAAAGCCAAATTCTGAACCATCCAAGGTTTGGAAAAGAAAAGAGTCTACTGTGGACTCCAGTGTCATCAATAATAACACATCAGATACAATCTGATTTGCTTAAAAATAAAGTCTTATCTGATGTGATTATTGTTGATGACTGTGGTCGACCTATGTCTGTCAAGGCTTGGGTCACCGTTTCTCACTAATCTCCTACTTTATGTGTTGCAGCAGTCAGAACGCGTTAAAGACAGTGAATGGTTTGTAGATAGTGGCTGTTCGCGACACATGACAGGCGATGTGTCCCTTTTGACGGATGTTAAACCACATTCTGGAGGACATGTTGCATTTGCGGGAGATACTGGAGGAACCATTTCGGGTAAAGGAACGCTAACTAACGGAAAAGTTAGTTTTGAGAATGTGAACTATGTGGCTCAACTGACCCACAACTTGCTAAGCGTATCACAAGTATGTGATAAGGATTACACAACAGCATTCACAAAGACGGAGTGTGTGATTTTGAAGCCGGGTTTCGTTATCCCCGAGGAATGGGTGCTTTTAAGGGCGTCACGGAGAAACGACACCTACGTTATGAATATGCGAACCGTGGAGACTAAAGATGAGTATACATGTCTCCTTTCGAAGGCTTCAGAAAAGGAATCATTATTGTGGCATCGACGAATGGGACACATCCATTTTCGTAAGATGAACTTCTTGATAAATAATGATTTAGTAAATGGAGTCCCTAAACAGTCATTTGCGCTAAAAGATGACTGCGTCGCCTGCCATAAAGGGAAACTTCATAAGAAACCCCACAAGCCGAAATTAGTGAATTCCATTGCGGCACCATTGGAGCTATTGCACATAGACTTATTTGGACCTATCTCTACCAAGAGTATAGGTGGAAAGTCTTATTGTTTAGTAGTCACTGATGACTACTCGAGATTTTCATGGGTGTATTTTCTGGGTGCAAAGAGTGAAACACCAGACATTCTGGTGTATCTGTTAGATAAGTTGGCAAACTTATGCAACTTACAGGTGAAAAGACTACGAAGTGACAATGGGACTGAATTCAAGAACTCTACTCTTGAGTTATACTGTGCCACGAAAGGCATTGACCATCAGTTCAGTGCCCCTCGAACTCCTCAACAGAACGAAGTTGCTGAGCGTAAAAATAGGACTATTATCGAGACAGCTCGGACTATGCTGGCCGATTCTAAGCTTCCTATAATCTTTTGGGCAGAAGCAGTTAGCACTGCTTGCTATGTTTTGAATCGCGTGCTCACAGTTAAGAAGAAGAATAAGACATGCTATGAACTCTTCAACAACCGTAAGCCCACTTTTCAGTTTCTGGAACCTTTCGGGTGTCCGTGTTTGATTATGATCTCCAAAGATAAAGTCTCGAAGTTTGGAGCTAAAGCAGTTGAAGGGATCTTCCTTGGATATTCAGTCAACTCTCCGAATAAACGAGTCTACATCAAATCAACTCACCAGGTGGAAGAGCATTTTGAAGTGAAATGCTTGCGATACACAGATCCTCCTCAAGGAACTGGTCCAGAATGGTTATTTAATTACAAGGACGTGTTCAATTCGTTCGATATACCTGAAGGACATGCTGATGAGGATGAGATAGTCACTCTACTTCATGGTATAAGTTTGTGTCAAGACACTTCTACATTAAAACCAACATCTCCACCTACACCAACACCCACTACACCACCTCCAACACCTACTCCTACACCCACACCACTACCTATTTCATCCACATCATCGCCCACGGTTCCACCTTTGGATATTCCTTCAACTTCCGGAACATCTAATACAACAGAATATCCCGATGATCCCAACATGCCACCATTGGAGGAAGACGAGGAAGATGAAATGGTCCACTCTCATCTTTTCTCTAATGAAGATGATACGGAACCTCCAGTGCAACCAGAAAGTCCTACTGTTCCTGCAACTAACATTGTTCCCGTCACTGAAGGGGACATGAATAATTTGGAGTTAGTACTTGCACCCGATCGAATCCCAGTCACACGTGTACACAGGGATCACCCCATTGATAACATTATCGGTGATCCTGAAGCTGCTGTTCGAACAAGGCATCAAGTGCAGCAAAATCCAAATCAGGAAATGTTGAATCTGATCGCCCGGATAAATTCCTGTCATTTATCCCAAATTGAACCGAAGAAAGTTGATGAAGCTTTAAAAGATCCATCTTGGGTCGAGGCTATGCAAGAAGAGTTGCAGCAGTTCAACAAGCTACACGTGTGGGATATAGTTCCATTACCCAAAGGTGCTCATTTAACTGGCACTCGATGGGTGTTTCGCAATAAGATGGATGATAGGGGTATTGTAATTCGGAATAAAGCCCGATTGGTCGTTCAAGGATTTAGTCAGATTGAGGGCTTGGATTATGATGAAGTCTTCGCTCCTGTGGCAAGACTTGAATCCATTCGGATCTTTCTCTCATTTGCGTCTTACAAAGAGTTTCGCGTTCACCAACTTGATGTCAAGATCGCATTTTTATATGGGAAAGTGGACACTGATGTCTATGTGAAACAACCTCCTGGCTTTGAAGACCCTGAGCATCCAGAATACGTCTGCAAGTTAAACAAGGCGTTATATGGTCTTCATCAAGCCCCGCGATTATGGTACGAGAGGTTAACTACTCATTTAGTTAAGCATGGATTTGTTCGTGGAAATATCGACAGTACTCTGTTCATTCGCAAAGAACGGACTGGCGATCGAGAGGATATGCTACTTGTGCAGGTGTATGTGGACGACATTATTTTTGGCTCTACAAATGAAGCGATGTGCAAGCACTTTGAGGAAATCATGAAATCTGAATTTGAGATGAGTGCGATGAGGGAGCTCAAATTCTTTTTAGGTGTACAAGTTGAGCAATCTCCAAAAGGTATTTATATTCATCAGTCAAAGTATGTCAAAGACATGTTGACTCGATATGATCTGCTCAATTGTAAAACCTATGGGACTCCCATCGAGCTTAATCACAATCTCCGACTTGCTGAGGATGAAGAAGATTGCAAAGAAAAGGACTATCGATCAATGATAGGTTCTTTGATGTACTTGACTGCTTCTCGACCGAATATTGTCTTTGCGGTATCCGTATGCTCTCGCTTTCAAGCCAAACCAAAGGTGTCTCATATGAGGGCTGTAAAGCGAATCTTTGGTTATCTCAAACATAGACCCAATCTTGGTCTATGGTATTCAAATGAGAAATCATTCGCTCTTTCTGCCTATTCGGATTCAGATCATGGCGGCTGCAGCATCGACAAGAAGTCAACCACTAGTGGATGTCAATTCCTAGGATCTCGACTAGTTTCGTGGCAGTGCAAGAAACAGATTACAGTTTCTCTCTCCACTGCGGAAGCTGAGTACGTTGCTGCTGCAAGTTGCTACTCTCAGGTTCTATGGATACAACATCAACTGCGTGATTACGGGTTACTTCTTTCTATGACTCCTATTCACATTGATAATACCGCTGCTATATCTATCACGCGCAATCCCGTACAACACTCTAAGACTAAACACATTGAACTTAGGTTCCACTTTATACGGGATTGCTATGAAAAACACTTGATAGACCTAGTTCAAATAGACACCTTAAAGCAGAATGCCGACCTTTTCACTAAAGCCTTTACGCGTACTCGATTTGACGAACTAATCAACATGATTGGTTTAAGATTCTTTCTTGCTAAAAAGTAATTCGTGACTTGGATTGTTTTTACAGTAATGTTTTATTAAAAAAAAAAAAAAAAACGCAACTGCCACTCATTATACTTTCTAGTATTAACGAAATGCAAGGTTGCTACATTTTAAAATAGACGTTGAAGTTGTGTCTGTAAACAACTTGGGATATGATAGTACATTGGGTGACATGCATAAAAATGGAAATTTAAGGTTTATCTTGGATGTGTCAGTAGATTTATCTGACGTATTGAAAACAGTTTTTATAAACATTGTCTTCATCATACTATATATTAGTAGGCATGGTATGCAAACCTCTTTGAGAAGACTTAAGAAGCTTAATCATTAATTGTTTATTTCAAGTGGTATAACACCATTAGATGTATGACAAAAGTCTTAATTTCTTACTTATACTAGACATGTTTTCGTGAAAGATGTTTATTTGATATCATTTGGGGGTATATATTGATAGTTTCCTCTGTTATACGTAAGTATAGACCTGGCTTCTATTAATATATACTTTAAACTTAAGCAAACACAAGTCAAAGTACTTGTAAAGTCTTTCAAAATAAGATACCTTACAAGGTCGCCAAAATGGTTTGACCAAGTCTGGTTTTGCTTAAACCTGAATCAAGCTATGTCGCTCTGTTGTACGTAAGTACAGACCTGTCACCGCTAACTTGATTCTTAAAATTGATTCTCTTATACTCTATCTGTAAATGGGAACATGGTCTATGTTTTAAGTTAAGATGTATATCTATGGTGGGAACTACAGCGAAATGCACATACCAATAATAATAAAATACCTCCTAGAGGTGCGTATAACATGTTTAAGTGAGTAAACATACTAATAATCGTTTTGAAATAATTTTTATAAAAAGTGTTTTTAGTATGTCAAGTAAATTTAAAGAGGACAAATATACTGATGATCGAAATAACACTTAATGTTCCTAATAAATGCATGTTATTCCAATATGATCCCTAACCAGACTTTATCAACTCCGTCACCAAAAAAAAAGAATGTGTTAATTTTGTAATTGTCAATTTATATTCTTGTATGCGTTTTATTTTATCTAAGTTAGTGTAATTTTAGTTAGTATCCAAGTTACAGTTACATTTTTTCAAATTTGAGTACCGCAATCACAACGCGAAAACTTGATGAAATCGCAATTTTTTCACTAAAATTGAACTGAGCGTCACTTTCATAAGTGACGCTATCAGTAAGTGTCGGGGTAAGCTTACTTAAGTGACGCAGTAAGTGTCGGGGTAAGCTTCGCTATAAGTGCCGGGTTGAGTGACGCATACAAGGGTCGGTGTATAAATACCCCTTCCCCACGACACTCAACCTCACCACTTTTCAAATACTTATACCGACACTCGCTCTGACATACCGTCACTTCGATTGTCTCTGCGTCACTAGCTCTGTGCGTTTTTCTACGATTTGATTGTGAATTCTCCGGTTTCTTATTGCATTCCAGCCCCATTTTCTTGTTCCTTACATTCATACGAACTATTAGGTACTTACTTTAACCGTTAATTCTTGTTATTCATGCTATAATTTGATTTAGGGTTACGGGTTTGGGATTACGTTTTAAATCTTTTGATTAAACCTTTGATTTGTAAATGTTTTCGTGTAATAGTGGGTGTGTAACACTCGTTTTTACCATGCGAACACACTGGTTACTTCGATTTCGAAAACCCCCAATTTTGAAAACTGGGCATGAACAGTGACACGATGATCTTCATCGTTGCGTCACTTCGTGCGTCACTTACCACAAGTGACGCTATTTGGTAATTTTGAAACCCATACCGTCACTTAATAAGTGACGCTTGATTTTGCGTCACTTCTTAAGTGACTCGTGTAGTGACGCATAACATTGCTTTAACTGTTAAGACCGTCACTCTTCCTAGTGACGCCTTTACATGCGTCACTACCCCAAGTGACTGTCTAAGTGACGCTTATTTCTATACGTCACTTATACCGTCACTTCGTAAGTGACTCTTTTAGGATACCGTCACTATTCTAACTGACGCATGTTCTTCACCCGTCACTTCATAAGTGTCGTATAATTTTAATCGCTAAATACAAACGTCACTTACATCAGTGACGCTTCATAGCATCACTTAACCTAAGTGACGCTATGCTTTAATTTCGATTTTAACCCCTGTATACTACGACACTTCCTTAGTGACGGTAGTGGCCATGCGTCACTTACATTAAGTGACGCCTAAAGTCAAAATTCGTTTTTTAACCCTTCTGTGTTCGAGCTAACTTTATAACGATTTTGGTTATTTTTCTTTGTATTTTTAGCTTACAGATGGCTGAACTTCAGAATTATTACCGCCGCACAAACATCAGACACAACATTACGGCCTTTCTAGAATCAACGCACGCAAATTCAGCGCCTTTCAGGCCAATGATTGAATTTTTACGCAGATCGAGGATCTATTATGCGATTACGGCAACGACTCCTGTATACATGAACCAAATAGAGGAGTTCTATGATCATGCAGTGATCAGGGTTCAGGGCGATGTTCCCCGGATTGTTTCGACTATGTTTGGGGAGGAAATCGAGATCAGCGAGAACTCGATTAGACGGGTTTTACAGTTCAATGATAACTCTACGATGCCCACTATCTTCCCAACTACATTTATCTACGGAGGGCTTCAGAGGATGGGTTATCCGGCAAACCAACTCTCTGACTTCAGGAAACAGTACCTTTGCCGGGTTTGGAGGTACCTCTGTCATATTATAATTGTCTGTTTATCTCCGAGAAAGGGGGGATACGATGCTGCGAGCCATCTTACTCTGTCTCTCATGTTGGCCCTGATCTACAATAAACCGTATAACTTCAGCGGTTATATTTTCGGCAACATGGTGGAGAACATACGCGCTGGAAATGACAAATGGCTGCAGTATCCTCGATTTGTCCAGCTTTTGTTGAATGACCTCAATCTCGATATCGCTCCAGATCAGCGATCTCTTCTGGTGCCGACACCGATGCTTTTGCGAGTCTTTAATGACTGCAAGCTCGCGCCGAAGGGCGAGCCGGTTTTAGCTGATCGTGAACTTTTCGGGCACATAGTGAACGAAAACTATGTTGCACCGCACGATCACGGTTTTTTGGATGACGTCGTGCCTCCGGTCAACGAGGACGACTTAGTGGATACCGATATCGCTCAAGACTTAGAGGATATCGATCGTGTTGTTCAGGTTGAGGCTGAGTCTGATTACGGTGGGCCCACTCCTCCAGATTCTAAGGGTGACGTGCCACTACAATCTGCTTTTGACGGTATTCAGCTTGCCGATCCTCGACGCTTTAACCGTATATTGAGACGGATCTCTGCTGGCAGGGTCCATGTCCCGAGGAATCCGGGCAAACGTCCTGCTGGGTCTTCACCCTCTTATGCTGATCTACCTCTTCGTAGATACCAGCGGACGACAGTGACTATTGAGGAGCCGACTTCTCAACGACAACAACCACCGCCACCGTCTGACATGCCGTCTCTTCAGATGGTTTTGGCACAGATGGAGCTTTTGGCAAAGCGGTTTGATGATCAGAAGGCTATAATTGAAGCTCAGGCCTCTCAGATCAGGGAATTGGAAGCTCGAGCTGCTACGGTTGACTCTCTACAGCTTCAAGTGACGAATCTGTCATCTAGGTTGTTAGAGTTGGAATCCGTTACAAATGTTTCGGGGGAGGTAGGTCCTAGTGAGTTAGAAACAAATGTAACTCCTTCCCCGGAACCAGAAAATGTACTCCCTTCGACTATTAATGAAAACATATCTTTGGATTACTTCGTTGAGGTTCAAGGTCAGGCAAGACCTATAGCGGTTGATTATTCTTATGTAGATCTCACATATCTGCAAAATTTGATGAATGATAATACAACGATACCTGAGGAAGAGGTGATGAATGATCCTGTAGCAGAGGATTATTTCTTTGAAGGAAATGATGAAGTTGAGGTTGAGGGGGAGCAACTTCAAAGTGATGAATGTTATGACGATGCTCCCATTATTGAATCGGATTCTTCAGAAGATGAATTACATCAGGATTCTGAGACAGAGACAAATGAGCAATCAACTTCTACAGCTCAATCTTCAATGATAAAGCCTGACATAGTGCTCAAACCTATTGTTGAGGTACCCGTTACTTGTAAATTCTACAAAGTTAGAACTGATTACACGGGTTTGATAAAAAGTTGGAAGTTTGATGAGAACAATTCGGTGTTTATGATTAAACGAAGTGATGGCATTCAGTACTTCAACTTAAAGTTTTATAAAATAAGTACTTTGCCGAAATGTGAACTTCAGAGATTATCTCAGATACCCTTGATTAACCTTTCTCGAGATTCACGCGCCGATTTCTTTCAAGTGGTTATTCGTCGGGAGATTAACAGCAAAAAGTATAATCTGATTAAACCGACATTGGGTATGAGATATAAGTTTAAGAAGAAGTTGGATCCGGTTACACGACAACCAATCGTAAGGATGATCTATCCACCAGCAAAGTGCTTACAGAAGATACCTCTAGAGATCATTCCTTTGGATTTTTTGAATAGGTTGTTATACTGGGAATATGATGATATTACTGGTGAAGCTGTAATTGTTTTTATTCCAAAATCGAAACCAGCTACGGATTCGGAGTCTTTAGACGTTGAGTTGGAGGTTGAAGAGAAAACAGCATGGGATGCTGCTCAACCTAAAAAGAGGTCTACTTGGGGTCTAAAAAGAAATAGATTTTGTGTATTTGACCCTTTGAGTTTGATTAATCTCTCTGAACAAGATATGAAAAGATTATATCAGAACAGGATTCAGTTCAAAGAAAGAGATAGAGCTGAAGCGATTAAATTTCAGAAGATTATCGATATCTGCGTAGCCAATGGAGTACATGCTGGTGGTGTATTTCCTGCTGGCTGGAAATAAAGACTCAACGATTTCAAAGAGATCGAAGATTTTGAAGACCAAGCTGAAGACACGGGGGAGTTTGTTGATGCATATTAGATGTCTGTCAGTTGGTCTATCGAGTTGTAATAAGTGTCGTTTAGTTGAATAGTGACATATATAGTTTTTGTTATATGCGACACTTAAGTTTTAGGTTAGGCGTCACTTGCCTTAGTGACGCATAGCGTCACTTAGGTAAGTGACGCATGAAGACGGCCACATGCGACACTTCCACAAGTGACGCATGTCGGATGACTTTTAGTATAAATACAAACCTACGGGTTTCCGGCTAGGGTTGACGAAACCTTAGCACCATTTGTCGACTAAGCAACATTGTAATCGTTCCCAATTCATATATACAAGCTTATTACTTCGTTTACATTGTTAATCATATTTTTTTCGGTTTGTGTTTATTGGTAATACACGCAATTGATTGATTCCGCCAGTCAATTGTGGTCAATTGTCATCTAGATTCACGTCTAAGGGCACTCTCAGAGGTTACTTCAGGCGTTCGGTAATTAAAGCGATTGTCTATGAAGTAATTTAGAGGAAATTAAATGTGAAGAGTTCTGGTGTGGATGAATTTGTAGGTTAATGTGAGTTATTAATGCAGTCCTTCCATCGGACTGACGCGGAGGTGTCCACAATCAGGCAGAAGGAATGTCACATTGATTGCAAAATACATTAACATGTGCGCTAAAAGTTCTCTCAAATGCACGACCACATTATTTAACAGTTAATCTCGAATCCCATTCCCCAATCTCGGTCATCAGAGATGTCTGAATCATGGCATAGTCTGTTGAAGAAATAGTTTTATAAATGGGTTTTACCCTCGCCGGAATAAGTTGGAATAACTGATCTAGTCCGTTAAATAATATGTCATCACTTATTCGTACAAATCATTAACACTACTCAAGTATGCAAAATAGCAGGGATAATTTATCTTATAAATAGAAACTTGAATAATACGTTTGACATATTAACCGACCCGTAACATGACTACCTTCGATCGCTCCAGACTTCTGTAGTTTGTACTTTGCATAAAGCATTTTCAGCACTATATCAAGGAATAGTCGAATAGGGACCGTCATATTACTTCACGATATCCTAAAACTCATTGGGTTTTCTATTACGATAATCCTAAGACAACAGTCAAACAAGAACATGCAATAGAGTGATCGGAATAGTATTTAATTTTAGGCTGGCAAAAGTATTAATCGGGTTGGGGATACTCCGATAGTTGTCTCAAAAGTATCCTCTATTTGAAATTTATCTTAATCTACCTCTATTCCCATATTCCGTGTCTCTTAGATCTCATTTGAGTCTAGAGAACACCGACCATACTGTAACACCCCCAAATTTACTGTTTAGCGGAAGCAAGCTTTGGGGTGCTACTAATCAATAATCAAAACACACAAGGCATATAATGAACGACTCTATATGCATCGTTTTACAGATACATTGATAATATAAAGTTTTACAATGTATAAATGTTTACAAAAGCCCAATAACTACAATGTTTAAAGATTAATTGGCATAACTTAGTTACAAAATGTAGTAATGCAAAATAATCTTCTGATGTGTTTGCTGACTCGAGCTATGGGCATCCTGAATGAACAGGTCCTATTGCTGTTGGGTACCTGAGAACACATGCTAAAAAGGTCAGCTAACGCTGGTGAGCTCACAGGTTTGCATAATAAATATGTAAGTGTGAACCACAAGATTTAATGGTAACCATTTGAAATGAATCAAATGATGTATATGTCTGCCATGAGGTCATAGTCTGCGCTTAACGTGGGTGTTAGGATCACAATAAAGTGCCTGATCGTGGGTGCCTCCGGGCGAGTGTCTAATCCACACTCGTATGAACAAAAGTTAATGCGTCCGTTTAACCAGTCAGTGCTTGCTGACCCGGACGAGGATGGTTAGTCCTATATGGTACCATACACTAACATTAACACTACATAAAGTATTACCAAAACTATGATCGTAGAGGACTTAAAAGTGATTAGAAAACAGCTCATGCAGAATATAGCGAGTTTTGTACTCGTGTTCACGTGTAAAAGAGTTAGAGCATGTATTCCCACCTCGGGAGTAAAAACAGTAAAAAGTCGGGGCTATGAGACTCACCTGAGCCTGAAGAGTTGCAATGAAGCAAATATGGTGAAGTAAAATGGGGTGTCCGAAGACTGTAACCTGTCGGGCGTTTATAACGCGCAAGGTTGAATAAAATAAGTAGCTATCTTAAAAGATAACATATGCTAGTTGTTCATCCAACTAGTAATGTCCAATGATTTGATTTGATTGGTAAGTTCGAGTTTTGAAGTCGTGTACGGCCCATTGGTGATTATTTGCAATAATATTATTATCATGTCAAAGTGTTATACTTAAAAAGTATTTACAAAGTTTAGGTGACGGGGGTCCGGGGGCAGCGCCCCTGGTTAGCGGGGTCCCAGGGGTGGCAACCCCTGGGGGGGTCCAAGGGGCTGGCCCCTGGCTGGGGTCGAGATGCCAGGTCTACCATATTGTTATAGGGAACAACGCATCTAAGATTTGAATTTGGGTAAAATCAAGTGATAAAATTTCAGGTCTCGACACTTAGTAAAAATCTAGGTTCTGTTTCATGCGACACTTATAGCGACACTTAGGGTCTTAGTCGTCACTTATGGCGTCACTTATGGAAGTGACGCATAGTGAGGCGTCACTAGGTGGCTTGGGCGACACTTAGGAAGTGTCGCATAAAATTGGAAATTCTGAGTTTAGGGCGTCACTTAGGTAAGTGACGCATGAGGTGGCGACACTCCATTAGTGTCGGGTATAAGTGTCGGATAAGGCTTCTAGGCGTCACTAGACAAGTGACGGAGGTAAGTGTCGGGAAAAAGGAGTTTTATGCGGCACTTAAGCAAGTGACGCAAGATTAGGGCTTTTAGCGACACTCAGTGCGTCACTTAAGTGACGCACGAAGTGACGCTATACTGCAGTCTTTGTTGCGACACTTAAAGCTGTTGACGGGTTTTTGAGCCAAAAATGAGTTTTTCGATTTCCGTTTGGTCCGATTCTTTTACCCAACCCTTATATGGACATTTCAAGCTTAAAGAAACAACTATAACTCAAAAACACTAAAAATCGAGGAGTTGCGGGTTTTTTTGGAAACTTACAAGTTAACGCGTGAGAATTTCGGAAAGACGGAAATGTAGATCGTGTCGTGGTGAATCTTTTTCTCCAAACGAGCTGGACGATTCGGGTTCGTTTTGTGGTGTTTTTGGGTGGATTTAGTGGTGAGGTGTTTTGAGAGAGAAGAGAGGAAGAGAGAGAGAGAGAGTGTAGGTGATAAAATGAAAAGAAATAAGGAAAGAGGGAGAAAGAGACGGGGGAGAAGGGTCCGGCTAGGGTGGGGGCCCACCGAAGTGTGGGTCTCCACTTATTAACTCCGTGTATTCACGCTCCTTGCCGTGTTCATTTTTCGATCGTTTAAATAGTTTTACCCGTGTTTAAACGTAAGTTTTAAATACGAATGTTTTATCAATAACACTTAATAATGGGGTTATAAAATAGAACTTAACTTTATTTTGGTTGTTTGCGCGTTTAATGTTTTAATCGTGTAGACTTTGTTCGTACGATACGAAATATTATTATCATAATATCTTGAGTATAATAGTGCTATTAAATAATGTTATCTTATTTAATAAAAATGTTCATCAACGTCCGTATTTATTTGAACCGAATTACATTCGAGTTGAAACTTGTACGATTTAATCAAATCGTATATTCGTATATATTCAAAAATATATATATTCCGATACATTAATTAGCCTAAAAAAAACTAATTACATGTATTAATAACTGATTAGGTACTAATCACTAGTCCTAATTTGGCGGGTGTTACACATACCGAGCTCAATGATTCAATCTAACATAGTATAATTAAGTGACTTGTTGATAAACACCAAAATGTACTAGATTATAGTACTAATTACCCCTTTTGTTTGATAGAATTCTTATGCATTTTATGGGAATAAGATACTTATTTCGTTCATATTTGCATTTAGGAGTTTAATTGGAGCTTGGATTGAAAAGAATCAGAAAACGAGCTAATATTGAAGAAAGAAGCTAAAGCTTTGAAGCTAAGAAAAAGAGAGTTGGAATAATGGAAGAAAAATGAATTTTTAGGGAAAAATCATCCATCCGGCGGATGTATTGATTAATTGGGCTGACATATATGCGGGCTGAGCATGTGGACATTTTACATCCATCCGACGGACGGAAATTCCATCCGGCGGATGGATCAATTCGGCAGAATTAAGTTAAATTCTCAATTTTTCTCATTTGAACCCCAACTTATCATAACCAAAAACCACATAGCAGCAGCCGACCAGAGAGGGTTTTCCCCTATTTCGAGGGAGAATCGATGACGATTTGGAGGCGTAAAAGGCTAGGATCGATTCCTATCGATTCTACTTCGTGCGGTTTATGATAAGCATAAAATAGTTAGTATATTTTATAGTAATTTATCCCTATATTTATATACATTTTAGTGCATTTATATGATTTTAGATACTTATTTTTTTTAATATTTGCATAGATTTATTTTAAAGTGGAGATTGAAGAAAAGGAACGAAAACAAGGCAAAGATTGAAGAAAAAGAAGATTAAATGAAGACTCGAAGAAAATGTAGCTTAAACCTTGAAGAAATGAAGAAGATGACTCAAAAGTGGAGTGATAACATCAATTAAGTGTTTTAAATGATGCTTGGATGAAAGAAGCGGAAATTCGATCAAAAGCTGAAGAAAAGTGTAAATGCTGGATTTTCTGCGCGTTGTTAGTATTTTGACCATAACTCTCTCATACGGAGTCCAAATGAGTTGATTCAACTTGGAGAATTTAGCTAACACATAGGGCTACAACATATCAAAAATTCAAATTATTTGAATAAAAACTCAACCGCCGGTTGGGCCTTTCAACCGGCGGTTGGAACTGAAAATTCTAGAATCTGGTGGAAACGAGGAGTTATACTTGGAGACAAAGTAACCAACCGCCGGTTGGACCTTCCAACCGCCGGTTGGACCTTCCAACCGCCGGTTGGGACCGACTTTTAGCTATTATAAATATAAAACACCTTCCAACTTCGAAATATATCCCAATAACCTTAATAATTCGTATATTACGAATTATTAACCCCAAATTCGACTAGAAACACTTTCTAGGGGTTTTAGGAGCAATTTAGAGTCGCGGGTTCGCAAGGGTTTGTCTACGATCAAGCGTACGGAGCATGGTTCACGGTTTTGGTTTGCGTATCTTATTCTTTATTTAATTTTGAATGTGTTTTATTATTGAATATTGATTATGATTATGTTTAACTTAATTATGAACTAATATTTATTGTATTTGCTTAGATTTATATTATTGTTGAAACTATATTATTGAATATTATTATGCAAGAATTATGTGTTTTATTATGTTAATGATCATAATTAACTGATTTATAGATAAACTTCACTAATCCTTTGGGTTTTTAGATTAAGTGATTATATTTCATTAGATGTTAAGTAGCATTATAATTCAACCGACCCTGGATATGCATCAATAATATGTTGATAGATCTTAACAAATAGTGATACTTTACATAACCTTTGACTATATTGCTATATGAGAATTGTCATAACCTTTAAAGTTTTCTACATTAGTAAATCACAATAATAATAACCAACAATAAATAATCTAAGTAAGTACATACTTATCTCTAATTGTTTACTATCATTAGTTAATTGTTTTCTATTTAATTGGTTATAATTTAGTATTCTTAAATACCTTCATACGGAACTAAAACGTATTCCCCTTATCTGTATATTGTATATTTTAATTGAATTATAAATTCTATTTTATTTATAACTACCATTCCCAGTGTTCGACTCGGACTTACTTTAAAAGCTATATTATACGAACGGGTTATTCTTGCCTGGCTTGTGTGATATTATTATTTAAGTATTTCCATTTATTAAAACTTGTTATTTTGTACTCTATTCACACGACATCAGTTTGCATATCTTTTTCCGATTTCAATTCGAACATCGTCGATTTTATAAATTGTTAATATTCACTGTGTTAATATTCACTGTGATGCATTTCCTCCTTCCCTCAAAAAATGCACTTCCCTCTAGATCATTCCAATATATATATATTCACATTACGAACTAGTGAAAAAAAATCAGAAATGTAAAGCGACCTGCAAACCCACATGAAGCATCGTCTTTGGCTTAGCATCCATCTTTTCCTTTCTTTTGTGTTTCTTGAAGAACTTTCTTATTCTTTTTGGTTCCCCAACCTGCACATATAGAAAATCACTATTTAGTGATTTTATTGGATAAAAGAACAAAAGTATCAAAACAACCACAACCCATTTTGACACAACAAAACTTTCCCGGTTTGAGATGTTATGTAACCCACCCATTTTGCTTTCTTCACTTTCTGTTTTTGACAAGTCTCACATATAGTAAATTTTGGAGCTTCATAACAGCATCATTTATACCTACCTAGTCCATGAGGATATTACTTAATGTAATACATATTCAAGAAAACCGAACTTGTAAAGTATGTGGTATGCTTAAAGAGTGTATTCTATCCTAGTAGGATTAAAAAAAGTGTATAAACTCAAATCCAAAGCTTAAACTAACTATTGAGTACATGAACTTATAAAAAAACGCAATGATTGAACATTGATCCGAACATTTGCAAATCATACAAATATCCATCACTTTATTTTTTCTATATATACATCACAAAAATACATATGCAAAGGCTTTAAGACAAATAAAAAATATATCCCTTTCATTATATGAAACTCAGATTTTGAAAAAAGTATGAAGACTAAAGAAGAAGTTGACCTAGATAATTAAATTTGAAATTAATGATGGACCTTCTCATAACAACATAAAATTAATTACTTAATTGAGTTTTCAAATTATACATACAGAAATTCATCTTTTAAATACATCGATTCATGATTGCTAAGACAAGGAAACTTACAATCAATTGTAAGATCAACTCTTCCATGAAATCTCTAGAAAACATGACAGTGGATATTGCATCAATATGGTTAATAGCAATTAGGACAATGTAAAAGCAAACCTGAAACAACCATGATCATACACTTGGACAGCATATATAAAAAATTTTAACCAAAGATTGCATAAATAAATTTTCTTTCAAATCGCTATAGAGGATGTAATCGACTCACTTGAAATCAATTCATATAATGTCAAACGCTTCCTCAATGTGAGTTATAGCCATCACCATAACTAATTTGTGTCAAAAGTATTTGATCAAGGCACCTACAGAAATTAAAATAAGAACACGTAATATTTGTATACATAAAGATGCTGAACCATTCATTATAAAGTTACTCTGATACCTAATCTTTAATTGAAACAATATATCAATTTTCAATTAGCTTTCACTTAAGCATTTCATCAGACAGTTGGTTAGTGCAAGAAACTTAAGATTATGCATATACTTTCAGCACATGATTCTAACATTAAGTTTGATAAATTTACTTTATAACGTTAATAAAACATACCTGATGGAGAAGAACCAACAATTATGTTTGAAGGTGGAATTGGTGCATATAAGTTAGTCTTTCATCCCAACTAATAATCCTAATGACAAGAATATATAAAGAAAAATCCTAATGACAAGAATATATAAAGAATGCCAGAAGAGAAATAAGAGACCGTGATGGTGAACATATAATCTTGCTCAAACCTTCGCTTTCTGATTAGTAATGAAGAAGAAGCGCTCCAAACTTCATATCATGTAATTGGCTGGAGCGGGTTTATTTCTTGAAGTTGTAGATGCTGGAGTGATTTCACATCTGCAAAATTTGGAAGTGAAAAGTGTAAAGTAAGATTAAGCAAGGATTATCGGGGCGGTTGCACAAAACAAACGTGGGCAGCGGTTAGGGAGCAGTTTGAGTGGCCCCTTTCATACATTATGTAATATCCTATTTCTGGGTTTAGAAGTAAATAGTATTTTAATACGATTTTAAATGATTATTTAAAGAAAACGAGATATATATTTTATTTGGTTAATTTGAGAATAAATAGGTAAAAGAGTCACATGATTTATTGTGACTAATAAAATCGTATTTGTTTTAAATTGTTAAAATTAACCGTAAAATAAAAATATTTAGTCTTGCGGGTAATTTCGGGTTCCTGACAATAGAATTAGAAGGGGATACAAATATACACTAATTAAAGTGAAGGCGGTGGTGAGACCGACTCAACTTTTCTCAAAATCTTAATTTTGGTAACAAGCCTTTCATTTCAAAGCTAATAACACACACACACACACTTAGGATATCAAACAAGAAATTAAACCTCATCTAATAGGGCTGTGATTTTGAAGCTAGTACCAGATTCATATCATCATCTTCCATATCCATCTTGTTTCTCTTCAATTTCATCAAGAGGTGAGTGATTTTTGAGTTTATAAAATAGGTTTTTTTGAGGTATTGAGTGACTTAGATGAAATCGAAGCTTGCTATGTTGTTATTAGGTGTTATTTGATATTAGTGAAGTATTAGAAACCTTAGAAATTAAGTTTTGGAGTCATGGTGAAGATTGGTTCAAAAATCAGACATCAGCAGCGAAACTCGCAGAACCCGAGCTCAATCATGGAATATATGGAACCCGAGCAAAAATATATGATTTAGTTTAATTTTGACTAATGATAGAAAATGTTAAAATTTCCTTTGTATGTGAATAGTCTGCTCCATGTAGAAGCTTTGATAGAATCATATGGCTCATATGTGCTTCTTTGCTTCCTTTTATTGCTTTCTTTTGGATCAAGCTCATATATATACAAGGGGATGATCTATGTTTAGGACGCGATTATCATCAAATCAAAAGAGGAAAAGAGGAGTTCATCTAAATATGAAGAACATGCAGAAGAATATTCCAAATTGTATGTATATAATTGATTTATCGCGTAGATAATAATTTATCTCTAAGATACAAAATCATGGAGACGATCTTATCGTGATTTTACACAAAATAAAGACATCTGGTATCTCATAAGAACTTTTTATTTATAGAGTATTATGGATTATGGATATGTACAATTATGAAACATATTCCAATAAGGAAACTGAGTAGAGCATGTGAGTGGTTGATGGAGTTTCAGTATTTAGTTAAATGTTTAAATGAATACTGAACTTGAACATTGATGCTGAAAAGTGAGGTAATGGTTAACCTTGAGGTTCAATGTTTAGTTCAGCATTCTGTAGATTATTTTATTATGTAGTATTTTTTAAGGGAACTAAGTTTTTTTTTTTTGAAACAAACAAAAACAATAATAAAAAAAGAGAGAGAGAACGGCTTGTAAGACAACATGTTGGGCCGCATGTTGGCGAAGAACACCAAGCAAGAACTTCGAAGGGGAGTGGAGAACACTGAGCTTCGGTGTTCTTCTTGTTGAACTAGGACTTAGTCCACTCCGTATGCTCTTATTCAAGTTTATCGTGAATATCATTAAGGGTAAATTGAATTTGTTGGCCATGTACCCTCCATGTTTGTCCCAAGGTCGGCAACTTACCCTCTAAAGTTCCAATGTCTGCTATCAAGTTGTTGTTTTTGTATCAATACGGGGTACTTGGTAACTGGTTACCGGGAGTGCCGGTCATACTAATTACATGGACAATATTTAATTAAATTTATAAGTCCGTGGAAATAATTGGATTACGTGGCACAAGTTTCCCGCTTATATCAATATATCAATATCAATTCAATATAATAATAATAAAAATAAAAATGTAAACAAATTTTATTAAACATAAAGATCATCACCTCGTCTCATTCATTTCATCTACGCTCACTTATCACACTCACTGACTCACTCTCACTTATCACTCAATATGTATTGTTAAATTTCAGGAAGCTTTCGATCTACATTTCGTATTGTTAAATCGATGTAAGTTAATAGTGAACAAATACGTCTTTTTCTTTTACTATACGAATAATGTGACTATGAAACCCTAATTTTAAATTTTTTTGAAATGTTGTAGTAATTTTACTTTATAATGTTAAACGTATGTTTGTGTATGTGTAATATGTTTATATGATACGTTTTTTATAAAAAGCCCCAATTTTTGAAACCCTAATTTTGAAAAGTTCTTGAAAACCCGTTACTTTGAAACCCTAATTTATTATTGAAGTTTGTTTGCAGGATGAGGGAGAAGAGGCAGTTGTTGGAGGTTACGTTACACCATGAAGGTGTATTCACACCGAAGCCTTTGGAATATGTTAATGCTGACGTGATCGTAAAGGTGGACTTAACTGATCTATCACTAGAACAGGTGATTGGTGTACTTAAGAGGGCCACTTATCTTGAAATTAAGAGTCTTTACTATTGCATCCCTACATTTTCATTAAACATGGGTCTGCGAGAAATTAAAAATGATGCTCACCTGCATGAATTTCATTGGGTGGGGTTGGATAAGGGTGGTAAGATAGATTTGTATATAGAGCATCATGGGTATGATATCATGTCTTGGTTTGGAACTGATGAAGGGGATGAGGGTAATGATTATGGAGATGATGATTCTGATATTAAGATAGAAGAAGATGTGTTGCCTTATGTTCAGTTACACAACAAAGGTGAAGATAACGTACAAATTTCTCACATAGTAATAACTGACCCTTTTCTTACAAAACTGTGCTTTGGTAAGTTTATTAGCTCATTTGATGAGGAGGTGGTGTATGATCCTGTTGATCCTCATAGTGTTGCTAGTACTAGAAACAAAGATGCACTTGAGGAATTAGAAATAATTCCCATGTACAAAGTGAAGGATGGTGTGTACTATCCTATACACAACCCTGAACAGGACTGGAATCTTATGAAACCAATATTAGGGATGAGATTTGAGAATCCAGGTCAATTGAAAAATTTGATGATCAACTATGGGGTGGCAAATAGGTATCAATTATGGTATGGTAGAAATGACTGGAGAAGTTTATTGGTAAAATGTGGTAGAGATGTTGATGCAGGCAGATGTGCTAGTGGTAACAGGAAAAAAAACAAGGCATTAAAGGCATTATCAGAACTTCAAAAAGGAGACATTGATGACGAGGGGGCAAGTAAGGGTACAACAAGTCCAAGCAAAGGTAAGAAGAAGATGACACCAATGAAGGTTAAGAAGGTGGTGACACCAGTCACTACTAAAAAAGGTAATAAGGGTAGAAAAAGTCAAGGCAAATCAAAAGGTAAAAAGGTAGTTTGTCCCTTTAGGCTTTGGGCAACTTGGATGACAAATGAGATCTTTCCTAATCAAGTCCCTCATTCCTAGTCACAAATGTACAAGAAACTTTGACTTGGGTTCATTGGTTAACTATAAATGGATAGCAAAAATGTATGCCAAGGAGATTATGGAGAACAAGAAGTTGACTATGAGAGCTATGAAAGCAGACATTAAGAAGACCTTTCTAATTAATGTTAGCTTGGGTCAGTGTACAAGGGTAAAGCTGAGGGTACTGTATGATCATGAAGGAGGCCTGAAGGAGCACTATGGGAGGTTGTGGGATTACCAGAAAGCAATTTTAGATAGTAATCCTGGGTCAACAGTTAAAATTGACACAGAGGAAATGGGTAATAATGGGAGGGATCAGTATTTTAAGAGGATGTATATCTGTTTTAAGGGAGTCAAAGATGGCTGGCAAGATGGTTGTAGGAGAGTAATTGGTCTTGATGGCTGTTTTCTCAAAAGTATTGTGAAGGGTGAACTGTTAACTGCAATGGGCAGAGATGCAAATAACCAAATGTACCCAATTGCATGGGCAATAGTCAATGTTGAAAACAAAGATAATTGGTGTTGGTTTCTTGCTTCACTTTGTGACGATCTTCAATTGTACAATGGCAATTATGTTACAATCATATCTGATGGACATAAGGTATGTTTTTGTAGCTACTTATTAACTTTATATACTATATGAAAAATTCAAAGCTAACATACATATGGTTGGACTTGGCTTCCAGGGGCTAATTGAGGCAGTCAAAACATGGCTTCCAGTTGCTGAGCATAGGCAATGCACCAGGCATATCTATGCCAATTTCAAGAAAAGATGGAGTGGAGTGCATTTCAGGAGCTTATTTTGGTCTGCAGCATCAAGTACACAAGTTAGCAGATTTGAAGGTAAAATGCAGGAGATAAAAGACTTGGATGTTAAAGCATATGAGTACCTAGTG
Source organism: Pseudognaphalium luteoalbum (assembly GCA_963422505.1). Classification (NCBI taxonomy): domain Eukaryota; kingdom Viridiplantae; phylum Streptophyta; class Magnoliopsida; order Asterales; family Asteraceae; genus Pseudognaphalium; species Pseudognaphalium luteoalbum. The sequence goes on from OY730194.1 coordinate 2,296,765, forward strand.
GAGAGGGATCCAAACACCTGGTGTAGAGCTTTCTTTCAAATGGACAGGGGTTGTGCAGCATATGAGAATGGAATTTGTGAAAGTTACCATAGGACCATACTAGATGCTAGACATAAACCAATCATCACTATGCTTGAAGAGATTAGGGTGTACTTGATGCAAAGATTGTACATTATGAAACAGTTGGCAACACAGTTAGAAGATGAAATTTGTCCTTTTATCAGAAAGTATTTAGAAGCAGCCAAATGCAATCAAAGGTATGTCTTTTTTAGGTACTTATTATTATTTATAATAAATAATTTGTCTAGACTATGTAGTTGATCAATATTTCTTATTTGTTTGCATTAAGGGACTGGGTGGTCTATCATAGTGAGTTTCAAGTGTTTGAGGTAAGAAGGGGTGATGAATCATATGGTGTGAACTTAGAGGGTAGACATTGTGGGTGTAGGCTATGGGATTTAAGTGGTGTACCATGTGTACATGTAGTAGCTTCATACATACACGTTGGGAAAGAACCAGATGAGGGTGTGAGTATCTAGATGAAGAAAATGAGTTGGCAAAACATGTATGCCTATGCAATTAGGCCAGTACCTGGTACATCAAACTGAGGTAGAGTTGATAAGCCAACTATGTTACCTCCAATACAGAGAAAAATGTCTGGTAGACCAAAAAAGAAAAGAATTAGGCATCCAACAGAAATTGACTATCAAGTCAGTAGGGTAGGCAGGGTTATGACTTGTTCAAATTGTTGGGAGAACGGTCACAATAAGACCATGTGTAATAACCCTACAAGACCTAAACCAGTGACTGTGAATAGGGGTAGAGGTGGTAGAGTTTTGGGAGGTGCAACAAGAGGTGGTTCACCTAGTACAGGAAAAGGTAATGGTATGGGTGGTGCAACTGAAACAGATGATGGTGTGGCTGCTGCAACAGAAACAGCTACCAGAGGTGGGAGAGGTATTAGAGGTGGGAGAGGTAGGAGAGGTGGGAGAGATAGTAGAGGTGGTAGAGGTAGTAGAGGTGGGAGAGGTAGGAGAGGTGGTCCTTCTGGTACTTTAAGGGATGAGGAAGACATATCACCAGTTGGGGTAGTAACTAGCAGCATTAGTCAGAAAATGAACCAGGTATATATTTAATTTTCTTGCTTATATGTTCATATCATTTATGTGTACACATGCTAACTATCAATTTTATAATTGAAGAATGATCAAGTGCTGGAAGAAGAGGGCATTGTACCTCCTGATGTGCTGTCACTAAGTAATCAACCATTTCAAGAACCAGCAAATACAGACGAAGAAGTTGATGAGGAGTTGGAGATGGAACCACCACCTTCACTTAGAAGACTATTTGTTGATGATGATCCAAAAGAGTCTTTTGCTGAGGATGCTCCAACACAGGAAAGCTTGGCACCACCACTGAAAAAAAGGAAGAAATATGAGAGGATAGCCAACCTGTGGCACGCAAAGTTACCCAAAGATGGAACTGGGCAGTCAATTGATAAGCCATTTACTTTGTTTGATGAAGGGGTTGAAGAGGAAGAGTAGAAGATGGTAGATCTAGACCTGAGATGCTTTTGATGGTGGTGGAGTTGGGCATTAATTTAACTTATCTGTAATGTACTAGTGGTATAAATGTGGTTCCAAAACTCTATTATTTTGGTCAAAAGACATGTGAATGTGGTCCATGTATTTAGGTAATTGTCTGGCTTATGCTAAAGGTTGGAAACATGCATTGGTATCAGCTACTTTTGTATGGTATTGATGGTAGTAGGTGGTAATTTGGAATATGGTTGCAAACTTTGGTACTTGCATTTGGGGCTGTTAACGAACCGAATCAAGTCGAATATCAGGATGCTCGAGTTCGACTCATTTGCTAATTATCCGGTTTGAGCTCGACTCGAGTTCGAGTAAGTTTTAAAAATTGTGTTCGAGCTCGAGTTCGAATTATTTGTTGTTGTTCGAGCTCGAGTTTGATGCTCGTTTATTTGATTGGAAAGTGTCTTTATGAATCAAAATTCCAAGCGCAATTTTGCTTGTTTATGAGCTCGGGATCGCCAAACTCATTCCATAACTCGAAATCAAGCTCGAGTAAGCTCATTTATACTTGATGTCTTAGGTTTAAATATATTAGTTACATACATTTAAAGTTCCAAATAGACAAATTTATTATATAAACTCGACTCGTTCGACTCGAATAGTTCGTTTGACTCAAAACTAAACGAGCTTTCGAACGAGCCAAGTCGAACATCAATTTTTTATGCTCGGCTTGTGAAATTAATCGAGTAGTATTTTTCGTTCGAGCTCGACTCGTGTTCGAATATTATCAAACTCGAATTCGAATTAAACGAGCTCGAACTCGAGTAGCTCGTTAAATGCTCGACTCGTTAACACCCCTACTTGCATTAACCCATCTTTTTATTATCAGATTTGAAGTTTGTTTTATTGTAGCTTGTTATCGGATTTCACCCTGCTTTACAGTATTTTACTATAAGATTTTAAACTACCTTTGATTACTTGCAGTATATAATAAATAGAATGTCAATTTGATGCTACTTTACCATCTCCAATATGTTCAAATGACAAAAAAAAATACACCAAAACAACCACAATTCATTGCACTTCTTAATCAGCATTCCAGTATGTTCAAATGACCCAAAAAAATACACCAAAACAACCACATTTCATTGCACTTCTTAATCAGCATACAATGCTCAAGTGACCAAAACTAAATACACTACAACAACCACATTTCATTGCTCTTCACCAAAATCACCACTAACACATTGGTAAATTACATGTCACCAAAGCAGTCTTACTATAACAATCTAGACATACTTGAAGAGAAAAATAACAACAATACAACAAACTACTGCACAAGCTTTCTTCCAAAAAGATGCACTGGCCTTACTAGTTTCCAACTAAAATGCACTTGCAGCAAATTTGTGTTCAACTGTGCTCTTATATTCATCGAATTCTTGCTTCAATTGAACCAAATTTTCTATGTGCGTCATACTTTCACGAAACATCTCCCTCTGATCTCGGGTTAAGTACATGTACATCCGATATAGGTTACATTTATACCAAGCATCTCTAAGATCTGCATCAATCCAGTGAAAAGCTTTACATCTTTTCCATTCATACTACATATTCAGTGAAAAACGATAGCATTATTTTATTACGGTATAAAACTGAAATTAGGGTTTCTAGTCAAAATACATACCATGGAATTGGGGCATGTCAAAAAGCGTCGGGCAGGGTTAGTGTCGGTCCATGATGTGCGCTGCACCAGGCGTAGCAGAGGATTACAATAGCAGGTAGTTGGAAGAGGTTCCATAGTCCTCGAATTGAAAGAAGAAGAAGAAGAAGAACACGATGCCTCCATGTTTGGGGAGAGAAATTAGGGTTCAAATGTGTGGTAAAAGTGTATACGGGTCAACTTATAGGTATATAATATTGGATACAACATTTATATGATTAAGCAAAATATAAATATGTGGCAGTCTACATGGCAGCATACGTGGCAGCTTAGTCAGCAAACACAAAGTTAAAAGGTCAATAATACAAATCCACGGATTTTTGCACATATTTGTAGGTTTGATAGCAGACATTGGAACTTTAGAGGGTAAGTTGCCGATCTTGGGACAAACATGGGGGTACATGGCCGACAAATTCAATAAACCCTATCATTAATCAATCTTTAATTGTTTGAACTTATCCTTTAGCTGAATTGAATATCTCTTCAACTCTTCAACTCCAATCTCGACCTCTCTGAATCTGACATTAGTGAGTCTGACAAATTATACTATTAAACTGAGACTCACTTAAATTCACAACTTATATATTATTTACACATACAAAATTAGTTTAAATTCAGTTTTACACTTTGTGTCATCAAATTTAGGATGTGGGAAATTTTTGACTCCATTATTTTCCCAGCATAATGTTATATCTTAATATTCGTATTGAATAATATTAACTGGTAACATTAAATTCATGTTTAAAACCCCTTTATATCAATTAATGCTTATTTATGACTGGTAAATTTTAACTAGTGAACATTTATTGAATGAAAATCAAATTCGTCTATATCAATATCAATTAATGTTTATTTAGTCGTCAATAACATTTCTTGAATCCGCTAGTGGTAAACCATAACTAAATGGACATTTATTGAATGTTCATTAAATTTAAAAAAGAGAAAATTACGTCGATCATTCATGTGGTTTACATGACAAATCACTTTTGGTAATTTATTTCTAAAAGTTCCCAACTTCATCCTTTAAGATTTAATTCTGCACATTGGTGGTCCTTTAGACCGTTAAACTTAACCATTATCAGTTAAGAGAAAGAATTACTTTTGGTCATTTAAAAATATTTAACGGATAATGGTTAAGTTTAACGATCTAAAGGACCACCAACATGCAAAATTGTATCTAAAAGGATGAAGTTGGTAAATTTTAAAAATTAATGACCAAAGGTAATTTGTCATGTAAATCACAGGGATAGTTGGTGCAATTTACTCTTATACAGATGAGTATTGAATAGTATAAGTGGTCTTTTAATTAATATTCATTAGAATTTTATTTATGTAAAAACACTATTTCTATGATTTCCTTTGTTGACCTACATACATACATATTTCGGCTTTTGTGACGGATTATGACGCTAATTAGACCGGTTACCCTTTTTTTAAACCTTTTTATGATATGTTTTTTTAGTTATAGCGTTGCATTATGTTAGCATGAGCGTAGTTGATGTTGTTTTGAGTAATTTGTTGAAGCTCGTGATTAAATTGTGAATGACTCTTTTAAAAGTGAAATCCACGAATAAAAGGAACGCATGAAGTTGTTTGTTACGGAAAACTGTTTTTACATTTATTTCATTAAGTAATTAAATAGTGTTTATTTAAACTGAGATATGACGTAAAAATACCAAATTACTCATGTCCCTGTAGATAGAATATACGTAAAGGGTTAATTAAATCGACAATCAAGTTATCATTTCATTCAAATATTAATATGATCTCACGGCCGGAGAGTTATACAAAAACATAGTCGCATTATTTATTTGACATATCAATACAACATATGCATAGTTCACAACGGCACTCCGAATATGCTATGTCTCCTCTAACGAATATATTATTTAAGCACACTCTAGCACAAGAACTTTCTTCACAACGTCTTGGTGCAAAATCAAAGATGTAGGAACTAAAACGATGTTCAGCTGTTTGGCAAAAAAGAAATACATACGAATATTAGAAATGAAAAAGTAAATAAAATGATGTGTTTGTTTTTAGTACAATATAATCTTTTTACTCATAAGAATAAGAAGATTAACTATAAGTGAATTATAATTCATTAAAACGACATTCAAAGGAAGTGACAATTACCCCCGAAAGCTCTGCAAAATTCTTCTTGGGGATCAGCAATTACATTCATGAAATTTGTTAAAAACATGCAGAAGAAAAGAAAACATATAATATTATTTTTCATTATGAAATGCAAAGTATATAGAGAATGTTACTTTAAACTAAAATACTCTAATTTATAATAGATTTTACATAAGGATCTAATATTGTTGGGAGTTGATAAATACAACAAAGAAAGTGTTTTTTACACCAAACTGTATAACAGTTTATGCTTATGGTACAAGTATATGATAAGATAAATTTGGTTTATGAATCATATAATATTTGGTGTATTTATCACCTCGCAATATTGTTTCATAATAAAAACACTTCACACACGAACCTTTGCTATCATTTGACTATTTTACCCCTACCAACATTTACTCTCATTTTTCAAGCCACCGACTTTCAGTTTTTCATTTTAAGCATATTACAAGTGCTATGTTCCGTCTACTTTATCATTTTTTTATAAACCATTAGAATAAAATCGGATAATGCTTCTAACTTTTCTATTTTTTTCAAAAATGAAAATATGATTGAATTTTAGATTTGTATTTTTACTAAACTCTTCTTTGACTAATAAAATCATATCGAATACCAAAACCATTATGATTTTCTTTTAATAGGGGCAAAAGGTCCACGTACTATATGTTTGTATATGAAAGTTTGTAAATGATATATTCACCATTAAATTTGATAAATTCATCACTTAATATGCAATAATAGTTTGTACTGTACAATCTGTTAATGCATATTAGTAGTGGATTTATCAAATTGAATGACCAAAGGGCCTTTGGTCTAGAGGTATCGTGATACCCTTTCATCCATGAGGTTGGATGTGTCTGAGTCTTTGTCTTTCTAAAAAATTTTATCAAATTGAATGGTGAATTTATCACCACCAATGAAGTTTTATGTTCCGTGAAAGTACAGGCCACCAATGTAAAACGAAACATTTATGATATCATAAATGCCAGCGAACTAGTATTAAATTAAATTTGAAAAAACAAAAAGTTTAATGCAGTTAATACTATTAAGTGCATTAAACTTTTTGTTTTTTCAAATTTAATTTAATACTAGTAATGAAGGTCGTGCGATGCACGGGTCTTGTTTATTTACATTATGTGAAAATTAATAGGACGATGATAAAAAAAAACATTGATAAATTTTAATATTTAGTTTCATATATATTTTCCGAATTTTGTTTTATCTGATAATTAAATTCAGACGTAAAACTAATCGATGAAAACATGTATGCTATGTAAGCGTTGAAAACATATCAGCCCATCCAATGCACAACCTCATTATTTTGGTTTATTTTTAGGGTTATGTTAACGAAAGTTTTTAGATCGTCAATAATAAACTTGTACATGCATAAGTTATTGTATCTTCAACCGACATTCATGTTTGAGCATATATTTAGGGGGAGATTAAGAGCTTATTATAATTTTATTGCAACTATTAATACATGTATGAAGGTCTTAATAATACCCCTAATTAACACTTCCAGTATCATTATCCACATAAATATTACATTATAAAATATTTTGAGGTTAACATCCCTTCAAAAAAATTGGGTTTTAAACCAAACATTCAAATGTAAAATATAATCTACTTATCACACTTTTTAAAATAAAATTAAAGAGTAAGAAATGACATGAACAAAATAGATACCTTATATTTCTCTCTAAAAAAAACATAGTGCATAGCGAATATTGTTTGAAACAATATACTTTTATATTGTTATTATAATATTTAACTATTGTTTTTCCATCGTGGTTGACCACCTTATATGACCTTATCTTAAGTATCGATCAATTTCTTTATGCGCCATGTATAGAACATGCAACGGAGTATTTCAAAGCAAAGACGTAAATAATTGGATTAGTGTAAATGTACATAGACGTAGATTGAAAAATATGAATGATTATTAAGCAATCCAACAAACTCTATAGAGTAAATTATGCATAATAAATTAGTAACAACAAGAATGCTATCGATCTTAGTAATGAGCTCCACACATTAACAATAAATTAAATAGTAATTTTAATCCAAAAATAAAAATATACTATATACATGATAGCCGATCGTGATATTCGACATTCATTCAAGACACAATAATGACATAAACACTATAATTATAATTTAACTAGTTTATTGATCCGTGTATACACGGGTTTGATGAAAAATAAATGATAAAATTAATTGACATATTTTGCAACTATAACAAATGTGGAATAATAATGTATTAAAATTTATACCTTAGTGCATCAAGTAGCCCTTTTATTGATATACTTATGTAAGAGTTAATTGACAAATAAATCATTAAACTTTATTGAAATACCCTTTGTCAAGCAATCAAATTACAATTTTTGCAAACTTTGTTATGTACTTTTAGCCTTTTACAAACATCTCCATGATTTCATATATTTGGTATAAGAAAATATCACTGTACAATGACAACTCATAACTAAACTAAAAGAACAAATATGCAAATAATATAAAGAATAACAACTCTTTTATAAGGAATAAATAACATAACATATACGCTATGAAATTTTACTGGCCATCAATAAGTTAAATTTTATAATGATAAATAAGTTAAATTATTTGGTAAGATAGGGTATGGTAATACAATACACAACAAAAATATTTTTCTTGTATTTCATCAGAGAGTTTATATGTAGAAAAGTAGCTCAAACACATCACAAAAAATTCAAAATCCACTTCATACACATACTTCATCACCCCATTACAATAGAATAATGCCAACAAAATTTAGAGCAGCTTTGTACACCCAATCGATAAATGTAACAGAGAAGAAAGAAGAAAGTAAAACACTGGCTCATGCATAAACATATGGGTTCCTTTATGGTTGGACTAATAGAATAACGGTCACTAAATTCCATCTTGAGGGTAATTTCAATTGTTGGTGATCCATTGTCTCAACGTTATCTTAGGTTGAATCTCATCCAACTTAATCTGAACCCACCTACACCTGCAAGCACCATTGAGGAAGAATGACAGAGTTATCCATCAACCAAGTTCATAGCTCTAAGTGTAGCAACAACTTTTATCTATAATCGCAAAGCACCTAAAAATCTAAAAAGCACATGAAACTAATGTAGACTTATAAATTATATTAGCCAACTAATAGACCAAAAGCAATCAATTTTTAAAAGGCAAGTACGTAATATAGTTCAGCCTATTAAAGAAGCTGCCATTAAAGTTACTATAATTAGTACACTAACCTTCTTATAAAGGAATCAGATAATAACCTATTTCAGGCTGCAAAATCAAAACTGAAAAATAAGAAGAGATGTTCGCATTAACTATATACTTGGAGTTTTGCGATATAGATCAACAGTAACACAAATTGACCCATTCACAAGTAAATGGGTCAAGATTGATACTTGTAGTTAAAACTACAACTATCTTAGAATAAAGATTCAGGTGTCAACAGTAATCATTAATAACCCAACAACTTTTTGCCTAGATTAGTGAATAATTTCTTGCTCTAGCCATCTTCCTTCTCCATAAGCCATTGGAAGAACATAACACAAATATACCCATTTGAAACTCACAAGAGAAACAGTTGTACTCAGTAATAGGTCGACACAGATATATATATATATATATATATATATATATATAGTAACAAAGAAGTAAATTTAAGGAGAGAAGAGGAAGAAATATTTTTTATTACTATGATTCGATATTTTATTGCTAAGATTCAATTTTTTATTAATATAATTTTACAGTTCATTGTTTTGGTTCGGTAGTTTATTAATAAGATTTAGTCTTTTGTTGCTATGATTCAAAATGTATAGTAATACAAATTTGAATCCTAGAATAAATATACTGAATCATAGTAACAAAAAATCATTCTCCCTTTTCTCTCCCTAAAAAACTTTCTCTCTGTATCTTAATCCTCTCTCTCTCTCTCTCTCTATATATATATATATATATATATATATATATATATATATAACACCTTTATTGTTTGATATATTGAAGATATAATTTTTTATATATATACAAAAATAACTTAGTTGTAGAAGATGTTTCAAATCTCCCTCATTTAGCTTCATCATCTTCATTTTCACGCCTTCAATTTTCACCATCATCTCCAATCACTCACCAGTCCACCACATATCAGGAACTAACACAACCATCGCATAAACAATCAATCACACATTAAATTAACCATATAAAATTAACATAAGCCATAAACTGCAGAAAACTTAAAACTAACTAAATCAAACAAATATAAACCATAAATGTAATACAACTAAAAGCTACAAAATAAATGTCTAAGTAATTAAACCCGTATTTGAATCATTAGCAAAAGACATAATCCCTCTTTGTTTTAGTAGACCCATTTACATCATTGTAAAGACTAAAGAGGAAAAAGAAAAGAAACATGTCTACACAGTACACACGACACCCAAAATGTAACATCTCAAAAGTTTTATCATTTAATATTTATAAGTTATAGCCAAGAAATCAATGATGCTAATGAAGTGTTGAATATTGACCAAAAAGTCAATGTTGGTCAAGTAGAGTTAAAAGGTCAAGCTATATGACTTTGGGATAGAAATTGATAAATTATGAAAAATGAGGGACTAGATATGTAAATTCGGAGCTGCCATCTTTAAGTATATAATAATAATAATAATAATAATAATAATAATAATAATAATAATAATAAAAGTAAAAATACATTCATTTCCATTTCTAGAGATGGGAGCTCAAGATCAAAGGCAAAATCCAATCTTTTGGAGGTAAAAGAAGAATAGAAGAATGAAACTTGTGATTTGGTGTCATCCACAAGTTCAAGAATCTAAGGTAATGATTTTAAACCTTATGCAAATTCTAGGGTTTATGTAAATTGGGAAAATTGATTAGATGATGATGAAATGGGTTAATGGGCTGAATATGGATGCTAAGGCCATCTCCAATGTATCACATATTGCATTAAATTTGGTGTTTTTGTGTAAAAATACTTCTTCAACCAACTCACTAAATTTAGTGTAAATTTTAGTGCACACTAAAAGTTTGAGGATTTTGCACCAAATTTGGTGCAACACTAAACTTTGCACGAAATTTATAATGTTTCATTTTAGCCCCTATGTTTGAAATATTATTATTATCTAAGTACAAAAGTGAATTATCTTTATTTATTCGTATGAATATTTTATGTTCCGTATACTTTAGATTTGTTATTATGATTATTGAAACAATAAGATATAATTTTCAAACAAATTATGATAATTAAAACATTGATTTATGCACACAAAAAAATTATAATTGAAATTTTACGCAAGTAAATAAATAAAATTTACATTTAAGTTAATAGTTTGGAGGTTATTTGATCATAAAATAAATAAATTGAATGAAAGTATAATATGAAAATAGTTTGGGGGGTCAATGTGTAAATGTTGAAAGATGTTTTAGTGCATAAATTTAGTGCATACGTTGGAGATGAAACACATTTGGTGCAAACATATTTCTGAAAGATTCCTTTATTACACCAAATTTAATGTAGTGTTTAGTGCATACGTTGGAGATGCCCTAAAGGAAACAAAGAAGTGAATATAATTACAACAGGTGGCAGCTTTACGATCCGATGCAGGGCTGTTTTGTTTAAATTGTATAAAATAAACCGTAGCTCCAATTAAAGTGTATCTTATATCGTTGGAAAGCTTGATGAGTCAACTTTCACATGGAAAAAGTTTCAGGAGTTAAAAAAATAACTGAATTTGTACAGGGTGTTAATGCTGAAAAATCAGTTTGAGTCAAACATGTTGTATATAGTGAGTTAAGGGTTACGGGTCACTATGTAATCATATTCAGGAGTGTTTATAAGTAATTTGGGGATGCATTACAGTTTCTAAATAATAAGAGGTCATGTGTGATAGTGGTATTCAGTTTGTGTAAATGACATTATATGTTATTAGTTTCGTCATAGGTGAAAAAGAATGTATGATGATCATGATCGGGCCGTGATATGAAGTTTGTTACCTTTTTTAAAAAAATTATTTTGTAAAAGTTGTTGAAAAGTGTAATAAAGGAATGATTTTGTTAGTCAATGGTTGACTAGTTTTGACGATGACCATTGACCATTTTCTTATGTTGACGGGTTGGGTCAAAAGACTTTGACTATTGCTTATAGAGATTTTAACCAAAGTTTTATTGTATTGTACATGTTTTCAACTCTTCATTGACTCTTTTTCTTATTGATTTAAAGATGAAAACGGGTGTAACACAACATTACATACAAGCAAATTTTGGAAGAGAAAATACACAAACCTATGAATCTGAATGAAAAGGAATCAAAACCCGTGTGAGCATGTAGACGCACATATACTGACATAAATATGTATCTATGAAGAAAATAAAGACATGTTTGGAGGCGCTAATCTGCAACCGAAAATAGAGGAGAGTGTTAGTGTGTAGTTTTGAGATGCTTGAGTTGTATGTATATTAGAATAAAAAATGTATTAATTGCGTTAAAGCTTACCATTCATGTTGTTTTGAAGAGCTACAGATGAAACAACTATGAGAGCAATGTAAAAATTGAATAGAGTTTATAGAAATGGAGAGGTTCGAAAAGAAGCTAGTAACCATTGGCCAGAAAAGTTAACTTGTTAAATCACTACTTAATAGTTATATATATATCTGGTAAATAAAGTTAGGCTAAGTTATTATGCATAACACTCCACTAATTAATATTAGGGGATAATGTTCATGTTATAGAATTAATTCGGCTCGGCTAACAAAAGCTTCTCTAATTGATAATCAATGTAAAAGATGGGGTTTTCATGTTATTAAGTTTAGAAATGAGCTATTTGGTTGTTTTGAGGACAACTCCTTTCACGCGAAGAATTCTTGTGCATCTACACAGTGCTTCCCATGGTCCGGCTTCCCATTAGTCCACGGGGCCAAACCAGATGAAAGCATGATCAAGATTGTTTATTGATGATTAAGGTTTTAATTGGAAGATGGAGAGCTAGGGTTATTGTGGTCAAATAACCACAGTGGATCTAGATTCCGTTGAAGATAATCATCGGGGTAACGGTAGGAATGGCACGGTTAGGATTTGTCATAACATGTTATCGAGATCGCATGACTTATTTTTTTTGTTGAATCGCGAAGAACTCGGCAAGCAAAGTTTATGTGCTCGGCTAGTTGTTTTGTCTAGATTAAACAGGTTAGGGTTTTTTCTGGTGGGTTGTAACGTGACGAAACGGCAGGAGGCCGGTCACGTTGTGACGGTGATTATTCGTGATGGAGATTATAGAGTTGGTGATTGGGTTCGATTGTTGATTTGTTGCACAGAGGGTTATGTGGAATCCGGGGTTATGGATTCGGGTTCATCATTCTTTGTGATCCCATGCAAAGAATGGATGAATGTTATTGGATTTCTTCTCTTGCGAGATGTTGATGAGAGGATGTTTGATGTTGTGAGTGTGGGATGTGATTCTCAAGACTTGATACAGATTGGATTCACAAAGATGCGAGGTTTGTTACGAGCTCAAGAGGATGGTTTCTCGGTTGAGTGTTTGGTAATAAACGGTACCATATCCGTTTGGTAATCGATAGTGGAAGTTATCAAGGGAGTTTGGTAATCACTCGCGGGTTGAAAGGGGAGACCATATTTTTGGTGAGTATTCCATATGTTTGGAATGATTAGGTAGGTTAGAGCTCACACACTTGAGATAACTGGTTGATATGTAGAAGAAGTGAGATAGAACGCGTTTGGTTGGGCTTGGGTATCAGTTGATGAGTTTGGTTCAACGGTTGAGCGGATCTTCTTGAAGAACCGATTGGGAATTTTCAAGTGAGTTAGAGGCGGATAATCTTGTAAGTCCTGTTTGAGCTTTCGATTATTGTTGAGAGTGTCGGAACCTCTAAGGAGTTTAGAACTGAAGGAAGTGTCGAAGCTAGTGGGAGTTGGTAACTAGTAGGAGTCTTGAGACCGTTGTGCGATTGATGGATCTCAAGTTTCTACGGATTTAGTGTGCGGATTCCGACAACACTAGAGCATTTGGACCTTCGTTGTTACTCTCCAATGGCAAGTAATTTGCGACTGATCGAGTTTTATGAACTAGAGTCTTCACAAAGAGCCACAATTATTATTTTAATTCGTACAGTGGGGGCAAGCTGAGGTGGAGAAGATGTGTTTATAGAAATCGTACGTACGTTTTTTGGGTTGGTGCACCAGCGAGAAAGCGAAAGTTAGTAATGTAGATTTTAAGGTTGTGACTGCGTTCTCATTGATAAACCTTGATGATAATCTACGTGTTAGTTATATTGACGATTTTCTGATTGCTGGGAAGGAAAATCGGGAGGATGAAATTCTGTACGGATGGTCGTTGACATGTCGGTGGCAGGATCAGACGTGGTTGTAATCGACGAGTTGAAGAGATAGGTGTCTCTTGAAAGAATCCCGTGGTTGGAGTTTCGCATGCTTCAACGAATCTTCTTGGGCCTAGAAGATGATGATGGTGGTTAGAGAGTGGTCCCAGTTTCATGATGTGAGTGTTCTGGTAGCTTTGTGTCGAAAGTCTTCCGACTCTGTGTGGTCGACCGGTGTGTCCCGAATGGTATTTCGGCGGTATGAAGTTTGAACGGCTGACATTGGTGAAGGGACGAGATTGTGAAGGATTACTGGTTTTGAGTTCATTAATCTTCAAGTGGGAGATTGTTGGGCTTGTGAATATTAATGGGTGGGCTAGGGTTTAGGTTTGGCTTGGTGCCTAAGTTAGTGATACCCTATAAATATAAACCATATGTTATTGTAATCCTTGAGCTGTAAAAGTAATAAAGAATAAAACTCTCTGGTTTTACCCCGTGGACTAAACCAATCTCCAAATTAGAGATTGAATATAACCACGTTAAATCCTTGTATCGTTTACGTTCTTGTTAGCGTTTATTTATCTTGTTGCTTTGTTTATTATTGCTAGTTTGCATATATTATCCGTTTATTGTTTGTGGGTGTAACTCGATTACACGAGCGTTGTTTGGGTTTAATTTTTTGCTAGCAACTAGTTGTTGTTAGTTGGATGTTTCCGCTGCAAATTCCTAACAAGTTTGACTAGGGCCGCGCCGTGAGTTTTGGTGGCCCGGTGCAATGAAAAAAAAGTAGACCCTTCTAGTCGGTAGTCATGATTTAAACTAGGGGTGTTCATCGATTCGGTTTTCGATTTCCTTGGTTTATTCGGTCCGGGTTGTTCGATTTGGAATTTTTTTTGAGCAAAACCGAAAACCAAATACATACTTGAAACCGAACCGAAAACCAGATCGAATTCGGTTCGGTTAAAACCGGAAAATCAAAAATTTTATTATTTTAAAACTTTTTTTTAAGTTATCTGGTTTTGACTTGTAATTTTTCGTGTGTTAGGGTTTCACTAGAGTCGAAAGTGAAAGACGTGAAGTTAATTTAAGGTTTAAATGTATACATACTTGTTTAGAAAATTTAAATATCACACATATACTACATATATTAAAATTTTAATATGTTATTTATTAAAATTCGATTTTGAAATCGGTTAAACCGAATTCAGAATATTTCAAAATCGAAAACCGAATTCAAAAATCAAAACCATACCGAAAACATAATTTGAATTATGTTCGGTTTTTTCGGTTTTAATTAGGATTAAACGGTTTCAAATCAAATATTGAACACCCCTAATTTAAACAATAAGAAAAATGTCTAAATTTTAATTTATATGAAGTCCATAATTAACATATAAATTCATATTATATATTGTCAAATTATTAAAACCCTAATATATAAATTAAATGATTAAAGATTTAAACTAATAAGATAAGATTTAAAAAAATAAACAAAAATATACAATAATAAAATATAGGGTTTTGCTAAAATTTGTAGATTTGCCAAAACTCGAGAAGTCGAAAAAAATTCAAAGGTAGACATAAAGTTATTTATGGTTATAGTAGATGTTTTAATGTATGTCCGAAAGTGTTAACAAAAGCCCTAAAAACTTCCATTATACCCTAAAATTTATTAAGAATTGCATACACGTTTGGTTAAACAGGGGTACTTGTTGGCAAAGTAAAGTGCTCGGTACTCCTAACGATTTGCAATTGAGACGCTGTTTTGAATAATAATAATAATAATAATAATAATAATAATAATTGTTTTTATAAATTGATTTCAAGTAATTGGTCTAGTTTGGATTAATTGAGAGGTTGTTTTATATATCATAACCACAACTCGTAATTAGGTTCACTTCAATTTTTTGGACCGATGGCCATTGGGCTACTATGCATAATCAAGTATAGTAATCTTTTGAAAAAATTGGGCCTCTATCTAAACATGGGCCTTGTTCACTAGCCCACTTTGAACACCCCTTAGGCCGGGCCTGGATTTAATAGTTTGAACCAATTATATATATATATATATATATATATATATATATATATATATATATATATATATATATATATATATATATTGATAAAAGTTTTGGTAACTAAGGGTGTGTTTAGTTAAGGGTGTGTTTAGTTGTGAAAAATTTCCCACATTTTTCCATCTCCAATTTTTTAAAATATGAGAAGAGTTTTTGTTTTCTATAAAAATGTTGTAAATTTAGAAAATATGTTCAAAAGTTTATGTTTTTCCATTTTGGAAAACTGATGTTAAAGAGAAGGTTTTTGAAAATTTTTAGAAAAAATGGGAGGTGGCTACAAAGAAAAAAAGTGAAAAACTAGAAATCATGATGTTCTTTTGCAATTTTAGAATTCCCTATAGTTTATTAAGAGATAAATATGCATGTCATTTAATCCTTATTATTATACTTATTCCGATTCCGATTAAAGAGTATGAGTGAAGTGTAATGATAATCATTTTGTAGACGTATGGTGAACTAATGATAGCTTGCTTTTATCCTATTAATTATTCCATATGTACTACGACTTTTTACTCTTTGCACAAGACGTACACATGTCAAGAGATGAGGACAACTCAGATCTTAATTTGTTACCTCTCAAAAACCATCCCTAAGTTAATTAATGTGTTCACATAAAAAGAAAAAAATAGTGTAAACACAAATGGATGTAATTACGTCCTTAATTATCTTCAGTTTAACTTTTAAGTAAGTGATCGATAATACCAAAGTACATACTTAGAAATAGATTACTAACTACGTACCTTCCAGAGTAATACAAACAACAAACAAATATAGTATTTATTTTATGTTTCGTTTTGGACTACTAATTAAGTTAAAAAGGTGAAAATATTTACAAACTAAAGCAAGTATAGAAGGGGAAAAAAACAAGTGTTTTTGGTGGACGTACGTGCAATTCAAAATACAAACATAAAAAGACGTCGTGAAACATAATTGATCACATTTTAATTTACGTAAGTGATCCATAATACCAAAGTACATATTTACAAATAGATTACTAACTACATACCTTCCAGAGTAATACAAACAACAAACTGATATAGTATTTATTTCATGTTTCGTTTTGTACTACTAAATTAAAAAGGTAAAAAATATTCACAAACTAAAGCAAGTATAGATGGAAAAAAAACAACTAATTTTGGTGGACGTATGTACAATTCAGAACACAAACAAAAAATGACTTCGTGAAACTTTCTTGTACATGGTGCCGCTATTTGTGAACTTTTGACAAATTAAACCATGGACAATAATCGTGTTTATACCATCAACTGCATATCATTTTATAACTTTTAATAACTTGTCATGGGAAACGGATTAGCATAAACTATCATGATAAAATATCACTTCAATTATATATTTAACATTTTTTATCTATTACAATAATACTACGTAATATAATAATAGTACTCGATCTTACTAGTTATATATTACTCCGTAATACATTTAAAATCTTCTACATCGACTGGGGAACCCGTATAAATACATTTAAAATCTTCTACATCGACTGGGGAACCCGTATACTTGATTAAACATTTATATGACAAATTCCTTGAATCCCGCGACGAACTTCCTTGAGCCAAGAAAGGCAGATTGATATGAGTCGAGAAGTCCACTTGGAACCTCATCCAAGCTTGTCCGAGTTCAAGTTTCCTTTTAAGATCCAACACTTGTTCGTTCGTCAAAAGGAATTGCTGATATATTTCAACTTCCGTGATGTGTTCTTCGCCGGAAATACGAAAAGTGCCAGATGAATTAGCACTAATCGTATGATTGTTTACAACGTATGTGTTCAAAGTGTGGGTCACTTTGTCCGGGTATATGGTAAGTTTACCCTTTTTTATAAAACTTACTACGTATTTTAATTTGGCGTCAAGGCATATAGTTTCATTATGGGACTCGAATTTGACATCTATATATTTGATGTCAAATTTTTTTACCCGTAAACTAGTAGTATCCAAAACCAAAAAAAAAGGCTACACCGATAAAGAAAACTAGGGAGATGGCAAGGATAATGGTGCCAATGGTACATAACTTTTTGTTTCTCTCGTTGCGTTGACGATTCCGGTAGTCGAAATATCATGAATACGCTGTTTAGCAAGAAATAAATGACACAGTTAAAGTATATGTAATCGAGTTTTTTCAGAGATCGACCAATATAATTAATAATAAAGGGAATAAACAACTTACGATATCTTGGTTCCCCCACCAATGACAACATAAGATGTACGTAAGGATTGCAACAAATGCGTTCTGATTGGCCATTTTCACAATATCTGAAAAGTTGAAAAGGTTTTTTTTATCAGTTATGTAATTTTACAAGTAGACCACGACAGTTTTTTGGTATACATATTATAAGAAGATTTGTTATTTTGTATCACACTATTTTGTGGTTATATGTTACCTTAGCATAAAAAACTGTGGTTGAAGTTCGTTTCAGGCGACATCATCAAATTTATGGATTCACCTAAAAAAAAAACTAAACGGTAACCCGAAACTCCCACCATCGCATATAGGGGTGTTCAATAGGTTGGTTTTCGAGTTATATGGCTATTTCGGTTAGGGTTAATTGGTTTTTAAAAATAATTTGACCCATCCAATCCCTAAACCGATATTAGACAAAACCAAACCAATCGAATAGACAATCGGAATCGGTTTGGGTCCCATGAAACTAAAATGTCAGAAGACTAAATGCATTATTACATTTAATTGGGTTAAGCCGCAACTCATAAGTCACCATTTCTAAGCTGTCTAATTGGTTTGGCATCACAATTTAACACATTATTATGAAGCCTATATTTCACACAAGATTAAAGTTCATCATATCTTTAAAACTTACATTCACTAGAATGTACAAGTCGCAATCAAACAAAGTGATTGGATCACTCTTTAAATGTTGAAATAGAAGTTGAATACCAAAGCCTAAAAAGGAATGTCACTTTTAAGGTAAGGTAATTATCAGATGATATGGGAAGAAGTTTTATATATGAAATTATGAGATATCAGTAGTATGATCCATATTCATTTCTCAACGGTTCAATTAACCTAAGTCTAGAATGTGAACATATATAATGTGTCGGGTTTCGGGTTTCAGGTGGGGGCTCGAAATTAAAAAAGACATAGACAGTAACCAAACCAATTAATTAACCATTTACATAATCGGTTGAAACCGAATACCCAATCCAAATCCAAATTACCCATACCCAATTGGATCGGATGGCTCAACAGATAATTTACAATATTGATTTACCAAACAGATAATTAGGCAAGAATTTAGAGTCATCACTTCTGGTGCATATACATATATATATATGGTAAGGATTATGTAAGAACTAGAATATTCTGAGAACTATAAGAACTGCCCAATTACTCTTATAAACTTGCCCGCTTTTTCCTCCAGACTGTCAATATTTATCAAAAAACATACCCAGATCTTTTAATTCAAAATTACTTGATTTTAAATAAAATTTTGATCAAACAAATTACATCATTAACGCTACTTTTCATCCTCTTTAATTTGGTGTAAACTCATTTTACATTTCTTTTAACAAAAAATAGCAGATGCATGATGACAATGGTATTATGCATCAGTAAACTTAAACAGACAAACGAAAGGAACGGATAGAAATTAGATGCATTACTGATATAAACTAACAAACACGAGTAATTAGAAATAATCGGATGCAATTAAACGAAATTGCATCTAATTTTTGTAGATGCATCCATTTCAAACAAGCAAAATCAGATGCATCTCCATATGCATCTCAAGTTCACTAATTTTTCTAATGATATGTAAATTAAACATAAATTTCATAAACTTCGTAATAAAATAATCAAATCCAGACCTAGTAAAAAAGGAATTACAATGTTTTCTTCCATTTCTACATTCGTTTGATAACAACATCCATATGTAATTAATGCTTCTCCACCAATTTTCCTTTTGTTTTCGTCATCACTTCCATTATTGATCGGGCTAAATGGAATAATTTTGTTACTAAAGCCTTACCCATTCGTGTGCGTTTCATCACATTCGGAAGTGTGTGCGTGAACCGTCTCGAAAATCAATTTCTCGATAGCCAATATTTGTGCAGGGATTTGATCGTTGAAGGCAGAGTGCGTCTCATCACGATTGGCGGTGTGTGCGTTTAATCACGCCGGTAGTAACGGTGTAGTAACGGTGAATAACAACGGTTTTCTGGATTGTTAAAGGCTTTGATCGATGGATATTGGAGTTGTTCTAACGCTAATTTCTCTATGTTAGTTTTGAGATAAGCACTGGGCATGTAAATTTAGAACTGCTCGTTGGGCTTTCTTGCACTAACAGCCCACTTAAATTTAGTCCGCTCAATAAATTAGATTCAAGGCTACTTCTCACGATTCTCACTTGTAATTTAGTTCTAATCTCTTCACTATATATATATATATGCTAATTATATTTGAATGATTTTTTAGATTAGTGCAAATCAACTACTCAAGTTATATACAATCAATTAACACGATTTTATCAAATAGCCTCATATAAAAAAACAAATGCATCACATACAATATATGAATAAGTGCGTGTTACCAATCAAAACAAATCCTAAAATCAATAATGATAAAAATAAACACATATAATACTATTAAATCAATCAATATAAATAAAAATCATGCAAATTATAAGCATCAAAAAGCGCGTATCATGAATAAAAGTACGTTTATGTAAATCAAACGGTAGATACAAATAAAGAATTGATATGCACAAACCTGCGTGAGAAGATAAAAGCTAATTAGTACGTACAGTTATTCAACATGAATATGTTGTTTGGCCAAAGCATGCATGCTCTTAAAATAAAGTATTTATAATAAATAAATAGCATAAATTGTATTACTATAAGGAGTATAATTAAAATTTGTACGACACCTAGAGATCGAGTTCTAAGCTATCAGCTTAAATCAATCATAATTTAGGGGATAATTGCTTGTTTCAGGAAGAATTCGAATAACACTCAAATAAATTAATATTTGGACATTCTTTTTAATTTAACTAACTCGAAAATTTAAGAAAACGCAAGTTATTGCATGAAATATTAACGATAATAAATTATATACTTTTATTTTTATTATTACTTGTTTTTTAATTGAGTTTAATACCTTGAGACAATCCGATGTATGTCAGACTTTTTGTTTCCTAAAATAATTTGAAGTATTGATTATCTATTTTATTGTAAAATTAATAATATAATATAATTATAGTAGTTAATTAGATAATTTGTTTTGATGGTAGCTTAACCGTTAAACTATTTTAGTATTAAATAATTTGTTAGTTGGAATGATAAGAAGGAAGAGAATAAGCCTTCAAAAAGGCAGACAGTGAGTGAGGAGGTAGGTATGATAGATGCAGTCAGAATGAGAACAAGGTAGTCCACTAACTACACCTAGCAACAAGTAAATTAAGACCAATTCTAAAAGGCAGACAGGAACTGGGATTGACGACAAGGGCCACTAGGCGGGAACTAGAAACAGGGACGGAATCAAGAAACCCGGAACATGACAGGAAGTCAGGAACAGAACTAGAATCGGAGTCAACTGAAACTGGGTCTTGAAACAGGAGAAGGCCAGCAGGACTACAGTTCTGCCTCGATGCAGTCATTAGATATACATTGGTGTGTCGTACGAACATATTCGTAACACCATCATCATACACGACAGGATCTTGAGCTTCTTGGTCTCCCTAAGATAAATTAACACACCATAAACACGTAAGATCATGTGTAAGCTGCTTATCCAATTGGAACTATATAAACACAGAATTCATCGTTTTAACTAAGATCATAGTTTCATTACAACTTTTTACTAACCAAAATCATCATATTATAATATATAATAAAAATAATAGATAGATAAGCATTTGAAAACGTGCACTTTAATAGTTTGAAGGAGTAAACGTTTTGCATAGATCTAATCACAATACAAAGCTACATTAATCTAGTACCTACTAAATTAAACATAATCTAAACCAACAACATACATAAATAGAAATCTAAGAGGTATATATTGCTTCTGCCATCATTCGAAAAAAAATCGAAGTAAATAATAACATGGCATATGTATTATATTATAAACCTCTTTTTTATGGGTTTAGTGAAGAAACGTTGAACTGCAGATACATTGCCAGGGTAATCATGCCACACCAGGTCACAGCCTTCGATGTAGAGAAGGTCCAAATACGTGCAACAATCTTTTCTCTTTTAGTGCAGTAAATCAGCCAAGAAAAATGATCAATTACATATCCAAAACAACCAACAAAAGACATACTACTGATGACAAAATGTAAATAAGCAAATCTACCATACCTACTGTTGACAAAGATGTGGAATTTTGAGCAGGGTTGCTGAGTTTGGATATGAAATTCGAAGGATTCAGGTGAAGTTATGTACCTGGTGGAACATCTTAAGAATTAAGATTAGTTTGTCAATGATTGAACCTGAACAATAAAGAAAAATTTGGTTTTTATTCTTGCAAATCGTTACCTTTGTAAGAATCATATACCTGGTGGAACATTCACATTCAAAGTTGGGTTTAAAAAGGTTGGCATGCTGTGTTTTCTGTGCCCCAATTATCAAGAAATTTGATCCCACTTTTCATCAAAATCCTTGCACGCCTACATTACACAATATCTACTTTCAGCTATTATTACCAAACCAATAGAACTTCACAACTCAAAAATCTAATTTTCAAACCTGCATTACCTGTTCAAGCTCGATATGGAACACAAGCCTAAACTAAGACTCACTAACCCCATCCTTAAAAATAATAAGCTGCAGTTTAAGCTTAGGAGTACTCAAATGAAACATCAAAAGTTTACTGATCGGTGTAGTTTTTAAATTATTCAGACCTGATCATTCCTTCATCTTTATGACAGGCTGGCATAACCCATCAATCATTTCAGCACGTGCATGATTGAGCACATACAAGTGCCCTCTAGTGATACATTTTGATTCTCAAGAAAGAAGTCTACAACTTTACCTGGCCCTGATAAGTCCACTGTCGAACTTGAAACACTTTCAGCACAATCATGCATATACAATTGGAAACAAATATGTAAGTGGTACCAACATTACTTAGAAAGAATACACCCAATAAACCCCGGCCACCACCCCCACCCCAACAAAAGAACACACTTTGTTATCATATCTTTGCTATAAAGAACCACTTGAAATGGCTAGATAGATTAGACAGACATACCAATAGAAAGTCTCGGCATTAAGAAAGGGGGTTAGCTGTGAAACAAAGAAACCTGCATTTTGTTTACTGTTTACTCAGACATAATATATATCTATTGTAATATAGTTTTTTCAAGGTTTAAAATACACAAGTAATTGATAAATTTATTAAAGTGTCAACCCACCTGGAAGCAACACAAATCTCACCCTTATCCATATCTTAACAGGGTTGCAAAAGTCGGCCTCCTAGTCAGGTTTTGGTAATACTCCGACTCGACTAGGGGTAAATCGGTCCAAAAGGTCGGTCAGCGGGTCAAAGTCAGGTCAAAGTCGTATTTTTGGTCAAAGTCAACATTGGTCAAGATTTTAGAATTAAGGTTTGGGAACACATTTGGGCTGCTGCTTACTGAGATAATACCACCAGACCATCAGTTCAAAGTCCAAACACAAAATCACACTGATCTATATTTACACAAATAATCTTGAAATATATTATTTAAATGTAAAAACAATGTAAAGACATAAGTCAACAAGATCAATAATAAATAAATAACTATATAAATAATATATATCATTAATTAAAGTTAGATTTACAATAAAAGGCTATTCACGGTGGGTAACACATTTAAAATAGATTACAATGTGAATTTGTTTGATCAAGTGGGCCACCCGTGTATAGCACGTTACAATAGAAAGACACATGCATATATGTCTTTTTAAATACTAAATACCTAGAGTACTTGATCTGCGCTTCGAATCTCCCTTCGAGCGTCATCCAGTACTTCCCGTCCGCTGTACTAGACTTGAAATCGTTTATCTGATCGTGCGTTAGAGAAACTTGGTCTTCAAAGAAGGCTGTGAAGACCCGTTTCTTTTCCGGTATAGTAAAATCGGTTGAATTTTCAATCCTGACCGTGTACCCCTTGGTATCATCTATACTTAGTACATAGTGTACCAAGTCCGGGTACACGGTGAATACATCCGTTTTACGAAAACTTGCTCCGTAAATCATGTTGGCGTTAAGAAACACAGTTGTATTTCTTATATCCGTTTTTACGTCAACATTTTCTAAAAGGAAAAACTGAAAATCTAGGTTACTGTGAATTAGTAACCCATTAAGTGTAGCGACTACGGCACAATAGCATAATGCTAATTGTAACACCCCCAAATTTAATGTTTTGCGGAAGCAATATTTGGGTGTTACTAATCAATAACAAAGCACACAGATTAATAGTAAACGACTCTATATGCGTCGTTTTGACAAAATATATCAATATTAAAATGTTTACAATAATCATCCCATACATAGCTCGTGTTCGTAGTATGAAGAGATTTGAATACATAATTAGTTATACAAAATCTAATAATAAAGTAAAATCTCTTGAATGTTTGCATGAAGACTCGAGCTAATATGCATCATGTTGGGCAGTCCAGTTCTACTGCTGTGTACCTGTGATACATGCTAAAATAGATCAGCTAATGCTGGTGAGCTCACAGGTTTAGATATCAAATAAATTGAGTGTGAACCGCAAGATTTAATCGTTGATTTGCATCCAGCAAATGATAATAGTTATGTATACAGCCATGAGCGCATAGTCTGAGCTTAACTCGAGGGGTCGGGTCCCATATAGAGAATTCCGAGCGAGGTGCCTCCACGAGAGCCTAATCTACTCTCGTCTTCCCAAATATTAGTACGTCCGTTGCAGAGGTTAGCGCGACTAACCCGGACGAGGTGGGTCAATCCTATATGGTACCATATACTAATATTCACGCTACTTTCGTATTACCAGACTATACTGACGGAGGACTTTAGTTTGATTAGTTGAAAAAAACTCATGTAATATATTGAAATATGTACTTGCGTTCACGTGTTAAAAATAGAGCAATGTATCGCACCCCTAATAAAAACAGTAAAAAGAGGGGCCATGAGACTCACCTGAGCCTGAAGAGTTTATCTTAATAAACTGAGAATGATTAGCCAAGAATCGAAGTCCAACGACTTGTAACCTGAGGGTGTCCACGACACGCAATGGTTATAACATGATTGGGTATCTCAAAGATCACCCTTGTAGTTGTTTGTCCAACTAGAATGTCCAAATTACCACGATTTGGTTGTTTGTTTAAGTGTTTAAAAATGTGTACGACCCGTTGGTGATTGTTGGTAATAATAATCTTATCATTATTCTTGAAAAACGCGTTCCAAAGTGTTTTAGAATTTATGTCGCATTCGTGTTTGATGTTATACAAGTTTAACACTTTGTGTGAAAGTTTAGATGTAACACTGTTACTCTTGACCCTAGGGTAAGGGCGAAGCCCGTTAATGACGGGGGTCCGGGGGCAGCGCCCCTGGTTAGCGGGGTCCAAGGGGTGGCAACCCCTGGCGGCGTCCAAGGGGCAGAGCCCCTGGCTGGGGTCGAGCTGCCAGGTCAGCTTGGAAAATTTTTATTTCTACTATATCGTTATAGGGAAAAACGCATCTAAGATTTGAATTTGGGTAAAAACAAGTGATAAAATTTCAGGTCTCGACCCTTAGTAAAAAATCTGGGTTCTGTTTCATGCGACACTTATAGCGTCACTAGAGGGCTTAGGCGTCACTTAGGAAGTGACGCATGAAAAGGCAGAATCTGAGTGAGGGCGTCACTAACGGATGTTACGCATACTGAGGCGTCACTAAGGTAGCTTGGGCGACACTTAGGAAGTGTCGCATAAGATTTGAAATTCTGAGTTTAGGGCGTCACTTAGGTAAGTGACGCATAAGGTGACGACACTCCACTAGTGTCGGGTATAAGTGTCGGATAAGGGTTCAAGGCGTCACTAGACAAGTGACGGTTAGAAGTGTCGGAAAAAAGGGGTTTTATGCAACACTTAAACAAGTGACGCAGGATTAGGGCTTTTAGCAACACTTAGGGCGACACTTAAGTGACGCACGAAGTGTCGCGATACTGCACTTTCGTTGCGACACTTAGGGCTGTCAACGAATTTTTGACCCAAAAACGAGTTTTCGGGTTTCCGTTTGGTCTGATTCTTTTACCCAACCCTTATAAGGACATTCTAAGATTAAAGAAACAACTAAAACTTAAAAACACTTAAAATCGAGAGGTTTCGAGTTTTCGTCGGAAACTTACAAGTTAATGAATCAAGATTTCGGAAAGGTAGGAGTGTAGATCGTGACGCGGTGGTTCTTTTCTTCCAAATGAACGAGATGATCCGAGGTGGTTTAGTGGTGTTACTTTGTAGATTATGGTGATGGTGGTTTGGTGGTAAAATGAGAGAAAAGAGAGAAGAGGAGGGAGAAGAATGTGAGAAATGAGGAGGAAGAAAAAGAGAGAGTGGGGTTTTGATGAAAGCCTCACTTTCTCAGCTCCTGTAGTCGTGCTCCGTGCGGTGTTCGTTTATCCAATTGTTTAAACTTTTTAAATAATTTAATACACGTCTAATTGTGGTTTTTTAAAATACGGATGTTTTATCGATAACATTTAATAATAGTGTCATAAAATACAATTCAACTTTATTCTGGTTGTTTGCGCGTTTAGTATTTAATCGCGTAAGCGTCTATTCATACAATACAGAAGGCTCTAGAATATTATCAAAATAATATTTTTGGGTACTATATCGTTATTAAATACTTTTATATTTAATAAAATTGCCACCAACGTCCGTATTTATTTGAACCGAATCACATTCGATTTGAAACTTGTACGATTTACTCAAATCGCATATTCGTATATATTCAACAATATATAAAATTCGATACATTAATTAGCCTAAAACCAACTAATTACATGTATTAACAACTGATTAGGCACTAATCACTAGTCCTAATTTGGCGGGTGTTACACTAATACTAAAACTAGCAGGAGAAGGAAATAAAAAGCATTTTCGAAATTAAATACTGTTGCAGGGTTATTGGTGTTGGGTGGGACTGTAGTGGTATCGCTACTTGGGTTTGGGTTTGACATCTTTTGCTACTGGTAAGAGAACACGCCGTACCTTTATTTCACGTCGCGATCGTCGGAGGGTGATAGCCCGAGGACGGCGGCAGGAGGAAGGTGGTTGGAAGCGTCGAAGCGATCTCTCTTTCTCTCTTTTTATAATTTTTTGGTAAAAGAAAGGATTAAACGTGTTTGTAGACTGAAAGGATATAATGCTCATTGGGTTCCCGTTTTTGATATACTCCGTTACGTCCGTAGGGGGACCACTTTGGCACTTTGTAAAGTAGTAGCAAGTATTATTTATTTATTTATTTAATTTAATCTTGAGATGGTAGAGAATCAATTCAATTGTTAAATTGCTTTTATGAGCTAAAGGTTACTGTATTTTCTAATTTTAGTGTTACACCACATCACTGTCCTTAGAGGCTTAGAGCATTGGTAATCCATGCCACTCTATTGAATTGTATAGAGAGCCACATCATCATTTTGTATTTCTATAAAACTCTATGGAATTTAATGAATTAGCATTACTACATATTCTCCTATTATAATTAATTATTTATCAACCGAACGTCTATTACATATGAATAATTCTCAGTATAATAACATGAAATAAAGAGTTATATTATAATTATTAAGAGAAAATTACAAAAATCATCCTTATAGTTTGCCTCAATTTCACTCGCAGTTCTTTAATTAATTTAATTACACAAATCATCCTTTATTTTAAACGTGTTACGTCAATAGTCCTTTACACTAATGATTGTTAATTCTCCGTTAAAAAGGACTTTGTGTGTAATTTTTTTGTATTCTTATTATTTTTTGATTAACTAGAAATTATAAAATCTAAAATATGTATACATACATTATTTAGTGAGCAAACATCACTTTCATCTTTAACATTTTACGTAGCAAATTCATCATCAAATTATTTCTATTATGCATTTAAACATATATTTTTGTAGTCCACAAACGGCTTTCATCACTTAAAGACCTTCTGTCACTCATTCATCTTATCTCATCATGACTTTGATGGCCACCATCTCTTCTCTTTTACGTCCTTCCGATGATCCTAGCTTCAAAGTAAAAACGTTGAAAAGTGATAATCAATTAAGCTATAAATGTATATTTAGATGGAAAAAGATGTTGGTAACATAAATGTGATCAATTAGATAAAAATATGACCAAATTTGATGATGAATATAATGATGGAAATTAAAATATTGTTATGAGCACCTAATAATGTATTTAGTATATGTTAAAATTTATAATTTATATTTTACTCAAAAATTTCATAAGAATAAAAAACAATTACACACATAGTCCTTTTTAACAGAGAGTTAACGATCGTTAGTGTAAAGAACTATTGACGTAACACATTTCAAACTAAAGGATGATCCGTGTAATTAAATTAATTAAAGGACTACGAGTGAAATTTGGAGCAAACCATAAGGATGATTTTTGTAATTTTCTCAATTATTAATTATAACTCGCAATGCGTTTGATTCTAGTTACCGTACGTAACATGCTCAGTAATTAAATGATTTAAGATATAACAAACTAAAATGTTTTTACTTTCAAACTAATAAATTAAGTTGTTTAACTTTTGAATAAACTTATTATTATATCCGATCATATTTATCAAACTGATTTAAATGTTAATAAATACATTAAAATCAAGTGAAACGATGACTTTAAATACATTGAGTCATGAGAACACCTTCATCAGATGTCAATTTTTGTTTCTAGTTTAATGTTAGGCGGTTGGGCCTACCATTACTTCTATATACCACGGGCTCATGCCATCAAAAGTACACAATGTCATTTTTGTGTAATCACTAATGGTAGCAATAAATTAATATTAACCCCTTTATTAGATAATATTAGCAATAACTTTTTATATCAGCACTTTATTTGGATTACTTGTCATCTTCGGCTATACGGAGTATACAAACTCAAAATCTATATAACTAGTCTAATTTGATCATAATTAAACACTTTCTTGATTAATAAAGACATATAAATTAGTATGAGTGATGTTTGGTGAACGCTTTGTTTGTGGGGTTTAAAAACCTTTTTGCCTAAAACAACCCAACTATCCATGGTTATTACTCTTTGGCAAAGGGTCGCTTATATGCATACGGCCACAGTTAACGGATTTAAATTAGACCATTTAAGACGACACATGTGTACGTAAAATTTGTCCATCTATGTAAAATGTCATTGTGATTATTATTTGCAGAGAATAAGATTTTGACGGTTATGCTAAAACCATAGTTGTTAAACTACTTTAGAGTGTATTTGTTTGCGTAAGAGAATCACTATGGGTATATGATTGATACCGAGATGAAATGACAATAATTAATCTTAAACCCGTCTCTATTCACGTGTTTGATGAAAGCGTTATTTGAGGGTTTAATTCCTAGACTAGGTACGCTTTGTGCCGTGTTAAGCACGACCCATTATAAAATACATCCGAGATAATATATGTATGAATTTATTTCTTTATCTGTAAATTTTGATGATCTTGATACCTACAAAAATTTGCTCTTAAAATTTTAATAGTAAGTAACTTTGGCAGAATTTTTTGTATAGGAGAAAGATAATTGATCAAGTACTAAGTATAAAATAAAAATAAGAGTAAGATCAAAAGTTAAATATTTGTTAAAAGGTTTGCACATTTTAGAGGCATATGTCAAAAGAATATCTTAGTACTTCACTTAATTTTAGTGATCCAAGTTGGTGATATGTTTATCTTTTAAATGATAGCAAAACCTTATAAAAAATTAATTCGAAATTTTGAATTAATTAAAATGAAAAACAAGAATGTATAGAGACGCTAATATACACATGTCATCTTAATTATGAATGAGTTATATAGTTTGATAAATAAATAAAAGAAGTAGAAATTTTTTTCGTCTTAAACATATAACAAAACTTTATGGTAATGTGTTATGCAAATGTCAAATCGACCTATATATGATATAGAGTTTTTGTTGAGTCACTGGTCGTTGATCATGATAAGTCACTGATCGCTAATCAACTCAATAGTACACAACTTGATAAAGAAATGATTTGTGTCAAAGCTGCTGTTGCTGAAGTTAACAATTGATGATCGCTATTCATTCTACTCCTGGATTCAACATGCTGAGGAAGATTAAAACTCAACTTTGTGTCGCTGATACAAGCAGCAAGAGTTTTATATCTTCACATTAAATAAGGCAAAAGTCACTGCCCAAATAACAGCTAGTCACTGAAGAATAATATTTCAAATCATTCTACAAGAGCATGTCAGCTTGCAGTGAGTGAGGAGAATTACTGTTTCTTCAGTGACTATTCAATAAAGTACAAAGTGCTCTATTCCTATATGTCAGCAAGTGTTCCTCGTACTTGAAGAATGTCCGAAGGATTACGTGGCAGTGAATGATTGGTTTTAAGGAAGACGTGATATTCCAGGTAACAGAATTTGGGACCACAGAATAATCAAGGATCAGAGATCAGACCAATCAAACAGCGACATGTGTCATTCCAAGATCGTGATTTTGCACAAGACATTTGCACTATAAATAGAGCAGTACATTGTACTTAGAAGCTTGTCGTTAATACGTATTATTCGCTTGTGTGTCAGTGACTACAGTTTGTCTAAGTACGTATCCTCAAGCAGCGAGTAAGCAGTTAGCGTGTTTGTCCACTACTGTTTAGCTCAGATTGTAATAGATTAGCATAAGTGTTTGATTTGAATTAGCCTTGGCTAGTTCATTCCGCAATCAACACTTAGTGAGTTTATGATCAATAAAATCATAATTTCAGCTACTATCTGTTATTTGTTTTGATATTGTCATATCTATCTTATTACACACTCTGTTATTGTAAAACAATTAAAAACTGTCTAAGTAACTTAATTAAAATCAAAGAAATGTTTTTAATTGTATTCAACCCCCCCTTCTACAATTAAACTTTACTTATTGCGATTCCATTTTACTAATCGATAGTGAATTCGGGACTCTCAATTGGTATCAAAGCAGAGTTGGTTTAAATCAATTAACCAGATCTGCAATGGAATCAGTAAAGTACAGTTGTGTTGACTCTGAATATCAAAAGGGAAATGGTTCTACTACCAAACCTCCAGCGTTTGATCCTTCTAGGATTGAAACCTGGATGTCCCGGATGATGATGTTTTTGGACCTCGTTGATGATTGTCTTTGGAATACAATAACCAATGGTCCCCACATTCCAACCACTATTGTTCCTGCTGTTATTGCTACAGCTACTACTCCTGCTATACCAGAAATGGTTGTGCCCAAGAGAGAGGAACAATGGTCGGATGAGGATAGATGATTGGTTCGATTGGATAAACAAGCTAAAATCTACATAGGCATGACACTCCCTGATGAAGTGTTTGAATCTGTTAGACTCTGTAAGACTGCTAAAGACATGTGGGATACCCTGAGAAATATCTATATTGGAACTCCTGATATTATTCGATGCAGGGAAGTGAATCTCACTCGCTAGTACGAGTTGTTTGCCATGGAGCCCAATGAGTCTCTATCCTCTACTTATACCAAATACCAGTCGCTGATGAACAAAATGGAGAAGGCTGGTATAGGTAAGGAACAGAAATTTGTTGTTGAGAAGTTTCTAGAGTTGCTGCCAAGGAAAGTTTGGGGAGCAACTTGCACCAGACAGAGGAATGATTATACAACACTGAATCTTACTCAAGTCTATGGTATTTTGCTCAACTGGGAGCAGCCTAAGAAGCAAGCTGATCAGAGTGAGCATATTCGTGCAGCTCTTGGAAGTCAGAAGATATCAAATGCTCTTGTAGCTGAGCTTGATGAAATTGATCAGAGGCAGAAATCAAAAACTTCCAATCTAAGCTCTAAGTCACTGAAAGTTGATGAAGAAGGTGATCAGGTTGATGATCAACCAGAGTATGAATATGATGAGGGTCTAAGTAAGTTGAAAAGAGACATGGCCATGATGGTTGCTAATTTCAGAAGGAACACCAGATCAAAAAGATTCGTTGGTGCTCCATCATTTGAAAATTTTCAATCAAAAGGTGAATGCTACAAGTGTGGCAAACCTGGTCATTTTGCAGCTGATTATAGATCAAAGTCAGTAAACCCAGTCCCTGAACCCAAGCCAAGCTTCAGAGATAACAAGTACAACAAGTACAAGGCAAAGTACAGGAAGCTGAAGGCAATGTCCAAATATGGGAAAAATAAGGGAAAAGGTTTAGTCGCTGAAGAAGGTTCATTCAGTGACTCTGACTCGTCCTCATCATCTGATGATGAAGAAGCAATGGTTTGCTTGGACAAGGATTACTGTTTGATGGCTGATGACGCTGAATTCCATGAAGATATCAAGGAAGTCGCTCAAAAATGTTCAGCATCTGGATGGGATCCTGAAACTCTTTATAAAGGCATTCTTAGAGAGACTATCTGGTATCTGAATAACGGATGTTCTAGACACATGACCGGATATAAGTCTTTGCTCAGCGACTACCAGGATGAAAAAGGTACTGATGTAGTATTTGGTGACAACAAGGTTGGCAAGACGAGAGGGTATGGTGTCTTATCCAATGGCAATGTGATGTTTAAGCGAGTGGCATATGTGGAAGGACTAAAGCACAATCTATTAAGCATCAGTCAGTTTTGTGATGCCAAGAACAAAGTACTATTTGATCATGAGGCTGGTGTTCAACAAGAAGGGAAGTGTTGTACTCGCTGCTAACCGAAAAGGGAATACTTATGTGGTCAACATGGACTCGGCTCAGTCAGGAACATGCTTTTATTCCAGAACCGTTTCAGAAGAAAAATGGTTGTGGCATAAGCGACTTTCACATCTGAACTTAAAAGCTATCAATAAATTAAGCAACAATGAACTAGTCACTGGACTTCCAAAAATGTCTTATGACAAAGATAAGCTATGTTCAGCATGTGAGAAAGGAAAGCATCACAGCTCCTCATTCAAAAGTAAACAAGTCTCATCAGTGACTGAATGTTTCCACCTACTTCACATGGATCTGTTTGGTCCAGTGAGTACTCCAAGTCTTGGTGGGAAGAGATACTGCTTGGTAATTATAGATGAGTACTCCAGATACACTTGGGTATTCTTTCTTAAAGCCAAGAGTGATGCTGCCAGCGAGATCATATCCTTTATCAAGAAAATGGAAAACTTAAATGGTAGTCTGGTGAAACACTTAAGATCTTATAATGGTACTGAATTTAGAAATATTGACCTGGAAAGTTTTTGTGATTCAAAAGGTATTTCTCAAAAAATTTCGGCACCTAGAACACCCCAACAAAATGGGGTGGCAGAGAGGAGAAATAGAACCTTGATTGAATCTGCCAGGTCAATGCTCATTGATGCTGGTCTTAAGACCTACTTCTGGGCTGAAGTAGTGAGTAATGCCTGCTACACTTAGAATAGGTCACTGATTGTCAAACGACATGATAAGACAGCATATGAGGTGTTAAGGGGGAGAAAACCGGACATAAGTTTTTTCCATGTTTTTGGTAGTACTTGCTACATCTTAAACAAAAGAGATCACTTAGGAAAGTTTGATCCAAAAGCTGATGAATGAATATTTGTTGGCTACTCAATCATATCTAAAGCTTTAAGAGTTTACAATAAACGAAGAGAATGCATTGAGTAGTTAATAGATATTACTTTTGATGAGTCATATGATGAGTCACCTACTGATCCAACAGAATATGAAAAACTTGTTTTTAATGAAATGGATAGTGACTCATCAGTCAAAGGAAAGTTAATCAATGAGAAATACAAAAACTTCTCATCTGATTCTGAGGATGAAGGTAATGTCTCTGAAAACATCTCTAGCTCTACTTCAGCTGAGAATATTTCAGGAACATCACCTTTACCTTCTGATAATCAACCATCACCACCTCCATGCTCAAATCAAAACTCACAAAGTAATAATAGTTCCAACAATTCTAATACTGATCTGTCATCTGGACCATCAATGGATAGGCAAGTCGCTGCTGAACCTCTGCGAATGACTAAATAGACAAAACATATCGATAATCAATTGATTATTGGTAATCCTCAGTCCAAGGTCCAGACGAGATCAACAACTGCTAACTTCTGTCTGTTTGTCAGTTTTGTGGCCATAATGGAACCAAAGCAGGTTGATGAAGCACTCACTGATCACAACTGGACACCTGCCATGCAAGAAGAATTGGCACAATTTGAAAGAAACAAAGTCTGGAAGCTAGTGCCTCAACCTGCTGGTAAATCAGTGATTGGAACAAAGTGGGTATTTAAGAACAAAAGGGATGCTGATGGAGTCGTGGTCAGAAACAAGGCAAGGCTGGTTGCTAAAGGCTATTGTCAGCAAGAGGGTATTGACTATGATGAAACCTTTGCACCAGTGGCTAGACTTGAATCGATCAGACTATTTCTGGCATATGCAGCTCACAAGAAATTTAAAGTCAATCAAATGGATGTAAAAAGTGTTTTTCTGAATGGCAAGCTGCAAGAAGAAGTATATGTCAAACAACCACCTGGATTCATCAATCTCAAAAACCCTGGTTATGTGTATAAACTTGAAAAAGCTCTTTATAGACTAAAACAAGATCCTAGAGCCTGGTATGATACTCTCTCTGATTATTTGATAAAGTGTGGCTATGTCAGAGGTAAGATAGACAACACACTATTTATCAAAAGAGATAAGAGAGATGTCATATTAGTTCAAATTTATGTGGATTATATCATTTTTGGGTCTACCAACAGTGACATGTGCAAGGAGTTCTCAGAAGTTATGATAAAATGTTATGAAATGAGCATGATGGGTGAATTAACATTTTTCCTTGGTCTTCAAATAAAACAAACCAAAACTGGAATTTTCATAAATCAAGGAAAGTATGTTAAAGATTTATTAAAGAAATTTGAATTCACCAACTGCTCATCCCTTGCTACACCCATGACACCTGTAGTGAAACTACATGCTGACCCTGATGGTAAATCTGTAAACATTACTGCTTACAGAGGTATGATCGGGTTGCTGCTGTATCTAACTGCAAGTAGACCAGACATTATGTTTGCTACATATCTCTTTGCTAGGTATCAAACTGATCCAAAAGAATCTCATTTACTCGTTGTTAAAAGAATATTCAGATATCTGAAGGGTACACCCAATCTTGGTCTCTGGTACCCATCCGGTTCAGATTTCTCGCTAAAAGGATATTCAGATTCTGATCATGCTGGATGCAAGTTGGATAGAAAAAGCACTTCTGGTAGCTGTCAATTTCTTAGAGAAAAGCTTGTAAGCTGGTCCAGCAAGAAGCAGAATTCAGTTTCAACCTCAACCGCTGAAGCTGAATATGTTGCTGCAAGTGCCTGCACAGCTCAAATCCTCTAAATGAGAAATCAGCTCGCTGACTATGGATTTGACTTCAACGAAATACAAATCTACTGTGACAGTCAAAGTGCCATAGCCATTGCCAATAATCCAGTGATGCACTCAAGGACAAAGCATATTGATGTACAATATCATTTCATCGGGGACCATGTGATGAAAGGTGATATTGAACTTCATTTCATTCCAACTGATTATCAACTCGCTGATCTGTTTACAAAACCTCTGGATGAGAAAAGATTTAATTACCTCATCAGCGAGCTTGGTATGTTAAATCTCAATGAATAAATGAACTCCCTGAGTTCATTTATTTATTGTTATTTGAATTATTTCTATGCTTTTGAATAAAATGACTGTGTGAAATATAGCTTTAGCAGAGCACATTCACTGATCAAGTTACATCAACTGATTCAATCAGCAAGTATAATTGTCAGTTAGTTATGATCAGCTAATTTTATAATTTAGACAGTCGAATGAGTATTTATTATGTTTTTATGTAAGTTTTATATCATTAATCTATGTTTTCTCTAACTGATCTTGTTAGTATTCTAAGTTGTAACTAGACCAATGAAAGTTAATGCAGTAATATGTTATACAATTTATAATCAACATAATCTATACTCATTTCTGCTTAATAAATAATGTAAGAAGCACCATAGCACCTAATATCTTGACACATAAGCATCTACAATGATGCCATGTGTCATACTGAAACACCCTGAAAACATGACATTTTTTTATTAAGACATATACATTATAATATGGTCTCTGTATCATTCATGACTAATTATATCTTGTTTTATTTTCATTACATACTTGTACTTGATTAAAAATAAAAGTCTGTGAAGACTAAGACTACCTGCCGGCTAACCACATTACCCACTAGGTAATTGGCTTACCAGCCGAGTGAATTAAATTCTGTGGTAACAAAAGCTAACTCTCGTTTAAAGACTAGAGTAGAAGCCGACTTGCTTAACAAGCAGCTGGGTTTCAACACTACCCGCCAGGTAGAGGTAGTACTCATCAGGTACTCCTCAATTTCAGCAGATTTCAGACGTGCACTATTCTTTACCATATTTCGAATTTCAAATGAACATAACTCATGATTCGGTAAACATTTTAACTTGAAAACTTGTAAGCACCTTTGAAATAACCATATAAACTATTCCCAATTCGTACGTCTTCTAAATTCATGTTGTATCCAGAATTTGGACCATTGACTAGTTTTCGGCAATTTTGACCGTTTCACATGACATGTCTATTTATAAACCAATACAATTCTGATGTCAACCTTATGACTACATTGCCAACATCACAAATGGGACCTACTGGTGCAAAAATATTTGACTTTCTTCAAATCTAATCCAATTTGACTCATTCTTCTATTGGTGACCTATTTGGACATCAAAATGACCCGATTGGGTCTTGACCATATAGACCCTATTTCTTTACCACATTTCACTCAATTACTTATTAAAGTCAAACTAGACCTTTATCATCAACATTTGACCATAACATTAGAAATTGACACTTTATCTCCATAACTAAACTTTTCATATAATCTTTCATAAAACATGAACTTTCCACATTCTTTTAAGTGTCAACACTCCATACATACATCAAACTTTTTAAAACTTCTAAGTCTCACCATATACTTAGACTTTAACAAAACATCATTCATGATCACAAGTGAGACTTAGCATTTTCAAAACATAAACCATATATTACAAATGAAGGTGTAACCGTATCACGAGCATGATCAAAAAAGGATAAAGCTTGTTACCAAACCGAGCAACAAGCACAACCACTAGCTTTTACGCGTGTCCCTTGCCCAAGTATCCCCTATTGACACGTGGCTCACCTACAACATTTTAAACATAACACGTAAGCGATTGCTTAGTAAGTAATGGAAGCTTTTAACATAAACATCATTCACATATTAAGCATCCTTAATAATCATCATGCTAACTACTACGAGTTAACCTTTATACAAAGCTAATGGTCATGATCCATTACTTAAAAATCGTCAAGATATTGACTACCTCATTACTTGACTCCACATCATATCCATCTACTTATCTTTATCCTGATTAAGCAATTTATTTGAAACAACTTCTTTTCCTTGATCACCTATACACATAAACACTTAACATGAACACTTAATATAACACTTAACCTTTCACTTTAACTCAATTACATAATCTAGGTGCTAGCTCAATAACACCTATCATTTTCACATATGTTTCATACAATTTACCTCACCATCACATGTAAAATGGGTATTAAAACTTATCTAATCACAACTATCACTAATCATCATCAATATCATCTCATACAACATTACATACTTATACATAACCTCTTACATAACCATTTACATATAATCATGCTTTTTTTATTCAAATTAACATGAATTAATCATATTATTTAACTCATAAACATGTATGAGACACTAGTTACATCAGTTAACTAACTTACATAAACTTTCATTAATCTAGGGTTTATAAAACACAAACCCTAACATGAATTGAGCTATTAGAGGATTAAACATACCTTAGAAATGGTTACTTGAAGATTACAAGCCCTAAATCACTTCAATTCTCACTTAATTTTTGATTTTTTTGTTCCTGAGCTCTCTCCCTTTCAATACATACATATATATACATACTGTAGTGAAGTAGAACACTGTAGAAGGTTTTATTTATGAGCTTTTCACATTACTCCCCTCAGTACTTATTTGCTCATCTAGCCCCTCTTATAAACTTTCTTTTACTTAGTTAATCCCACTAACTCAATTCTAACAACTTGTCATATTAAAGCATTTTACACATTTAACATATTCGATAAATATAAAAAATGATACATAAATGTATATTATATAATATAATTTAGACAATATACATATCATATTATTCAATATAGTTCTTATAAAGTTAAGGTTAAAAAGTTCATTTCTATTTTGTTAGTTTCATGGAAGTGCTTTGCTGGATTGACAATGTTGTATTTTGGAAGGTTTTTAGTTCCTTTGCTTCAGCTGCGATCAAAATTAGAATAGCAGGAATTCTAAGGTCAAAAAACTCAAGTGGGAGCACAGAGGCCGATGAATTCAATTCCCAGTACAAGTTTGGGATGGTGTTAAAAGAAACAATGTTAAACTTGGGTCCTACTTTTATCAAAGGTATAGTTGCAGATGAGTTTAATTGAACATTATCTTTGTTTCTGGTTATTATTAATATCCTGTTGGTTAGACTCTTGGATTTCTTCATGCCTTTTTAGGTCATCAATATTCGTTGTGACATGCTTTTGGTTGCTGGTGCAGTTGGTCAATCCCTTTCTACAAGGCCAGATATTATTGGCTTTCAAATATCCAAGGTTAGTTGGTTGCACAATTTTCTTTTGTTATAAGCCTTCACAATTTCATTGTATTGTACACCATTTTGTCTTTCAAGTTATCATCTTTGTTATGTTATTGTGTTCATCATTGAGTTCCTACTATTCATGCCCACATAATGTGTTATATTCTTCTACTTAAATTAGATATATATAACCAATAATAATAATAATAATAATAATAATAATAATAAGTCTAATGTTTTTTATTTAAAAAGAAAAAGAAGAAAAAAAACCTATACTAATTTCTAAACTTCTTAACTTATAGTATATTTTTGCATAACTTATACTAGATGATAATAAGGGGTTGTTTACTTTTTTTCTGATTAAGTTCCTTATGGATATAGATGGCAATATAGATATGAAATGATTAGATGTAGTAATCAGTGAATGAATAATGTTGTTTACTTTTTTTATGAATGAAATGTATGAATGATAGAAAATGACAACTTTACCCCTAACTTGTAAATTGAAAGATTTTTGTATATTACACAAATATTATATAAAAAGTATAAAACTGAAGAATATCGGTACCTTTACATACTCTACAACAATGTTTATTAGATTTGACAAATCACAAAATGCCACATTCATCTTTTTAATCTTTCTGTTGGACCAAATTACATCACCATTCAAACGGATCCAAACTAATTTGCTTTTTATTTTGTATAATTTAACATAAACTTATAAACCAACAAAATATCATTAGCATTCAACAAACCAATAAACCAATAATACAAACATCATCATAGAATATCTACTGATAAAACCCAGATCTTATGTCTAAGTCGTGTGTTAACAACAAGAGACAAAACTGAAGAAAATATACGGTATCTGGTGGTGGGTTTATAGATCGGTGATGTGCGATGGTCGCCGGAGCAGAAGGCTGTGGCGGGTTTTGAGTTCGTCGATGTGAAAAGGAAGTCATAGGAGTATATAGAAGTAGGTTTCGAGTTCAACGATGTACGGAGGTTGCCGGAGTAGCGGTTGGTGATGGGTTTCGAGATCCGCGATTTTTGAACTTCGCCGGAGCACCATGTGGTGGCGGTTTTGTTGATGATGGTGGTGTAAATTTTTTATGGTGAGAATGCAGGGAGTGTATTTTTTCAAGAAAGAAGTTATATTGGACTATTGGAGTATAAAAGAGGAGAGGGTAATGTTGGAAAAAGGACTGTATGGGGAGCACATGGGTTTTGAGAATTTGTGAAAAAGTCCTCCAGTCAGTTTTGCTCAATCAAAAAGTCCCAAGTAAACACATAAAAATTCTGACCGAATAATCATTTCTAACAATTAAGTTCAATAAGTTAAAAATAAACAGGCCCTAACCTTCGTTTACATACAAGTATTATCACGATTTACGAGGGTAAATAACCCGAAAATATAATGTATTTGTCAAAATTTGACAATTTTGAAACATTACTTTTGTTGACGCTCTAAAAGGACCTAAATTTTGAAACGTGTCATAAAATATTTAAGTTAACAAAAAAGGTGAATTGAGGAATGTTAATGTATTTTTTTTATTATATTTTATAGGTTTTATATGATGGGAGCTTAAATATCATCTATTCAATTAATCCATGATATTGTTGGAAAGCATACTACAGAATATATAAAAGAATAATATTTGTTTTGAGTGTTTAAAATCATAATTTCATTTTAAGTATTAAATCATTTTACAGGATTTTAAAATATTCAATTTTTTTCTGGCACGTTTTCATAATGTAATTTTACCTTTAGTTAACTTTTTTTGGATACTTAAGATCATTTTTATGACGCGATCTCAAAACATGAGTCAATTTATGGCATCTACAAAAGTCATATTCAGTTTATTGTCAAACTTTAATAAATTATACTCTCTCGGTCTCATCTAAAGTGTCATGTTTTGACTTTTTGAAGTCTTTTTTTTTTCAACTATGACATTAAGTATTTTTTATTGTGTTATATAATACTTGATGTAAAATATATGAATGTGTGAGGTTTTAGAATATATTTTGATTGGGATAACTTTTATCTGATATTATGTAACACACCAAAAATATTTAAGGTCAAAGTTGAAAAGAAAGACTTTAAAAAGTCAAAAGGACACTTTGGGTGGGACGAAGAGAGTATAACTTTTTGAGTCATTTACCCTAATTATAATGTAATTCTCGTAATACCAAACTAATATATATATATATATATATATATATATATATATATATATTAACGGGATCAAAAAAGAATAAAATTTAAGTGGAGAAAATGGAGAAATAATATGATTCAGTATTTTTATTACTATGATTCATTTTTTTATTATTATAAATCAAGTAATAAAAAGTTGAATCATAGTAATAAAAATATTGAATCATATTGATTCTCCCTTTTTTCCACCTAAATTTCCTTCTCATAGATCTCAATCCTATATATATATATATATATATATATATATATATATATTTCTAAATTATGAGCGTAAGACATTTATTGTTACTCCTTAATAGCTATATGTGATCGAATTTGTGATTTTACTTTTTTTTAACGGTAAAAGTTACTCTAGTTATCTTCGATTTACTTATATATTGAATTGCTTTAAAGAAAAAATATGTCAAGTGTCAATAACGTGACTATCAATGAACGGTAGAACTAAAACATAACCCAAAGTGATTTGACAATTACTAAAATTATCTTCGATTTACTTATATACTA
Organism: Pseudognaphalium luteoalbum; assembly: GCA_963422505.1. NCBI lineage: Eukaryota > Viridiplantae > Streptophyta > Magnoliopsida > Asterales > Asteraceae > Pseudognaphalium > Pseudognaphalium luteoalbum. The sequence continues at coordinate 2,338,196 of OY730194.1, forward strand.
GATCATAACATGCGAATCTGCGGGCTATATCATAAAATTTTTACACCAATAAGATTGTAATACTTGTTAAATATTATTTTACAAATGTATATCAATCACAAAATGTATTTGAACATTAAGAAAAACTTAAATATATTTAACATGTCTAAGGTTTTATGTATAGGTATTACTTAATACTTATGGTGATACCATGAATTGAAAAACATGATGACCAAATTATATCACCACAAGTTCTTTAGACCATTGATTTCAGATCGTTTACAGGTTGATCTCACTTTTCTCTCAATTATCATTCTAACAATAATCCACTTAAAGATTCAAAGCTGAACTTCTTGAAATAATTCACCCCCTCCAAAAGTCATTTTTCAAAACAAAAAAAATAAATAGTATATCTATATCTCCATATATACCAAGTTTTCCATGAATATTCAAACACCATTCATCAAACCACATATCTTGAAAGACTTAGAAATATTGTTCTATAATATGTCAGGAAGGGAATTTTTTAGGAAGTCTATAAGCTTCGAGCTTTTGTAAAGAACATTCCCATTTCATGCTTAATTAACTACTTCCAAATGTTAAAAAAAAATTAATGAATATAATCGATGCAAAAAAGTTTATCATATAAATCACAATTGTATTCATGACTTAGAGAAAAAAATTAAAAGTGGGCACCTCAATTTATGTACAACAGTTCCTAGTACCATATGTATATAGAATGCATAAAAGCGGATATACATATACGGAAGATTGGATGGAATGTGATTCAAAAACTGTATTCAACATGTTTAAGGTTTTCTGTTTACTTAATACTTATGGTGATACATGGGATTGAAAAACACGATGAACAAATCGTATCACCACAAGCTTCTTTCGACCATTGATTTCATATCATTTACCCACCGATCTCACTTTTCTCTCAATTATCATTCTAGCATTAATCCACTCAAACATTCAAAGCTTAACTTCTTGAAACAACTCACCCCCTCCAAAAGTCATTTTTAAAAATAAAAATTAAATAGCATTTCTATTTCTCCAAACCAAGTTTGTCGTGAACATATAAGCGTCTTTCATCAAACCACATATCTTAAACAACGTGAAAATATTGTTCTATTATATGTTCACAAATTGAGGAGTACTACAACAATCAAAATTCATCAATTTGAATTTAAAATTAAAAATAGATCGTGGTTAACATTTTTCAAAATATTATCTTAAATAAATTCGGCAGATACGCTTTTAGGAGTGGAAAGAAAGTACATCGATTCATAGCAATAGTTGTCGATCTAAATAAAATAAATAAATAACCTTATTTAACACATATATAACAAATAAAAAGTGTTATTAATCCAATGGTTTTTTTAGTCAACCAACCCATTTCAAAAGATTGATAGCTTACAATTGTATTTAGAACAAAGAAAAAAATGAAAGTGGGCACCTCAATTTACAAACAACAGTTTCTTTTACCGTATGTATATAGAATGCATCTAGCGAATATACAAATACATAAGATTGGATTAAACGTGATTCATAAAATGTATACAACATGTTTAAGGTTTTCTGTACAGGTATTATTTAATACTTATGGTGATACCTTGGACTGGAAAACATGATGACCAAATCGTATCACCACAAGTTTCTTTCGACCGTTGACTTCATATCGTTTACCCGATGATCCCACCTTTCCACCAATTATCATTCTAACATTAATCAACTCATGCATTCAAAGCTAAACTTCTTGAAATAACTCATCCCCTTCAAAAGTCATTTTTTAATTAAAAAAGTAGCATTTCTATTTCTCCAAACCAAGTTTTTCGTAAACATATAAGTGTCTTTCATCAAACCACATATCTTGACAACGTGAAAATATTCTTCTATAATATGTTCACAATTAGAGGAGCATTATAGTAATCAAAATTATTTAATTTGAATTTAAAAGAAGAAATACTTCAAGGTTAATATTTTTCTAAATATTATCTTAAATAAAATCATCGACAGGTAGGCATTTAGGAGTGCAAATAAAGTACATCGATTCATCTCAATAGTTGTCAATCTAAACAAAATAAAATAAAAATAACCTTATATAACACATATATATCACATAAAAAGTGTTATTAACCAAAGGGTTTTTTTAGTCAATCAACTCATTCCAAAAGATTGACGGTTTAAACAAAGTATGCATCATGTCTTTGGTAGCACATAAATGCTTAGACGTGTATGTCAAATTCACTACTACGTATATTGTGTAAGTAAGCAAGCTGACTTTAAATGTTTAAAGGTAAGTAACTAAGTAAACAATAAATATTTTAAACTCAATATTTATATTAGTTCAAAGTAATCATATGTTATAGTATTCCATAAATAAGATGTTTATAATATATGTTAAGCAAGCTAGTTGGTCCTAAAGTTTCATTAGATAAAAAATTTTAATTCAAACATTATTATTGAGATGCAACAAGCATTATATATGCTAAAGTTGCCAATTGACGTTCATTATTTGCAAAATAAATTCTTAAATTGAGGTATTTGTTAAATTAAGACACAAAAACAATAGGGGAAAAAATGTATATATATTAATACATAAGGAGTATATACGTAAGATAAAAAATTATAGATTTTTATATTATAAGTTTATATTAAGATTATCATACGGAGTCATTAATTACAATGAATTCCAAGTTACCAATATCTTTTAACCTAAACTATTTGGTGTGGCAGATGCTTTCCCTCCCCAAATTTCAACCATTCCTTCCTTAATTTTCAATATTCCGTCTATCAATTTTACCATTAATTACTCATTTATGTTACTAAAAATGCGTTAGGATATTCTCCTAGTAAAAACCCCAACAATCTCTCATTCTCTGAACTTTCACACAAGCAACAGCAGATCGTGTAGTAGGGATATACATGGTTCAAAAACCGCATCGAACCGGACCAAAATCGAACCGAACCACGAACCAATTAATGAAAAATTAATCATCACGAACCGAACCATGTAATTGCGGTTCTGATCCGGTTCGGTACCAGTTCGGTTATGACGGTTTTGGTTCAAAACCACGAACCAAATAAGTTAGGCGCATACATTAACAAACTCCTAGAGTAACTTATTTGTGAATGAAATTTCTTTCGACAATAAGAAAATAAACACGTGTTATTGTTGTCATGTATCTAAATGGCTTCTTAAAATTTAACTAATATAATCTCTAAGTTTTTACTATCGATTTCTTATAAGGGCTTACAGAACTCTGATACATATGAATGTTGAATAATGATGTATACGTAGTTGATAACACACTTTATACGCAACTCCAATATTAGATGTACGTAATAAATTGAAGATTGAAGTTGTACATTAAAGTAAACCGTTAAGACATGACTTAATTTAAGAAAAACAATATTACTAAGTATATTTCGGTTCGGTTCTGGTTTTGTACGGTTTTAACGGTTCTGAACCGAACCGAACCGCGAACCATTAACACTAAAATATTAGAACCAAGAACCGAACCATTATATCTTGGTTAGGTTCAGTTCTGGTCCGGTTCCGGTTCGGTTTACCAGTTTTGACGGTTCCAAACCATTTATGTACACCCCTATCGTGTAGGACGAGCGATACAGGTATCAAAGAAATACTCCCTCTTCGATTTCACGATGTTTATGCAAAAATGTGTTGATACATATAGAACGATTTATGTGTGCGTATTATAACAAAACTGTTATAATACGTGTCATATTTAGTTGAATAGTAGTTATTATATAATTACTGTACTGGATGAACGTAACAAATTCGACTAATAAACGAATACAATAGTTGGTGATACAAAATAATTAATATTATGAAATTATTAATTATAAATATTATTAATTTATATTATTGAGACAATATAATTTTTATACGTTTTATATTAAACGTATCGAATGCGATACAAAAGTTCAAAAAGAACTTCAAAATACTTTCGAATAATTTTTATTTGAAAATATTATGAAAAAGAGTTAGAACAAAAATAAAACGAAAACCTTTAGATGATTATTTAAAACGCGTTATACACGAACAGAAACAATTATAAAACGTACTTAAAGGTCAAAAATAACAAAAGTATTATTTTTCCCATTCCTGATTTAGTATTTGGAAGATTACCTCAAAATATAATTTCCGAATTCAACCGAAAATTGGCACAAAATTGGACCCGTACACGGAACTAGCGGGTTAAAAACCTAAGCTATTAACACTTGGAAAATATCTATCGACACATTCCTGTTCCCACCTTACCTCTCTTTGAAATATGAAACACTGATATAATTTTTTTTTTATATATACCCCATTCTTTCTTTTGATCACACACAAACTCAAAATTATTGGAGTTCACCAACCAAGTTTTTCTTTGTGGTTGTGTGTGTGTGCATCTCGAGCAGTAGTAGCAGAAAGAACAAAGAACCAGAACCAACATCAAGTCTCTTCCACCTTCATTCTCTTCATCCACCTTCAAACCTTCAAATCTACAAACACAAACTAACTAAAGTGGTATCCTAATCATCTTCATCATAATCGTCATCAGATTATCATATCATCATCATCAGTCACAATCATCATCATCATCATCATAATCATACCATTGTGAGCTTCAAAAACTATATATTTCATATTATACTTTGATTATAACTATATATTATGTATGTAAACTTGTTGTAGTGTGATTTGTACACTATATTGCGGATGATTACAACGATATTAAAGGATTTGGTTGATTGTGTTCTTGAAAACAAAAGTTAAAACCCAACTTGTAAATATGAAATTTGTGTTGATTTTGGTGTAATAACTTGTTAAAATTAGTTATAATATTGATTATGTATCATATTATGGGTGTTTGATATGTAAAATACGAATATATAAACTCTGAACTACGAATAGCATCATTTTGATGAGATGATAATCGATGTGGCTAAGCCCAAGTATAGCCGATTTGGTCTTGTTAATGTCAATAATACATGAACACATAAGTATATTCTAATACACTTTTCAACCAAAAGCTAAACCTAGCCTAGTGGTAATAGGGTGGAGTTTGAAGCGAAAGATCATGGATTTAAACCACATGACCTGTTTTTATGTAATATATATTTTTGAAGAGCATCTGGGCCAAACCAATGTTGGGCCAAAGGTGAATTTGGGCCGAAATATTGATGGGCTGGGTGTTAGGTCGAAAACAAAGAAGTGAATGGATAGGTTTAGTAAATGGGTCACTCACAGTTGGGTCAAGTCCAATTGGGCCGAAGGTTTTAAAACATAAATATATCTTGGGCTGCATAAATGGATCAAGTATTATGGGCCAAACGAATAATTAATTTTAAAAACGTATACGACACGAAACATTATTTTTAATCGAGTAATTATTTGGTTAAAATGGGCTAAATGGATATGATAAAATTTGGAACGATAACAATTATTTTGAATATATATATATACACACACACGGACTATATATGTATATATGTGAAACGCGTAAAACATTTTAGTACTAACTATAAATGGATTATATATATAAAAACGATGACTATTTTATATATATGTATACAATGGCACGAAGTTATTTTTATGACAAATAAACTTATGGTTTCAAAACATAAACGACAAGTTATATATATATATATATATATATATATATATATATATATATATATAAAAAAAAGAAAAGATGAAAGAATTAGCTCCTTTCAATCCATTACAAATCATAGAAGCTCAATTAGTAGCTAAAGGAGTTAAAAATCCGACTCAACAAGAAATTATGGAGGCATATATGATTCAAATTCAACAAGATTTGCTTAATTTTTCACAAGCAAAAGCAAAGTCAGATATCTCAATGGGAAGCACATCTGGTGAAAATCAATTTCAATGTCTTGTTGGAGAATCTCAAGACCCAAATGAAGATGAAGAATTGGATATTCCTGAAATTTTTGATATCCTGAAAAGTCAAATTTTGAAGATTAAATCAGAACCCTCCAAAATGGAAGAAGACAAAAAAGACAAAGACAAGAAGAAAAAAGAAACTGCAGACTAATAATTCCGGGTTACTATAGCCATGTGAAGAATTATAATAATAGGCCAATAATAAATCCTTATTGTCGGTTAAAAAAAAAGGGGTAAATAAAACTCCTTATAAGGATGCAATCATCCAAGAAGAGGATAATGATATCTATTCAGATTATTATTTTAAAACTCCTCATAAGGAAATAATTCTTACTCTTGAATATATATATATATATATATATATATATATACAACAATAACAAGCGATATATATGTATATACACGACGACAACAATTAATATATATATATATATATATATATATATATATACATAACTAATAAGTATATATAGGTATATACTTACGTGTAACAAATGTTTAGACATAACTAATAAGTATATATAGGTATATACTTACGCGTAACAAATGTTTAGACACTAAACATAACTCGAAAAAAATGATATATATATATATATATATATATATACAAGGACTATATATGTATATATGTGAAACGCGCAAAACATTTTAGTACTAACTATAAATGGATTATATATATAAAAATGACGACTATTTTATATATATGTATACAATGGAACGAAGTTATTTTTATGACAAATAAACTTATGGTTTCAAAACATAAACGACAAGTTATATATATATATATATATATATATATATATATATACACACACACAATAATAACAAGCGATATATATGTATATACACGACGACAACAATTAATATATATATATATATATATATATATATATGTATATATGTATATATATATATACATTATTAATAAGTATATATAGGTATATACTTACGCGTAACAAATATTTAGACACTAAACATAACTCGAAAAAAATAATATATATTTTTTAACGCATTTATCACCAACACCTAAATTGTACAAACAATTATAGACTAAAACGAATGTCCATGTACTTATATTAAGTATATTTATTGCGTCTAGGATCTTGAAGTACGCGCATTCGGACTACTATACTACTAGCTGTTATCTTGCTGAAGATTTGCTACCAGTGAGTTCACAGCCCCTACCTTTTACTTGTTTTAAATGCTTTTAAAACCAGGGGTGGAAAACATAGAACTATGTGATGTTACATGCAACTTGTTTTATATAATTGCTTGACATGCTTTTATATCAAACTGATATATATAAATGCTTTATGCTTTATACTCAACTGTTATTTATATGAAATGTTTTTCATAACTATTTGGTAATAAGACAACGAATCTTGGTACGAACCTAGGTTTACGCGAGGTAGTTGTAGTGCACATAAGTCCTAGTGCTTGCAACCTATAACCATTAGCTAGGTGACTCTAGCCACTGAGTATACATATAGTACTATCGATTTGACAACCCTCCCAGGATATAACTCGTTGGTCATTCCAACCACACGACGGCAGTCGTAACGAGGAGTGTATAATTAAACTGTGACTAAGGCAACAACAAAACACTAGTCGTGGATTGGTTATAGCACTAGGTATTATTACTTTAACTTTAAAGGTGTCGCTCACCTTAGAGGGATCATAGTCTATATTTCCCACGTAAACTAAACAACTAAACTACAACTTGATTTGGGAAGGGTATACCCTGTGACAACTAATAGGATTGGTATTCCTACACACGATTACTTTTAGGAAACGTTTACCTTGATTGGGTAAACTTGGTTTTCTTACAAAACAACTATATAGGAAATGTTTCTCATATATGATAAACTTTGTGTTTCCTGTAAACCACTTATTAGGAAATGTTTTTGATTAAACTTGTGTTTCCTACACAACTATTACTTGTAGTAAGAATGACATTCTTACATTATATAGGAAATGTTTTCTTTTAATAGAATAACTTTATTTTCCTACTATACATATAAACATTATGTTTGTGTACATGAATGGTTTATACAAAACTTGGTTTAACTACGTATATACTAAACCTGTGAATTCACTCAACATTCAATGTTGACGGTTTACTATGTTGTTCAGGGAATTAGGACTCAAGTACTACGCATGCATAAAGGACGTAAACTACCCAGACTGTTTAGGATGCCACTTTTGGGACACTTGGATTTCTTTTGTATTACCAATCCCATTGATTATACTTACGAAATCCCACTTTTATAAACTTGTATTTATTAAAACTTATGTTGTTCTACAACACTACCATGTGTACGACTTTATAAGTCGTACCCTTTTGTAATAATTTTAACTTTGTCATCTTAAATATATATATGTTCTGTATGATCATATGCTCTGATACAGTGAATGCACTATTATAACATCAGCACCCCCGCTGTTAAAATGTAAACGAAAAATGCTTCCGCTAATAATCAAATGCTTCCGCTAATTACTAAATAAACGCGATTACTGATTTTGAGGGTGTGACACTTACTGCATATCGTTAGCCCTATAAAATCTCATTTGCACTTCTTGTATAGGTTTCATGGTCCACAAAGACTACATCATCAATATTTAATCAATGACAAAACCTTGTCTTCACAATAATCATTTATTTCATTTTATTTTTCAATCGCCTTTGAAAACTTCCAAAATAGTTCCAATAATATATGAATCATAATATGTGTGCAATTGAACGTGTTTTCAAAATGTATGGGCAAACATAATTATTTTTCATATCATACTCCATCGAGAAATATTCAGCGGGACTATTTTATCACTACCCCAATTTATATAATCGATATAAGGACTTTCACAATATGATCAACTAGTGTTCTCGAGAACTTTTCTATTTATCGTAATATATTTTAAATCGTGAAACATGCTGTATGTGTTTCATATCTTTCACGGAGTATCAATAATAAATGAGCTCTAATAATATCCAATAGATGTGATTCAATATTTTTCTTTTATTGCCAGACTTTGTAAGAAATCAATAAGATAATTGCATCCACCAATCAAAATATCTCCTTATAAATAAATCTTGGTCTTTGCAAATAATCTTTGTATCACCACTCTTGCCTTATATCTCAAAACCTCATAGTTACTGGGCTTTTGCATTAAGATCGAATAATATACGACATGTTTACACCTTCGCGTGTATACAATTTAAGTTTAACAATCTCACATCAAGAGATTTTATTATTCATAAGTTTCTTGCGTCTTTTCATATTGGCCAATAATTTCAACATCTGCACTTCTTAGCAGGAATACTTTTACGATCTTCTTTTACAATATCTTGCACTACATAATACAAAAATATTAATGACGTCGATTTTATTTATTCGATTCCACACTTTCCGTGACACAATCTTAATTGTTAAGATCATAAAACTTTTCAGTTTTCACTTTTAGGGTACCCGAGGTTCATCTAGAACCTTCTTTTCTAGTGTCTCTATATCAAACTTTCATGGGTCTTTATTACCTCGATTTGACCATCTTAATTTCGTGCTCCCTTTTTACTTTGAGGATTTTATTGAAATATATTAATCAACCACATTTCACATGCTGTGGACTTATTACCAATTTTAACTGGAGCATGTTAAAATGCAAAAACTTTCCCTTTTTGCACTTTTTTAAAATATGCGTTTATCAAGAAAACGGACGTGTGACTAGTTTATGGTCTTTTCAGACACTTTTAGGAGACATGTTAAAATGAAAATGACTCATATTTAGATTCTCATCTTTTAGCAACATTTTCTATCATACATTTGACACGTGAACCAATATTAACAAGTAGTATACGTATACCATAGCCCATTTTGACACGTTGACCCATTTAGGGTCCATTTGAACACTTTTTGACCCGTTTCCTATTACCACCATATAATGACTCACTCACTTACACATTCACATATACTTGACCCATTCAACATAGTTGACTATATGTCAATACTATAAACTAATCAAAGACTTCAATTCCACACTTTACCATATTTCATCAATTAACATAACTTAGAACATGACCATATGCTTTACACTCACCATTGACACCCAATCAATTAACCCCATAATCTTATTAGAAGTGTTACATGGCTCATCATTGATTGAACCATGTCTAACAGGATTCCATTTCTCCTCTCAGCTATTCCATTCAGCTATGGTGTTCTTGGAGGAGTCAACTGTGAGACTATCCCACAGTGTCTAAGATGATCAAGAAACTAGATACTAAGGTCTTCACTTCTCCTATTGGATCGGAGTACCTTTATCTTTCTGCCCATTTGGTTTTCTATTTTGTCCTGATACCTTTTGAATTTCAAAAGTATATGACTTATGTTTAACTAGACAAACATATCTATATCTACTGAAGTCATCAGTAACATATTAGCGAATTCCATATTTTGTGGCGCATCGAAAAGATCCATACACATCCGTGTATACCATGTCCTTCACCTCTTTCACACGACCTTGTGAATAGTGATTTAGTCATCTTGCCCAATAAACAAGATTCGCATATATCATCCGATTTGAGGTTGAATAACAATCCATACTTTTGGAGTTGGGCGACTCCTTTCTTATTTAGGTGCCAAGACGATAATGCCATAATTTGGATTTATCAAGCTCTTTAGACGAACCAGCATTTAAATTACTTTGCTGACATAATCAACATTTTCATATATGCCTTTGCAAGGAGGAGTTTTATCACCATTTTCATTATCAAATGAAAATTGATAACTATCCTTAAACAAACATGAAACTATGTTCGAATAACAATAATTATTTAAATGTATCCTAACTCCAGATTTTAGCATTAACTCAAACTTTCCAATGGGCATGACACTCTTGTCTCCCATGACTAAGTTTAGCTCTCCATGCCTCAGACTTTTACTTTCCTTTAAGCCTTGCAATATAGTGAAAATGTGAGTACCACACCCTATATCCATTACCTATGAATTATAAGTCGTAATTTTATGGAGTTCGATCATTTATATACCTGAATCCTTTATGACCTTACCGTCTTTAAGGTCCTTTAGATATTTTAGGCAGCAACGCTTCTAGTGCCTATCCGTGTTGCAGTAAAACACACTATTTCCTTTGGGTCATTTGCAGTTGCAATTTCAGATTTAATCTTACTCTTAGCCCTACAAATGGACTTTCCATTCGTAGCTATTCCAGATCTCTTCTTTTTCTTTGCATTATGACCAATTGACAACACAGGAGCTGCTGAGCTAGAGGGCATATCAATCCTCTTGATCCCTTGCTTAGTAATTTTGGAATTCCATTATTGAGGTCTCTTTCTCATTCAAAAACCATTTGACATGAGGTTATAAACTGATTGTAGACAGCTGGCTGACCGGACAATATTATGTTGACCAAAACTCAGTATCAACCATCATAATATTTTCGGTGAGATTCAATCTCTTCTTGGGCTGAATCATTATCAATAGTGGGAATTTACTTATCGAGAATATACACCTTATTCTCGTTGAGAACATACTCTTTGCTCTCATACCTTAGAGTGAACCTACGGTTCCACAACTCATCAAGAACATACTCTTTGTTCTTATTCCTTTGAGTGAACCTAAGGTCTCAAATCCAGTTCATACACCTTGGACTGGTAAGTCTTTCCCTTCTAAGAACTGAGAGTAGTGAGAAATTCAGGTTATTTTCGGAAGTAGGAACAGGAGGATTATTACCATATTCTACAGGTATTATTGAGATAAAACTATTTTAGTTAGTTTGAATAATCCTTAATAAATTACTCAATTTTAAATTAAGGCTAGGATCCATATTTTAGATTCGTTTTATAAAGAGGTTTGCCGTAATCATATCGCGAATTTATTTTAGGTAGACAAAGCTCTTGTCAATTTCAATCTCTATGAAATTCCTAGTTCTTTTGAGATTCTTAGAATCTTATCAATGGCATGTTAATCTCGGTTATGCTCACCTATCATTCGTGATTGGGATGCCGAGGATCATCAGATGTGTGAATTAACCATGCAAACCCTGCATGGTCCCCGACTCGAGTACGCTCGAGAATCGTGAGTCTCACATCACCTCTCACTTATGTCCTCATATTAATGTGCCCGTTAACCACACACGCTCCATTAACAGTCCATACGAGAAATATGCGGTTTTCATAGGTTAGCATACTTTTCACATTTTTCTATAGCTAAAATGGGTTTTTGTTTTAATACTTTTAAGTCTACTTTAGTCTTGACATCATCCTATCAATGGTCCTCGGTAGCTCCATTGAACGCACAGAGAAGCGGAGAAGCAGGTTAGCGCGAAGCTTATTAAAAACCTACTTCTTTAGGGAAGTAAAGCGACCCGCCTTATACTTCTCTTATAGTTTGTTCACTATGGGTGAGTCGATTTATCAATTGATTGACGATGTATTTAGACTTAAATGATACATACTATATATATATATATATATAAAAATCATATTATATATAAAGTCTCTCTTAAACATTTCTAAGGTTTGGGGTTCTATTATAAACATTTTAAAATTTGAGCGTATATTTTAAACCATTAATATATGAAGGTCTGATTACTAAATAAATTAACTATATACATACATAAATCTATTATACATATATACTTAATTTAATTATTTTGGACAGAATAAAAATAATTTTATTTTCAAAACACATTTTGTCTACATTTTGTATTGCTAACATTATTAAGCTATGGCTCTGATACCATTGATGGGTTTTCTATTCCCTAACTAGATTAACATATGCAGCGGAAAATAACAATTAATCTAGAGCAACTAGGAAACTAAACCCTAAAGGACCTTGACTTAATAAACCTATTAACAATAACAAAATGAATAGATAAATGAGAAAATACTAAAATTTGAGAAAATCAATTTCTCACGCGCAGACTCCTTGTTTGACTTTCACACAGACTCCTTGCTCGACCTTCCATGCTTTGAAGGCAGACACCTAAACCAGAATACCTCCAATGGTTCACACCCATGAACCAAGAGAAACTCCAAATCCTAAGGTCCCGACTCTAAGTCGTGTAAACTCTCACAAGGATTAAGAATGAGAAAGAGAGAGAGAAACGAATTCAATTCGAATATGGGATACCTTAAAAGCTTAGCGATGACCTCTATTTATAGGGGAAAGAGGATGCCTTGGTTTGGTTTCTGGCCAATGTGGGATTTCTGGATTCGCCATTTAGCCGCCGGTTAAAGCCTTTAGCCGTCGGCTAAACTGAATTGTTCCCCAAGTCAAACACACGTCGCACCGCCTTAAACCCTAATCCATTTAGCTGCCGGCTAAAACCTTTAGCCTCCGGTTAAATTTACTTTCCAAAATATTCTTTTTATTTTCTAATTAATATTCAATTAATAAACTAACTAAATACACTTTATAGTTTCCATTAATTTCTTTTAGCTTCTAATTAATTTATCAACTTTGATAAATTAACAAACTAATAAATTAACCATAATCTTTAAGTTTCTAATTAATCTATCACTTTGATAAATTAATAAACTAATCTTAATATTAATTCCTATTAATATTATTTTTCTCGTAATATTTCTCTTACTGTTCATCAAGGGTAACCCGAAAAGGACTTCACTTTTAACGATAATCTTACCAATTAGTTATGACATTGAACATTGTCTTCAACAAATCAATGGATACATGATTTGATGAAATTGTAACCTTCTAATATATATATACACACTAAACTTTATTTGTAGCAAACTAATGCATTTGCTACAAAATAGATGAATTTGATAAATGGTTGTCGATCTGTTTATCACCTTACACAATCCTTACACTAATTATGATACTAATTAGTTATAATTATTTATTTAAAATTATGTAAACACTTATTTATGATTGATGATTAATATTTTAAACAATTATACTTTATCATATACGGTTATACATAATCAAACATTGTTAGAAACTTAATTTGTCAATTTTTTTGCTGTATTCCTATTATTATTTATTATAAAGCGACCTTAACATTTATAATATCGTGATTAATTTTTTTACCATCATTTACATAGTGGTTAACACAGTAATAATAATAAGGTCAAGACTCAAATTTTAGTGTATTATAAATTATTTTTTACTTCCACTTCCAAGACTCAAAATTTATATATTATCATTATTATTATTATTATTATTATTATTATTATTATAATAGAGTAAGGTTCAAATGAATAAAACATTTTTTAGTGAGAATGGAGGAACCAACCAGAATATACCATGTGTTACATTTTTCTCTTTCCTCCACATTTTTATAAATTAAATATCTCTCAAACGGTAAGTCGAAAAATCATAAATATTGCACCATAATAATCAGCGTTTTATTCTCCACAATTTGGAATGTGACAATGTATACTTTCGACGAACTTTTTTTTTTTTTTCATTTTTCGGTGGGTTTGGAAAACAACTAACACATGTATTACTGTTGAGTAACATATGTGTTACCATCGAGTAGTAGGTTTTGAAAACAACTAACACATTTGTTACCAATGAAGTAACACATGTGTTACCGATGAGTAACACATGTGTTACCGGCGAGTAACACATGTGATACCAGCTACTAACACATGTGTTACTAATTTTGTACCATTTACAAAACCCAAAAAAATAATTCGTCGAAAGTATGCCTTAAGGGACGGCAAATCGAAGACGATAAAACGATGAAAAATATGGTGCAATTTTCATGATTTTTCGACTTACCGTTTGTGAGATATTTGATTTTAAAAAACAAGGGGGAAATGGGTTATTGTGACACGTGACGCATTATGAGTGGTTCCTCCATTCTGACACAAAATCTCATTCTCATTTGAACCATACCTTATTATTATAACAAAACTCAACATTTATTACAATTATTTATTACTTCCAAGACAAAAAAATGGGAACGGTTCAGAGGAGAACAAAAGGGGGAGGGAGAAGGAAGGGCATGGACTATTTTGCAATTATAATAACGTTTTGGACCTGATTGAAAAAACTGCCCGAAAAATTATTCAAAAAATGTCAAAAAAAAATCAATAAAAAAACTTCTAATATTAAAGATTTTGTCAAAAATGCTTAAAAAGATAAGATGCGGTAAAAATATACAAGATGCAGTAAAAATAAATATAACTTGTTTTTTTTATTTCAACACATAAAAAGTTAAAAATGATGCAATAACAAAATATACAAGATGCAGTAAAACATGTAATATTAATTTTTTAGATTCAACAATAAAATCAAGATTTACATAAGATGCAGTAAATAAGTATAAGTAGTTTTTTTATTTCAACACATAAAAAGCTATAAAACTACATAAGATGCAGTAATAATATACAAAGATGCAGTAAAAAACTACTTATATATATTAAATAAGTACTACTACAAATATACACTAATTGACCGCAAGATGCAGTAGAAAAATGCAGGATGCAGTCGACTTTTT
Source organism: Pseudognaphalium luteoalbum (assembly GCA_963422505.1). Taxonomy (NCBI): domain Eukaryota; kingdom Viridiplantae; phylum Streptophyta; class Magnoliopsida; order Asterales; family Asteraceae; genus Pseudognaphalium; species Pseudognaphalium luteoalbum. The sequence goes on from OY730194.1 coordinate 2,353,575, forward strand.
CAGATCTAAAAACAACATAAAATGAAGTAACAATATACAAGATTCAGTAAAAAAATATTAGCAATTTCACAAGATGCAGTAAATAAGTACTACTACAAATATACATTAACTGAAAGTAAGATGCAGTTCGCAAGATGCAGCAGAAAAAATGAAGGATGAAGTTAAATTTTTTTCGGATCTAAAAAGTAGATCTGGATCTAAATAACTACTACTACAAATATACATAAATTGAACGGAAGATGTAGTTTCGCAAGATGCAGCAGAAAAGTGCAGGATGCAATCATTTTTTTTTCTTCCAAATTTGGAAAATAGATCTAGATCTAAAAGTAGATCTACTTTTCAGATCTACTTTTACATCTTAGATCTACGAATTTCAATGTCTATTTCATCTTAGATCGAAAAGTTTTTACAAAGTAGTGGTGTTGTCAAGATGATGACGAAAGTGGTGGTGGCAGTGGAGAGTCGGTGGTGGCGTGGAGCGGCGGAGTAGATGGAGAAACATCACGGTTAGTTACGTCCGGTGAAGGCCTGTTCACTAACGATGGTAATTTGCATCTCAAACTCTCCAGCCACAAATACGCCATCTTTTCTCCGCATATTTTCTCCGGTCATGAAGACGGTGGCGGCGGAACGTGGTGGAGCGGCGGGATTGCGGCGGAGCACGGCGGAGCAGCGGCGGAGCGTGATGGTGGTGGATGGGCGGTGGAACGATTAAGGAGGTGGTGGTGGTTTGTTTGTGTGTATGTTTTGTAGAGAGGAAATAAAAGAAGTTATAGAGCATATGTGTATGTGTGTGTTTTTCAGAAAAGTGAGAGACAAAGAGGGTGACCAAAAATCTGCCCCTTTCATCTAATTTAATGAAATTTGCATTTTAGTCCCTCCGCCCAATAACAATTGCAAAATAGACCTCAAATGACATGGCTTGATCTGGACCATTGATGAAGGGAATGGATGGTCTAGATTTTCTTGCCCTCCTTGCCCTCCCTAACATGTGTTCTCCTGTGATCTCAAATCCAAAAAAATTTAGGTTAGTAGATAGATTCCAACACTCAAAATTTAATAATAATAATAATAATAATAATAATAATAATAATAATAATAATAATAATAATTAATTATTATTATTATAATTATTATTATTATTTATTATTATAATTAGTTTAAACATTTATTAAAGTTATTTATTACTTTTAAAAGTTATTTATAACTTTCAAGATTAAAAATTATAGGATAGTAGTTATAGTTATTATATTCATTATTATAACAAAACTCAACATTTATTACAATTATTTATTACTTCTAAGACTCAAAAATATAGGTTAGTAGATAGATTCCAACACTCAAAATTTAATTATATCAAAATATATCTATTAAGATGATAATAATAATAATAATAATAATAATAATAATAATAATAATAATTATTATTATTATTATTATTATTATTATTATTATTATTTATTATAATTAAATTCAAACATTTATTAAAGTTATTTATTACTTTCAAAAGTTATTTATTACTTTCAAGACTCAAAAATTATAGGATAGTAGATTATAATATTAATATTACTATTATTATTATAGTTAATTACTAGTCATTTACACTATTATTACAATAAAATTAACCACTAATAATCTTGAACACGTATACGCAATTCAATTCACAAAATATACATAATTCAATTCACATAATCTCATTCTTTAAATGTACAATATACATTAAATGTACAATATAAATATATATGTATCCGTTTTGTATATATATGTGATGCATGTTTGCCACTTGATAATCAAAATTTATACTCAAACTAAGAAAAGTCGAAAAAGATTTTTAATGGAGATAAGCAAACGATTCATCATTTCATTCATTTTGATACTAGTAATATTATGTCAAGTCGGCACACTAGGTATGTCACATCAACCTAATAATCTTACTACGAGAAAACCAACCGCACCAAGTTTGGGTCCTCAATACGCGGAGTATTGTTTTAAAGAAAATGGATGCAACAATGATAAATGCATTTCTAAATGCAAAGAGAGAGGTTATCCTCCAAGAGGATTTTGTAAAGCATCTTATGTATGTTGTTGTGTCTATATATAAGTTCAATATAATATCATAATTTTTACTATGTTGTATTTTTATCTATTTACATGTTAATTATGCTTGTTTAAAAATGTGATCTCATTTGATAAGTAAAGTAACTTAATAATAGAACAACATTACTAATATGATATAGATAACTAAAACGATCATGTGTGTTTAGTTAGTGACACACTAATAAAAATGATAATCTACATCTACACCACAATATATATATATATATATATATATATATATATATATATATGAATAGTATCCTGTGAAAACAAGGAGCTAAAAAAAATAGTGAAAATACATCATCACCCTCCATCTAATCTAACATATATATATAAGAGGTGGGGATAAAAAAAACGGTGAAAACACTTTTTCCTTCATAATTGTTTTAGGGTGTGAACCTTTTTTTTGTAAGTAAACCAAAAAAATTAAGGTTCACACAAAAAAATATTTTTTGCAAAAAAATAAAATAAAGTCAAATTCGAAAACCAAAACAAAAAAATTAAGGTTCACAATTAAAAAACTTAAAAACTTTCTGTGAACCCAAAACAAAAAAATAAGAATCACAATTGAAAAAGTTAAAAACTTGCTGTGAATTTAAAAAAAATTAAGGTTCACAGTTGGAAAAAAAAATGTTCACAATTGAAAAGGTTAAAAACTTTCCGTGAACAAAAAAAAAATTAAAGTTCACAACTGAAAAAGTAAAAAAACTTTTCGTGAACAAAAAAAAATAAGGTTCACAAATGAAAAAGTAAAAAAGTTTCCGTGAACTCAAAAACAATTAAGGTTCACAGTTAAAAAAAAAGGTTCACAATTGAAAATTTTTAAAACTTTCCGTGAACCTAAAAAAAATAATGTTCACAGCTGAAAAAAAAAAAGTTCACAATTGAAAAAGTTAAAACTTTCCGCGAACTAAAAAAATTTAAGGTTCACAGTTGAAAAAGTAAAAAAAATTCCGTGAACCTAAAAAAAATTAAAGTTCACAATAAAAAAAACTTTAAATTTCCGTGAAAAAATTAAAAAAAAAATATGTGAAAAAAATAAGGTTCACAATTGAAAATGTTAAAAACTTTGTGTGAAGCAAAAAAAAAATTGAATGTTCATGACGAAAATTTTATGTGAAACAAAAAAAATATATAAGGGTTCACATAAAAATTCATATGTGATAAGCATCAAATAGATACTATATTTTATACTATTTATCCCTATATTTGTATACATTTTTATGCATTTATATGATTTTAGATACTTATTTTGTTAATATTTGCAGAAATGTATTTTAATTGAAGATTGAAGAAAAATGAACGAAAATAAGACCAAAACTGAAGAAATTGAAGTGGTTGAAGAAAAGAAGACTTAAACCTTAAAGAAATGAAGACTAAGATGATAATATTGAAGAATTGGGCCAAGAAAACAAGTTGAATCCGTTTAAAAAGAAAGAAAGCCCGCATTGAAGCCCAAGCCCATTTGTGGAATATTCTGAAAAAACACTCCAACCGGCGGTTGGATTAACCAACCGGCGGTTGGTATTAAGAGTTTCAAAGGCGGTGGAAAACGCAGAGTTGGAGTAGGGTTCAAGTTACTCCAACCGGCGGTTGGAAGTCCCAACCGGCGGTTGGAAGGTCGGCTAGAAAATCTATAAATAGAGGCTTAGTCTAAGCTATACCATATACGATTAAAAGAAAGAAAATACGAAAGTTAGGGTTTTAGGTCAGTTTTAGGTGCGAATTTGGAGGCTAAGGAGCTAGGGTTTGAAGGTTTTTAACTCTAGGAAAAGCTAGTTCGTCAATTGGTTCGGTTTCTTTATCCTTGTAACTTTATTAACCTTTTGGGTTGATAAGCATCAAATAGATACTATATTTTATATTATTTATCCCTATATTTGTATACATTTTATGCATTTATATGATTTTAGATACTTATTTTGTTAATATTTGCAGAAATGTATTTTAATTGAAGATTGGAGAAAAGGAACGAAAATAAGACCGAAACTGAAGAAATTAAAGCGATTGAAGAAAAGAAGACTTAAACCTTAAAGAAATGAAGACTAAAATGATAATATTGAAGATTTGGGCCAAGAAAATAAGTTGAATCCGTTTTAGAAGAAAGAAAGCCCAATTTGAAGCCCAAGCCCGGTTTTGGAAAATTCTGGAAGAACAATCCAACCGGCGGTTGGGGTAAAGGTTTGAAGGCGGTGGAAAAGCGCAGAGTGGGAGTGAAATTCAGTTAACTCCAACCGGCGGTTGGGAGTCCCAACCGGCGGTTGGAGGGTCGGCCAGAAACATTATAAATAGAGGCTTAGTTTTAGCTAAATCATATTCAATTCTTAGAATACAAAGTCGATTATTAGGGTTTTAGGTTGACTAGAGGTGCGAATTTGGAGGCTAAGGAGCTAGGGTTTGAAGGTTTTCAACCCTAGGAAAAGCTAGTTCGTCAATTGGTTCGGTTTCTTTATCCTTGTAACTTCACTAACCTTTTGGGTTACTATGGATATTGTTTATTTGAATTAATTGCTTGTTAGATTTTCGTTATGAATGTTTAAATGTATGTTTATTAGGTTTATTATATGAATTATATGTTTATGTTGGAACTATATTATTGAATATTATTATGCAAGAATTATGTGTTATATTATGTTAATATTCATAAATAACTGATTTATAGATAAACTTCACTAATCTTTTGGGTTTTTAAATTAAGTGATTATGTTTCATTAGATGTTAAGTAGCATTATAATTCAACCGACCCTGGAATTGCATCAATAATATGTTGATAGATCTTAATAAATAGTGATACTTTACATAACCTTTGACTGTATTGCTATATGAGAATTGTCATAACCTTTGAGGTTTTCTACATTAGTAAATCACAATAATAATAGCCAACATGCAAATAGACTTAAGTTGATATAATAAGTTTAATAAATAATAGTTTAAATAGTCATAATCTTCTATCCAATTGAGTATTCTTAAGTTGTTACTTAAAACTTATCTATTGAGAATCGGTATCAATTATAAATATGTTCGATCGGAACTATAACGTCCCCCCTATCTTATATATTATTGTATATTATTGTTAATTTGTATATTAATTGTAATAATTGTAATTAGGATAAATAAATAGTTAGTTATAGATTAAATCACGTTCCCTGTGTTCGAATCTGGACTTACTTATAAAACTATATTCTATGATCAGGATAACACTTGCCTGAATTGTGTGATAGTATTATTTAGTATTTCCTTAACTAAAACTTGTGATTATAATTGCCTATACTTAGCACACATCAAGTTTTTAGCGCCGCTGCCGGGGAGCGGTGTATTTTAATTTAAACTAATTATTTTCCCTGTAAAATAATTTTTATTTCTAATGCTTTGCAAAATCAATACGAAATATCGGCTCACCCATTGAGAGTACTAACAAAAACAAAGGTATAAGGAGAGTTCAGCCCTACCTCAGTGATTTATCATATAAGAGGTAAGGTGCTTCTCGAAAGAAATAGGTTTTTAATACGCTTCGCGTTGACCTGTTTCTCCCCTTTTGTGTACAATCAATGGAGCTACCGAGATCTATTGATTAACTTGGTATAAGAGTTTTAACAAACCAATTTTAACTTTAATTAACAACTAACTTGCATTACTAACAAATAGGAAAAAGTTGGGCTGGGAATATCTTTTCGAATATTTAATTTTGAATGTGTTTTATTATTAATTTTCGGAATTCATATACATCAACCTGATTATTTCTAAAAAAAAATTACTAACATTTACTTTTGAATTTATGGTGCTACTAAAATTCTGTTCTTCTTTACAGATTGATGTATGACCCGGACACTTCATCCGGATCCTCTCAGTCCGTTTGACGAACCAGAACGAGAATTCCATTCTAGAAAAAGATTATCATACGCACCACCAAATTCACCAGAACACGAAATTTCACCAGAAGAAGACAATTTAGTTTTTCATAACAATTTAGCCAAAACGGCTGAATACGGTTATTATTCCGATCCAGAATCAGGTGAAGATAAAATACCTTCTAGGAAACCTACAATATATCAAAGTGATTCTGAACTAGAGCACGAAATACAACCAATTATGGCAGACATAACTAACATGACGCTTGAAGATTACACGATTCAAACTCGTGGAGATCCAAGACCGGGAGTGGTTAGGCCTGCCATAGCCAGAGAAGTAGAATTTGAGTTAAAGGGTCAATTTTTGAAAGAATTACGTGAAAATCCTTTCAGAGGAGATGATAAAGAAGATGCAAATGAGCATGTTGAGAAAATTTTGGAGATTGCAGATATGTTTCATATTCCCAATGTTACAAGAGATCAGGTTATGTTACGAGTATTTCCTTTGACACTAAAGGATGGAGCTAAGAGATGGATCAATAACGAGCCGGCCGGATCTATTACTACTTGGGAAGATCTTCGCACAAAATTTCTAAAAATGTGCTGTCCACCTTCCAAGACCTCGAAGATGATTGATGAGATTAGGAACTTCAAACAGAAATCCGATGAATCTCTGCATCAAACTTGGGAAAGATATAAGGAAATGTTACACAAATGTCCACAACATGATTTGAATGTCCAACAAGAGATAACAGTATTTTATAAAGGAGTTGATCGAGCAACATGTCAACAGTTGGATGCACAAGGTCTAGTACCTAAGAAGACTCCAGCAGTGGCAAGAGCCGGAATTGAAGAATTAGTTAAACATTCTCAGTTATGGGATGATGGTTCATCTGGAAGAAAAAGGATATCTGAAGATAGTGATGGTCTAGCAGCTATAACAGCGAAATTGGAAAGTATGGGAAGAGATATTAAGAAAGTAAATGAACAAGTTCATGCAATCAGGATTGGGTGTGAAATATGTGGAGGAAGTCATCTAAAAAAAGAATGTCCTAACACTGACAGCAAAATAAGTAATGAGGAAGTTATGTATGGGGATTTTCAAGGAAATCCAAATTATCGTCAAGTTTCTAATTATAGAAGAGTTAATCAACCAGGCCAACAGTATCAACAAGGAGCACCAGGATATTATGTCAAAACAGGACAAACTTCCTATAATGACAGAATGATGGTGATAGAAAATGCATTGGGAAAAATGGCTGAAGCAAGTAATAAAAGAGATGAAGAAAACGATACCAGAATGCATAATCACGAAGCCTCGATCAAACAAATTGAGAGCTCGGTTCATCAAATTGCTAAAGCACTGCAGGAGAGATTTCCAGGAACATTGCCAGGGTTTACTGAAACAAATCCAAAGGAACAAGCTAACGCAGTAATTACCAGAAGTGGTAAGAATGTTGACTCTCCTATTATAACTAATAAAATTGTTGAATCTAAGCAGGTTGAAAGGGAAACAATTGATGAAGACATACAAGCAAACAAAAAGGAGAATGGAGAAAATAAAGTTAAAGAAGTCATCAAAGACTATACACCCTACCTCCATATCCAGCTGCTCTTAGGAAAGACAAAGAAGATGAACCATACCACAAATTTCTGGAAAACCTAAAACAACTTCATATTAACATTCCTTTTGTTGAAGCTATAGCTCAGATGCCAAAATATGCAAAATATCTTAAGGAGCTGCTGACAAACAAAAATAAACTGGATAATGTGACGAAGGTGACAATGAATGCAAGATGCTCAGCAATAATGCAGAATAAATTACCTCCGAAAGTCAAAGATCCAGGGAGTATTACTATACCTTGAAAAATTGGTGAAATGACTATTGAAAATGCATTGGCAGATTTAGGAGCTAGTATTTCATTAATGCCATATACACTTTTTATGCGATTAGGATTAGGAGAACCAAAACCTATTCGTATGTGTATCGAATTAGCTGACCGATCTGTTCAATATCCTAGGGGAATAATTGAAAATGTTTTGATTAAAGTTGATAAATTTGTTTTTCCATGTGATTTTGTAATTTTAGATATGGTAGAAGACCCTAAAGTCCCTATTATATTAGGAAGACCATTTTTAGCAACAACACATGCCCTAATAGACGTTTTTGATAGAAAGATTACCATGAGATTAGGAGATGATAAAATTGTTTTTGATGTTAATAAATCTATGAAATTTTCTGATTATGTTGATGATTCTTGTTATTATTTAAATGCTTATGAGTATCTAGATAACCCTTCTTTTCAAGATTTTATAGAAAAAGATCAAACATGTACTGGAATTCTTACAGAATGGACTGAAGAATTAGACACTGAAAAAGATTTGGCAGAATTTGATAAACTAATAGAGGAAGATGAAGATTCCGAAGTAACTGTTGTTTTTCAACAACATCCTAAAGCTGAATTATCACAGCCAGTTGCTAAAATTCTCAACCAAGAATTATTACCAAATTCTGTCAACAATATCCCGTATTTGAAGGAAGAGATCTTCGAGTTCAAAACATCTATTGAAGAACCACCACAATTGGAACTTAAAGAGCTACCAGCGCATTTAGAATATGCTTATTTACAAGGTACATCGAATTTGCCAGTTATAATATCTTCTAAACTATCGACAGCAGAAAAAGATCACTTAGTGCAGGTTCTTAAACAACATAAAAAGGCAATAGCATGGAAGATCACGGATATCAAGGGAATCAGTCCTACTTATTGCACTCATAAGATCTTAATGGAAACAGATTTTAAGCCAGTTGTACAACCATTAAGAAGATTGAATCCGAATGTGAAAGATGTTGTCAGGAAAGAAATCATTAAACTATTAGATTCAGGATTAATCTATCCTATTTCAGACAGTCCGTGGGAAAGTCCAATACATGTCGTACCAAAGAAAGGTGGAATGACAGTTGTACCTAATGAGAAGAACGAATTAATACCAGCAAGGACGGTAACAGGATGGAGAGTTTGTATTGATTACCGTAAATTAAATGATGCTACCAGAAAAGATCATTTTCCATTACCATTTATTGATCAAATGATAGAAAGGCTAGCAGGAAAAGAGTTCTATTATTTTCTGGATGGATTTTCAGGATATTTTTAAATACCAATTGCAGCTGAAGATCAAGATAAGACAACATTCACTTGTCCGTTTGGTACTTTTTCTTATAGAAGAATGCCGTTTGGTTTGTGTAATGCACCAGCTACATTTCAGCGTTGCGTGATCGCGATATTTCATGATATGATGGAAGATTTCATGGAAGTATTTATGGATGATTTCTCGGTATTTGGGGATTCATTTGATGCTTGTTTAGAAAATTTAAAAAGGATGTTGCAAAGATGTGAAGGTGCGAATCTAGTTCTTAATTGGGAAAAATGTCATTTTATGGTTCGAGAAGGGATTGTTTTAGGACATAAAATATCAAAAATAGGAATTGAGGTTAATAAAGCAAAGATTGAGGTTATTTCAAAATTACCTTATCCTACTAACGTGAAAGGAATAAGGAGTTTTTTAGGCCATGCCGGATTTTATAGAAGATTTATAAAAGATTTTTCAAAGATTGCAATACCATTGAATCATTTGGTGGAAAAAGATGCTAAGTTCGAGTTTATAGATGAATGCAAACAGTCGTTTGATGCCTTAAAGGAAAAGTTGATATCTGCGCCAGTAATGATTAGTCCAGACTGGAATTTACCTTTTGAATTAATGTGTGATGCTAGTGATTATGCAGTAGGAGCTATTTTGGGACAGAAAATTGATAACAAGTTTAAGCCAATCTATTATGCCAGTAAGACATTAACAGATGCTCAGGAAAATTATACAACTACGGAAAAGGAACTTTTGGCAGTAGTTTTTGCATTCGATAGGTTTCGTTCTTATCTTGTTTTAACTAAAACTGTGGTTTATACTGACCATTCTGCATTGAAGTATTTGTTTAATAAGCAGGATGCGCGCCCTCGTTTATTGCGATGGATTCTTTTATTGCAGGAATTCGATATTGAAATTAAAGACAAGAAAGGAGCTGAAAATGTCGCAGCTGATCATTTGTCAAGGTTGGAAAATCCGGAATTAGAAATACTAGATGAAGAGGAAATTCAAGATACATTTCCAGATGAGAAGTTGATGACTGCACAAGAAATAATGAATATACCTTGATTTGCAAATTATGCAAATTATTTGGTTACTAAAATTTTACCAAGGATGGATTATCAGAAGAGAAAAAAATTCTTTTCCGATTTAAAGTATTATTTTTGGAAAGATCCATTTCTTTTCAGATATTGTGCAGATGGTATAATTAGACGTTGTGTACATGGTGAAGAGGCTCAGCAGATTATAAAGCATTGTCATGAAGGACCAGTTGGGGGCCATAATGGGCCAAGTTACACGGCAAAGAAAATATTTGATGCGGGATTTTATTGGCCGATGATTTTTAAAGATACATATGCTTTTGTTAGGAATTGTGATTCATGTCAGAGAGCTGGAAATATTTCTAAAAGAGATGAGATGCCACAAACTAATATACAGGTCTGTGAAATATTTGATGTTTGGGGTATTGATTTCATGGGACCATTTCTTACAAGTCACGGTAATAAGTATATATTAGTTGCTGTGGATTATGTTTCCAAGTGAGCAGAGGCGAAGGCATTACCTACAAATGATGCAAGAGTTGTGGTAAAATTTCTTAAACAATTATTTGCAAGATTTGGAACTCCTAAAGCATTGAATAGTGATCGGGGTACTCATTTTTGAAATACTCAATTGGAGAAAGTATTAAAGAGATATGGAGTTAGTCATAGGATTGCTACACCTTATCATCCACAAACAAGTGGACAAGTTGAAAATACAAATCGAGCAATAAAACGTATTTTGGAACGTTCTGTTGGATCAAACAGAAAAGAGTGGTCAGAGAAGTTAGACGACGCACTTTGGGCATATAGGACCGCATTTAAAACACCTACAGGTTGTACTCCTTATAGGTTAATTTATGGGAAAGCTTGTCATTTACCGGTGGAAATAGAACACAAAGCATATTGGGCACTTCGGGAATGCAACATGGATACCGATGAGGTTGGTCGGCATCGCTTTTTACAGTTACATGAGTTAGATGAGCTTCGTTGGAATGCTTATGAAAATTCAAGGCTTTTTAAAGAAAGGACGAAGAAATGGCATGATGCGAGACTTCGGGGAAATAAAGACTTTGTTGCTGGAGAACGTGTGCTTTTATATAATTCTCGTATTCGTTTATTTCCAGGTAAATTACAATCAAGATGGAGCGGACCATATGTGATTCACCAAGTACATGCTAATGGAAGGGTCGATTTAGTAGCACTCGATGGAAGTATTTTTAAGGTTAATAGACATCGTTTAAAGAAATATTATGAAGGAACTGTGGAGCATTTTTCAGATATATCTTTGGAAGTCTAGGGTACAGGATTAGGTCGAACTTACCGACATTTAAACAAAAGTGCTTCTCAGGAGACAACCTGTGTTTATTTTTTATATATGTTATGATTTTTATTTTATTTTCAGGAATGAACTTTGTGGGTATGTTCACTGGAAACCCTTACGAGACTATAACTCGTCCACTCGGGATACCGAGGGGTTTCAAGGCTTATTGCATATGCTAAATGCAATCGTGATTAACTACGAAAGTGTGGATGTTGTATATTATTTTTCAAGAGATCAAGAAATCAACCAAGCAGAATTTTTACTTAGCCGATGATGAATTTTGAAAATTCGGTCAGGGGAGTTTTTCTGTTCTATTTTTCTTTCCCTTACTCACTTTTGTTTATCATTTTTATACAATGAGGGCATTGTATAATTTAAGTGTGGGGATAGGGTTCGTAAGAAAAAGAATTTCTTTAATTAATTATTTAAGTTTCTATTGTTCTTAATTTTTACTAAAATTTAAAATTTTAAGTATATAACTGAGTATTTATTAGTTAGAATACTTTTGTTAAAAGTTTGTTTTGTATTTAAAAGTTTAGACTTTAATATGGATTAATTGTTTTGTATATATAATGTAAGCTACTTAATAAATAAGTGATATAAAGTTACATGATATGATGTACTAATAGGCAATCTATATGAAGATTTCTGAATTTTAAGAAATTAATATAAATAACTTGTTTATTATTTTATGGTACATAATATGATGTATGACATAAAAGTCTTAATTCTTAGATTTATCATGCGATAATTTTATATATCTTTATATTTATATAAAAACATTTTGGAGTCTACTAATTGTTTCCTATGTTGTACGTAAGTACATACCTGGTTTCTAATTAGTATTCTTAAATAAAGTAGAAGAAAGAAGGAATTCTGGATAAAAAAATAATAAAAAAATAAATCAAACTATGTCGCTTTGTTGTACGGATGTACAGACCTGTCACCGCTGGTTTGATTTAAAAATTTACTTTACCTGAATCAAGTTATGTCGCTCTGTTGCATGTAAATACAGACCTGTCACCAATGTCTTGATTCTTAAAAATGGATTTTATATATTTATTTGGAATATAAAAGTAAATTGCATGATTAAGTTTAAGAGTATATCATATATGGAAATCATAAGTAATATACATAATAATAATAAAGATGTATTTAGAAGTATAAATATAGATTGTTTAAAGTGGATAAATATATTAGTAATCATTCATGAGCTATATATTGCACGAATAATAATAATTTTTATTTGTACATTATAGTTATCCATGTTAATTAAATTGTTTAAAGTTTTAAAATATGAAACAGGTTTTTAGTTTTGGTACTCTGATTATTAAATATTAAGTTGATGCGTATTTTTGAATTTTATTCAGTATTCTACTTGAGGACAAGCAGAACTTAAGTGTGGGGATATTTGATAAGCATCAAATATATACTATATTTTATATTATTTATCCCTATATTTGTATACATTTTATGCATTTATATGATTTTAGATACTTATTTTGTTAATATTTGCAGAAATGTATTTTAATTGAAGATTGGAGAAAAGGAACGAAAATAAGACCGAAACTGAAGAAATTAAAGCGATTGAAGAAAAGAAGACTTAAACCTTAAAGAAATGAAGACTAAAATGATAATATTGAAGATTTGGGCCAAGAAAATAAGTTGAATCCGTTTTAGAAGAAAGAAAACCCAATTTGAAGCCCAAGCCCGGTTTTGGAAAATTCTGGAAGAACAATCCAACCGGCGGTTGGATTAACCAACCGGCGGTTGGGGTAAAGGTTTCAAGGCGGTGGAAAAGCGCAGAGTGGGAGTGAGATTCAATTAACTCCAACCGGCGGTTGGGAGTCCCAACCGGCGGTTGGAGGGTCGGCCAGAAACATTATAAATAGAGGCTTAGTTTTAGCTAAATCATATACAATTCTTAGAATACAAAGTCGATTATTAGGGTTTTAGGTCGACTAGAGGTGCGAATTTGGAGGCTAAGGAGCTAGGGTTTGAAGGTTTTCAACCCTAGGAAAAGCTAGTTCGTCAATTGGTTCGGTTTCTTTATCCTTGTAACTTCACTAACCTTTTGGGTTACTATGGATATTGTTTATTTGAATTAATTGCTTGTTAGATTTTCGTTATGAATGTTTAAATGTATGTTTATTAGGTTTATTATATGAATTATATGTTTATGTTGGAACTATATTATTGAATATTATTATGCAAGAATTATGTGTTATATTATGTTAATATTCATAATTAACTGATTTATAGATAAACTTCACTAATCTTGACTGTATTGCTATATGAGAATTGTCATAACCTTTGAGGTTTTCTACATTAGTAAATCACAATAATAATAGCCAACATGCAAATAGACTTAAGTTGATATAATAAGTTTAATAAATAATAGTTTAAATAGTCATAATCTTCTATCCAATTGAGTATTCTTAAGTTGTTCCTTAAAACTTATCTATTGAGAATCGGTATCAATTATAAATATGTTCGATCGGAACTAAAACGTCCCCCGTTATCTTATATATTATTGTATATTATTGTTAAATTATATATTAATTGTAATAATTGTAATTAGGATAAATAAATAGTTAGTTATAGATTAAATCACGTTCCCTGTGTTCGAATCTGGACTTACTTATAAAACTATATTCTATGATCAGGATAACACTTGCCTGAATTGTGTGATAGTATTATTTAGTATTTCCTTAATTAAAACTTGTGATTATAATTGCCTATACTTAGCACACATTAGTCCCTGTACTTCCATACTCCCCCTCAAGTTGAGAGTGGGAATTTTGTGAAACTCCCAACTTGGACAAAAGTTTACCATGTTGATCAACAACTACCTTGGTGAAAACATCAGCTATTTGAGACTTAGTAGGTACATACTTTGGCTTGGTAGTACCTTTCTTGAGTTGATCACGAACGTAATGACAATCTATTTCAATGTGTTTTGTTCGAGCATGAAACACTAGATTAGCATCAATGTATATTGCTGCTTGATTACCACAACATAGATCAACTGGGCCTAAACTTGTCAAACCCAGATCTTTAAGCAAAGACACTAACCATGTAATTTCACAACAGGTTAAAGCTATAGACCTATATTCAGCTTCACCTGATGATCTAGAAACCACACTTTGTTTCTTTGATTTCCAAGAGACTGGTGAACTACCCAAAAGAATACAATAGCCTGTTGTTGACCTTCTAGTCATGGGACAACTTGCCCAATCTGAGTCACAGTAAGCTGTTAGTTGGACAACAGAACTAGCAGCAAGAAGAACACCTTGAGCAGGAGCTAAAAGTAAATACTTTAACAAATGTTTAGCTGCTTGCATATGTACTGAAGTAGGATTCTTCATAAATTGACTCAATACTTGGACTGTATAACAGATATCAAGCCTAGTAATGGTGAGATGGATCAACTTTCCAATAAGTCTTCTATACTGCTCAGGATCAGATAAAGGTGAACCTACATCTGCTTGAAATTTGACATGTTGATCCATTGGTAACTTGAAAGGCTTCATATTGACAACACCATTTTCTATTAATAAATCTGTGCAATATTTCTTTTGAGACACCAATTATTCCTGAGTATTTCTAGTTACTTCAAGTCCCAAGAAATAGTTTAAGGGACCCAAATCCTTCATATGAAATTGAGTATTTAACTGATGCTTAAGCTTCTCAATTTGAGCATTATCACTCCCTGTGATTAACAAATCATCTACATAAACCAAAATGGCAGTAAAATGAGATGAATCTTGCTTAGTAAAGAGAGAGTAGTCTGCTTTTGACTGAACAAACCCAAAAGAAAGAAGAGCAGAAGACAGTTTAGCAAACCATTACCTCGGTGCCCGTTTTAACATACAAAGATTTTTTCAGTTTGCAAACAAGAGTAGAAGAATTACTTAATGAAACATTGGGTTGAACACTGTCCCCCTAACCTGTGTAACCCAAAGGTAGTTTCATATAAACCTCTTCTAAGAGATCCCCATGCAAAAATGCATTTGAAACATCCATTTGACAAGTATTCCATCCTTTCATAGCAGCTACTGACAATAAAGCTCTCACAATTACCAATTTAGCCACTGGAAAGTCTTCATAGTCTATACCTTTCTTCTGTCTATGACCATCAACCACTAAACTGGCTTTCTTTCTATCAATTGATCCATTTGCCTTCAACTTAGTTTTGAAAATCCAATGACACCCTATTGGTTTCTTATTGGCTGGTAACTCAGTCAATTCCCAGGTTTCATTGTTGTCTAAGGCTGCTAATTCAGAATTCATAGCTTCACACCATCCATGATCCAAAGCAGCTTCTTTAAATGATTTTGGATCTGATTGAGACATTAAAGTAGCTAAAAAAGCTTGAAATTGAGGATAGACAATAGAAGTTGTAACCTGGTTAGCTCTAGGAAAAGAAATAGATGGAGTATGCTATTCAACAAGCTTAACTGGAGGTTTAGATTGCCTTGTGGACCTTCTAAGTGGTGGCGCAGAAACTGAAGTTGGTAATTCAGTAGAATGAGTAGATGAAGAAGTAGTAGTATAAGGAGTGGTAGAAAAAGAAGGAAGAAAATCATCAAAATGAAAGGAATTTGATGAATTGAATGGAGTAGGCAAAGGAGTAGAAAACTGCTTGAAAGAAAAATTTGAATAAGGAAATATTTGTTCATAGAAATGAACATCTCTAGAAACAAATATAGTGTGAGTAGTAAGATCATAGAGCTTATATCCCTTTTGATGTTTAGGATAACCAATAAACATGCAAGGAACTCCTCTGGGTGAAAATTTATCCATATGTCTTGAAGGATTAGAATCCATAGCAAAGCAGCCAAACACTTTTAAATGATCATAAGAAGGTTTATGCTATGGTGTTTTAAATGACAAAACAAAGGAAGGCAATCTATTTATGAGATAGGTAGCTATACTAACACAATCACCCCAAAATTTGAGTGGTAAATTTGCATGAAATCTAAGAGCTCTTGCAACTTGAAAAATATGTCTATGTTTTCTCTCAACCCTTCCATTTTGTTGTGGTCTATCCGGACAAGAAGTCTGATGTTCAATGCCTTGTGTAGTAAAGAAACTACCACACTCACCCTTTAAGAATTCTAAGGCATTATCAGATCTTATAACTTTGACTGTACAGTCAAATTGATTTTTAACAAATTGCAGAAATGACTTAAGAATTGCAGCATCATCAGACTTATGAACCATGAGATATGTCCAAGTAGCTCTACTATGATCATCAACTATTGTAAGAAAGTATCTATATTTGTCATAGGTAGGTACCTTATAAGGTCCCCTGTATCAATATGAATCAAATCAAAGGCTTTAATTGCATGAGAATTACTTACAGTATATGGTAATTTAGAAAACTTGGCCATAGGACATGACAAACAAGTATTCTTACCATTTTTAAGTACATTCTCAAAAGGAGAATTAATATGTCTAAGATAAGAATCAGATACATGGCCTAACCTATGATGCCATAGACTATATGAATGTTTGACAACATTATTAAAGATATTATGCTTTCTTACACAATTAGTAAATACATTTGAAAGTAGAAACTTCAATTCATCTTCCACTTCTTGAATAGGAGAGTTGACCAGATAGTAGAGTCCACTTCTTCTTTTACCCATTCCCAGAACTTTCTTTGAACCCAAGTCCTGGACAACACAAAATTTGGGAAAGAAAGTAGCATAACATTTACTTTCTTCAGTGAGTTTAGGAACTGTAATAAGCTAAATTTAAAAGATGGTACATGTAGTACATCTTTCAAATACAACTCATTTTTCAGTTTAAGATCACCAATATGAGAGATAACACTTGTTTGACCATTGGGTAAACTGAGTTATGGTTTAAATTGCAAATAAGTTGGATAGATTAAAGTGTTATAAACAGGAGTCATATGATCACTAGCTCATGTATCAATTATCCATGAATTTAGAGTTGAAGAACTGCAAGAGAAACAAGCAGTACTTGCAACACATTCATGATCCAACTCATCATCAGTTCCCATGTCTGCATTAGGCATATACTTCATGAATTGATCAAACTGCTCTTTAGTTAATACCACATGACTTCCCTCAACATTAGCTGTTGTTTCCTTATTGTTCAATTTTTCTGTGTTTTGTTTTAAACCTTTTGAGTCTCTGAACTGCTTAACCTGAGATTGTTGCTTTGATTTCCAATGCCAAGGTGGATATCCAATTTTCTCCCAACATTTTTCTGGAGGATGCTATTTATGACCACAATGAACACAAGTCTCCTCTTTCTTTTGAATATACAAAGCAGTAGAATCCACACTTGGTGCAACATTATGTAAAACAGATCTCTGAGACTCTTCTTGTTGCAAAACAGAACAAGCAATTTCTACACTAGGCAAAGGATTATCAAGAAGTAACTGACTTCTTTGATTGTTGAAGTGCTCATCAAGACCATTGAGAAATTGAAACAGCCGTTGTTCTTCTTTCTGCTTACTCAATGCATTTAAAAACAAGGTTATCTCAGGAGTAACAACAATGATATTAGGCAATTCACTCATGGAATCCAGCTCTTCCCAAACAATTTTCATCCTAGTGTAGTAGTCACTAACATATGATCCTTGTTGTTCAATTGCATATGTATCTTTATGCAATTTGTATTTCCTAGAACCATTACTTAGAGCAAATATTTGTTCTAATTGAATCCAAATTTCATACGTCGTTCCAATGAACATAATCGATTTAGCAATAGACTCACAAACAGAATTCATTAGCCAACTAATCACCATATTATTACATGTTTCCCACAGTTCAGCCATTAAAGGATCTTCAACAGGTTTAAGAACAGTACCTCTTATGAAACCTAATTTCCGTTTGGTTGACAATCCGATTTCGACTGCACGACGCCATGACCTATAGTTCTCAGCTCCAATCAGTTTTTCTTGAATTGGTAACGAATCAGGACCTTCGGACGGATGAAGAAACAAAGGATTTTAGAACAACTGCACATTTTGTGCATTTTGTGTATTTTGATCCATTAATCCTAATTGAGTGAAATTGACCTAATTCTGATTGTAATAAGTGTTTGCGAAAGCGATTTATTGAAGAGTTTTGATTCCGATCACCGGAGATCGCTCTGATACCATATTGACAAAGATCAACGGTGAACACACAGTAAACATACACACAATTTCATTTCATTCAACTGCATCTGTTACAACTACTAATTACATCATTATATACAACAACGACTAACAGAAAAGATACATTTTAGTCCCTCTGAACTTTACAATCTAACAAAACCCACACTTGAACATTAACTTTTACTAAATGACACATTAGTCCCTATACTTCCATAATAGCGTCTTCATGTAGAGGATTTAGATAATGGAAGAGATGAGGAAGTGTTTGAAGGTATTTCGATTTAGAGGTTATGGATGTTTCTTATGTAGAGATGTAAGGAAGATTCTTGGTGGTATAGTTTTAGTATTGATATTTGTGTCTTTGTATAGATTCAAAGCGTAGATAGTTATGATTGGTAGCTTTGTGAATTGTGGTTCTGTATATATGTATAGGTTTCCTTTCCTTGTATGCTCAAGCGGGTTTATCTTGGGGATAGTCTAAGGGGTAATAGTCGACTGTAAAACAATCAAATTCATACCAAGAAACAAATTGTTATATATAAGTTTACCAGAGTAATTCTCTTTTACTCAAAATAAAAAACAAATTGTTATATATCATACCTTTTAGAGCGTATCATCACATCACATGTATATATATTGTTCTTCCTTTAATATAAATTAACTGATTAACTGATTATTATTATTATTATCGTTATTATTATTATTATTATTATTATTATTATTATAATTATAATAATAATAAAAAATAAAAAAAATAAAAAACCAAAATCACTTAATTACATGTTCATCGTTTCGTTCATTTTGATCCTAGTCACAATATTAAGCAAAGTAGGCACACTAGGTAACGAGACCTCAACTTATCGATCTTACTCCAAGAAAACCAATTGCATTAAGTTTGATATATTAATTATCATAGATTTTACAAATATGTTGTATTATTATTTTTTACATGTTAATTATGCTTGTTTGAAATATGGTCTCATATGATAAGTAAACAAACTTAATGATCGAGCCAAGCAACAAGCATCACTATTGTTGATTCAGTAACCCTTCCCATGTAATTTACACGGAGTATATGACAAGAGGTTGGATGAGAATATCATTGAGGATTGGTTTAGAACACGATCTTTAACTGATGACGGCTTCTCGGGCCTTGGTGAACTAATGGTGTGGCTTGAGAACCGACCGGAATGAAGAAGGATATATATTAAGCTTTTAATTTTATGTCTCACTGCGAGCAACTTAGACTTTGAGTTGAAAAACCTTGTTACATCTAGTTGTTTACTTTGATCGCATTGCATTGGATGTGTATTTGTGCAATTCTATTTGCTTCACGGTTGTTATCAGTCATCATTCACGGGCGTTAAGATTGCCATTATTAAGAGTGTTACGTACGTGCATTAAGTTTCTTGGGATAATGCTTGAACATGTATAAATGTGAATTGGAAACGAGATTTTTCATTTTTTTAATTATTATTATTATTGTTTCAACTAAATTACCAAAAACTTAAAAACGGCGCACCACAAAAAGTATTGACTGGGACTCAGTATATGCATGTGATATTAATTCCACACAATACCATTATCAATGTAATATTGTATGCATCAAACTTGTTACGGAATTTTATTGTGAAGAACATGACTCACACAATTAGATGGATGGGTAAGTTGAACACACACAATAGAAGTTTTGGAAGTAGAACACATACAATAGGATTTTATTACAGGTTTGATGCATTTTATGACTTTAACCCCCTGTTTTGTTCATTCAAATTCCTCTAAACTTTGTTAAAAAAAGCACAACAACTACTAGACCGGGTGTAACTTTTTGTTTCTCTAGATCACATCCATGGCTGATTCACCTCAATCACTACAATATGTTAACCTTTCTATACGACATTTTTTTTTAACTAACATTCTTCGTTTTATCCTAAAATTTGGTTTGAGATTATTCGAGTGAAACTTTGTGCTCGGTCTCCTCTTTCATTGCATCTTGGTTGTGTAAGTTGTTTGATTACAAATGAATCAATGTGATTTCAATATAATCGTATATTAAGAAATCAGTGGCGGAGCCAAGTTGTAATCACTGGTGGCCTGTGCCACCAGTCCATCAAGCCCACTTAATGTTGACTTTTCTCAAATCAGGCCCATATGATATTCGGTAGTCAATATACGGACTTATAAGTAAGTGACACCGCTTAAATCTATTTGTGTTATTAACAAGCCCAATAGACCTACCAATGCAATGCTAAGAGCTATGCGCGCAAACCGAAAAATGATTTTTTAAAAAATCGAACGAAAAACCGAAACCGATTTTTATAAAAACCGGTTATTTAAAAACCGAAACCGATTTTGGATAACCTAACCGGTTTGACCGGTTTTAGCTTTGGGCGGGAATCGGTTTTTTACCGGTTTTAAAACCGGTTTTAACCGGTTTTTTCGAAAAAATGGACAAAAACGGCAGTAGCCGTTGGAGGAGCGGGGGTTCGAATTTTTTTGCCATTTTTTAAAGTTTTGGGGGTGTTTTTGCCCCCTCACTCACCCTATAAATACTAGTTGTTACTTTAGCTTCAAATTACACCATTTTCTATCCTATTCTCTCATATTCTATCATATTCTCAATATTCTATATATATACACTTTTATTTTCCGAAATGGAAAATACATATTCTCAAGCTTCCGGTTCCGGTTCCGTTGGTAGCAATGCACGAAAGAAAAGTTACACAAATGAAGATGTCGTGCATGTTAAAAAAATGACCAGGAACCAAGAAATATGGGTGAATTAAGATTTGTGCGTTTTGAATGATGGGGTGAGTAAGGCTCGTTGAAAGAGATGTGGGAACTTTTATAATGCCGCATCAAACTCCACATTACGAGCTCACATGACCACGGCTTGTAAATCGATTAGTCAAGATCCATCACAAACTACACTTGGTTCGGATGGTGGGGTTTTTATATACGACAATGATGCGCTTCGAGAAGATTTTACAAAGTTTTTCATCCAAGAGGCGCTTCCATTCAACCACTTCGACAACCAACGACTTACGGGTATCATCAAAAAGAGACTACAACCACGATACCAACAAGTAAGTCGTACTACCCTAAGAAACGATGTTTTTAATTTATGGAAAAATGCTAAAAAAGATATAATTTATGGTTTTCTAAACTATAAACATGGCGTTTCTATTACTTTGATGTTTGGACTGCACCACATGGTACGGCAAATTCTTATTTAGCCGTTACGGCCCATTGGTTTCATCCCGAGTCTTGGTTATTGATGAAACGTACTATTGCTTTTAAATTGTTTGGTTATCCGCATACGGGATGTAACTTGCGAAAAATTTTAAATGACACTTTAATTGAATATAATTTAGACGATAAAGTTTTTACAATTTCACTAGATAATGCGTCAAACAATACGAGAGCAATGAATTTACTAAATTTACGTTTAAAACCAATTTTAAATGGCGCTTTTTTTCATTCTCGTTGTGTTGCTCATATTATAAATTTGGTCGTACAAGCGGCATTAAAAATATGTGATAATTTACGTCAAAAATTTAAGAGTTTATTAGTAACTATATATAGTTCTAGTAACGAACGTCAAGCTAATTATAGACGTTTTTGTGTACAATGTGGTGAAACTCCCCTAGGACCATGCTATGATAATAATACTAGGTGGAATTCTACTCACGATATGTTTGAAAATATTTTAAGACAACGTGATACTTTACATGCTTTTAATACGTTGTTAGTTGATAGAAATAAATCCGTGGAAGTAACCGATTATGAATGGGATCAACTTTATGATTTAACTTCTTTTTTAGTAGTTTTTAAAGATGCTACTACTATCCTTTCGGGTGTATATTTGTGACACCCGACAAATTAGGTTAGTTGTTAGTTCCTAATCATCTGCTAATACGTGTAATTAGTGCTAGATTAGGCTAATTGTATGTATCAATATATATATATATATATATATTGGAATATATATATATACACGTACGCGATTATGTCCAATCGTGCGTTTTCATATCAGGCGGATCCCGATACATTAATACGGACGTTGGTGAACTCAATTTATTAAATAATATGAAATTATTTGATAAATATACTTATTTCCAAATATTATTGCGATAATATTTCATAAGCATTTCGTATTGTATAAAATGCTCAGAAACGACCAAAAACGCGTAAAACGCGCCCAACAATCAAATAAACGTCAAAATATATTTTATAAATTAAAATATCATTTTGGATGGTAAGTATTTACTTGAAGTATCGTATTCCAAACCGATAACAAAAACGTTTGATTTAAACGTCACGCGATTTAGTAATCGTAACACGACTCCGCGAGCCACTACCGGCACAACACAATAACATTTTATAAATGTTTCTAAGTAATAATAAATATTACTCCCGAGTTAAAAATATCAAACTTTAATCGTTATTTAAAATACGTATGTATAACATTAAACATTTAATTATACATCGAAATGAACGGGTAAACGAACACCGCGCGTAACGTAGCTTTAGAGAAATGATTTAAACATTACATGGGGTGGGACCCACTATATTTCTGCTGGAAATCCCCACCCATACTCCCTTTGACCTCCTTTCCTTCCTTCTACTTCACTCCAACACCCCCACACCCTTTCATTTCAATCATCAACCAACCCACACCTCCTCTAGCCTCTCTCTACTTGTCTCTCTCTCTAAAAACGACCAGAGGTCAGTCACCACACCACCTAGACACCACCACAAGTCCACCAAATCACCACCATAGTGCCACCACAAACCGCCACGCCGGAAATTAAGAAAACGCGATAAAACGAGTCTTCGGCTTTGTTTCTTCATCTCTCCATCATTTCCTTGTAAGAACTCTTGATCTTTTGCAAGATTTACTTGGAATACACTTTTATACATGTTTAGTTGCTCATTTAACTAGAAAATGTCCAAAAATAAAAGTCGAATCGCATTTTAAAACTTGAAATCTTGAGTTTTGTTTTCTGCCCAGATTTCTGTTCTCACTTCAACAAATTATATAAAAATCATTACCACATGAAATTAAACGTTTCTTAAGCCTAAAATGAAGTACAGGAAGTTATCTTTCCAAAAAAATTAGTCTCGTGACTTTTCGACTCCGTTTACTACTCGAAAACATTTTTCTCCGGTGACATAGGCTTACCGTTCCGGCGGACAGAAATATTTACCTCCTTCTCGAGACCATATCTTGAGTTCTAGACCACTAAAACATATGAGACCAGTGCCAAAATCTCACATAATTTATTAACTTTAAAAAGTTCTGCTTTAGCCTTTTCCATAAACACACGTATGTTTGTGTAGAACTCAATCTTTGGACTGTAGCTGTTCTTGGACCAAAACCGACACCCTTCGTAATTAATTTTGTTAAAAATAGTAAATGGATATATAAAAACACCATAAAGTTCAGTATTACACTAGACATATAGGAGAACATGTACGATTTTAGTTAGGGTTAATTCGGTATAGAAGTTGATTAAATAGAGAGAGACTTGTCGAGTCAATATCTAGAAAGACCAAACTGGTAGAACTGTTTATGTCAAGAAATCCGTGAATACCATTCACGCATAAACATAAACCCGTGAATTATCATTAACGCATTATTTAGTCTATCAATCCTCATTATTATCGCATGAAATCTTAAGTCCGTGAATATCATTCACGCATAAACAAATCCGTGAATAATCATTCACGCATAAACTAAATTCGCGAATATCACTAACACTTAAACAAGTCCGTGAATACCTCATTCTCGCATGAACAGTACCCGTGAATTCCCATTCTCGCATGAACAGTGCCCCGAAGAACCCTATTGTCGCATAAATGTGATTAACAGTGGTAACAAGATGAGTTAACTAAACTAACAGTGGTAATGAGTAACATAATAAACAGTGGTAACAAGTAAACTAAATAAACAGTGGTAACGAGGTAAGTTACTAAACAGTGGTAACGAGTAACATAACAAACAGTGGTAACGAGTTATTACACTAACAGTGGTAACAAAGTAATAAACTAACAGTGGTAACAAGTTTATAACAAACAGCGGTAATAAGTAAACAAATGTATAAAGTGGATATTTTTAAGACTTCTATTACCAACCATTACCAACGGGCTGTACACATTTTCAAAACTCAAACTAATCAATCAAACAACCAAATTATTTGGACATTACTAGTTGGATGAACCACTAGCATGGACGGTCTTTCGAGACGTCTACATATACTTATAACCTTGCGCGTTTTGAACACCCGGCAGGTTACCGTCTTCGGACAACATCACCTTGTGCAACATCGTATTTGCTTGATAGTAACACATCAGACTCAGGTGAGTCTCATAGCCCCTCTTTACTGTTTTTACCCAGGGGTGGGATTACATGCTCGATTTTGTTTTACATATGAACACAAGTACAAAACCTCAATATATTGATTGCATGAGTTGTTTTATCTAATCATGAAGTCCCTCACAACATAGTTGTTTATATTGCGATAGCGTGAATGTTAGTGTATGGTACCATATGGGATTGACAATCCCCGTCCGGGGTAGTCACGCTACCACGACTGTGGTCGAACGGACGCATTTTCATTTGTTCATACATGTGTGGATTAGGCACATGCCGGGGGCAAACTCGACCAGGTCCTTGAATGTGGATTCTGGCAGACTCAGTTAAGCTCAAACTATGTGCTCTTAACAATAATATACACTCATATTTTATTTGCATGTTTGCAAATCACTAAACTAAATCTTGTGGTTCATACTTGGATTTCATCAATTTACACGTGTGAGCTCACCAGCTTTTTAGCTGACCTATTAGCATGTATTCTCAGGTACCCAGCAGTAGTAGATCTGCTCAGGATATATTAGCTCGAGTTGCATTCAGATTACAGAAGATTCATATGCATTTCTACATTTTGTAAAATTAGATATGCCTTAGAATCTTTTACATTTAGCTATAAGCTTGTGTAACAAGAACAACAATGTAAAACTTTTAGATTATCTATGTAATGGTTTTAGATGACGCATTTAGAGTCGTTCGCTTGATCTTATGTGTTTTGTTATTGATTAGTAACACCCAAATCTTGCTTCCGCTAAACAATAAATTTGGGGGTGTTACAATATTACCCAACTAGCTCCTTAGTTCTAAACCAAGTTTTTATAATGACCGAAAAATTAAAAGAATTTGAACTTTCGTCATTTCCAATGTTTAGAAAAATGGTTAGAGTTATAAAAAAGAAATTTATAAAATATTTTGGTAACATGCCTTTGGTTTTCACTTGTGCCGCCGCACTAAATCCAACTATGCCTTTGGTTAGAGTTACACAATTATTTGAGATTTATGCGTCAAAAATTGGTTACCAACCAAATCCAATTGTTGACTCCATGCGGGCGGGAACATCTCGAGCATCATCTAGTGACCTAAGCATAAACCTTTATAATGCTTTACTTGAAGACGCTACAAAGCGTCAACGAACATCGGCTCCAACAAGCAAGTTGGGACACTATAAGTCTATAAACTTTTTAACCACTTTAAGTGTTGAGGATTTTCGTAATTTTGACATTTTGAGTTGGTGGAAAGAAAGAGAAGTACAATTTTCAGTTTTATCCGCTATGGCTCGGGATTTATTAGCCGTCCAAGCTTCGACTATAGCTTCCGAATCGGCTTTTTGTACTAGCGGTAGAATCATATCGAAAAGAAGGTCAAGACTAACTGCTGAATCCGTGGAAGTATGTGTATGTTTGAAAGATTACTAGGATGGGGTAGATAGGATGCAAAATGTAACAACTTGGAAGGCCCACTATTAGGTAATATTGAAAAGATTATCCAAGATGAAGAAGTTGCATTAGGGATATCACCTTCAACGACCGAATTAGATGAAGGTGAATTTGAAGAACTTGAAGTTGAATCCGTGGATGAGGATGAAATTTGGGACGACATAGTCACATAAGTAGTTAAGTGTATCCGAGTGATGGCCATGCCGAAGCTCGATATACTTTACTACACGATTATATTTTCGGGTGATGGTCATGCCGAAGCTTGAAATGTATTCGTATTTGTATTTTATATTTTTAGTTGTAATTGTATCATTCAAATAAAAGTTATGTTTGTATGTTTCCATTTTTAGTTGTAATTGCATTATTTAAATAAAAGTTATGAAGACTTTTTCGATTCAATAATATTTTAAGAAGACTTATATAAGACTTTCATTTAAGTTATTGTTTAATTATGTTTCCGTTACTAATGTTCTACGAACTCAATAAAAAAATTATACTCAAACATTATTTTTCTTTAAAAAGCTTAACGTTCGAACCACTTGGAATCGGAAGTTAATAAATGCAAGGAAGTTTTTACTAAATCCACGGAAAAGTACAACTCTTTGTGCTTACAGTACCACTTTTTATGCATATGTTTCCTTGAATTTAGTAAAAAATTCCTTGAATGTATCGAAAATTTTATAGACTTTAAATTTTAAATTAATAATGTTCTATAATATTTTTAGGAAGATTTACAAGCCTTTTAGTTATGTTATTGATCAATTATGTTTCCATTACTAATGTTCTACGAAGTTAATGAAAAAAAATTGACCCAAACGTTGATTTTTCTTAAAACGCCTAACGCTCACACGTGTTTGAATTTTATAGACTTTTTAGATTCAATAATATTTTTAGGAAGATTTACAAGCCTTTTGGTTATGTTATTGATTAATTATGTTTACATTACTAATGTTCTACGAAGTTAATGAAAAAAAATTGACCCAAACGTTGATTTTTCTTAAAACGCCTAACGCTCAAACGTGTTTAAATTATATAGACTTTTTGGATAAAAGTTATGTTTGTATATTTTATTTTCATTTGTATTATTTAAATTTTTTTATACAATTATACCGAATTCGAATCCGGAAAAAAACCGAAAAAATAACCGATTAAAACCTGGTCAAAACCGAAAAAAACCGATTCCAAACATTTAAAACCTGAAAAAAACCGATTCCGAAAAACCGAAACTGAAGAAAACCGAACTGATCAAAAATCGGTTTTTAAAAAACCGAAAACCAAAAAAAACCAATTTTTTCGCACTCCTACTAAGAGCTCTTCATTCATATTCACTAATCACTAATGGCTTATTTCAATTTTATGAGCAAACCAATAACGATCCTGTTACTTTTATAGCTTAATGTTTTGTTTCAATAATTTTAGTTTTTATTTACAAAGCCAGATTATTAATTGGTTTGGTTATCATATATGATTTTTCTTCTGTATTACTAGTATTAGAAGGAAATGCATGTAGCAGAAGCCAACATTTATTTATTTATAACTTTTATTATACTAAATCACATTTTTCATATCACTTTTAAGGTTTTTTTATAATTTATTACTCTCTCCGTCTCAATAAATGTTCACCTTTTCATTTTGGTTTGTCTCAAAATAAGTGTCTACTTCGAAAAATGGAATATTAACTTTACCATTACAAAACTGATACATACAAGTCTGTACAAAAACTTCACTACAACAATGTAATTTCTTAAACTCCGTAAAAACTGATACGCGACTTGTTTTGAGATGGATGAGGTATTATCATGTGCCACAAGCGAATCAAATTCCTAGCTTCGCCACTGATATTATTCATCTTCAATTAATTGGCATCTTGAAGATATGTATCTAAGAGGGTTTATTCCTTAGCTATTTAACGTTAACTCTTTTACTATACAAATGTATCCTCTATCAAACGTTCTATTTTATGCAGTCAACTTACAAAAAATTTATATGTTGTTTTTATTAAGTGTGACCTGAAACCGAATATTTTCCAATGTGGTATCGGTTATGCTTAGGTGTAAGTTAGTTGGCATCATACGTGGATTTGGTGTTTTTAAAGAAATATAAAAGTTAAATTTATTTACCTACTGACTTTTTCCACCGGAAACAAAAACCACACCGTCCATCACCATCTTTGTCGGGTTGCAATCTCCGGCGACCTCGCCTAACGCCCGGTCACCATCTCTGACAAGTCGATCACCGCCACCATAGCATATCGTAGTCTGACCACTACTAACCAAGACCACCGCCTCCAGATCAAAACACCCGAAGAAGCAAGAACTATCAGAAATCGGATCGGATCTCCGGTGCTAATTGTTTTGATTTTGATTTTCTTATAATAAGACTTTAGATTTTGTTATGGTTGCTGCTAGAAAAACGATAAGCGATGACGGTTTTGATTTTGTTATGGTTGCCGGAAATTAGATCACCGGTTTATGATGATTGGTTGACCATGATTGGTGGTTGCATGTTGGCCGGAGGTGTCATCGATATATTTGCAGGAGAAGATGACCAGACTTTGTAGGTTATTGATCGAGTTGGTATGATTGCTGATTTGGCCATCTTACGTGTAATTTCAGTTTGAAAAAAATATGAAAAAACAAAAGAAAATCAGTTACCGGCATAACAGGTTACCGGATGCATACAGTAAATATTTTTGTAAATTGACTGAACGTTTGCGAGGTGAACACATACTATAGTAAAAGACATAAATCAATACATAACAAAATAATAAACTCAAAAACAATTAACAAGTTTAAAACCAAAGTTACAACAACTATATATCTTTCAAATCAACATATAAAACAATTAGTTAATTATATGGTAACAGAAAATTAGGCTATGATATAATAAAGTTAGGCTGTGATTATTAGAACTAGTGATTTCGATTACGCATACAAGGTATATTTCACGGTAGCACAAGTGTCCTCCTTACAGTGTCGTGGCGCAAAGTCGAAAACGTAGGAACTAAAACGCCCTACATCTGTTTGGCAAATCAGATATACAAAACTAATATTAGAAATTAATGGAAAAGTAATTAAAAGGATGTATTTAATTGTTTTGGTACGATATAATAAATATTTGATTTGAAGTGAATACCTCCGTATGCTTCGCAAAACTCTTGTTGGGGGCCGGCAATTACATTTGCTAGTAACAACGTGCAAAAGAGAACAGCATACAGAATGTTCTTAGCATTGCGAAGCTTTGGTGTAAAAACAACAAAATCAAAAGACAAATAATAAATCCCCAAACGTTACACCGACAAGGTATTATTTTCGCAAAGTCACGATTATATATAAAAGTCCTAGCTTCTTCTTCAATCGGAATTAATTAGCTTTGTCGTTTTCAGTGAGTTAATTACGAGATCTATTGAATTTAAGGAAATCAAGTGCTAATTGACTATTATGCCCTCATCTTTCACATTTCCATTTCCATTATTAATTGTAAATTTAATCACGTATAAATGTTGGAGGTTTTATGCAATCGATTTTATGTTAGGCCACAGTTTTGATGTATGTGTTAATAATGTTGTGCCACTTGACATGATGATAAAATCGATTCAAGAATATGAAACATTGTTACTTTTGTATAACACGTAGTCATATGGATGTAAAAACTAACACCAATTACATAAACATATAAAAGGACAACTTAAGATTTTAAAATTTTGAAAAACCTCTGTTATTACAAGTCATCTAGTTATCAAATAATTCAAGTCGTAATGGGCATTTGAAATTCTAGAGTTTAATATTGACTAACTTAGTATAAATTGATTAGAAACATGTTTTTAGGTAGATTTTCTAATGAAATAGAAAGAAGTATTAATTCCATTTTCAAAATACAAAACGATCTATATCAGCTATATTTGTCAATTACGTATTATATATGATGAAGTGTCATGGTGAGTTAAATATTTTAAAAAAAAGTTACATCATCATATTTTTAAGTAATCTATTTTTTTTGGAAACGGCAAATATATTATAAAACACCCCAAGCTTAGCAAGTGACTAAGAGGGGGCAAAATAAAAGTTACAGGTTACAAATTACATACAAATGGAGAATGGGCAACAATTCCAAATCGCCAAAGTACTAGAAAATTTACTTCTATGCTTAAACCACAAAAAAAGACATAGATATAATTTCATCCGTAATTGCCGTGCAAGACTTGATCAAGTTGTTAAAAACCAAATCATTTCTCGCCTTCCAAATATGCCACAGTAATCCATGAATAATTACCATCAAGATTTTTCTTTTTTTTTGGCAATTTCCCCAATTAGCTCCGAAGTCAAGAAGCTCAACCACCGAGTTACACTGAGGCAATTGAATTCCACACCAATCGAAAATCAATCTCCTAACCTCCATAGCACGCGGACAACAAATAAGAGCATGATCCACATCCTCATCTACAAGATCACAAACTTTGCACCTAATCAACCCAACATTTATACCTCTATCGTTTAAGTTTTTTGCCATCAGAATTCTCCCCAAACCAACCCTCCAAACAAAACAATTGACCTTAAGTGGAACCACTTTTAGCCAATGCATATTCATAAAACCATCAGTGGTTAATTTATCATCAAAACCACATCTAGCTGTGCATACCTTGTAATTCCCATCAGGAGCTATTTTGCAAAACAGGTTGTCCGAATGATTGTTCAAGCTCACCGAATGTAAAAGATGAAGTAAATCGCAAAAATCCGAAATAAAACCATGACCACTCGGATTTTGCACCCATTCCCAATTGAAACCATTAGCACCGATTCTATCACTAATTGAACATCCCTTGTATGATTCAATGGAGTATAAGGAAGGAAATCTAAATTGAAAAGCAGAATCACCAAGCCAAATATCTTTCCAGAACAATACATTATGCCCATTACCAATCTAATCGTGAAGAGATCACCAAAGTCAAAACCAAGCTTACTGAGATCAAAGTTGATCTTGGTAATATTCTGCCATACGCCTGATACTCCGCCACCAGACATGATGTGCATTGGTTTGGAACGGAGTTTATGAATGGCGCATATCACCTCTTTCCATATATTGTTTTTGTTGTCCTTGAGCTTCCACCACCACTTAATCAATAGGGTGTAATTTTGGGCTTTTAATGACCCAACTCCAAGCCCACCCCTCTCTTTCGAAGCTAAAACAGTTGACCAAGCAACCCAACTGATTTTTTTCTCATTACCATGACCGCCCCACAGAAAACGTCTTCTAATTTGTTCAAGCCTGTCAATCACACACTTAGGCGCATTAAACAATGAAAAATAATATAAAGGCAGACTACTTAGAACCGACTTGATCAAAGTCAGTCTACCCCCAAAGGAAAGATGTTTAGCTTTCCAACTAGATAACTTGGAATTAAAACAATCAATGACCGGAGCCCAGTGCTTCTTGAGGTTCATGTTTGCACCAACGGGCACACCTAAATAATTGAACGGGATCACTCCAGTAACACATCCAAGTGACGTAGCCCAATTAGCAACTTGATAGGAGTCCACACCAACCCGAAAGACTTGGGATTTATGGAAGTTGACTTGCAAACCAGAGGATGCATGAAAACATCTGAAAATTCTTGAGAGATTATCCATGTTACTCCTGACTACTTCACCCACGAATATCACATCATCCACATAAAATAAATGTGATAAAGACGGACCATTCCATCCAATTTTTTTACCCAAATATCTCCCTTTTTCGCATGCTGTAAGCATCGCTACATTTAAACCTTCCATGGCAATGATAAATAAAAAGGGAGAAAGCGAATCACCTTGCCTTACCCCTTTTGATATTTTAAATTCCTTTGTTGAGGAACCATTGATTAATACTGAAGCATAAGAAGATGAAAGACAACCCAACATCCAATTCCTCCATTTCATACCAAAATTCATTTGAGCCATCACCGAATCTAGAAATATCCAGTTAATAGAACCAAACACTTTTTCAAAATCCACTTTGAACATAAACATTTTTTCTTTAGCTTTTTTCACCCATGAACATAATTCATTAATAACAAGAGGGCCCTCCAAAATGTTCCGGCCATTTATGTAAGCCGATTAAACATTACCCACAACACTTTTTAGACGAAAGGAGAGAGCTTTAGCAATTATCTTATATATAAGAGATATGGGACGATAATCACCAAGATTAAGTGGATCTTTGATTTTAGGGAGTAAGGAGATAAACGAAGAATTACAACCTTTGGGAGATTTCCCCAGTAACCTCAAAGTGCCTAACAAAGTGCATGATGTCGTCGATAAGAACTTCATAATGGGCCTTTAAGAATTTGAAAGTTAATCCATCCGGCCCAGGAGCTTTCTCCCCTCCACAAGCCCAAATCACAGCTTTAATCTCATTTACAGAGAATTCTCCTTCAATAGAGTCGCGCAAGGAATCGGGAAGCTTGCAAAATCGAGAATTAATAAACAATGGACGAATTGGCCACTTCTCATGAAATTTCAAAGAGAAAATTCCTAAGGCCTCCTCTTTAATGCATTTTGGAACCGTCGTCCATGTAGCATTTATAGTTAATCCATGAATATGATTTTTCCCATTCTTTATTTTGAGAGAACCATGAAAAAAGGATGTATTTTCATCACCATCGAGCAACCATTTAATGTGAGATTTCTGCTTCAAATCCATTTTTTGTATATGTGCAAAGTTAGCCTGTTTGACCTTGCCATCCCTTAATTCCTTAATTTCATCATCCAATAAAGGTCTTTCTTCAACAATCCTATCAAGATCCTGTAATCGAATGCAAAGATTCTTGAAATCTTTGTATTCATTTACACACTCAATCGACCACCACTTCTTTATCTCCTTCTTCAGATGCTTTAATTTAGCTGCAAGAAATAAATCCGGGGGGCCGAAACCATGAAAAGAAGCACAAGCCAAATTGACCATTTCTGAGAAACCTTCACACCAAAGCCATGAGTTGAAGAACCTAAACGGAGTATGGCCAAAGTCCACAGCCTTATTACAGAGAGTAATGGGAGAATGATCAGAATACTCCCTAGTTAAAGCCGTTACCATAGAATTAGGTTGAATGGCCATAAAATTCGAACACACCAAGAATCGATCAAGTTTACTCAGTTTACTACAATCCGGGCTTAAATATGTGAAACGCCTACCCCCCATTCTGAATTCCTCCAAACCCAGCGACATAATAAACTCATTAAAATCCTTTGATGAAGCATGACAAAACTGAGAATTAATGTGTTCATCAGACCTTCTAACAACATTAAAATCACCAAAGAAGACCCATATACCTTGATAAGAATTCTTCAGCAACGAAAGCTCGGATCACAGTTGTTTCTTCTCCACTATCAATTGCGGAGCATATACATTAACAAGAAAAGTAGAACCCACGAATCCTTTCCATTCACCACCCACCATTAAGAAGAACCGAGATTTCCTGTAAACATTTAGAGTAAACGTGTTTGAATTCCAAATGCTTAAAATTCCCCCTGACTTGCCATAAGAGTTAACGAATTCGCAATCAAACTCCCTATTTCCCCAACACCCCAAAACATCTATATTAATAAAAATCTGAGAACTGAGTTTCTTGTAGACCAATGAAATCTATATTGTGAGTGTACTTAAGCTTCCTGATCCAATCAATTTTGTGAGATTCACCCACACCCCTCACATTTAAAGATAGAATATTCATTGCTGAACAGTTTGAGCACCATCGCCAACAAGTATTTCGCATAATACAGGGTCATTTTCAGAGATCAAAAATCCCACATCAACCCCTAATTCCACTGTCTTCACAATTTCTAGAGTTGATGAACTAGACCCATCATCTGAAGAAGTCAGAACCACATCCGAATTAATGTTTCTGTTCAAATCAATGGAAGGTTCAGGAACGACTGAAGAAAACCCTGAAGAATCAGATGGGCCATTAATTTGAAAATGCCTAATTGGGGAAAATCGCCTCCTTTTCTTGGACTTGGATCCATTGGATGGGCCAGTAAAATTAAGCTGACTAGTAGGCCTAATGGGAGCGGAGGCACAAACAGGCCCATAATTAAAACTCATCCCCTCAACATTCTGCAGGCCCCAAGGAATGTGAATAGTTGGAGCAAACTTAATCACTATATGGATGTTTTCAACGCCGCTAGATGACTCTTCGATTACAGTTCCACTTGCAGCAGGAATGTTGGATGCATTGATTACAGCCTCAGACACCTCATCAGTCGGAAGAGTGACATCATCAATCGGACAATAGTTCTCCATTTTTTCATCCGGTGCGTCTTCTCTAAACTCCCCTTCCTCCCACTCGTTTTTATCCCAACTCTCCGAGATTCCATCACAATCTTCATCTTCTTCATCTAGTTTTTCCTCAAAATTCATATCCTCCACCCCTTGAATATCATCGATACCCCAGACACCATCGTCTCCAAATGGTTTTAGCCAAAATTCTTTTTCAATGATACCAATGGTGAAACTTTTGTCATTACCATATTCTACAACCAACACAAGATGACAAGTCTGTTTTCCAAATGTCCTCCTCCACCAACATAACCTTGCCGAAATTACTCAAAATCTTGGTGATGTTGTCAACCGAACGAAATTGCATTGGAAGACCTACAATTTCAACATCTGTTGCCCTTTGATATTTTAAATCCATTGTATGATCATCCTTCTTAAGCCAATTAAACCATCTACTCCATCAATCCTTATTTTTTAACAGCCCCAATGCGTAAGATATTTCGTCAAACCCAATCAAGACATATAAACCACCATAAAAGAAAACCTTTCCAAAATTGATACCACCATCTTTAAATAAATTGGGAAGAGCCTTCAAAATTCTGGAATCATGTACTTCGCCAATTAAAAACATATTAGAAAGCATTCTGTCTAGTTCTTGAGAAGGATTCAATTTAATGCGCACATTATTTCCACCAGAAACAATGTTAGTGAAACTTCTCTGACCCCGAAAACCCCATGCAGAACTTGGTGCCATGGAGGAAGGAGGAGGAGGCATAGGATTGACAACATGCTTTTGTTCACCAAAGTTGAAATTGGATTTTCTCTGATATTTGGAGACATTAACTGTCAAAACCCTATTTCCCATGCAAACCTTACCAAAAGATTCTTCCAACTTCTTTACATCCACAACATTAGCGTATCGAATAAAACCAAAGTTGTATCCTCCTCTATCCTTTTTACGAGCCAAGTAAACATCAGCAAGATTACCAAAACCCTTGAATGTCCTCCTAAGATCTTCTGCTCCGCTTCCTTCCGGGATGTTACCCACAAAGAACGACACCAGATTTCCATCCCATTTATTCTGATTATTCCGATAATTTTTTCGGGCGATGAACGACCTTCCAATCCCCACAAGTAGAATGACGACCTTTCATATATAATAGTTTAAGTAATCTAGTTAAGACAAATTTCTGATGACCTAATTAAGACATTAATTAAGTATAATTAAGAGGGTTTGTTGTTTGTTGTGCATTAAACTTTACACTTTTTACTATTGTATGCAACATACTTTCATTTGTTCTATTGTATGTAGTGAACTTTTAATATGGTCTATTGTATGTATTATTTCTATATTCAAAAAAGGTAATACTCCTATTTTGGCTTTACCAAAAAAGGAAATCTTACATACAATAGACAATATTACAAGTTCAATACATACAATAGAAGTTTTCAAAGTTCGACGCATACAATAGTAAAAAATGTAAAGTTTAATAAATAACGGAATAATAAACCCTATAATTATTTAGGTATAATAGATTCGAGTTTGTAAGCTAATGGTGTACATATCACCACCTCGGACATCTGACCTCGGAAAGTAACCTGAGTCTGGAATAGGTCATCCGGAACGATAGTGTCTATCCGCGAGTTGAGCTTAGATCCGGGCTCAGACCTCGGAAAATGGTTTGAGTCCGGAATGTATCACCCGGCGAAGCAACATCCATTCCCGAGCCGAGCTTAGGTCTGATGTCCGACCACAGAAAGCGGGATCACTCCGCGTCCAAGAAACCGCACTAGTTCTGGGTATCACGAATAGACCGTCAACGCCGGAGTCGACCTCGTCATGACCACAGAATGCGTTCTCATCCAGTGCTCAACACTTATGCAAATCAGGGTGAATGTCTACTAGTCACGTTCCCTGAAGCTCACACATCTTGCATGAACCAACATTCCCTGACAAAGTACAAATTATGGATGTTATATGCAAGTACTATGTGCATGGCTAGCCCATTAACCTGGTCGGCTCACATGATTAGTCCACGTCAGCATGGGCGCAGAGGATATTCCCCGTGCACTCCAAGCCCAACACCCATACTTCTGGAACCTTTTAGAAGCTAGGATTTGGCTTTAAATACAAGTCTTAGGCTTCAATTTCAAACCAACACATCATAAACTTTCAGAGCAATTTCATCCATAATTGCTCTCTAAGAATCAGGTTCATCACCACCCTCGATTGACTTAGTCTCGATACTGGGTTTGCACGTTAATCGGAATGTAATAAGCTTGATTACCCATACATCATCATTATTGTACTCAAGTGTTTTTACACTTAAGCATAAACGTACTTGTACTTTTGGCATATATCATAACTTCTTTTAAAAGGTACTTATTTAAGGGTCTTTTGTTTAATACAACTACTATTTGTGATTCACCCATTTTAGGATTTACTGTTCTTTATTTAAAAAAAAATGTTAAAACGTAGTTTTGTAACATAGATCAATTAGCTCTCACTATAACACTTCACATGTTAATACATAAGTGAGAAAATATAGCTGATATATAGAATGGGATGAAAACTACGTTCTAACCAACCAAAAAATCTCCCTATAACATTTTTTTAATCAATTTATGCTAAGTTAGTCGCCCTTTTTATTTCATCAAGATAAACAAAACGTATTCTATCGTAACTCATGATTCCTACCAAGAAAAAAAATATTTAATTATGTATTTCCTACTCAGAGGCGGACCCAGAAAATATAATTACCGGTGTCATTAAAATTTTGAAGCTCCCTCGACTTGGTAGTTTATTAAGCTTATTTAAATATGAGAGCATCATCTAAATATGAGTGGTAGCACTCTTAAAAAATCAATAACTTTTCAGCAAAATTTACAGTAAGTCGATTTAATTGACTGGTGTCACGTGTCACCACTGACTATAACGTGGGTCCACCCCTGTTCCTACCGTTTTTGTACCTTAAATTGAAAATTAATATTATTCTTTGAGTCTAATCAACTTCATTATTAAAAAAATTTATGAATAGTTAATAGATCATCATATATATATAAATAAAGAAATATTGTCATTTCTAATAAAATATATACCACAAGTTAACATAATAACCTATTTACGTAATTACGTCACAATATGTGGATTATTTTTCATGCCGTTGATGTCACACTCACTTTTAGTTAATATCGAATAAGGTGACAGTATGAAGTTCATACTATGAACGCACTTACATAAATTGCCTATAATTATGATAATTCTATAATGGCTTGATTATCTCTTAATGTACGTATGCTTCTTTTAATTCTTATTACTACGATTGGTAAAAAAAGACATACAAAATCTGATTTCTAACGCAATCTAACCAAAGTGACCGAATCTAACTAAAATTGACATGCATTATTAATTAAGGTTAACAATCACAAATTAATATTTGTTCAATTTCATTTAAGACTTGTTGTAAAAAGTGTGTTAAAATTAATGATTTATATTAAAACGTAGAATGAGTAATTAAACATACTATTCGCTAAACAGCTTCAACAATCGACAACAAAATTATTATAGATATAAAGATATTTTATAAAATAAAATTACAACTTATCTTAACTACTCCTTTCTGATTTCTCCAAACCAAAATAGAGTAATAACAGCTCGATACATATCGTCAAGTCATAAAACGAAGATACAAATACTTGTGTACTTAAATTGCTACAATTGGAAAGATAAGATAAGTTGGATTATATATACATATGGCCTTATCATGGGACCCGAATTTGTTATATAACTCATTCGGATCTCATGAATTTAGTACGTTATATAAAAGAGGAAACAAATCTACAGTTGTATTGAGAAAGAGTCGATTACAACATGGGATCCATTGGATTTCAAGTTCAAAGCCAATTTAATAAGAAAACAAATGTAACATATGAAATAATAAAAAGGGAAATGAATAATAATTATCATGATATTTTGGGTTAGCTGAGAAAAAATTAAATGTAGTTATATTGATATTTTGGGTTACAGGTGCGGTTCGGTTCAATGGATTGAATCATATAATAAATCATGTATTATTAATTTACTAAAATACATAAAAAAATAATGAAAAATAGTCTTTTCAAGTAAGTCTAGCAGTTTAATTTTATTTTTACTCAAAACGATACTCGGTATTACAAATAAAGTTTAGAATTATATTAAAAAAAATATACCAAAACCAATTTTTTCTAATTTCATTTTGTTGGTTCAACCTGGTTGAACCGGAAAACCTATTGGTTCACACCGCTTTAAAGATCAAAATACTACCAGTTTAAAATGAACCATTAAGCACTCCATTTGCAGTTTGACAGGTAAAACCAACAGATTTTGTGCTTGTGTATTCCACATTCTCGATCATATGAGGGGCATTGAATTACAATTCTTTATTGTATATACTAAGTACGAAAAGGGTCATGCTAAGCACGCCCCATTGTATAATACATTCGAGATAATATGTATAACGAATATATCAATTATTTACTTAGAAAATTTTATTAAATCTTTATCTACAAATGCTTCTTGTAATACCTTTAACATGTATCTTTGGGTTAATTTATACATAATGGAGAAACACATAGTAACAATAAAATAAGAACAAAAAAAAATATCAGATGGTATAAATGTTTTTATATCCAAAGACATGAGATGTTTATATATATATATATATATATATATATATATATATATATATATAGGGGAGGGATCAAGAGGGGAGCAATTTTTTTGGGGGAAGTAGGGAAGTGTAATATTCATCACGAAGCATCTTAAATTCGCTAATACAAATATCAAAGATAGAATTAATTTTACTCATATATAGTAATCAAAATCGATTCTATAAGTAATATATTAACATATGAAGGTCAATTTTAAGTCATAACATTAGTTTATGAATAATTATTTAATAAAACGTTAATATTCATCGTGGTGAATATTAACTTAACATTCATCTCACGATGAATGTTAAAAAGTAATATTAATTTTAGTTTAACGTGATGAAAGTTAAGTTAACATTCACCACGACGAATATTAATGATTTGGGATATAAAATTCATCAAATGATGTTATAGCATACAAAAAGAATTTATCATGGAAGCTTAACATTCATAACATCCATTCTGATTAACATTTATTAAATATCACTTTTGAATTTTCGACAAATGTATTAACGAAGTTAAGATGCATCGTAGTGAATATTACATTTCCCTCCTTCCCCCAAAAAAGCATTTCCCCTGGATCCTCCCACTATATATATATATATATATATATATATAAAGAAATAAATACGATAATATATAGTTATGTAGATTAGAAAAGATAAGTAACATTAAATTTCATAGGACACATGAAATCTTATATATCAATGATGTATATTCCAAAATATAATTGTTTGTTTTATATAAAGTTACGGCCTACGATTAAGATAAGAATCAAAAGAGTTCAAAAGTGTTTTTGAGATTGTATTATTAAGGTTAATATTAAGATATATATTACTACGTATTATCTACCTTAAGTTTATACTATATAAAAAAGCTTAAGATAATACATCTTAAAATCAAGAGTACACAACTAAGGATAACTGACTTTCTGACGGCTATCACCGATCGGTAAAAGAAATTATAACTAATGGTACATGATTTCATAAGAATATCATGTTTTCCAAATGGGTAACTTATGTATGATATATAGTTATTTTTGAAGTTTAAGATCTTAAAATATACTAGTGTTAATCTTAATTCTAAACTATAAAAAGGGTATTAAGAATAATTATAAAAACATATGTATAACATTATGTATCCCAAAATTAAAAGAAAGGGTTTTATTTTCTTAAGTTTTAGATTAAAATAGTTAATTATTAGTGTTAGTAGTAATTAGTTTGAGATAAAATACAAAAAGGTGATTAAAATTAGGGTGTGGTTCAGAGGGGATGCTTCATTTAGAGGAGCATGAAAAGCATGTTTGATCTTGACCATCCATTAGCTTTCAACGGTCAAGATCACAACAAATCAAAAGGACAAGCCTGCAATTAAGTTTGGTCAAGGGACTAGTTTTGAAAAAAAAATTGACACCATCAATCACACTCGGTCAGTACGGTCATCTATGTCATTTATTCATTCAAACCTTTCTCTCTCTACTCAAACACACAAATTAAAAGATAGAACCTGCAAAACACACACACTCTCACCTAAAAAACACACACTACTAAAAACAATCGTTGTTTCAATCAATGAAATCACCCTAAAATGGACACCGATTCACTTTCGTTTTGTAAAAAAAGCATGTTGAAATCACTTGTACCTAAAACCTTTCTCTGCTATAAAAGATTATGCGCTAAAATTTTCAAAAAAAGACGTCACTCGTAAGTTTTTCGATCTCAACCACCGATCTACAATTATCAATGGCATTATGTTTATATTAATTTTAATATTTTTATTTTGTTGATGATTAGTTGAATTGAAGAAACAGATCTCTTGCTCGCTTCAATTATTGAATAAAATCGAGAATCATGTAGTCTTCAAGGTAATTTTTTGTTTGTTAAATTTTAGCTTGTGATGATAGAAATTAGAGATTTTTATTTGTGATTTGTTTTGTTTAAGGATTAGGAATTTGATACATTGTGTTGTATGATTGATGGAATTTGAAATTTGGGATTATAATCATGATATGAATTTTAAGATATTGATTTATACGGTTATACCATATCTGTTTCTTCCATTAGTT
This sequence comes from Pseudognaphalium luteoalbum, assembly GCA_963422505.1. NCBI lineage: Eukaryota > Viridiplantae > Streptophyta > Magnoliopsida > Asterales > Asteraceae > Pseudognaphalium > Pseudognaphalium luteoalbum. The sequence continues at coordinate 2,394,976 of OY730194.1, forward strand.
TTGTCATTTTATACATTGATATGTCAAGTCTAGTCACCTGACTTACTGTAAACAAAGATTTTTCTTTTGAGGAAGTCAGCGGTTAGGATACACATATCACACTAGCTGACTATGCACCTAAATTGGAACTCAATCGTTACTTATATGTGCACCTACACTACTTGTGTTTAACATGGTTGTGCACTTACCTAAATTGGAACTCAATCGCTACTGCATTTAATGGGTTTTAGTAAATTTTATGTGTATATACAACTTAATTGTGTGTACTTGAAATGAAAACATTAATATTATTATCTAACTGTATTTTGTATGATTTTAAAGTATTTTATTTAATTTTATTTGATTTAAAAAAACATTTTAACGCGTTTATGAAGCTTTATTTTATACTTAAATTGAAATTATTACGATTACTTTTTAGTGCACTTTCCTAAAATTTCTAGTATGACATCATGTTTGTAGTTCATAATAGATGAATCAATGAAAGAGAGTGCTTATAAGAAGTCAACCAAAATGAAAAGCATGAAGTTTGAAGTTGAGAAGAAAAGAGCACCTACAAAAGGAAGAAAAACTGTAAAAAGAGTTTAGTTCGGTAAAATGTTCGATCTAGAGACTTGTCGATTAATTTTAGAATATTGGCAAGTATAAATATTTGTGAAATGCTATATCAGTGTTGAATTTGTGAAATGGATTTAATGTAAGTTTGTTATGGTGTTTTTTTCATGTTTCCTGCATGTTGTAATGTTACTCATTCTTAAGTTACTGCATTTTAACTAGATCGAGATCTAGATCTAAACAATAGATTTGAAAATAACATCTCAAAATTTTTTTTTTACTGTTTTATATTTCTTCCACTGCATTTAACATTTCTTGTACTACATTTTACGTTATTGCAGTTCATGTAAATTATGATACAACTTGTTTACTGCATCTTTTATATTGTTATTGCATTTTATGTTAAAAGTAGTTGCAAAGCTTGATTTTCTACTTGAAATCAAAAAGTTACTTATACAGAAATCAAAGTTTTGCCACTACCACGGTTTTGAAGAAAAACACCCTTCTGCTTGTGACCTTTTAGACTCAGATATAAAGATATTGGATATCAAATGGGCAACAGAAAATTAACTATTATGATTGTGGTGTCTTTGTCATGAAACATATGGAAGCCTACTATGGCAATTTGAAGTTGAAGGTGAAGCGCAACAGAGACAATTGAATGATCTGAGAAAAAAATATGTTGATAGTATTGTCTGATTATAACACTATAGTCAATCATACTCGTGAAAAGGTAAAGCAATATGATATGGCTGATAAATGTGAAATGTTAAAGAATGAAAAGGCTGCAGAAGGTAGAATCCGAAAACGTATTACAAAAACATTGGGCCATTGAACATATTTGGAAGTTTTTTGCGTTTTTTTTTTAAATCTGGCTAGTGCATGTACGAGTATTTGAATGAAACTATTGTCGGTTGTCATGAACAAATGTTAGATGGAAAACGAAATATTTTAGTATGCTTTGGTACTGATACTCGGTTATTTATAGTAGTTTGACTTTGTTGTTTATAATGATTGGTCAAATAACTTGGGTAGTAATTCCTGATTGTTTTTGTAAGGTTGTTTTCATACTTTCACATGATCCTTCAAACTTGATTAGTACTTTTTGTCTGATTACTTGATCAAAATATGGTTATGAATAGATTCTGGGATTACTGAGGATATTGTTTAGTTTGTTTTAAACATCAAACCTTGCAATGGGAACATTAAATTTATAGTAGACGTCCATATTATAATTAAGCTTTTATGATATCCCAACGCGCTTTTAAGCCTTTTAGAAGTGGTTGTATAAAAACAAAATAAGTAGCCTACGATTATGAAAATCATTTGCAACGTCTAAAAGCAAAAAAACAAACACCCTATCTACATTGAAATAATTATTCACATTACTAGTAACAATTTAACATATGATTAACTTAAAAGTGGTAATTTTTTCTTATATTAAATATATTGTTGTAATGATCAACAACTATTGCAAAAAGGTTAAGCAATCAGTAAAATGCACTACCATAAACGTAAAATGCACTACCATAAACAAACACCCTATTGCAAAACCTCGGTTATTTATAGTAGTTTGACTTTGTTGTTTATAATGATTGGTCAAATAACTTGGGTAGTAATTCCTGATTGTTTTTGTAAGGTTGTTTTCATACTTTCACATGATCCTTCAAACTTGATTAGTACTTTTTGTCTGATTACTTGATCAAAATATGGTTATGAATAGATTCTGGGATTACTGAGGATATTGTTTAGTTTGTTTTAAACATCAAACCTTGCAATGGGAACATTAAATTTATAGTAGACGTCCATATTATAATTAAGCTTTTATGATATCCCAACGCGCTTTTAAGCCTTTTAGAAGTGGTTGTATAAAAACAAAATAAGTAGCCTACGATTATGAAAATCATTTGCAACGTCTAAAAGCAAAAAAACAAACACCCTATCTACATTGAAATAATTATTCACATTACTAGTAACAATTTAACATATGATTAACTTAAAAGTGGTAATTTTTTCTTATATTAAATATATTGTTGTAATGATCAACAACTATTGCAAAAAGGTTAAGCAATCAGTAAAATGCACTACCATAAACGTAAAATGCAGTAAATTTTCGATATCTACTTTTTAAGATTAGTTTTTCACCACCTTAAACATAAAATGCAGTAACATAATTGTAGAATGCGGTGAATTTTTTTTTTTTTGTATCTATTTTTCATATCAGTTTTACATGAGCTTAAAAAATGTAAAATGCAGTAATTTAAAGGTAACATGCAGTAAGATAAACGTAAAATGCAGTAAGTTTTTTATATCTACTTTTAAGATCAGTTTTTCACCACCTTAAACATAAAATGCAGTAACATAAACGTAGAATGCAGTTAATTTTTTTTTATCTATTTTTCATATCAGTTTTACATGAGCTTAAAAAATGTAAAATGCAGTAAGTTGTGAGTCCCTAATCACTATTATGTTAGTGATTGTGAATCGTTAACAGTGAGTTAATTGTAGAAGGGGGGTTGAATACAATTAAAAACTTTTCTTTGTTATAGTGTTATCTTGTTTAGCAAGTTTTTAACCGTATTAAAGTAACAGCAATATGAACACAAATATATATATAAGATAAGTAGTTCAGTTGCTGATGCAATTGTAGCTGAAAGATAAATTCTTTTATTACTAAAATTTATCTCTTGTTGATTGTGGAATAGATTAGCCAAAGCTAATCCAAAACAAACAATACAGCTATTACAAAGGAGATGAACAGTAGTAGACAAACACGCTAACTGCTCACTCGCTGAGGTAAGCTAGTAGTGAACAAACACGCTACTAGTTTACTTACTGGTGTTACTTGTATCTTAGACAAACTAGTCACTGACAAACAAGTGACAATACAAGTAATCGACACAAAATGAAGTACAACATACTACGCTATATATAGACGCTGAAATCCTTAATTTCTGGATCTGAAGGACACGTGTCGCTGCTTGATTGGAGAGGTAGTTGAGATGTGATACATCATGGCACGACATTCAGTCTTGGGAAATATCACCTTGTACCATAGACCAATCAAATGCTTCCACGTTACTCTTTTCAAGTTTCGAGGAACACGTGCTGCACCGTAATAACGCCGAATGTCAACTTCTTATTTAATGCGGCATTTAATGATGCATTCACTGATAGAAACACAATTCTCCTCATTCTCGATGCGAGCTAACATGCTCTAAAGAATGACTTGAACAGCTAATCTTCAGTGACTTCTTTTATTCAACAGAAGAGAGAACTCAAGAAGACTTGGAGACTCTCGTTGATAGATGAGTATCAGCAACACACATAGTTGAGTTTTTTATCTTGATAAGATCTTCATCTACTGGTTTAACATATGATCAGCGACTTAGAGACCTTCAGCAACAGGAGCTTGACTTGAATCATTTTCTTCATGGAGCATTATAGAGAAGATCAGAGACTGTGAATAGATAGCATGATCAGTGACTTCACTTATCAGCGATCAGTGACTTCACTTATCTGCGAACAGTGACTTCAACAATCTCCTACAAAATCTCCCCCTTAATCTTTGAGATCAGTGACCACTTGAGTTCAGCGATCAGTGACTCAACAATCTCCCCCTAAATGGTTTAAGTCAAAGCTCCCTTAGACAAACTAGTTGCAGGAAAGCTTTAGTCTCTGAAGATAAGTTGGTTGCACAGAGACTTGTACTTGTAAATTTTTGTTGTTGAAAAGATTTGAGTCTCTGATAGTAGGTAGGTTGCCCAGTGACTTGTACTTGTAGATTTTCTGTGTCAAGCCTCATATATATCATTGAATAAATATTTACAGAAGCTAACTATTAAAAAATATCTAAATTATTTATCTCTCCACATCTCCTCCTCTTTCACTATACCAAGCTCAGCTTCAAGTTCATACTTGTCTTTGGAGGGCAGGTATCTGAATTTTCTGGCCAAGGCTTCATCGAGAATAGCTTTTATGATCTTTGAATCTGTTGGAAGCATGCTAGCTGACCTGATTAGGTGTATGAGTTGTTCTTGATCAACCTTCTCAAGTTCAGCTTCTCTCTGAAACCTAAGGGCACCATTTAGGTCCCTATATACCAGACCCTTCTCCCCCTCAGTGACTTCATGTCCTTCAAGCTTTGGCACACCAGCAGGAATAGATAGATTTAGCCTTGAAGTGTTGGGGATTCGATAGATGTTGCTTGTGCCTGACCTATACCTTGGGCTTGGTGGCTGAACAATCTCTTCACCAAATGTGACAGTATCTTCTGGTCTGAGAAGTTGCAGTGACACCATTTTTTGATATAGTCTATCAATCTCTTTCAGGACATCAGCTTTAGCTGCACTTGTTGAGTGGCTGATAGCAAGCCTGATCTCATTCCATTCTTCTCTATGCAGCTTGCATACTTGATCAAGTAGCATGGCTTGAGTCTCTGAACCTCTTTGAATAAGCAGTTGAGGTTGAGATTGATTCTTAGACTTCTTCAGTTTAACCTTGGTAATAGGTGCAGGGTTTGATCTCCCTGTCATTCTGGCAGCAAACCTTTTTCTATTAATTTCATCCCATTTCCTATCCACTGCTGTTCTGACAGCTCCCCCTTTCTTTTTAGAGCTCTTGCTAGCTGATGTTTTCAGTTTATGTTGCGCTAGCTCACTCTCTTCTATCTCAGCAAGTACCCTGGCAATTGTAGCATCAGACTCTTCTTGATCTTTCTTTTGTTTAAGAAGTCTGGCCCTTTCATTAGCATCTTTGGAGCTCAATTCCAGTAGGTATGCTCTGTCAGCATCTGATTGCTCTTTCAGCAACCTTTTCCTTTCTTGTTCTTCTCTTAACTCAGCCTGAAAGGTTATTTGCATTATCATCTCATGCTCCCTGTCCTGTCTTGCCTTTATCTTTCTGGCAACTCTCTGTTCTTTTGTTTCATCAGGACAAGGGGTATCTGAGGCTGAGTCAGAGGAAAGGCATGCTGTAGGGGAGGTATCTGAAGTGGTTGTGTTGGAGGGAGTTGCTGTGGAGATTGGTATTATTGTTGCTGGGGTAGGTGTAGTTATTTGGGTTGTTTGGGTTGCTGTGGGTGAGGGTAGGTTTTGGGTTGCTGGTGGAGATGAAGGTACAGCTACCTCAGATATGACAATATGTAATTGAGGATCACTGACCTGTTGTTTCTTTGATGGAGGAGTAGATGCAGGAGAGGTGTCACTGGTCCTTTTTCTCTTTATGACAGATGATATGGGTTGTTGATCCTCCATATTTACATCATCTTCATCTTCTGAACCCTGACCATTTCCATGACCACCTCCCTGGCCATCATCATTGTTATCATCATCATTATCATCAGCATCATGCATGATGGTATCATCTTCCTCATCATCAGATACATCATCTACCACTTCCCTATTCATCCATTCCCAGCGAGCCAATTCATAGCTCACTGAGGTACCCTCTAACCTAGCAGCATCATCCACTGCCCATTGTTGCACCAGCCCATTGTAGTTCCTGAGCTCTTCAGCACTGAACTCAGGAAAGCTCTCAGTGATATCCACCATATCAGTGGCTATCTCCATATCTACCCAATACAGTTCAGCAACTGCAAGGGCCTCCAATTCAGGTTGCTCAGCGATCGGACGAAGTGCATAAGTATTGAGCACAATGTCCCTGTGAGCTTTGTTTGATAGCGGATCAATCATCTAATGGGAGAGTTGGATGTGGGTGGAGGAATGGGTTGGGTGTCCTCTGAGGTGTCCATGGGCATGATTTCCTCATCATCAGCTTGTGATTTAGCTGGTGGTTCATTGGAAATAGAAGTAGCGACCTGTATCTCACCATGGGTCAGTGGTGAGACATTGACAGCCGGTGCAGTGATAGATGAGAGGTGGCCCGGGTCTGTAGCCAGTGGTGTGACATCAGCTATGAGTGTGTTATCACCCACTGATGTCACTTGCCCTTTTAATGAAATGTCACCCTTTTGTGAGGATGACAAGTGGCTTGGTTGACTCAATCTGAGGGTGTGGGGTGCACCCGAATCACTGCTAACAGTGATTTGATCCACTACAGCTGTCTGTAGTTGTCCCTTTTTAGAGTCACTGGACTTTCGGGAGTCCAGTGAAGCAGGTAAAGTTGAGGGTTCAGTAGTGGTGCCCTCAGTAACTGAATGTACAGTCACTGATTCACCACTGGCATCCGTAGATGTCTTCTTTTTGCTATGTCCCTGATCCTTTAATGTCAGGGACCCTAATTTGGATTTTTTCTTGGGAGCAGTTGGTGGTTTCTTGATTGGTGGTTGACCAACAGTAGTCACTGGGGGTGTGGTCAGTGACGTGGTCGATGGGGGGGCAGCAACTGACATTTGTACAGAAGTTACAGGCTGGGGTGCAAGGATCCCCAGGTGTTTCATAAAAGCGGGCAACACCGCAGTCGCTGGTTTAGCGAAAATTTGAGATCCTACCAGAGTGGGCTCAAATCCCTGAAAAGATACCCTATCATAGGCAGCAAACTGATCCCTAAAGATCAGTGAGAGATACCTAGGGTAAGGTACATATTTTACCCTGGCAGGCTCAGCGACTTTGGTGATCAGTTCGTTAAAGATCACACTTGCATAGTCAACTCGTAGAGAGTTGACCAGTGACCAACTGATCTGGGCCTCCAGGGAGCTGAATTGATCATAGCTCCCTAATTTTGTACCCAAAGATTGGATAAAGTTTGTAAAAAGAGCATTCCAAACACCATCCATTTTCGTTTTGTGGACCGTAGAATACTTACGGTTGCCACTGCCATCGACTGAGTATTTACACTCAATCTCAGTAAGACCGACGAGGCCTTGTTTGGCAACGTCGCTCTCTGGCAGCGACTCGTACGACTCATAGGTCGGCAGTTGTAAAATGGAGCGGATGGTGTTGGCGGTTATGGTGATGGGTTGGGTACCATTGTCTATAAAACCCTGGAGTTGGGAAACACCAGAGACGACAGAGTGAGTGCAAGTATACCAGAACTCACTGAGCTATTCTGGGTTCATTTCCCCAGGAGACAAGGTAAGAGCAGGGAGGATAAAGTGATTTTTCAGAAAACTTATCACCTCCGCATACTCAGGTTTAGGGCAAGAGACATTTCCCAAATAGTTTGATTTGGGAACTGTAATAACAAGCGTCTCACTGACCGCAGAGGCTCGAAGAGCTTTAATCTCTAGGGTCGGTGTGTAAGCATTGTTGAAAAATTTAGTTCTTGCCATTTTTAATAAATGAAAGTAAAAGATGTAAAAGTTAGATATTTGCAGAGAAAATGAAGAAAATGAAGTTTGAAAAATTAGAAAGCGTAAAGAATGAAAAGGTAAGGGTTTCGCTGCTTATATACGGTTACTGATGTGAAAAATGTGTGGTCAAAACGAGTATGTACGTGGTCAAAAAGTAAAAAAAAAAAATTGGTTGGTGGTAGGGGAGTAGGGTGATGATGGTGATAAGTGGTAACATTAAATGGTGATGGGAGTGGTGCGCCGGAAAGTTATACGAGGTGTCAGAAAAAGTGTACCTTTTCGAGTTCCCATGAGATATTTTAATAAGGCATTTATTAAGAATATAAATCGTTAAAAATTAAATACAAAATGTATTAATTGTAAGGAATATATGTCGAAATAAATGTTGTATTAAATAATAACAAAACTTTCGCTGATACATTATGTCTTAGCGAGATGAAAATAAATTATATCTTAAAATAAAATAAATATTATGTTTCATATTTCATGTCGCTGATCAAATTACAACTTAGAATACTAATCTAATCAGCTAGTCAAGTTTGTGAAGCATAAGATATATTTTATTTATATGATATATAGAAATTTCATGTGCGGTTACAAAGTATATAATTTATTGATCATCACTATGCTAACTTATTGTTCTTGCTGATTACATCAGTGAGAATAATAGTTCAGCGAGTTAAAAGTATAAACTATATATTCTGTAACTACCTTTTATTAAACAAACAGGTTTTAATCATTTAGGTTCAGCATGCCCAACTCGCTGATGAGAAAGGTGAATCTTTTCTCATATAAAGGTTTTGTAAATATGTCAGCGAGTTGGTAGTCAGTTGGAATGAAATGCAATTCAATATCACCTTTCATGACGTGGTCCCTGATGAAGTGATATCAGACATCAATATGCTTTGTCCTTGAGTGCATCACAGGATTATTTGCTATGGCAATAGCACTTTGACTGTCACAATAAATTGGAACATTGCCAAAGTCAAAACCATAGTCAGCGAGCTGATTCCTCATCCACAGAATTTGAGCAGTGCAAGCTCCAGCAGCGACATATTCAGCCTCAACAGTAGAAGTTGAGACAGAATTTTGTTTCTTGCTTGACCAGCTTACAAGCTTTTCTCCAAGAAACTGACAGCTACCAGAGGTACTCTTTCTATCCATTTTGCATCCAGCATGATCAGAATCTGAATATCCCTTCAGTGAGAAATCTGAACCAGATGGGTACCAGAGACCAAGATTTGGTGTACCCTTCAGATATCTGAATATTCTTTTGACAACGAGCAAATGGGATTCCTTTGGATCAGCTTGATATCTAGCACATAGACAAGTAGAAAACATAATGTCTGGTCTACTAGCAGTTAAATATAGTAGTGACCCGATCATTCCTCTGTAAGCAGTGATGTTTACAGATTTACCATCAGGATCAGCATGTAATTTTACTACAGATGACATTGGTGTAGCAAGGGATGAGCAGTTGGTGAATTCAAATTTCTTTAGTAAATCTTTAACATATTTTCCTTGATTTATAAAAATACCAGTCTTGGTTTGTTTTATTTGCAGACCAAGGAAAAATGTTAGTTCACCCATCATGCTCATTTCATAACTTTTAGTCATGAGGTCACTGAATTCCTTGCGTAAGTCATTGTTAGTAGACCCAAAAATAATATTATCAACATAAATTTGGACCAATATAACATCTCTCTTATCCTTTTTAATAAAAAGTGTGCTGTCAATTTTACCTCTGACATACCCACAGTTAGTTAAGAAGGTAGAGAGAGTGTCATACCAAGCTCTAGGAGCTTGTTTTAGTCCATATAAAGCTTTTTCCAGCTTATAGACATAACCTGGATGCTTGGGATCAGTGAATACAGGTGGTTGCTTCACATATACTTCTTCCTGCAGCTTTCCATTCAAGAAGGCACTTTTCACATCCATTTGATATACCTTGAACTTCTTGTGAGCTGCATATGCTAAGAACAACCTGATTGCTTCAATCCTAGCAACTGGTGCAAAGGTTTCATCGTAATCAATTCCTTCTTGCTGACAGTAACCTTGTGCAACTAGTCTAGCCTTATTCCTTATTACAACACCATCAGCATCCATCTTGTTTCTGAATACCCATCTTGTTCCAATCACAGATTTCCCAGCTACTTGAGGTACTAACTTCCACACTTTATTCCTTTCAAACTGAGATAGCTCATCTTGCATGGCAGCTATCCAATGATGATCAGTGAGTGCCTCATCAATTTTCTTGGGCTCAATCAGTGACACAAAACTTACAAACAAACAAAAGTTAGCAGATGCTGATCTGGTCTGGACCTTGGATTGAGGATCACTAATAATCAATTGATTATCAATATGTCTAGTCCATTTAGTCACTCGCTGAGGTTCATCAGTGACTTGATTATTCAGAGATGATCCACCAGACACATTAGCATTAGATGCATGATTAATGTTTAAGCTTTGATTTGAACAGTGAGTGTTATTATTTTGATGCAGATGATGAGATGATGATGATGATGGGATATCAATAGGCAAAGATGAAGTTCCTGAATCATTCTTAGCTAAAGTAGAGCCAGAAGTATCTTCAGGGACATCATCTTCCCTTTCAGAATCTGATGGATGAACCTCATGCTTGTCATCACTGATTGTATTAAAAATAAGATTTTCATAGTCTTTTGGATCAGTGAGTGATTCATCATAAGATTCATCAAAGGTAACATCCATTGATTCTTCAATACATTCCCTTCTTTTATTATAAACTCTGAAAGCTTTTGAAATGATTGAGTAACCAACAAACATACCTTCATCAGCTTTGGGATCAAACTTTCCTAAGTGATCTCTTTTGTTTAAGACATAGCAGGTACTGCCAAAAACATAAAGAAAACTTATGTCAGGTTTTCTCCCCCTTAACACCTCATAGGCTGTCTTATCATGTCTCTTGACAATCAGAGACCTATTCTGAGTGTAGCAGGCAGTGTTAACAGCTTCAGCCTAGAAATGGGTCTTAAGACCAGCATCTATGAGCATTGACCTTGCTGATTCAATCAAGGTTCTATTTATCCTCTCTGCAACACCATTTTGTTGAGGTGTTCTTGGTGCAGAGAAGTTTTGAGAATACCTTTTAAATCACAGAAACTTTCAAGGTCAACATTTCTAAATTCAGTGCCATTATCACTTCTTAAATGTTTAACTGAATAATCATTTAAGTTTTCCATCTTTTTGATAAAGGATATGATTTCTTGTGTTGCATCACTTTTGGCTTTGAGGAAGAATACCCAAGTATATCTGAAATATTCATCCACAATTACCAAGCAATACCTTTTACCACCAAGACTGGGAGAACTCACTGGACCAAACAGATCCATATGCATCAGTTGAAAACATTCTGTCACTGAAGATGTTTGTTTGCTTTTGAAAGAAGAGCTGTGATGCTTTCCCTTCTCACACGCTGAACAAAGCTTGTCTTTGTCATAAGTAAGCCTTGGAAGACCATTTACCAAGTCATTCTTGCTGAGCTTGCTGATGGCCTTGAAGTTCAGGTGAGAAAGACGCTTATGCCATAACCATTTTTCTTCTGAAACGGTTCTGGAATAAAAGCATGTTCCTGATTGTGCTGAGTCCATATTGACTACATATGTATTTCCTTTCCTAAGCACCCAGGACAGCACTTCCATTCTTGTTGTAAACAACTCCAGCTTCATGATCAAATAGCACCTTATTTTTGACATCGCATAACTGACTGATGCTTAATAGGTTATGCTTCAGTCCTTCAACATAGGCCACCCTTTTAAACATGACATTACCATTGGTCAAGACCCCATACCCTCTGGTCTTACCAATGTTGTTATCAACAAAAACTACATCAGGACCTCTTTCATCCTGGTAGTCGCTGAGCAGGGACTTACATCCGGTCATATGTCTGGAACACCCACTGTCCAGATACCAGATTGTTTCTCTAAGAATGCCCTACATCAGGAGTAAAATGTTAGTTCAATTTATGAACCCATCCTGAGATGGGTTCATAGTGGACAAGCCTTGAACTTGGCTTCCACTGACCAGCAAGACATTTGACTCACTGCTGGTGGTTGGTTGGACACAAGCATGTACTGATGAACAATCTGTTGACACATGTTGTCTACTTCCACACTTATAGCATTTTTTATTTGTGGCTTTAGACTTCCTTTGCTCAGTATGCTGATTTGATTAAGATTTAAAAGAGTTCAGACTTACTATCTCAGTTTGTTTCTTTGACTCCAAGTCACTGATGACAAGATCATCAGTCATTGGGGTGTCAGAAGTGAGGTTGATGAATAACTTTTGATTAATAGGAGTAAAACTGATGGAAACTGGATTAGTTGTTGACTTATTTATACTCAAGTCTTTCAGTTCATCAATACTTGCAGCTATATCACAATTGTCAGTGACCAGCGAGCTTTTAACAAAGTGATTTGGTTTAGCCTCGCTGAGGACTGACATTGGCTCAAAAACGAAGTTTGAAAAGGATTGATCAGGCTTGAATATTTGATCAATGCTTGTGGCATCAGCCAGAGAAGCAGCTGTGTCATAATCACCTCCCAAAATAGCTTTCACTTGTTTTGGAATTTGATTATTGACACACTGATTTACATTTAATGCAGATTTGCACCATGACTTTATAACTTCATTGAGTTGAGAAAATTTGGTTTCAAAACTTATTTTCTCTTGAATGCACATTTGATTTGCATGTATTTGCGCATCAAGTTCAAGTTTTAGGTCTTTCATTTTCAACAAATTTTCTTCTTGAAGTTTAAGTTTTGATGTCAAGTCATTGATCATGCATTCTTGCCTTTTCTGAATATCATAAGCATTTGATAGATCAACTATCAAAGTCTCAAAGATATTCTCCTTTTCAGTCACTGAAGCTGATTTAAAGCAATGTACCTTGTAGAGAGTCTCTGGATCCCAGCCGGATGCTGAACATTTCTTGGTTACTTCCTTGATGTCTTCATGGAAGTCAGCATCATCAGCCATCAGGCAGTAATCTCGATCTAAACAAATCATAGCTTCTTCTTCATCAGATGATGAGGTTGAGTCAGAGTCGCTGAAAGATCCTTCTTCAGCGACGAATCCATTTCCCTTCTTCTTGCCAACTTTGGGCATAGGTTTCAGCTTCTTGTACTTTGACTTGTACTTGTTGTACTTGTCATTTCTGAAGTTGGGCCTTTGCTCAGGGAGAGGATTGACAGCTTTGGATCTACAGTCAGCTGCAAAGTGACCAGGTTTGCCACATTTGTAGCAGTCGCCTTTTGACTTTGGGATGTCGCTTGATGGTGCACCAGCAAATTTGTTGAACCTTGTATTCTTTCTGAAATTTGCAACCATCATGGCCATATCTCTTTCCAGCTTCTCTAGTCCTTCTTCATAGCTGACTTCAGACTGACTGTCAGCAGCACAACCTTGCTCATCTGCAATCAGTGACTTTGAACTCAACTTGGTGATCTTAACTTTCTGCTTTTGATCAGTCTCTTCAAGCTCAGCTACAAGGGTATTAGAAATCTTTTGACTGCCTAGTGTAGCACGAATGTGCTCACTTTGATCAGCCTGTTTCTCAGATTGTTCCCAGTTTAACAATATACCATAAATTTGAGTTAGATTGAGAGAAGTATAGTCATTACGTTGTCGAGTACATGTTGCAATGGTTCCCCAAACTTTTCTAGGCAACAGTTCTAGAAATTTTTCGACAACAAATCTTTGGTCCTTTCCTATATTAGCCTTTTCCATTTTATTTATTAAAGCTTGATATCTAGTATAGGTGGAGGCCAGTGACTCATTGGGTTCCATGGCAAACAGTTCATACTGATGAGTCAGATTTACTTCTCTACAGCGAATAATGTCGAGGGTTCCAATATAAATATTTCTTAGAGTGTCCCACATGTGTTTCGCTGTACTGCACAATCTAATGGACTCAAACACTTCATCAGGAAGTGACATGCTTATGTATATTTTAGCTTGTTTATCCAGCCTGACCATGCGCCTATCCTCATCTGTCCATTGTTCCTCCCTTTTTGGCATAACCATTTTTGGTAATGCAGGAGTGGTTGCAGTGGCTGCAACAGTAGGAATAATGACAGTGGGGGTGTGAGGACCGTCAGTCTTTATAGAACAAAGACGATCATCAACAAGGTCTAAGAACATCATCATCCTGGACATCCAGGTTTCAATTCTTGATGGGTCAAAAGCTGGAGGTTTTGTAGTGGAGCCATTTCCCTTCTGGTACTCAGAATCAACACAACTGTATTTAACGGATTCCATTGCGGATCTGGTTAAATTATATTTTAAACCAACTCTGCTCTGATACCAATTGTGAGTCCCTAATCACTATTATGTTAGTGATTGTGAATCGTTAACAGTGAGTTAATTGTAGAAGGGGGGTTGAATACAATTAAAAACTTTTCTTTGTTATAGTGTTATCTTGTTTAGCAAGTTTTTAACCGTATTAAAGTAACAGCAATATGAACACAAATATATATATAAGATAAGTAGTTCAGTTGCTGATGCAATTGTAGCTGAAAGATAAATTCTTTTATTACTAAAATTTATCTCTTGTTGATTGCGGAATAGATTAGCCAAAGCTAATCCAAATCAAACAATACAGCTATTACAAAGGAGATGAACAGTAGTGGACAAACACGCTAACTGCTCACTCGCTGAGGTAAGCTAGTAGTGGACAAACACGCTACTAGTTTACTTACTGGTGTTACTTGTATCTTAGACAAACTAGTCACTGACAAACAAGTGACAATACAAGTAATCGACACAAAATGAAGTACAACATACTACGCTATTTATAGACGCTGAAATCCTTAATTTCCGGATCTGAAGGACACGTGTCGCTGCTTGATTGGAGAGGTAGTTGAGATGTGATACATCATGGCATGACATTCTGTCTTGGGAAATATCACCTTGTACCATAGATCAATCAAATGCTTCCACGTTACTCTTTTCAAGTTTCGAGGAACACGTGCTGCGCCGTAATAACGCCGAATGTCAACTTCTTATTTAATGCGGCATTTAATGCTGCAATCACTGATAGAAACACAATTCTCCTCATTCTCGATGCGAGCTAACATGCTCTAAAGAATGACTTGAACAGCTAATCTTCAGTGACTTCTTTTATTCAGCAGAAGAGAGAACTCAAGAAGACTTGGAGACTCTCGCTGATAGATGAGTATCAGCGACACACATAGTTGAGTTTTTTATCTTGATAAGATCTTCATCTACTGGTTTAACATATGATCAGCAACTTAGAGACCTTCAGCAACAGGAGCTTGACTTGAATCATTTTCTTCATGGAGCATTATAGAGAAGATCAGAGACTGTGAATAGATAGCATGATCAGTGACTTCACTTATCAGCGAACAGTGACTTCAACAATCTCCTACAAAATCTCCCCCTTAATCTTTGAGATCAGTGACCACTTGAGTTCAGCGATCAGTGACTCAACATAAGTTAAACGTAAAATGCAGTAGTTTCAACATAACATGCAGTGATTTTTTTTAAATCTATTATTCATATCAGTTTTCCACCACATTAAACTTAAAATGCAGTAACTTAAACTTATAATGCAGTAACTTAAACGTAAAAAGAAGTAAGTTTTCGAGATTTAGTTTTCATATTAGTTTTCAACCACCTTAAATATAAAATGCAGTAACTTAAACGTAAAATGCAGTAAATGTTTTCCCATATCTACTCATTCAAATCTATTTTCCACTACATTAAAACGTAAAGTGCAGTAACACAACCATAAAATGCAGTGATTTTTTCAGATTCACTTTTTTAGATCTAGATAATCTTAAACGTTTTGTGAATAAATGGATGGTTCATCTAACAAATACGTTGATATCCATCTTCTTCTAATGTACATCTCCTTCAACCAGTCATTATCCTCAAGTCCAATCTATTCCACTATATATTTTAATTTATAATTCATTAAAATCTTGTCCATTGGGTTTATAATGTAAGTTGGTTTTTTGAAAAGAAAGGTTACCGTTACAATGGGTTAAAAGGTCACCTAAAGTAGCTTCTTGTATGTAACATCGGTTTCATTTGAAACTGTTGGAATCTTTTCCACCTAGGAAAACACATGTTGTGTAGACTTATTTTTGCTTTTCACAGTTTCTTTAACACATTCCTCTAAGAGATTAATCTCTCTCTCACCTTTTCACCCAACGGTCAAGTCTTGATCCATCACTTCAACATCAACGTCTATTTTTGTTTGCTTAGTTTTTGTTTTTGAAAACATCTTACCGGTTGAAACTAACTGTACATCTATCTCCAACGAGCCATCGACCCTTTTGCTTCCTTCCCATGGTGATTGTAGTGACTCGTTTGATCTGAGATTATTGGTTCTGGTGCATCTAACCCAGATTCAGCTTCATCACTTGTATTCCTTCTGTACTTCAATTATATCTGGGATTCTGTTCCGTCATTAGTCACTGGAAGTGTCTCTAGATTTACCGCCGGATTCACCGGTTGAGTCACGGCTCTCTCCACCGTCTGCCTCTTTTATGCTGCCGGTAACATGTTTTACTCTTCCGTCGCACTTCGTTGGGATATGGCACAACGCATGATCAACGCCGTTCAGGACATGTCGATGGTCAAAACCAGATATATATCTATATATATGTATATCTATATATTGTGCGCAAATTTGATAATTATCGATACTCAGATATGAAGATTCCTCATATATATGTAAATCGTTATATATATCTATATATGTATATGTATATGATTTTGAATGAATCATATCTTTCTAAAGTTGTAATCGGAGATATTTGAAGAATCGTGTGCATCTAAATTTGTAATCGTATTGCTTACCATATATTCAGATTATATGTAAATTGATAATATATTAAAGTGTTTTACGGTCAGCTTCAAAAGTTTGAAAAATGTGCAAAACTAGTCCCTGGTATTCTGCAGTATGGGGACCAGGTGGGGACCGTGTTACAGCTGTCATGCATTTATTGGTTTAAAGTCTGCCTTCTCTGCTCTCCTAAAACAGCCTGCTCCTATGATCCTTTTCTTTAAAATTAAAGTATTAAAAATATTAAATAATGAAAATGCCATGTGTCACTCTAAAAATGTAATGTGTTTTATTTGTATAATACTTAAGATTTAGTATTATACAACCAACAGTCCAAAAGCGCAATTGTTACCATCCAGCTGTCATAACTATCACGAAAATGGGTAGTATAATATATAGATGAAATTTTACATGTTAAGTTTAAAACAATAATTTAACGCAAGTTTAGCCCATTAATTCAAATACATTCATATTTGAATTCTTTACATTCATGATATAGATCAGATGGTAATACTAATGGAGGATCTATAAAAGAAATTGATCTGTATAATGTAAAGTTATCAACACATAATGAAAATTAACAACCAAAAAACATGCACGTATAAGATCATTTAGGAAAAAATCCACCAAACTAGTCCCAGAGTATATATATACATCTATAGGACAAGACTCTACAAATAACTTATATTCTTAAGGTTTGCATACAGATGCTCTTTGCAAACCAACTTTGGTTTCTGATGGCTGCAACCAAGAAGACGATTTAACAAGGGAGGAGGTCCGTTGGATATCGATTGATACATCTTCCTCACTGTGATATGGCTATCTAGAATCATCAGCTCCAATAATCTTCTACAGCTCTGAAAAATGTGTTCAAATTTAAGGATTACTTCTTCATCATAAGTACCGAAAGTATAAAATTCACATTAAAACTACAACTACCAATGTATCATAAGAAAGAAGCTTATTGACGCTCATACGCTCAAATAGGTATTGGTTTATAAGCATTACTGACATCTATATTAAACATTCGACTAAGAATGCAATTTTAGAGAGATGGGGAAAGTTTACAACTACCGAAATTTTCGGCAAACGTTTTTAATTATAAATTTTTTCTGTTTATCAGATCACAGAAAAACAGAATTAATGATTATTTTTAATCGCACAGCCTATACTTTTAAGTGACGATAATGGTTTCCATAAGCAAGAGAATTAATGATTATTGTTAATCACAGTCAATTGATATGATTGAATAGTTATTTTTAAAAAGCAAGTATGAACCTACTGCCCCCACCTACATAATTATTCGTGGTAAATTCCTACAAGATTCCGGTATCATACCTGAGGATTTAATACATTCATCTGCCTTATGACGTGCTCCTGTAACAACAAAATGACATGTTGGACTTGCATGTTAATATTACAGAATTAACTTCTTTATATAAGTATCACAACATTAATTTATGGGTTATACATCTCTAGAGTATGTATCTATATCATTGAGTACCTACAAATCTATATCATATATCAATAACTAATAACATACACGTACCTCCAAAATCCCAGGATTTTGCATCACGATACCAAGAACCCGGCGTACAAGCCCCTTATAAACTAACTCATTGATGGTACCATCTCCATTTACCCACGGAAATATTGGAGACATTACTTTCTCAATTTTGTAAGTTCCGATCTCATTGTTACTCTCCACTTCCCTCGTAGGATGAGAAATCTCTTCTGGGTGGTTTAGGATGGTTACTCTGTGATGCACCTCATCAGCACTTATATGCACCTCATCAGTACTTTTATGTAGCTCAAGGTCTGTGCAAGTTTCTTCCGTTAATTTTTGGCCTTTATCTTTATGACATTCTTGCTGCAACTCCAATGTCTCACTATCATTAATGCAGCTCTCCGACACCTTAGCATCATGACCATGTTGGTGGGACCCCATTGAGGTCAAAAAGTACTTTGACCGATATAAAGAGTCAACAACATGGACAGAATCATAAGCATTAACCTGTATTTAAGAACCAAAGAATTTAGTGACCCAAATATCGTATCTAAGTAACATTATTTGTAGTCTTGTGATGATTGCAAGTATCTCTCCACTCTAGAGTGGAATATGGGTATATATGTTGGTTACATAGTGATATATTTGGAAATGTCTAAAGAGGGTTAGAATGCAATGTCAATAAAATTTTGCACATGTAAAGATGATATTAACTATCACCATGATTTACCATAGAGCATAATATGTGGTTCCATTGACATTAGAAAATCTAAAAATTTCATCAACTCAACTTTACTAGACTAAGCTTCTAACCTACTTGCTTGCAGTAATACAACTAACTATGAGTAACTCAGTTCTGCTTAGTTAAGATTATACTAAATGATCCATATTTCTGCGATAACAACGAAACCACACTATAAATGAGATACATCTGAGATTGCGAGTAAAGAAAGACGTATTCACATTGCAGGGTAATAGCAGAGCAAACCTTTAAAGCACGCCCAAATGCCTCAAGCACCTCAACAATAAGTTCTGGATTATTTTTGCCTAAAAACATATAACAAGATTATCATGTTCGTAATTATGCAAAATGAATACAGAGAAAGAACACACGACAACTGACAATAAGGGAGGCAATTCCAACTGGTCAATCCCAAATGTGTTTTAATCTTAAGTGGGCCAAAGCACAAAATTTCACTTATATGGGAGCAGATTAAAAAGGTTAAAAGTCACCCAAAGTTTATTCTAATGTATATAACCTCCTAAACCTTTAATTCGATGATTTCGATTATTACTGTATTAATATTCTTTCCTGATCAATATTATTGCACTAATTACTTATAAAGTTTCACCATAAAAACTTTAACACAAACTGTTGAACCTGACCCGGTTGGTACTAGAAAATGACCCATCTTAACCCAAACCACCCATCTTGTCATCTCTACATGAAAACTACAAAACGAATGCATACCCTGCACATCAGTGATGCAGGAGATTCCATCCATGCTTAAGCCCTGGTCACCAGCCTTTTGGATTGCTGAATAGATTGTTTTAAACAGATTGGGACACAACATAGATGGTTTTTGAGAAGAAGATTCCAAATGTCTTGCATAACAGGTCATAGCTTCCCATGTTGAGTCAGAGGCAGTATTTGCCAGGTGTACAGAAGGCGCTGAATTGTGCTCCAAACTGAAACTAGAAGTTATTGCATTCTCGTCTCTAGATAATGTAATTGCGTCAACTCTTGAAACTACACTGCAGCTTAAAGATAACTGGATACCCGGGAAACCTTTTTCTTTACGAGAAAAAATTTCATTGTCCAATAATTTCGACTTCTTAGGTATCTCAACACTGCAGGCTTCATTGTCATCGCATTTACGTTTCTTCAAGTCCACAATCTCACCAACACCTTCATCAGGCAAAGAAGGAAACATTGATATTTCTCCCGAACACATCAGCACGGACAATTGGAGGACATCTCCACACTGCAAATCAGCAGATAGATCTACCCCCGTGTCTAGTAATTCATTTTCTCTCTCATGAAGCCATCTAGTCATCTTAACAACTCTTCTTCCAGTATTAACAGGGAAAGGAGATGATGAAATATTATGTAAAAACTGCTGTGAGAGTACAAAGTGACTAATTCCATTACCCCTCACCTGCCAAAGAAAAAGGGAGAGCTTAGAGAAAATAAGAGAATCTTATAAGCATGATATGTAATATGTAATAATAATAACGTTCCTGCTTGGTTGAGATTAGAGGTAGCAAAATGGGCTGTGTGGGCAGGATAACCAGATGAGATGGGTTCGGGTCAAAATGGACATCTTAAATGCTGATCAAATAACGCGTAAATATCTCCCACCTTTTAAACCTTCAAGTTTTATAAACAATGAATAAATTTGATTATAACATCTATTCTCCGCTTATCAAAATGATTTATAGTTCAATTAAATTAACAACTCGGTGCATCAACATCACAATTCACTTAGATGAAATATCATACTAACTTATCTTATGGATAAATTTGTGTGGCAAAATGATTTTTTGCTAATTAAAACAATTGCAATATTAGCTGTACTAGCACAACAAGAGAAACGTGGAGAAAACTCAAGTTGCTGTCATCCCCAATCCCTTCATAAAATCATATTCCACGCAACTCAGATTCTAACCAACTATGCCCGTGTCTATTTCTTACTTTGTTTTTACTTCCGACCATGAAATCCGTCGGGTACTTTTTCATACCCCCAAATTACCCAAACATTTCGATAACAGGTCATATGGGTTATGTGTTGCGCGAAAATTTATAGGTCTGGTAGAGATTAATATCACTATATGAAAATTATATGTGTACCATGAATTGTTGTTACCATGAAGTTTCTGTCTCTGAGGTGGTTAAAGGCTGTCAGAAGATCGAGTTCTGAATACCGCCGCAATGTTTCAGCTAGCAAGTTTGGAACCCCTGGAGCTTTTGCAGTGCTCAGAAATACAAGCTTGAATAGCTCCATGGCATTAGAAACTGCTAAGGACTTGTAAGCATGCGAACCAAAATCTTTTACTTTATTCATAAGCCTGGCATAGCTTTTGGGAAGAGGGCGTCTTGATCTTCGAGCAGATGCTTGCCTCCCAGCACCATCTTTCTTTAATTCGTTGATGGGGCTAGTCGATGAACCCAAGTTGTTTTCATCCAATTCCTAAGACCAGGAGATAAAAATCAAATTATTCATAGTAACTCGAAATTAATATGCCAGGTGGTATGATATTTAAATGGGCAAATTTCTGATAAGGCCCCTGTTAACTTTCATTGAATTAATGCGTAATTCTTTATGATTTAAGCCTTTGACATATAAACCGTAAAGTTAAAGGTCATTCTTATAAAGTTTAAGAAATTAATCATGCAAACAAAGGAAATGACAAAAGGGCCTTTGGCCTCGCGGTATGTGAGGAACTCATCAACCAAGACCCACAAGTCTCATGGGAGACACATTTGTATGTATGTATGCGTGTGTGTGTGTGTGGATAGGTCGTGGGTTAAAAAAAGAGTCCCAGTCTAACCACCACCCAGGTGGCCTAGTGGTAAGGCTTCCTGATGTCCTCACAAGAGGTCTCAGGTTCAAACCTCACTAGGTAAACATCTTGGGGGTGGCCAAGGAAAACGGTCGGAAATGGTCACGGATACCCCGGTTAGGCCGCGTACATATCAGTAAAAAAAAGACTCGCCCTCCCCAGGTAACTTGATCACGGAAAACCTTATGTGTTTCAAGACGTCATACTCTTCGGTGAGAGGTCTCAAATTCAAACCTCACTAGGTAAACATCTTGGGGGTGGCCAAGGAAAAAGGTCGGAAATGGTCACGGATACACCGGTTAGACACATACATATGAGTAAAAAAAAGACTAGCCCTCCCCAGGTAATTTGATCACGGAAAACCTTATATGTTTCAAGAATTGTCCTACTCTTTGGTGAGCTTTTATAAGTCCAGGGATATGATGATGCAAAAACAAATTTTAAGGACTTGTGTTCAAATCCAACGGAAGTACATAGAATTTCTTTTTCCGACATTTCCCATATGAAAGAAAAGGAAGGTGGCATAAAAATAGAATTTACTTTAGGCGTATTTATATTATCGGTAACGGAGTAATGCTATACATGCTTAAATACATGGACCTAAAGGTAGACCTAATTCTCTCATTGGTTGATTATTTACTCTCTTATCTCATCCAATCAATTTTTCACATCTACCAATCACATTTGTAGGTCTGGATTTAGGTCCGTATATTTAGGTCTATCAATCATTTTCCAAATTACTAAGTAGACTAAGTACCTTTCTATGCAACTTGCCCTATGCAAAAAAGGTGATGAGTGAAAAGGGGCTAGTCTTACATGTAGTTCACCACCAACATCTGACTGCGGGTACTTGGATATGTATTGAGCACCTTTAGTGGCCTCCAATTTAGCAATCTGCTTGTATTTAAGAGCATCATCGAGGAGCATCCTTATATCTTTGTTCTCAAAATCATCCCATCGTTCTTCAATATTGAAATCATTTGTATGATCAATAAGTGCAGGAGCATTTTGATCCTCAATAATCTTTCTAGAATCATCACCAAGAGATTTGTTCTGGGAATGTTGAAGATGCTTTGCATATCTCACACTAAGCATGTTACAGATTTTCATCACAGTTTTTCTGAACTGTTTGTTTCTGTTCAGATTTGACATTCTTCTTCTGCATGCATAATGAGGTCCTGGTAAACTTTGAAGTGAGGCCCAATCAATACGGTGAAACTTTGCTCCTAGAACAGCACGGTGTTTTACATACTCAATCACCAACTGCCTGGAAGAATCATTTATAGAAACATCATTTCATGCACAATATATTAGTGCAGTCATGCACAGATTCAAGGATGTCTTGCCATGTTTCACTGGATACTTAAAGTGGGGGAGACAAAATGAGCAAGCCAGGTAAAGTCAGGTGATGGGTCTGTGTATTTTTGTGCAGGTCAATTGACCTAAAACACTTTTTGTTCAAAGCTTAATATTATTAAGAAACAACTACTGTGTCTCACTTTCAACAATAATCTATATACTGAATAAACTAATTCCAATGTTTTTATGTACTAAATTACACTTTGGGCGACCACCAACCATTTGACACATTTGACCTGTTTCTATCTAAAGGCTATTTATCTTATAAACTGTTTGACCAACTAAAGAAAAAAACATAACCCGAATCGAACTCATTATAGTAAATGAGTCGAAATTACGAGCTTTAATTTTATGTTATTGAAACAATCTTGTAATCTTGTATTTCAAAGAAATAAAAAGGAATAAATAAACTTTAAATTGAATTACAGATATCATCATTGGACTACATATCAACCTATGATTTCAGTCACATATTTTCTTTTAATAACTTTCATGTTGAATGACTCCAAGTCTACCTGCAGTATAAATTGCCATTTAACTTAAAAATAAGTATCATATTCTTACAATCTTACATGTTTTTATTTTCTGTCAATACATATGTTTTCTTGAAGTAGGTAATACATTAACACTTCATAAAATTGGACAAAAAACTTGACCCATTTTTACCCCCACATGAAAACCTCCGTTTACAACCCAGACAAACCAACCCAGCAGATAAATTAAAAATACATATTAGTACCATATTATTACCTATCTTTGTTTTCCGTCCATGCAAACCTTTTCTGGTTGGGAGAGATTATCTTTGACAATGCACGTTCATGTATAGTAGAATAATGACTGTTTTCATCTTCAATTGATTCCAGATCATAATCTACAGCCTCTTTTTGGCCATCCATTTCAGTGATCAACATATGAATTTCATGTGATGTATTTTGTTCTTGTGTGGCATCTTCTGCACTGAACATTTTGGCATGCTTCAATTTTCTTGACTCTTCGGCAAGTGAATTT
Source organism: Pseudognaphalium luteoalbum (assembly GCA_963422505.1). NCBI lineage: Eukaryota > Viridiplantae > Streptophyta > Magnoliopsida > Asterales > Asteraceae > Pseudognaphalium > Pseudognaphalium luteoalbum. Next base: position 2,419,069 of record OY730194.1, read on the forward strand.
TCATTATTCACAGATTTTCCTTTCAAAGACCTTTTCCTTTTATTTGAAAGTGAAGGAGGTGTCAGTGCTAGAAATTTCTGCTCTTTGGCACTTGTTGTTACCTTCATTTTATCCTTTTGTCGCTTATCATAGAATACACGGAGTACCTGCAAGTAACATCAATCAAATACCATATATGGTATTAAGATATGGAGCTATTTTCTTCATGTGGCTGAGGCCTTAGGGTGAGTCCCAAAGAAAAACAAAAAGAATAATATTTATCACACAAGTAGCTTCAAAGCATACAATTTGTATCTGGATATCCATATAAGCTATACTAATTAAGAGTGAAAGCATAACATTATTGTGACAAAGTGAAAAAGATACATAACTGGTCAAAGCACATTTTGTCAGAATTAAACAAATATAACTATAAATAATTACTACGAAAATACGATAACTTTCAAAAAAAAATCTAATTATACCAAAAGATTGATGTAGAAGGTTTTATGCATATATAACTCACTTTGGGCAACTTTTGACCGCCTTTTTTTAGCCAATTTTTTTATTTAGCCCATTAGAGATAGGTTGAAACTGTCACATTTACAAAATACTGATAAAACCCATATAACAAATCAGGTCCTACTTTTACCAAATAACAATAGAGAGCAAACCTGTTCCAAGGTCAATTTAAGATTTTCTGCAATCTTCTCACACTTTTTGTAGGATATCTTCTTATCGGAGTCCTCATTTGCTACAAGTTTAGATAGCTCATCCCGCTGATGTGCTGTCATAACACGGACTGAGGCCCATGAACGAGAAAGAAATATCTGATAAAACCAAGCTTCAGAAGATAAAAACAAAAAATACAGCTGTAAAATTAAAAGAAATCATATATTGTAGAGGCAAAACAGTACTTTTAATTATTTTTTTTTAGGAAAATAAGATTCTAAGACTAACATGGAAATGCTTTATATGTACTAAAAGATATATAATTGACACAAATATTGTATATATTATGATCACATATGATTCCATAATTTTAATAGCTTTTATCTTTTTTATTAACAACCTGATTAATTTTGTACTTATATTCAAACAAAAAAAATTGAAGTAATTTAAAAATATGCGAAAGGCTCGGTTGCACACGTGTCATTTTCAGGTGCATCCTGATATACTCCTTTAGTATATGTATGGATAGACATTTAACTGCTTCCACACAAACAGCTTATTTTGCAACTTCAGTTTGTCCTCTTTGTGTTCAAGGAGAGAATATAACTTTAATTTCAGAACCAATACCCAAAGCACATGAAAAGAAGCAAGGACTTCGTTCCAAATATTTATGTAACCACCTTCGTTATCATCCATAAAAAGGCAACCAACTTTCAAAAAACTCATTATAGAACTCAAAAGTTCAAATAATTAAAATTAAGATCCCGGATACCCAGCTGAAAATGATGATGTTGCAGCTCACTTGTAAGTAACTTTTACCATTGACTTTTAAAGTGAAAACCTGCTAACTTAGAAGGTTACACTAATAGAAAACTTTGCAGAAATTTAAGCCTTTTTGCGAGTGCAAATAAAATGGGTTACCAAAGCAAATTTCAGACCAGAGTTTGTTGCTATTTCATGCAATTTGCTCTAGAGAAAAAAGACCAAACCTCACGCACAGCAGATCCAGGGAAGGCATGCCGAGCAGCTTTAGAATCTGAGGCAGCATAACAATACTCCAATATGTTCCAATATTCATCAACATCTTTTCTGCTCGCAAGAACAAAATTATGTCTGACATTAGGACGAAGATCAAAAGAATTGACACCTGTAGGTGGCAAAACTATTCCCACAGGTTCCTCAATGTAAGGTTTAAGTTCCAGTGAATGTCTAAGGGTAGCATGTGGGCCCGCAGAAGCATCGAGTTCTCCACCAATCAATCGTATCAACTGCAACAAGATCCAAATATTTAAGAGGTAACAAATAGAAAAAAGACAACCTACAATTATAATGTGTCCTTCCTAGATTCGATAAAGCTCTTCATAGATTCAACAACATAACCTAGAGTAAAGATGGACAAATGGGCAGATTGTGTGGGTTGGGTAATAAGTAAATTTGTACGAATTGGGCTGACACGGGAGACTTTCGGTTCAAAATTACTAAATTGTTTATAAAATATTAGCGAGTCATTTAATCAAATATGTTTTGAAAAGTATAATGTGTGAATAATAATCTAATCTTATAGATCAAGTGATTTAGACAATTTTATGCACGATAAGTACAGATTTGGCAACTTTCAACCCATTCCCATCTTAGGTATTCTTTTAAATCACCCATTTGAGCCATTTAAAGATAAAACACAGAGTCAAGTGCAATGTCCTCTAAAATTTTAACCCTATTTCTTTTTAACATAAACCCAAAAGGCCAAAACTACATTGTAGTAGGCCTCATGCATGCAATTGTAAGGGAAGCAACATAAAAGATAGATACAAACAAGATTACAAAGTAATACCTTCAGGCGTCTTAAGATATCAATAAGACATGAGATAAGCCCAGTTGCTCGAGTTCCCATGAGACATCTATACTCATCAATGGGAAGATCCGATAGGCATAAACCATTTCTGCATTTCTCAACCATAGACTCAAGTTTTACGGAGGACCCTGCAACCTGCAAGAACAACTCAAGTGGCATGGCCTTAATGGCTGCATCTAGTTCAAGCAATTTGCATGTACTGTATGGGTTCCTCTGATCATATCCATGTTTTCCTGCTATGGCATCATCCCAGTCCGGTAACCTGGTCACATAACCCCACAGAAACACGTGAAGCAGCTTTGTACGCACCATTTTCGCCAATACAAAACCATTGTTTTTCATTGTTTCGGCGGTCTGTGCTTGAATGTCTTTACTCACACTAGTATATATTCTATTCACATCATTTAACACAGGAATTGATTTACATTTACTGCTATTATACCGAGAAGAACTTTGTCTACGCTGTTCCTTTTTTAATGATCTCCATTTGTCATGAACCAGACCCGATAGGTCTTTTGCTTCGTACACAGAGGGATGTAGAATCACGTCGATTGTACGTTTTTCGCTACAGTTGGTAACAGGAGGGACAGAAAAAGAAATGCATTTGCAGTGTCCATCTTCTTGAAGCTTATTTAAACAACGCTCTAAAGTCTTTCTATCCATATGCTTAGTTTCAAAATTCTCGAGACTCTCAAGCAGCCTTTGTAGCTCGGGTCTTATAAGGACCTTCTCTTCCTGCATAAATGAAAAATTACAAGATAACTAAACATATAGCAAGGTGAAGGAAAGAGCCAAATATAGGCATGATTGGTTGGACGGAATGAGGAAGGGTATGAACGAGGTAATGGTATTAGTGAAGAACTGTAATGAACCATTGTATTTCAATATCAATTTTGGTTGACAATTAGGAGTACAAGTCACTAAACCATGTGTTTGGTATACATTTTACTTCCAAAGTATCAGTGGAAATAACATGTTCAGAAAAAACAATATTGGTTATGGAGTTCTATATTTTATTACAAATATTAATATTTTATATCACATGTACATACAAATGAACAATTTAACTTTTTAGTTAGTACATAACTTAATACAAATAACCAATTATTAATTGCAAAAAAAAATCTACAAAATAGCAGATTAAAAACTCAAATCTGATTATAACAGAATCTATTGTGTTGTATTTTTATTTTTCTTTTTGTAGTTGTAAAATAGTTATATCGAATTTTGAAATTTTTTCACAGATTTAGTGTTACTAAATATTACAGAAATGGAAAAAACTTGTGTTGAATGAAAATTAATTCTATGAAAGGAAATAAAGAATAGTTCATCCAATTCCTTCATTGTAAACAAACATGTTTTTTCCATTCCTGATTCTTAATACTGTATACCAAGCATTATACAACCTGTAATATTTCAAGTATCCGCTGCTCCCTCTGTGAGTTAGCTGTATTCAGACCAAGACATGGATAGGTTGTATACGAGCGGCGACTTCGGGGTGCTGGTGAAGCAGATGAAGATAACTCCAAAGGAACAAAAGTTGAGACAGGCTTTGCATTTACAATTTGAGGTTCTGCATCAAGAATTATACCACTTGTCTCACATTGCTGATTATTCAAACTTCTTGAATCAAGTGGTGTGTCATTGATGTTCTGTTCTTCACTGGATTTAGCATCAACTTTGAAGGTCCAATCATCTATATCTTGGATAGTGTGAGATGGCATCTGTTTTCCAGTTTGAACATGTGTTGAAGATTTACCATTCATGCTATCTTCTTTACTGGGGGCTGTTTTAGAAACTCCTGTATTATAGTTCCCAGAAGTCCAAACTCGGTAGACGACGCCTCTATTTAGGCTTTCTGAATCTAGATGCATTCCAAATCTAGACACCATATCAAGAATGCGAGGATAGTACCGTTTATTGTTTATGCCAAGCCTTTTATATACCTGCTTACAGCAATACAAATATGCAAACACTTTATTTCTTGTATTGTTGTAAATACATTTGCTGCATCAAAATCTTGACCTTTTAAGCAACTCAAATGTTTGCCATGGAATTCCTATAGTAGGGAAAGAGCTTCTAAAATGCCCTTTTAATTTTAAATTCTAATAATATACGATAATATACTGAGAAAAGCTTATCTGCTACCTCTTAAATGTAAAAATCTTTGCAGATATAACTGAGTTGAGACCTATGGAGCATTGACAGTTAAAATCCACATTCCTTGTTTATAAACCTATTTATTTAATTAAATGTTTTGCAGATTGCTCTGTGATTTGCAGGAGATAAGAAAAAGATCAACATAAATTATGTAACAAAAAGGGGCAAAAGAGAGAAAGGAAGGCGGAAATGACGGATAATACTAAGATGGCATAATCAATATAGATGACAAACCTCGTTAAGAATCAACCCTTCCGAACCTTCAGCATCAATCATATCATATATTTGTTGCTCAATAGGAAGCTCCATAAGCTGCTCAGTGATTTGGCCTCTTTTTGCCATTTTAACCTGTTGTTCTGGATCAAGATCATCATCTTCAGCTCCATGAGTTTTAGGAGAAAATGTCTTTAGCAGCCGTAAGCAGTTAACTTCCTGAAACACGGACAAAGTATAAACTCATAATAATATTTAATATATATATATATATATATAGTGGAATGATCCAGAGGGAAGTGCATTTTTTGGGGGAAGTGGGGTAGTGTTGATCCAACCATCCGTCTTATCTAAGCAAATTAAGGTGCAACATATTCTTGTGGTATGCACTTCATTGGAATTTAGAGAGGGAGCATGAAAGTACCAATGAGAATACGCCACATGTACAAAGAAAACCCACTTACCCCCAAAACAAATTATCTCACAAACGAAAAGTCGAAAAGTTACGAAAATTGCACCATAAAATTCAGCGTTTTCTCCACTTCGATTTAAGATCTCTCAAGGCATACTTTCGACAAGTTTTTTTTTTTCGTTTTATAGTGGGTTTTACAAATTATAAACACATATGTTACCATTTTGTTATAAATTAGATTTAGGGCTAGGGTTAAGTTTAGGGTTTAGTATGATTTAGCAGGGTTAAAGGTTCAGGGTTTAGTATGCTTCAAGTTTTAGGGTTTAGTAAAGCGTTTAGGGGTTATGGTTTAGGGTTTAAGGCTGTTGCTAAACCCCAAACCCTAACCCCTAAACCCAAAACGCAACACTAAGCCACTAACACATGTGTTAGTAGTATGTAAACCCACCAAAAAACGAAAAGAAAAAAACTCGTCGAAAGTATGCCTTGAGTGATCTTAAATCGAAGAGGAGAAAACGTTGAATGTTATGGTCTAATTTTCATAATTTTTCGACTTGTCGTTTGTGAGATAATTTGTTTTGGGGGTAAATGGGTTTTGATTACTATAGTGTTAATCACATGGATGCACCCCACATTATTATTATAGACTTGCTAAAATGAATGGGTGTGATTTACTTCCCCCTTCCCTATTTTTTGCACTCCCCCCTTATATATATATATATATATATATATATATATAGAGAGAGAGAGAGAGAGAGGTTGGATCAATTCTATATAACTATATATAATATATAATCCCTCCGTCCCAAATTAAGTGTCTCATTTTGACTTTTAAAAGTCTTTTTTTTACAACTTTGACTTTAAATATATTTGTTCGTGTTATACAATACTTGTTGAAAATTATACAAATGAAAATACATTTGAAACTCAATCCATTCATATATTTTGCATCAAGTATTATATAACACAATAAAAAATATTTAAGGTCAAAGTTGAAATATAATGACTTTTAAAAGTCAAAATGAGACATTTATTTTGGGACGGAGGGTAATATATATAGACTACAAAAGACCAAAAGGAATAATTACTCCTTTGATATCTCCATGACAGATTAGTAGGGATAAGAAGAATGGAAATGAACATTTAGCTCTTGAATTTTTCTAGTTAATTGAAAATCATATATGACAGACAACTGGATATATGGAATGTATCATAAATAAAGCAGAACAATGTAGTTAGACTACCTTGTTGTTCACAGTAGCAACAAAATCCTCAACTAGGCGCGCATCTTTCATCCTGTGTAAGATCTAATAGCATTCACGCAATACAGTTAATCAGTGAGGAAAACTTGTCCTGAAAAGTGAATGTAGGTTTATGTAAAATTGCTAAACATTAGCTTACATTTCTCCAAGCTCTATGTCCAGGGGTATTTCGATAACCTAATTCCTTCTTAATATCTGGAATGACAAGAACCTTCATATGCATAAAAAACAATCCTATTAGTACCTGATTAAGTATAAAAGGAAAAGTAAACAACGATTAGCTGCAGAATGTAACCTTGCCATCAGCCTTTTCTAATCTATCACAAATAGCCTTTATAGCAGGTACATAGTCTTTTATGCGTTCTTCAGTAACACCATCTGCAGTAGCAACTTCTCTGTCTGCATTATCATTATTGGGGACAGCCTTATCCTCTTTGGTAATTTCAATTCTTTGTAAGTGCCCCAAATGCTTTGCATAGCGATATAAGTGTAGCATATTGGTGTTCACTATTGACCCGTTTTTATACTCATCATTGCCAGCTTCTTTCTTCCTTATTATAGTCGATTGCCTCACAATTAATCCACGCGATTCAAGACCCTTGAGTGAATAATATATATAGTTGGGTTTAATACCAAGTTCCTTAGCAAGTTCACTTTGAGTTACTCCCTCTGTCCTGCAACCATATAAAGTACATCAATGTACACTATAAAGGTGTACCTAGGTCAGGGATGCTAAGAGGTTCTTTAGTTATGGAAAAATGAACAGCTGCATATTGAATATCTTTTGTACAACTAAACGCAACTTAATCTTTTGAAGGATTTTAATAACGGCAACCTACGAGCTACTTTTAAGAGCTATAAAACGCATAAACAATCGTACTGTAACCACTGATCATCACGGTGCATAGGTTTACGTGGTTATGACTTAAAGCGTGTGTTCAAAATAAGCACCAATCTATCAGCATTTAACAAACAAAAGTGTGTTTTTCCTCTAACCGCAATAAGAACACTTACGACTTAAAACATAATCTATATCGTCTAAAATCAGCAATAAGCTATTAGCACATTTAACCGAAACTGTCTAAAAACTTATATTCACTGATCATACATACAACACGAACAAACCTAGCAATGGCGAGGCGTTCAAGGATCCGTCGCTGCGGCTCTGAGATTCCAGCATCAGAAGCTTTAATGTCATAAATACCTACAAAATTGTTCAGCAAATGCTCTGCCGCAACGATTTTCAAGTCCATAGACTCGGAATCTTCAACAGATTGAATGCTAGGGTTTTCCGCATCGTACGGAACGCCGTTGCATTCGAAACGGATGCTAGGAATATTGAGAAGGTTGGACCATAAGGCTTGTTTGACGTTCGTAGAGAGTGGAATACCGTTAGAGGTGAGGTGATGGTTGATTTTGGACCATAGGTTACGGAGTGTCAGTCCGGTAGGTCCTTGTGAGCATATTTCTTCGAGGGCTTGGTAAACGACGGTGTCCATCGGTGGTGGTCGGAGATGGAAGGCGGAGCATGCAACCGTTTGATTAGAAGGATGGTGAGGGCAGTTGGAATTGGGAGGGAATCAGAATTTGGGGGTTGTTTGCAAGGGTTTGGTGTTTGAGATCTAGGGTTCGAAACGGTTCCCTGTACACAAAAGGTTATTATTTTATTTTATTCTTTTCAAAAATTACATACTCGTATTTCTTCCAGCACTATAGCCCATTATGTACAAAAAGGCAAAGGGTCATAATGTAACTACATAAATATTTTATACATTTCATAGGGTTAGATATGTAATATTCTTTATAACCCGCGTCAATAATTTCAATTTATTATATTCTAAAAATTATAAATTTATAACTGTTTTTTTAATCTGATAGTGTTGAGTACAATTAATATGTAGTAATACAAATGTGTTATAGTGAATTATTAAAAGAAAGTAAGAAAATTGAATGAAAGATTATAAAATTAAATCTCATTATCATCCCCTAAAGAATTGATGATACTTGGTATGTCACCTTTACAACAAACGCGAATTGGATGATGAAATCTTTATTTCGCTTGACAACAATGTGTCGTGGTTTATAGTGAAAACTCTTGATCCGGACAATATATCTAATTCATTTATTGTAAATTTTATCTTTAAAGTTTTTGTGCATCATACGTAGTAAATTGTTGGTTTATATTTTTGAACTACAAAGGTTCTTATGTAATGATGGATGTGTAATAACTCATGAGGGTATTGTATGGATCAAGTAATCAACATCTCTTCTCTTTATTATATTAAAAGAGATCACTAATTACGTAGCATTTCCTTAATTAACTCATATTAGATTAATCTCCCCCCTTTATTTTTGTAGCCCACTTTTTCTAGCCATTGATCATCCTCCTTTAGTAGTGACTACCTAATTAGCAATTTGATAATGAAGTCTATTTAAGCCTAATGACCATTATAACCCCAATTGTTAGGCTTCATTAGCTGCATTAAAATCAATAATTACTTTCCTATTTTCCATTTACCATTAAACGGAGATCAAGGGGAAATTATCTACAAAGATTTAAACTGCAATCTTTTTACTCTACGTATGTAGACGTCGTGTATTAACTTATTAGCTGGCCACAATTAATTAAGACAATAATAGTAATAATGTTATATCACCATACATGCATATTACTGTAAATTGACTATTATCATTACATACTATCCATAACATCGCTTATGTTAAAAAGGATATATCCTATATTTTAAAACTAGTAGAAACGTGTTTCGTAAACCCAGTTCCATATTTAAATTGTTTAGGACTCGGGTTTCCCAAACCCGTCTTTGACCAAGAGCTTACATGTGTAAGCGATGTGTAGCTTTGCTGGAGAGAGTCTACTTTTTGATGAGAGAGAAAGTGGAAGTGGGTTTGCCAAACCCGACTTCACTTTTTCAAAAGAGAGAATGATAGTTTGTCAAAGCCGACTTTCCTTTTACATTGCTTTTGAGAACCGAGTTAAAAGCTTGCATTTGTTATCCAAAATCGTATAACAAAATCATATCCGATTGCTAAGATCGAAAGATGTGATTTTTTGGATAAAGTGAAGTTGCCCAAATCCGACTTTAGTGGATAATGTATAGTTCTCTAATATCTCCGTAAAATATTGCACCCACCGCCATGAAATTTTTATGACCTATAATGTTTTCCAGTGATGAAATCATAAACAAACCAAACATACTGAATAAACTAATTAATTGAAAAATGCATACAAAGTTTGCTTATAAAGTGAATAAAAGAAACCCTAAACCGCAAACGGGTCGGACCTAATATAATAAAAGGGTTGGACTTCTATCAAGCTAACATTCCCCCTCAAACTCACAATGTCAAAACCAATTACATTGAGAGTTTGATAACAAAATTTTAAAAGAAAATACGAAACAAAATAGAACGAGGCAAAAACGGAGTGAAGCGCGATTGTTGATGACGAGAGTCGATTCCCCAAATTCCGGTGCTAGGTGTTCAGAAAATCCAATGCTAAAATTCCAATGCAAAACCAAAATCAATCCAAAATCCTAGCTAGGAGTTCAGAAATTCCAATGCAAAAGTTTCAAAGTCAAAGCAAAACCAAAGCCTACTAATAGTTGCAAACGGCCAACAAAACATAATGACAATACTAAATAGTTGCATTCTGTAACACCCGGTCAAAAAGGTCAATTTTCACGCCCAATTTTTACTTCGATTGATCGTACTTAGTACGCAATTATAACAAAGTATTCGAAAATGTTATATATATAAATATATGTATGTAATGAAAGATGATTATTTCACAATCACAGGGAAACAAAACTTAATAGAGCGCAGAATATCGCGTCCAAAATTCAGTTACAAAATTTTATAAATAATATTTTATTATATAGATTTAACATTATACATGTGAGGAAAAATATTAAACATTCAAAAATGTAAGCCGTTTTAATTAAAAACGCACACTAGTTATCTGAAACTGCGCGAAATTTAGTTATAAAACTTTAACCCAAACATTTTATTTTTATAAAATGTTTTAACTCAAAAATATTTCGAAAACATATAAAAGAATTTTATAAATTAAAAATATTTATTATTTTACGATCGGATACAAAAACACGGGTATTTTGTACTGTGGTTGGAGATCACACTCCCCAAATTGGGATCTGAGTTTGACAAAACCCAAATCCCCCTTTCATTTTCACCTCATTTCTCCTCATCCCTTTCCATCTTTTTCTCTCAACTCATCAAACCACAACAACAATCAACAACCACATCATCATCATCAAATCAAAAATCATCATCATCATCTTCAAGGAAAAGGAAGCTACTAACAACAACACTATTATCATCTCCATCTTCATCTTCTTCATCAAGTTCATCACCATCCTCCTCACTCGATCTCTCAAATCGTAAGGAATTACCCACTTTTTCTTGTTATTTCTTGTTAAAAACACTTAATATATCATGTATTAAAATTATATCAACAAGATTTGGTCCAAAATTAGGTTAGATCTTGATTTTTTAGGGAAAAATCGTCGAACAGAGGTAAGTGTCGCACGACCAGTTCCAGTATAGCGTCACTTCCTTAAGTGACGCATTAAGTGTCGCATAAAACCCTAATCTTGCGTCACTTGCCTAAGTGCCGCATAAAACCCTCTTTTTGCGTCACTGCCTAAGTGACGCAAATCAACACCCTACATTTGAACCGACACTTGAACCCGACACTTACACCCGACACTTGCTTAAGTGTCGCCCCTTATGCGTCACTTCCCCAAGTGACGCTAACACTTCAGAATTTCCCATTTTATGCGGCACTTCCTGAGTGTCGCATAAACCCCTAAGTGTCGCTAAAAACTCAGAAAACACACATTTTTCACTAAGTGTCAAGACTCAAATTTTACCAGCTAATTTTACTCCGAAATGGAATTTTAGAGCGTTTTTCACTACAACAACCTAATAGAAATATTTTGCCACCCCTTGGACCCCGCTACCAGGGGCGCTGCCCCCGGACCCCCGTACACGGTTTCCAATACTGAATGACAAATGAATACTTACACAACTCGCTTAGACAAACTGATTTGTCTCGTACTCATATAACCTCACGTGTTTAGGACACTAGGAGGCTACCCATCGGACGACGCGCGTATCGTAGGATCGCTAGCTCCTCAGGTGAGTTCATAGTCCCACTCTTTCAACTATTTTACTATTTTCGGGGTGAGACGCATGCACAACTATTGTTTTCGAATTATAACATAAAACCTTTATAATTCACACTCAACTATGTTACTGTAATGTAATACAAAATGTGTAATACTTAGGAATTACACCCATTATAACGTTGTAGAACAATATCACTACTTAACCTAGATAGGTTGCCATTGTAAATTGTTAAATTGTTGAAAAACAATCACCATCACATAACTTGACTAAGTTATCATTATGCATTGACCATATTGTCGCGGGACAATACTATCAAACACACCAGAACTAGTTAGTTCTACCTACGTTGGACAACGACTAGACTTTTACAGGATTAGTTTTCCTTTTAGGAACTAAGACTGCTATTACATTTCATTATTAATAGGATGGAGTGTACTTAAGTAAACATTATCCACGGACCTCATTATACTTGCTAGGCTGAGGCTAGAAGTATACGTTGGTAACATGCGTTAGTATAGACTCTTTATACTAATACAAAACAACTAGGTGATGAGTTATTCATACCCAGGCTTATCGTGCTAGACCTAATATTTAAGTATTGTATATACATGCTTAGATACACTAAATCACTATCATGGGTTACATGATACTCGGTAGGACGTGTTTGTTGATTTGACTTATATATACATATATGTATATACACATACTCGTACTCTATCTCGAGCACTTGGTGCTACCTACAATATACATACACTTATACAAACACAATTACTATAGTCGGGCATGTCGTGGTACTGGCGGCTCTCAATTACCCTAGTCGGACATGTCGTAGTACTGTCGGCTCTCAATTATACTAGTCGGGCATGTCGTAGTACTGCCGGCTTTCGAATTTATACATTGCTTGCGAAGCAACCGGTCGATGCTGAGAAGACACAAAACGATGCCACGGTAAAGTGGGCACAAAACGATGCCACGGTAAAGTGTGCACAATTACGATATCACGGTAAAGCGATACAATCGATAGATCAACGAGCTTACACTCGGGGTTCACACTCAATCGATGGATCAACGAGCTTACACTCGGGATTCACACTCAATCACGGATCGGCAAGTTTACACTCGAGATTCACATTAGTTAACGGATCGGTGAGCTTTCACGCGAGGTCGTTAACTCGGTATCTGGCTATATACTCAATTATAGTTCTGCGGGACTACACTTATATGTTGTTGGAGGCAACACACTTTGCCAGGTGGCATACTAGTTTATTTCTTGTTATCATATGACGTGGTCATACATTTACTCAATTCGTACTTAGGCATGTATTGCCTCACATCGGTCGATTTACTCATACCTGATAGGTATCTCCGCATAAATTGCCACACCCTCGATATGACTCGGTCATACACTTACTCGATAGTACTTAGGCATGTAGTGCCTCACGTCTGTAGACACACTTACTGTAACACCCGCCAAATTAGGACTAGTGTTTAGTGCCTAATCAACTGTTAATACATGTAATTAGTTCTGTGTTAGGCTAATTAATGTATCGGATTTTATATTGTTGAATATATACAATTTTGCGATTTGATTAAATCGTACGCAATTTAAATCGAATGTAATTCGATTCAATTTTATACGGACGTTGGTGAACAAAATTATTAAATAAGATAACATTATTGAATAACGCTATTATATCTAAAATAGTATTTTGGTGATAATTCATACATGTTTCGTATCGTACAATTAAAAGCCTACGCGATTAGAATGTTAAACGCGCAAACAATGTTAAGTTATACTTTATAACTCAATTATTAAAGTAATTGGTGAAATATTTTAAGTAAAAATATTGGGTAATTATTCGTGCCTTAAAACGGGTGTATAACGCACGAAGTAATTATTTAAACGGTTAAACGATCGGGAAAACGAACACCGCACGGAGCGCAAACGCGAGGAACAAGTTTGGGACACACCCACATGGGGTGGGCCCCATGAAAAATCTGCCAAAAGGGGGTGAGGTCACCACCTCCCCACCCCATTTCCACTTTACTCTTCTCTCTCTTCCTCCCTTTTCTCTCTAAACCACAAACCACCACCACCTCACTAAATCCTAAAATAACACCTCCATACGACCTCGAATCTTCACACTCGTTTGGGAGAAAATAACCACGAAGCAACGATCTACGTTTCCTTCTTTTCGGAATTTCATTTCGACAAATTGTAAGTTTCCGACAAATCCCGAAACCTTTAGATTTTCGAGTATTTTTAGCAAGTAGTTGTTTATATAAGCTTAGAATGTCCTTATAAGGGTTGGGTAAAAGAATCAGGCCAAGATATGGCCGGAAAACTCGTTTTGGCTCAAAAATCCGTAAAACAGTCGTAAGTGTCGCAAAGACGACCAGTATTGCGTCACTTCATGCGTCACTTAAGTGACGCATGAAACCCTAATTTTGCCTAAGTGCCGCATAAAGCCCCTTTTTCCCGACACTTCAACCGTCACTTGCTTAGTGACGCCTAGGACCCTTACCGTCACTAATAACCCGACACTGCTTTAGTGACGCCCAAGTATGAGTCACTCCTTTAAGTGACGCCTAACCGACACTTACACCCGTCACTTACCTTAGTGACGCCCTACCATGCGTCATTTCCCCTAAGTGACGCACATGCTCAGATTTATTATTTTTTTTGCGACACTTCCATAAGTGACGCCATAAGTGACGCCCAGCCCCTAAGTGACGCTATAAGTGACGCATAAACAGAAAATTTTAACTAATTTTACACTAAGTTTTGAGACCCAAATTTGACGCCCCATTTCACCCAAATTCGAGTCCAGATGCGTTTTTCACCAAAGCAATATAGTAGAAATAAAAATTTTCCAAGCTGACCTGGCAGCTCGACCCCAGCCAGGGGCTCTGCCCCTTGGACCCCGCTACCAGGGGCGCTGCCCCCGGACCCCCGTCATTAACGGGCTTCGCCCTTACCCTAGGTTCACGAGTAACGGTGTTACATCTAAACTTTCACACAAAGTGTTAAACTTGTACGACATCAAACACGAATGCGACACAACTACTAAACACATTGGAACTTACTTTTAGGTATAACACTTCAAAATCATCAAAATAATAATGTGGGATTATTATTACAAACAATCACCAACGGGCCGTACACATTTTCAATACTTAAACAAACAACCAAATCATGGTAATTTGGACATTCTAGTTGGACAAACAACTACAAGGTAGTCTTATTAGATGCCTTCACATGTTTATAACCATCGCGTGTCGTGGACACCCTCAGGTTACAAGTCTTTGGACTTCGATTCTGGGCTAATCAATCTCAGTTTATTTAGATAAACTCTTTAGGCTCAGGTGAGTCTCATGGCCCCTCTTTTTACTGTTTTACTAGGGGTGTGATACATTGCTCTGTTTTTAACGCATGAACGCGAGTACATATTTCAATATACTACATGAGTTGTTTTCAACTAATCAAATCAAAGTCCTCCGTCAGTATAGTCTGGTAATAAGAAAGTAGCGTGAATATTAGTATATGGTACCATATAGGATTGACCCTCCTCGTCCGGGTTAGCAAGCACTAACCGGGTAAACGGACGTACTAATATTTGGGAAGACGAGTGTAGATTAGGCACTCGTGGAGGCACCTCGCTCGGAATTCTCTATTTGGGACCCGACCCTCGAGTTAAGCTCAGACTATGCGCTCATGGTTGTATACATTATCTGTAACTTTATTTGCTGGATGCAAATCAATACTTAAAACTTGCGGTTCATAGAATATTATTTGATACTCAAACCTGTGAGCTCACCAGCGTTAGCTGACCCATTTTAGCATGTATCACAGGTACTCAGCAGTAGATTTGGACTGCCCATCAGGATGCATCTTAGCTCGAGTCTTCATGCAAACTTCAGAGATTTCATTGCATTATTAGATTTTGTATAACTAATTATGTACTTAAATCTCTCATATTACGAACACGAGCTATGTATGAGTTCAAACTGTTGTAAACCTTTTAATATTAATATATTTTGTTAAAACGACGCATATAGGGTCGTTTGCTATATATCTGTGTGCTTTGATTATTGATTAGTAACACCCAAAGTATGCTTCCGCGAATCATTAAATTTGGGGGTGTTACACTTACACCTAGTAGGCATCTAGGCATGGTATGCCACTTACTCTATGTACTTAGGTACACACCACAATCACTTAGGTATGAGATACCTCATAAATTGTATACACATTGATATTACAACGATATAACAAAACAATTCAAAAATCGTGGGTTTTGAATCATTTTCCAAAAACATACAAGGTTTATACTTTATGTTTCAACTAATAATCCTATGAACTCACCAGTTTTATAGCTGACTCGTTTTAGCATGTGTTCTCAGGTGCCCAACAGGATTAGGATTGCTACAAGATATGCTAGCTCGAGTCGCATATTTTCAAACATCTGGATTTCTCTGCATAACTTTTGTATTTCAAATTATGTATTGAAATTATTTTGCGAACTCGCAACTTGTATACACTTTTATTTTGAAAATGTATAACTATTTTCAAACGTCTCATTTAGAGTCGTTCATTATGTACCTTTGTGCTTATGATATTTGATTTGGTAACACCCGATCCAACCGTTTCCGCAACCCAAAATTTGGGGGTGTTACACACTCTCCTCCATTGACTAAGGCATATCACAATCACCTTCTGATTTTTGCAATACTGAAATTGAAAAACCATAAGCAGATGGGGTGGTCATAGCATGCGGCTGTACAGATAAGAACTTTTGAAATGATTCAATCATAGACGGGTCTAAAGATGGTGCTGCAACACCATTACTAGACTGAGGTGGGCAAACTTGTTTTTGTAGCTGACCAAATTGTTGTGGTGGTGGATGTGATTTAGCTTTTAACAAAGGACACTGAGATTTCCACTGACCCTTTTGTTTGCAATAAGAACACTCATCATAAGAAACCTTAGCAATATGTCTTTGTTAAGTTCCAGTTGAAGGGCGATACGAAGTTGCAAAAACCATTGAGCTAGAAGAAGATGGATTGATCTTCATATCATCTTGCGACTTAAGACGAATCTCCTGCTAACAATTCACATACTACTGCATCAACAGAAGGTAAAGGGGTACGATGAATAATTAAACCTCGCAAGACCTCAAAATCATGACGAAGTGCCATAAGAAACTGAACTAAACGGTCTGAATCTCTACGAGTAATGTATGGTCCATACGCTTTCAGTTCTGCAGGTTCTGTCAACACCAATTGATCCCACAAAGACGACATAGAAGAATAATTTCCTGAATAGTCATATCATTTTGCCGAAGAGCACGAATATCCATCTCCAATTGATATTGCTTTGCAATATGAGACTGTGTATATAGTCTAGCAAGATGATCCCATACTGCTTGAGCAGTCTCATATTTTGCCAATTCCATTCCGATAGATTGGATCACAAAGTTGTTAATCCAAGTAATGATTTTGGAGTTATCAGCCTCCCAAGTATCTAATAACGTAGCATAATTTTCGAGTTTGACATCAGTTAGCATTTTCTTCACACTTACGTAATTCCACATAGATTTCCCACGAAATAAATTCTTCATAACATAAATCCAATACGAATGATTTTTACCATCTAATTGAACACTAATCAATTGAAGAGAATTATCTTTATGAGTAGCCATAATAACCAGACAAACTTTTCTAAATAACTTGTAAAGCAAATTTAAAAGTAAATAAACCCTAATAACAGTTGTAACGATACGTAGTCACAAACGAGATAAAGCAATAAACCTGTTCTCGGCAAATCGTAAAGTGAAAGAAGAATTCCTTTATCTATTCAAACCAAAAGATTGAAATCTTGAATCACATGCCACGATACTAGTAGCAACCAAATATTAATTGTTGGTGAGGGAGATTTATTTGTCAAATAGGACAAACAAATTAAGAAGCTTAACTCACCAAAGGGACCAAACAAATCACGTGAAATTATTTGGAAAAAAAATGATGGTGCTGAATAAATATGTGATCTCGCCCTTTTTCCGAACGAACCAATTCAATTCAAAGCTTCACCAATATTAAGCAAACAAATCATAAAGAAAACAAATCAAAGAGACAATCGAATCAAACTGCAAACCTGATTGCTCTGATATCATGATGAAATCATAAACAAACCAAACATACTGACTAAACTAATTAATTGAAAAATGCATACAAAGTTTGCTTATAAAGCAAATAAAAAAAACTCTAAACTGCAAACGGGCCGGACTTAATATAATAAAGGGGTTGGGCTTCTATCAAGCTAACATTCAAGATATGTTGGGAAAAAATATTTTTAAATAAGGTAGAGTTTGAATATCTAACAATATGATGTTTTACTCTAGTAGTAAAAATACCACCATCTATCATAATAATTAAAGATTCAATTTTGCCTAAAGATTATAATTATGATTTTATTTCTTTCTCTGTCTTTCATTTGTGATTTCTATGTAGTTATTCTTTTGTTCTCAACTTTTTTTTCTTTCCTATTATTTTCTAGGTATATACTAGTTAATATTAATACTACCGTTTATATTAACCTAGTTACTAAACTATATACTCTGATGATGACATATGTTCCTATTTATCTAGGATCTGCATAAGTAAAGGTACTATAAAAATAAGTTTGACGTGTATTAACTGAGAACATCAAAACTTTAAAAAAGAAAAGGAATAGTATGTTTGTGATTACATGCGAAACGGTGTTCATGAAACTAATAATATAAAGTCACTTTGAAAAGTAAACATGATCAAAATACTACAAGTGTTACAAAAAAAATGATAACCCAACAAAACCTAAACTTTCTAGCCCTCAATATGAATCTAATCAATCCAAGAAGTAAACGAACCCCCGGCTTTCAAATCGATCCCAGCCAACATACAATCAGCACTTCCGATCGAATTCAAGCTGTCGATATCCAACCCAACATGGTTCCCATTGGAGTCATTAAAATGCCGATCAACCCGGGTGTCGAATTCAATAGCAATGAATTTATTTTGGGTTAACTGAGACACATTAACAAGACCCAAGTAGCTACCTGGTGACCCGAGAGTATTGTTTTCGGGCGAGATAAAGAACGATAAGCCGCCACTACCGGATGTCGATAAGGGGTTGATGGTAAAGATCGAGAATGTGAAAGATGTGGAGAATGAAGTGGTTGAATTTGTTCTGTTATCGGAGAATCGAGTTGGGGTTGTGTAAACGATGGTACCGGAAGATGATGATGGGGTTTCGGATTCGATGTTTAGGGCAGCGACGCCGTGCCGGAAGTGGGCATCGCCGAGGAAAGAGAGGTTTTGAGGTGGGAGTGATTCGAATTCAAATGTAGTGTTTCGTGGATATGATTCTACTGAGTTTGGTATGAGAATGATGGTGAGTGTTGTTAGTATCAAGAAAATGAGATGTTTTCTTGTGTTCATGGCGGTGGTTTACGGTGGTGGTGATAGAGATCGATAGTTAGAATGAGAGGGAAAGTAACAGGATTTTAGGTGAAGGTGTAGTATATTCATGGCGGTGGTTTAGGGTGTTACATTTTTGATTTTTGTGTATTTATAGATGTAATGTAATATATGTAAATATAATATAATTAAAAGGGTTTTTTTTCCCCCAAAAATGGAGTCAATAATTCTCGTTTTTGTATTTCGGGTATTAAATATTCTTAACTTTTTAAAAATGAACAACTTATTTACAAATTATGATTAAAGGGTACAAGGCTAAAAAGTTCAGAATATTTGATACCTAAAAACACGCTAATGTCGGTGAATCGGTTAATATGACATTAATAGGAGAATGGTTAAATGCTTCTTTGGGAAAAACGAGAAATATTGACTCATTTTTAGGCAAAGAACGGTCGATTAATTTGGTACCCATACCCTTTAATCGTAAATTTTAAATAAGTTGTTCATTTTAAAAAGTTATGAACATTTGATACCCGAAAACACAAAAACGGAAATTATTGACTCCTTTCTCGGCAAAAAATCCTAATTAAAATGAAAATGTTGCATTGTATTTTTCTTCTGTACTTATCAGTGAAACTAAGTTACGTTAACATCACCCATATGTTATCTCCTGATTACATATCTAATCTATGTTCATTATTCATAAAAGCTACTTTATTCACATTACCGGAGAATATTTATTTGAGTTGCTTGGTTTTGGTATTTCACATCATTGTATATTTTCTTTTCAAGAAATCATAGTTGCATTGTATCGATATGCCCCCTAAGAATAGAATTTAGAAACACTAATTTAATTTTATTTATAAAGTAAGAGCATCTTCAATGATGACACATACCACCGTGTAACAAAAAAGTAAAAGTGAACTCTACAAGTTGAATATCATTTGTAAAGACTCCACTGAACAAAAAAAAAAATCCACGTACACGTGCATTAACAGACGTGAATGTTTATGTTTATTACACATGCACTTGTGAATAACTAACATAATCTAAATACAACGTATTTTGTAAAAATCTATGAATCGATTGTAAAACAACAAATAATCATATGAACAGAAAGTACCTCGATTATTATTAAGATTGAATCAAAGAAATATGTACAACAGAATCCAGAGTACATACACGATTATACAAACAATTATATATTCATCAATATGATGAATATATCAAGAACAGATCAAAGCCTATGGGTGAAAAGAGAATGAATCGTATATGGTTGAAGAGAGAACAAAAATATGATGATAATGAATTTATGAATTAATTATCTACAAAAATCAGAAAATAAGCTTTTATATTTTTAGCTTATAGAAAATAACACTTTGGTCCTTCAGAATATAACAGCAACAACTCTGGTCCTTAGACTTCAATATATCAGCCTCCTCTTTAGTCCTTCTGCTTTGCTTCTTGATACACTTGTACTTCTAGACTTCTTGTTGACCAAATACTTTCTATCAATCTCATTATGTATTAAAGAACCTACACTCAAACAAACTAAGTTACTTCCAATACTTTATTCAAGCAAGATTGTTATAAAGCTAAATTTATCTTAGCTTTTTAACACACCCCTACAATCTTAGCTTGAGAATACATCAAACAAGTTAAGTTGTCTACACAAAAGATTGTGTTGAGATGTAGGCAATCCTTTAGTAAACAAATCTGCAGTGTTCAAAACTGAGGTAACCTTTACTGGATTTAAAACACCACTACAGACCTTTTCTCTCACAATATGCCAATCTAATTCAAAATGCTTAGTCCTCTCATGATGAACAGGACTAGAAGCAATTTGAATTGCAGACACATTATCACAAAACATATTGATAGGAATTAAGTTTGTAACTTTCAAATCAGTCAAAATATTAACAATCCACAACAATTCACATGTCACAGCTGCCATAGCTCTATAATCTGCTTCAGCAGAAGATCTAGAGATGGTAGGCTGTTTTTTACTTTTCCATGATATTAAAGATCCTCCCAGAAATATACAAAAACCAGTGATTGACTTTCTACTTACTAAGTTCTTACCCCAATCAGAATCAACATAAGCAACAAGTTTAAGATCCATACCTCTCACAAAGTGAATGCCCTTACCAGGATTTGACTTTAAGTACCTTAATATTCTAAAAGCTAATTTCAAATGAGCCTGAGTTGGTGAATGCATAAATTGACTTAATATATGTACATCATAACTAATATCAGGTCTAGTAACTGTAATATAAATCAATTTTCCAACCAACTTTTGATAAACAGTCATATTATTCAAAACATTCTCATTTTCATCACCTTTATATGAAGACACATTCACTTCTATGGGAGTATTTAAAGGTTTACAAGCTAAAAGACCAAATTCATGCAACAATTCTAAATAATATTTTCTTTGTGATAAACATACACCTTGCTCAGTATCTACTACTTCAATACCAAGAAAATACTTTAGCTTACCAAGATCTTTAATCATGAATTTTGAACTCATAAACTTTTTCACAGAATTAATCTCATTTATATCATTTCCAGTTAGTACAATATCATCCACATAGACTAACAATATCACAAATATATCACCTTTACACTTAGTATACAAAGAATAATCACATTTACTTTGAACAAAACCATGATCAATTAAATAATTTGAAAGTTTCTCATTCCATTTCCTAGGAGCTTTTTTAAGCCCATATAAAGATTTTATAAGCCTACAAACTTTTGTTTCACCAGTATTAAAGTAACCTTGAGGAAGAGTCATGTAAACTTCCTCATCTAAATCACCATATAAAAAAGCATTGTCAATATCTAATTGAAACAATGTCCAACCTTTATTAATAGCCAAACTAATCACACTTCTAACAGTCACCATTTTCACCACAGGTGAAAATGTTTCATCATAATCCACCCCTTCAGTTTGACCATAGCCTTTGGCAA
Organism: Pseudognaphalium luteoalbum; assembly: GCA_963422505.1. Lineage (NCBI taxonomy): Eukaryota > Viridiplantae > Streptophyta > Magnoliopsida > Asterales > Asteraceae > Pseudognaphalium > Pseudognaphalium luteoalbum. Next base: position 2,441,213 of record OY730194.1, read on the forward strand.
CAAGCCTGGCTTTATACCTCTCTATCTCTCCTGTGGATTTATACTTAATCTTATAAACCCACTTGCACCTAATAGGTTTTCTATTAGGTGGAAGATCAGAAAGTACCCAAGTTTTATTCCTATATAATGCCTCCATTTCAGCATTCATAGCATCTATCCAATTTTTATCTTTTGATGCTTCAAAATATGTCTTTGGTTCAACACTTCTATTCAAAACAGAAGTAAAACACAAATTTTCAGAATTTAGTTTTGAATAATTTACAAACCTTTCCATGCCAGATTTAACTTTACTATTGACCACAAAATCATCAAATCTTTTTGGGACAGTATTTTCTCTAGTTGACCTTCTAAGATTAGAAGGAGGATGTATTGAAACACCACCACCCTCAGAATTAGTTACATTTGGTAACAAATTATCATATGTAGTTGCATAAGTATGTTCTACACTAGTAGAAGTACTTGAACTGCCAGGTGCATAAGTATGAGCACCAACAGTATCTCCCGTGTTACTTATGTTTGTACTGTCATGAGTAGCATCAAAATTACTAACCTCAATGTTTGTACTATCAAAAGCAACTCCAGAAGTACTGGTAGAACCTTGTACTTCAGACACAGGAGTAGAAAAAATTTTGCCATCAACATTATTAATATTAAGATCATCATCATAGGGTATGCTAGAGAAACCATCATGAGTAGAAGACTCTTTATTATCAAAAAAATTCAAGTGATTAACATCCTTATAAACAGTATTTATTTGTTCAGAAGTCATTTTAAAAGGAAATACATGTTCATAAAACTTGACATCTCTTGAAACAAAAGTCATTTTAGAATCAAGACTATAAAGTTTATAACCTTTTTGTGTATTAGAATATCCCAGAAAGACACATTTTTCAGATCTAACACCAAACTTATCAGAATTGTTAAGTTTGGTGGCAAAACACAAACAGCCAAACACCCTTAGATGATCTAGAGATGGTTGAAAACCATACACTATTTCATAGGGTGACTTACCATTCAAAACAGAAGCAGGAGTCTTGTTAATCAAGTAAGTAGTTGTTAGAACACAATCACTCCACATATTAAGAGGTACACCCCCTTGAAACAAAAGTGACCTAGAAACATTAAGCAAATGCCTACGTTTCCTTTCCACAACCCCATTTTGCTGGGGAGTGTAAGTACAAGATGTTTGATGCAAGATACCTTTGCTTTTAAAGAATTGATTAAGTTTTTGATTTACAAACTCAGACCCATTATCACTTCTGAAAATCTTAATAGACTTATTAAACTGTGTTTGAATCATATTCACAAAAGTTATAATGTTGTCAGGAGTTTCTATTTTTGATTTTAATAAAAACACCCAAACAGCTCTAGAATAATCATCAACAACAGTCAAGAAATATTTATATCCATCCCTACTAGTCACTTTGTAAGGACCCCATAGATCTAGGTGAACGATGTCACCAACACTCCTGGTTTTATGCTCACTAAGAGGAAAGGGTTCCCTTGTTTGTTCTGCCTTATGGCAAACCTCACAAGGCATAACACTTTCATTACCAAAACCAAGTTGAGACTTAAGCACATGTAACACAGGCTCTGCAGGATGACCAAGCCTGTTGTGCCATATATGCTTAGACAACAAACAAATATTCACATAAGCATTAAAACTACTAATCTTACCACACACAAATTCATCATCAAAGAAATACAGACCATCCTACACACTACCAGTCCCCAGAGTCCTTCCCAAAGTTCTGTTTTGGGGCAAGTCCTGAATATAACACTTATATTCATCAAAACCAATAAACTTTTTGCTATCCCTAGCTAATTTGTTAACAGATAAGAGATTCACATTGTATTCAGGAACCACTAACACATCAAAAAGAGTAACATTATATGTCAAACAACAATCACCAATCTTACTTATCTTAGCCATTGTGCCATTAGGATGTTCAACAACTAAATTAAGATCAGCAATGTTTACAATGTTTTTAAGACCATATTCAGTTGTAATATAGTGTTGGTTAGCTCCTGAATCTATGATCCACCCAGGTTTTAAAGAATTAGAACCTATACCTGCCATATTAGCGGACAGATTTGATTTTGACTCTTCAGAAGAATTTCTAGAATTTAACCAGCTCATAAGTTTAGCTAGTTGATCCTCAGTCAATGGCATTGAACTTTGCTTTTCAGTTACACTGTTATTACTAGCAAAAGACTTATTTCCAGAAAAATTATTAGACCAAGAAGAATTGGTATTACTATTGTTATTAGGTTTATTAGTTGTAGGTCTCCCTCTATAAGTAGAGGGATATCCAACAATCTCATAACATCTATCAATAGTGTGACCAATTTTATTGCACTTAGTACATTTCAAGTTGGGATTAGGTCCTCTACCAACCACTTTTTTATTATCAACAAATTGTGATGTTTTTGCAACAAAAGCAACAGTATTACTTTTAGTGGTAGATGAACTAGAAGAAGAAGCTCTATGAGATTCCTCCCTGGACATAATTGCAAAAGCAGTTTTAATGGATGGTAAAGGATCAGTCATTAACAAGTTACTTCTTATAGGTTGATAAACTTCATTTAATCCCATCAAGAATTGCATAAGTTTCATTAATTGCCTATGATCTTGAATTTCTTTTGCTGCATTGCAGCTACATACAGGTAGCTGCACCATAGCATCATATTGTTTCCAGTAAGAGTTTAACTTGTGATAATAATCAGACATTGAACTACCATTTTGAGTAAGAGAGTGGATTTTAATGTGCAAGTTAAACACAACAGACCCATCAACTTTGTCATATGTTTCTTTAAGTTCATCCCAAACCTCAGAAGCAATTTTTAAAAAAATTTGACCAAGATAAAGTTCTTCTGAAATAGAACCCAAAATCCAGGATAGTATAACTGAGTTGCACCTATCCCATTGACTAGCCAAGACCTCATCATCTTTAGATTTGACACACTTTCCAGTTATGAATCCCATTTTATTCTTTGTTTCAAGAGCTAGAGTCATAGCACAAGACCACACCCTATAATTTTCTGTACCAATTAGCTTAGTTGTTATAAGAGGTGTACTACTGATATCACTAGGGTGTAAATACAATGGATCTCCAAAATCCAATTTACTAATGAGAGTTTCATCAGTTTCATATTCAGACATTTTTCACATAACAACTAGATATAAACTAACAACCAGTAATCAAATGGTAACAGAATTAATACACACAAATCCTTAAAGAGATATTGGCCACAAGAACAGGATTCAATACCACTTTAAAATGGCAAGTCAAGTTCAGCCAAGGGATCTCTCTCTTCTACCAAAGAAAGATTAGTAAACAATAGGATAATATTCAAAGAACAACTTGCAATAAAAAGAAATCAATCAGATAGTCAATTAATTCTCACAAAAGAAAACTGTAACACATTCGATCCCAAACTATAGGCCAATCTCTTTGATGTCAGAGCCCTCCAACACCAAAGTTAATTGCTACAGAGAGGGTGAGTTAGAAGGATCTTACAGAGGGGTCGCCTGAATAATTCACTCCTTGCAAATCAACTATTACCAGATGCAGCGGAATTGGAACTTACAAGAACGATGAATCACCAGAAGAAACCCTAATTTTTAAAGATCAATTAAATTAGGGTTTCAAACCCTAATTCTAAAATCTACCAAGAACTTGATGAATAATCGTGTAATAGTCCTGAATCTAGCCCGTTAATACATAAGAATCATAAGAATAGATGGATTCACAATTTTTGTTTATAAACCCTAATTTTGTGAAACCCTAATTTTCAGAAAACTGATTACCAATGTTAATTTTGTGAAAACGTTGATTGATTAACGATTATCAAAGCCACGTTGGCTCTGATACCATGTAAAAATCTATGAATCGATTGTAAAACAACAAATAATCATACGAACAGAAAATACCTCGATTATTATTAAGATTGAATCAAAGAAATATGTACAACAGAATCCAGAGTACATACACGATTATACAAACAATTATATATTCATCAATGTGATGAATATATCAAGAACAGATCAAACCCTATGGGTGAAAAGAGAATGAATTGTATATGGTTGAAGAGAGAACAAAAATATGAAGATAATGAATTTATGAATTAATTATCTACAAAAATCAGAAAATAAGCTTTTATATTTTTAGCTTACAGAAAATAACACTTTGGTCCTTCAGAATATAACAGCAACAACTCTGGTCCTTAGACTTCAATATATCAGCCTCTTTAGTCCTTCTGCTTTGCTTCTTGATACACTTGTACTTCTAGACTTCTTCTTGACCAAATGCTTTCTATCAATCTCATTATGTATTAAAGAACCTACACTCAAACAAACTAAAAACTAAGTTACTTCCAATACTTTATTCAAGCAAGATTGTTATAAAGCTAAATTTATCTTAGCTTTTTAACATATTTCAGTGTTGAGCATTTTGGTCGACTTCGATTTTTATATTTTTCACAACTTTTATTTGTACATTTGTGAAATAAAACAGTACTAAGCATCAGTTCTCAAAAGTCAAAATTTAGGAACCAAAAACCAAACTAAATAGTACGAGTATATACTTTACTGACAATCTGGTTTGCTTGTTTACATCCTTGTAACCACTTATACAAAGGAACTCTGACTTGTTCATACAGCTGAAAGTGTTGCCGCCATAACCCACTAGAGAATCATCATTTACAGGCTCAGAACCATACAGTTAGTGAACACAAAAAAGGAATCCTACATAATTGGATGTCCTGAGCTGAACGATTGCAAAACATGGTGGCACTTCATCTGCATATGAATTGTATATATGGAAGAAACCTTGAATCGACATATGGTAGGAGTAGGACAGTATGCACAACTAAAATCTGTCGAATCAAATAAATGTCAAGGAGACAAAAAGTTAAAATTTTTATTACAGCTTCCAATTGAGCCAAACAAGAAGAACACATTGGTGAATATGATAAAGAAAACCAAACCTTTGATTTGCAGCTGAGTATACAATAAGCATAGGCAACCAATTGCAAGGTTGTAAAAAACGGCCTACTCGGCCGTGTACTCCGGGTGTACTCGGCTAAAAGGCTTGGGCCGTGGCGAGTCGGGGTTAATCAGTCAAAAAGGTCAACGCGGTCAAACTCGGTCAAGATCGGATTACACGGTCAAAGCTGGGTCAAACTCGGTCCAAGCCGGGTCAAACTCAGTCCAAGTCGGTCAAACATGGTCAAAGTCAACATTGGTCAAATATTAACAGGATTTAAATTATAAATTAAACGTAAAAAAAAGTCTAATCCGAGTACTCCCCGATTACACCCCGACTACACCGAGAACTCCTTGCCGAATACACCCCGACTAGCATCTTTTTCAACCTTGACCTATTGTGCCTGCTGTAGTCTTCGAGGCAGAAGAACTGCAAGCACATGATACAAAAGCAATGATTATTAGAAACTAATCTGATCATCATGAATGCAAAATATCGGATAATTACCTTCATCCATACTGCAAAAGCTTTCTACGGGAAAGATTGTTTCAGGGTTGAGTGACTGTTGCAATGGCAGAACCATGGCCACACGGCTTTTACTGCAGAAAACATGTCCAATCCACAGTTAATAAAAGAGTTGAGATTAGGCTTATATGAATCTTTAGATCTTCGTTAAAAGAGAGGTTTTTGGGAGGGGCGGGGGGATTAGTAAGTCACTGACAAAAAGATAATCAAAGTTATTCACCTGGCCCATGCAGGGACAAACTTCTTGGTGGGTAGGTCATCCTCTTCATCATCCTCATCATCAGAACATTGACATGGAGAAATGTCATATGAATTTTCTGGATTTGTCAACTTGACTGGCTCAACTTTTACAGGTGTGTTTTCAAGTACACTTGTTGTCTATGCAAAAAACAAATATACAGAAAGAATTCTTCATCAAATATACAGAACAAATTCTTCATGAAGCAATGAATCAAGGTAAAACATATTTCATGCAACTGAAAATCATGTTGACAATTTTAGACATACCTTTTCCTTCTCGCCACAATCAAAGGAAGCATCACGCTTTTCGGGAACGGAAGCAACTTGCTGGATGACGCTCACTAAAGCTTTGTCTGTCTTCAGTTCGGTATTATGTCTTTGAGAACTATTTTCATCTGCGTTTTTAGTTTGTCTCATATTTTCAGATCCTTTCTTGTTGCCAGCAATTGCAGCCTGTGCCAAATATCATTATGGTAAGTTTTGACACGTCAAGCACAAAGAACTACAAACTTAAAAGGGAACTGACATTTTTGCTCAGCGGTTTTTCTAGTTCCACTTTCCCAAAGCGTGATTTTTCATACTGTAATTTCTGATTTTTTTGTGCTTCTGCAACAAGCTTTCTTTTCTTAGCCACTTGCTTCTTCTCCTCTTCCTCCCGTTGCCTTTTTCTTGCTGCTATATCAGCTTCTTTTTTCTTCAACGCATCCTGCTTCTTTTTCTTATCCAACTCCATTTCTCTTGCATTTTCTTTCCCTATTCTAGCTCGCTCAAGCTTCAATGCTTCTTTCTTCATTTTTCGCTCATTCTCCTTTTTTTGTTCACGGCGTTTCGCAGCCTCAGCAGCCTCTAGAGCCGTCACTTTGATATCTCTCTTACCTTCAAGAAGAAACACAAGGTTGATACAAAATCAGATATGTAGATTATCCAGAAACTAAAATTACATAAATAAATCAACAGAAATCTTCATGCTCTTCATTATCATGAGTTTGAAGTACAGATGGCAAGACAGGAAGACAGGTGGTGGGTGGGTGGGTATCGGAGGTTACATCTGGTCTAGTAGGGGTCAAAATAGGCCAGGTCAGGTTGACCAGCAGACACTTTTTCATTCAAATATTTTTCTAAACAATTAATGAGTTAATTACGACTACAAAATCAGTATCATTACCATAATAATATAAATCCTTGAACAAAAAAAGATTTAGAAAAGACAGGAAGACAGGTGGGCGGAGATGGCAGGTTAGGTCTGGTCTAGTAGGGGTCAATATAGGTCAGGTCAAGTTGATCAGCAAACACTTTTTCACTCATTTTTTCTTCCAGACAATCAATGAGTTAAATACAACTACAAAATCAGTATTGTTACCATAATAATGTAAATCTTTGAACAAAATAGATTTTCAAGGTTGTTTTATGTGTGCATTATAAATTTAATTTGGAGTTTGGACTATGTTCAAGAACCATTTGACCCATTTGGGATAAAACTCAACCCAAATCAATCCATACATAAGTAAAGAGGTCAAACTTGCAACCTCCAGTTTAAAGCCATTTTTGGTATATGATGATTTGGGTTGAGTAGATGACACGAGCAGTAACTGGATAAATAAACAAGTTTACCTGTGCAAACAGCGGCTGCTTGTTTTTGTTGAACTATTGGTATAAATGAAGTGATGTTTGATACAATATTGTTATGTTTAGCCTCCTTATGAGATACCCTTGGTATTCCACTTCTCAAACTGCTCTTAGCTTTACTACTCTCAGATACATTCCCCCTACTACTAGCCCGTGTAGCCATTGATGAGGTCCGATTATTCTCCCCATACCTACTTATCTTAATGCCGGGATGATTTTTAGGCTTATACTTGACATTATCACGAGTCCAAGGGACACTGAGCTCTATATATACAGAATTTGAACTACATCTATCAGGATATTTCTTGGACACGGACAAAGGATTTGCTTGTTGGGAGCATATTTCAGTAGCCTCGGGAGGTGTTTCTTTTTCAACAGCTATCTCATCATCATTCTCTCTTTGTTCATTATCTTCATCACTTTTGGGATCTTCCTCAATGGGGAAGCAGGTAAGCTCAGGATTTGAGCTCAACTGCTTCTCCGAACTGTCTGAGCTTGAAGCGTAGCTCTCCCAAAACTTTCCAACAGGAGATAAATAATGGGATTTTGATTGCCAATAGTATGGTCTAGCAGCAAGAGGAGCTGAATCAAATTGTTGTTGGTTTTGGATAGCCCGATAAATTCCACTGATATCAGTATCCTTTATTTGAAGATTCTTTTTGGAATCTTCATCAAGGGTGTTGTTGAATCACCACAAATCACAGGTATATAGAATACAATATGTATATGTTAATTAAATGTGGGATTACATACAAACTGTTACAACCATATGTATATATACTAATCTAATCAATACTACCAACAGATGTGTCGTTTCACACAAACTGTTTCACCAAACGGTTATTATGAACCGTTGTAACCTTACTATACTAACTGCCATCATCGTTGTTTCTATGTACGGGTTGGTTGGCCTGCGGCCCAAACCAGAAACACAACGGGCTTTACATTAATATGTACACTAATGACCCATTCTAATTATCTTTTGGCCCGTTTGACGTCCAATACTCCCCCCTAATGTCAAACGCCAAAGTCTTTACAACAATGTTGGTTCTTCGTCGCTTTGACAAATGAGATGTGCTTCTTGCTCCTTATCCTTCCATTTGGTGCATTCGTATGCAAAGTGACCGAATTGACCACATTCATAGCATCTCATTCCATTCTTGTTTTGTTCTCGACTTGTACCTCTTCCACGTCCTCTTTCTTCTCTATTGTAGTTTCTTCCTCGACCCCTACCATGGCTTTGATTACTTGAACTTGCCATAAGAAGTTTGCTTTGGTAATCTACGTCCGCTTCATCTTGACTTTTGAGACGTTCTTCAAAAGCTATTATTCTTCCTGTTGCTTCTTCAAATGACATTTTATCAACTTTCGAATATTGCTCGATGGATGCCACGATCGGTAGAAACTTCTTTGGAACGGAGTTCAACAATTTTCTTACAAGTATTTTGTCTTTAAGATTCGAACCCAGACCTTTAAACTTGCCTCTTATGCTTCCTAATTTTCCGGCAAAGTTGTTCACAGTTTCGTTGTCTTTCATTTTCAAAGTCTCCAATTCGCTCCTTAAAGTTTGCAGGCGTGCTTTCTGAACTCGGTCTTCCCCTATATATCGTACTTTAATTGATTCCCATACTTCCTTCGCATTTGAGCATTGTGCAACTTGCATTAGTATATCTTCAGGCAACGTTGTGAGAATCAATGCTTTTGTTGTATGCATCTTTCTTTCATCTACTTCTTTCTTTCCATCTCCTCCTTTCTTTCCATCTCCTCCTCCTTTTCCATCTTCTTCTTGTGTTGCTTCAAGTGTTTCCCAAAGACCATATGCCTTCAATATTGTCTCCATCATAATTGCCCATGTGGTGTAGTTTGATTCATTCAGTTTCGGGCATTGAATTGTCACATTTTGATCGCGCATTGGTGTGGATGGTTCTCCTCCTATCTTCATACTTTGTTGCTTTCTTTCTTCCTTACTTGGTTTCTTGTGATCACCAAACGTGATCAACCTTACTTCTTCAATTGATGTTGCGGTTCTTCTTCAACCGATTCCTTCTCGATTTGGGTAACCACAATCGGTGGTTTCAATCGGTAGTTATCTTCTCCGGTTCTGTTTCAGTGGGGTTTTCAATCAGAGATTCTGATCGCTTGTCACTGGTTATGTTCGTCTTCTTTCTTCTCCAATCGAAGAATGAACAGGTATTTTCTTTCTTTCTTTCCCTTTCGATTTCAATACTTGCTTTTCAATCGATCGCCCTTGCACTTACTCTTCCCTGGATCGATTAACGTGCTCTAATACCACTATTGTTGAATCACCACAAATCACAGGTATATAGAATACAATATGTATATGTTAATTGAATGTGGGATTACATACAAACTGTTACAACCATATGTATATATACTAATCTAATCAATACTACCAACAGATGTGTCGTTTCACACAAACTGTTTCACCAAACGGTTATTATGAATCGTTGTAACCTTACTATACTAACTGCCATCATCGTTGTTTCTATGTACGGGTTGGTTGGCCTGCGGCCCAAACCAGAAACACAACGGGCTTTACATTAATATGTACACTAATGACCCATTCTAATTATCTTTTGGCCCGTTTGACATTAGAAGTCCAATAAAGGGATACGATGCTTCCAAGGTCCATTTGCTCAAGAGTCCCATCTGCTATAAATCCGTACGTGTCTTGAACTTGAGGTTGCATAAGTTTAGAAGAAAACTGTGACAAAGGCGTCTCCATTGTGGCAGATTTACAAATTTGCTCTATAATGCTAGCTCTTGCGATTGTGGTACTCGGAATTTCCAGTGCATGAAGATCTATCCCCCCTTCAGCATTCTCCATACTTGCATTTTCCACCTCCTCATCTATAATAAAACCCTCATAGACAGGCATAATTTCATCAGAGACAATCACACTTTTGTCATCAGTTTGTGAAGACGGAAATGAGGCGAATGAAGACACCCATTCGGAAAAGCTTATCCCGGAATTCTTATTGTCAGTAATGACATCATCAATACTGTTCGAATTTGTAGGCTCCACGTCTGCTGCAAAGCTATAAGTAGAATCCTCGTCTGCATTCCTGATCAAGTTTGATATGCGGGTTGGTGCAGAGTGTTTGGGTGTGTAGGTTGTTTCTGTAGTGTCATCACCCACTTCAGTAGCATTTGCCTGTAAAGATATCACATATAATTTTGTCCAGTGTCTGATTGCAAAATTGGCATTGTCATATATTTAAACTATAAAAAAAGGATAAGTAGCCGTCGTCAGAGCATTAATACCTCAGAAGCTTGAAGCTTATGTAGCGACTCTGTTCCTTCTGGCAAATCACACATCATATCATCACGAACTCTTCTGTCACAGCTCGGAATGCCATCTGATAAAGTGACATGCATTTCTTCTGAAGGAAGTACTGATGCGGATTCCTTTGCAGAATTTAAATCATTTTCAGTCGCCTCCAAATCACAATGAATAGCATCTCTTTGAATATGTACCCTATAGCCTCGGGAATCAGAGAAGCAGTTTGGTAGGTCTTCAGTACTTCTCTGCTGGTTCTCAGGCCATGTATTAAACTTTGCAGAATTCAACTTTACATTGGACAACTTTAGACTCGTCCCACTACCAAATTCTTCAGATTTTGAAGAATCGAGATCCTTCTCAGGTATTCTGACTTCATTATGCAAGCAATCTTCTGAATCCGTGTTACCTAGTTTGGGTAGATTTGAAATAAATGAGGAGTTGGTATCACCAGCAACACTTCGCTCGCCTTTATGGCCAAGATCATCCTATCATAAATGAAATATAGAGAAAAGAATTATAATTTTTTACAAGCATGTCTATCTCTCACAACTAACAAGTTTTAATATATGACTTCACTGTCGAGATTTAAAATAAATAAAATCAAAAAATCCTTGTACCACTTTTAATTTATTTCGCACAAGTTTGATAACTTAATCAAAAGTGACGTGTAGAACATTACTTCGTGTCACAAATTTATGTGTTTACTGTCATCCAACGTTACCGGTCCAAAATCCCGTCTTTGACCGGCCTTTGACCCAAAAAACCCGTCCTGCCCCGACTAATCCCGTTTTTTTTGCTTTGACCCGTCTTTGACCGACTTGAAAGGATTAGTCGGTAGCCAGGATTAGCCGACTAATCCCGACTTTTCCAACCCTGCGCACAAGTTTGATAACTTAATCAAAAGTGACGTGTAGAACATTACTTCGTGTCACGAATTTATGTGTTTACTGTCATCCAACGTTACCATTCAACAAAGCATTAAGATAGTCGGAAACTAGAACTTGAAAGTGATAAAGAATATATCAAACTAGCTTGCATGCTCATATTCGCTCTCAACTGATCGTGATTCCTTTACTAATATCAAAGTTACCATTTATTTCTATCAAGATCTGCCGCCTCCACGGCAGCAGCAGTCAAAAACTCGACATGAGAAGAAGATGGAAGAAAGTGATGGGGAGTAATTTACATGAGAAGATCTAATCATATATGGAAAGTAGTCTACCAATTATTATCCAATAGTGCACACTAATATGTACTCTTAAAACTTCAAAATGAATATCAGATCAGCTAACCTAAAGGGTTCTGCACTTCTGCACGCTATTCATTAAATGCAATTTACTCCACGTCTATCAGTATACAGTCAGAATTAGTACTCATCAAGCATGACACATGATGTGTGAAATCTAGTCTTAAAATTTATCGTTGTAAAATGAACAAGAAAGTACCGTGCTAGATCAAAACACAACCGAGCAGTGGACCCTATCGTGTAGTAGTATAGTTGGGTAAGTTCGGGTTCGAATACGGGAATGTGAGTTTAAGAATTATATTCAAGTGCAAGCAATTTGTACAGAAAGTAAATGTGGGGGTTTTGTGACCGATTTGTCACGATGCTTAAAAACTACTTTTACACTAAAACTAGGCAATAGTGGACTCAGGGAAGAGTCAAAGTGAATTGGAGTAACTTTCGGATATTAAAAACAATACTTGCTTGGATTATGTCACTAGTGATTTCGGGGTGCAGAGTTATAACCAGTTTATATTATGCAAAAGTAAATTTCCATTTAACATAGGATTAACGTTCGCCATCTCCTAATGATTCAACTTCAATTTACAAACCTATGATTTAATCTAGTAACGGACGTTCGTCATGGTTACCATGTTGCACAATTAAGCCTAAAGAATCTTGCTTATTCCAAATCTACGCTCGCAATGTTTGTTCAATCATTTATAGACAAATAATTGATAGTAAATTACCAATGAAAAAACGTTCGCTATATTCACTAGTTATCTACCAAATAAGCAAAGAAACTATTTTAAGCTCAATTACGCAAGGGTCATGATTAAACATAAAGTTCAAGTTTCACAAGTTTATAATTCATCTAAAATGAAAGACGTTCGTCATATTCATCCACTCATACATTTTAGCTCATTTGTGTAACTAATACCAAATTTCACAACTGCAAATAAAGGCTCATTCATCCATCGACATACAAATGACAAGTATTATAACTCATAACAAAGGTTCGTTATAATTACAAGTTAAAAACACCAAATAGTTTCACAAATTGGTTGAGCTAAAATATTCAAGTTTCATGGAGGAATTGTAAACTCAAGCATAAGAACTCAAAATAATACACCACTAATCTCTAGCTATTACATCCAAGCAAGTATTAGGAAGATTAGCTACTCATAATCATATCAAAACAAACACACATATTCATTGAAATCAAAGGAAACATAATTATATTGAATAAAAATGCAAACCGAGTGATTACAATGTTTGGATGATGATTCTTCGTAACCAAATGATTTAGGATGACGAGAGATCTTCAAAATGATGAAAATAGCTCAAGAAACCCTAAAAATTCGCCCATGGGGGCTGCTGGTTCGGGTGTGTAAGAGTTAGGTGAGAGATGAAGAAGAAAAAGTGTTTAATTAGTCAAAAGTCTGCTGGCCGACCAAAGAACCCAACTGATTGTGTACAGAACCCGGCTGCTTCTTGAACCTCAAAGAACCGGGGTTGATTCTTTGAGAATCAGCCATTTTGGGTATAGAACCCAGCTGCTCCTCAAGGCTTCAAACGGACGTTTCTTTCTGTTAAGGTCCGAGTTTGGTTTCCTTAAATCACCCGGCTGCTTCCATGTAGAACCCGGCTGTTTCTCCAAATTTTCAGAAAACCATATTCTGCAGATTTGTAGCTCTCTGAAATACGAACGTTTGGGCGCCTGAATCACCTTAATCCGAGTTCCTATGAGGGAGTATGGCCAAAACGGTGCAGCATAGCCAAATCAGCAAAACCTTCCATCTTTTCATCTTTTCTTCCTCAATCATCAACCTTAACACACAAAATCAATTTCAAACTAAATAAGTACCAAAAGTTCATAAAATTGAGTAGAAACAAATGCAAAAATAATGATATCGCGAGAGATAAACATGTACAAAACGAGCGATATCAACACAAAAAAACAAAAAGCAGTGGAGTGTACCAGAAAGCTGGAAAGCCTATTCAGTCTAAAACTGAAGATCAGTGTACATTTTATATTTTTAGTTACTTAGTATTGTGAAATATGACATAAAAAGAAACTTGTGAGACATCGTATTGTATTTGGAGGTTAGGTCAAAGCCCCAAAAGAATGTCGTGATTGATGCTTGCTATACTGAACTGGGTAAAAGTCTATGCCCATCACCCGCCCACGACCCACCAACGGGTAAAAGTTCATACTCGTAACCCATCCACGGGTGAAAATTTTGCGGGTTTACCCACCCACGATGGGTGGGTACCCATGGGTCACGGGTTTTTTCTAGCCCATTGCTAACCTTAATCAAGAATAGGGGTGTACATAAATGGTCTGGAACTGCTAGAACTGGTAAACCGAACCAGAACCGGATCGGAACCGAACCGGACCGTAGCACAACGGTTCGGTTCTCAGTTCTATTTTTAGCCTTAATGGTTCACGGTGCAGTTCAGTTCTAGAACCGGTATAAACGGTTCGAACCGCCAGAACCGATTTTATAGGAAAAGAGAAATGTATACTTGATATATGTATCTTTTAATATCGATAGAAATTGAGTTATATAATTAGATTTTTAAAAATTGTTATATTAATTATAAGTATATATGTTTTTGTTTAGATTTATATCTTCTATATTTCATGCACCAAAAAAATTCAACTTACATTTTCTTTCTGTTATTCGTCGTCTGGATACTTCCCCGATCATGTTTTTTTGATAGATTGTTAACGATTGATCCATTTAATAAATCTTTTTGGGAACTTGATCAACCCTATTCTTTTGTATTCAACATACATGCATGTTTTGTTTGAAAAAAAACATAGATGTATCCAAGGGCGGAGCCATGTAGATAGTAGGGGTAATAGTTGCTATGGGTCCATTCGCTACATATAGTATAAATTTCTTATAAAAAAATTGCACTTTTTATTACATTCTTTGTTTGTGCTACGAGTTCACAACAAGTAAGATACCAACGTTATGGGTCACTGTAAATCCTGGATCCGCCACTAGATGTATTCATATTATGTTTGAATTACGAAAACGTTTTGTTATTGACTATTAGACGATTTTAAGTTTTTTCTGATTCCTTAATTATTTTATATAATTTTATAACTATATGCTTTTACACATCTTCTTCTTTATAACATACACGCGTATATTATTGGTTCGCGGTTTTGAACCAAAACCGCAAGAACCGAACCGGAACCATACCAGACCAAAACCAAATTACATGGTGCTCTTGATTTTTCATGTAATGGTTCGCGATCCGGTGCGGTTCTGGTCCAGTTCGATGCGGTTTTTGGACCACGTACACCCCTAATCAAGAAGGTTAACTTTCACTCCTTAATATCTGATGTATCTAATATTGAGACCGATGTCACCATCCCATTGTAAACCGTTGAGGAAGTTAACAACAGGTTTTCGAATACTTTGTACGGTTATTTTATTGGTAAGCCGATTGCTTTGGCGGTTGTTGAAAATATGTGCGGAATATTTGGTCAAAATATGGTCTTCAAAAGGTGATGATGACTGCTAGAGGGTTCTTTTTCTTTAAGTTCTCAACTGCTAAGGGTATGAATAATGTTCTTGAGAATGGTCCATGAATGATTCAAACGATTCCAATTATTCTTAACCAATGGGCACCAAAAAATATTCTAACTAAGGAAGATCTTACTAAGGTGCTTGTGTGGGTAAAATTGCATGATGTTCCACTGGCTGCTTTTATAGGTGATGGGTTAAGCATGATTGCAACAATGCTTGGAACTCCTATGAGGTTGGTTCGTACACTGCTACTGTGTGTGAGGAATCATGGGGGTAGAAATAGCTTTGCTATAGCTTTGATTGAAATTTCTTCTGATCAGGCCTTGAAAGATGTTATAGTTGTTGCTATTTCAAAGCTGGATGGGTCAGGCTATACAAAGGAGAATGTTCGGGTTGAATATGAGTGGAAGCCTCCTAGATGCGATGTTTCGTAACTTTTTGGCCACTCTAATGATCAATGCCCATCTCATCCTGTTAAGAAGAATGCCAATGATGGGTTTGTCGAAATTGGTCCAAAGGGTGCTAAAGCTAATAAAGAGGGGCATAATGCAAGGAAAGTACAAGGGATATCGTTAGGTAAACAAAAGTCTAACTTTGTGTATCGCCCTAAAGTGGTTGCAAATAAAGAAAAAATGAAGCTAAAGGAGGATATACATGTTAGTACATCCAATTCATTTTCTGCTTTAACTGGTAATGAACCTAAATTGGATGATGTGCTTCAAGAAGTTGATACATCAATGGGTAATGGAAACAAGGAAACCGTTTCTAAAGTGGATAAAAATTTGGAGGATTCGGAAAGTGATATTGAAGAGGTTTATAATAAGACTTCCCGATTTATGGCATGTGGGTATGGGTCATGAGGAGGTAGTGATACTAAGAGCACAAGGTGTGCTATGACGTGGCATCGACGTTCTTGGATGAGAACAGTGAGCCTCGGTGTTCTCCCACCCCGTGCCGGTGTTCTCACCGGTGTTCTCGCAAAATATTTTGGTCACTGTCCAGATATAAACGTTGGTGAGGGTCGACGTTCAAGCAATTTATTTGTTTTTCCTCATGAAAAATCAATTATCTTTATTAAAACAAATAATAAAAAACTCAAGAACACTGTCCAGAACACTGATAATTCAGTTTTACCATACCACAAAATCTTCACTTTCAACATTCTCCAAAACACTGTCCCAGAACACCGACACCACACCCTGTGCTCTACTAATCTTGAGTACTTTGATGATGATGATTTTTATGGGGGTTATGATGATCAAGTCTATGATTTAACTGAAGAACAAACTGCTTTCTGCAAGGCATTTGACTTTAACCTTCGTGGGCAGATAAAAAGATAGTCTATGTTTGATATGGTCGAGTCAAATGTAATGGTTGCTTTTGTTTATGGTTTTGTTTGATTCTTATGTTGAGTCAAATGTTGGTTAGTGATTTTGTCTTAGTTATATAGTCTTTTGCCTATGTAACGGGCTGAGATATGGGATTTACTCACATCCTTTGTACTTAACTGTTTTTGAGTAATATATTTACCAGGTAAAATTTACCCTTTACCTATATATATATATATATATATATATATATATATATATATATATCTTCTCTCTTTATAACTAAAGGAGGACACTCAAAATTATTTGTCAAATATTCACCTATGCCACATCTTACACATCCTATGTGTCATCACCATATAAAAAAACTTGATGATGTGGATTTTCCTACACCATTTTCTAAATAAGGTAATATTTAATTAAAAATCTTATTTTAAGTAATCTCATTTAGTAAGTTAATTGATAAAATTAAAATTATAACCAATATAATCATGACATCTTTTAATCTATTTTCCCCCTCTAATTTTGATTTATATACTATTTTAGTTTCTTTCATAATAGTATTTTCATTTCTTTCACTAATTTCTCTCTCAAAAGTAAAATAATAATAACTTTTACTAGGGGTGTTCATGGTTCGGTTTGATTCGGTTTTTGACGAAAATCGAATCGAATCGGATATTTCGATTTCTCAAAAATCGAAAATTTTTAGTTTCGATTTTTCTACAATCCGGTATCTAAGTTTCTTAGTTTTTCTGTTTCGATTAGATTATTATTCAAATTCTAAACTTTGATCAATATAAAACTTTTAAGGTAATTTTAATTTTTCTATTCCCGTTGTGTAGTTAGTTTGTTTTCTTTTAGCATGTTCATACCTTAATTATATCCTTATAACAATATAGTCATAATTGGAATTTTAGTTTAGTTTACTAGGAACTATGGATAAGATTAGAGCATCAAAATTAATTGATATAGTATTTGATAAATGATAAAGTACTAATTATATTATATATAATCTATTACATAATGTATATACATATAGACATATATAATGAAGAAATTTTTGATTAGTTCATTAGTTATTGTTAGTACTCTATAATAATAATAATAACAATATTGAATATAAAATACTAAATAAATATAGATATATTAATTAATGAAAAATATAACGGTGCGGTTATAATCAGTTCAATCTTTGCATATAACCCAAATCAAATCAGAATATTTAGGTTATTAATGATTCGCTTATTAGCGGTTTGGTTTTACAAAAGATTCAATTTTTTCAGTTGGTTATTCGATTACGATACGATTTTTTTGATTTTTCAGCTCACCCTAACATTTACCGAGTTACGATAACTTGCTTTTAATGCCATTAAATTTTTCATTATATTTTTGTTAATTCAAAATTCTTTTGTTATAATGTTACATAATCAAAGAACTCAATTTAAGTTATTTTGTAATCTCAATACAAGCTTTATTATTATTATTATTTTTAATGTTTCCAAAAAGAATTATATAAATAGCAACGAATGCACACAACATTTTTTTAATTTTATATCACAAACATGATTTAAATAGTTATATAGTACAAGACCTTAAAACACACTTATATAAAGTGTATACAACATAAATTCGAATATGATTAAAATATTTCATATACCATTTTAAATTATGATCCACATATTACGACATTATATATATATATATATATATATATATATATATATATATATATAGTGGAATGATTCAGAGGGAAATATATTTTTTAGGGGAAGCGTTAGTATTCATCAAGAAGCATATTACCTTCACCCATACAAATCTCGAAAAAAACAAACTGAAATTTAGTAAATGTTAATCAGAATCGATGCTATGAATGTTAAGCTTCCTTGATAAATTCTTTCTGCAAGTTATAACATCGATTTATGAATATTAGATCCAAATCCGTTAATATGCATCGCAGTGAATATTAGTTAATATGCATTGTGATGAATAGTAACAATAAAAATATTTTTCAAATAATGTGAAGTTTTAACATGCATCGTGATGCATATTAGTTAATATTCATCATAGTGAATATTAACACTTCATTAAATAAATATTCATCAAAACTAATGTTATGACTTAAAAATGAAATTCATGCTTTAGAATATTCTTTATATCATCGATTTTGATTACTATTTACCGGTAAAAATAATTTTTTGTTGACGTTTTGATTGATAACTCTAATATACTTCTTGATGAATACTAACGTTTCCCCCTTCCTTCAAAAAAGTTACTTCGTCTTTGATCACTGCCATATATATATATATATATATATATATATATATATATATATATATATATATATATAATCTCCTTATATCTCCTTATATATTTAAAAGATACCAGTAATTAGGTTGCCCTACCTTAATTAGCTCCTTTTAAATTAATCTCCCTCCTTAATTGTTGGAGGGCAATTTATTTAAGTCATTGATCATCCTTTTTCCTTTTGACTACCTAATTAGCTTTTCCTAATTAACACTAAAATGACCATTATAACCCATGCTTTACCCTTAAATGGCTGTATTAACTTAATTACGTTTTAAACTTTCAATAACCATTCAATTCGTTAATTAATTACGCATTAAATTCATTATTTAAGGCTCTAACCCATTTACAATTCGGGTCAAACACACAAATAATACAAATACAATCGGGTCACGCACACAATAATCATCATTATAAAAAACGCGACACAATAATACACAATACAATCTAGATCGTCTACCTAAATAGCCAAATGCATCTAAATAAAATGACGTTAATGCCCCTGTAATTAATCTCACCTAATTGCCTATAATTAGTATTAAACTATACATTTAGTCTTCCGTAAATAAACTACTAATTAAAATGTTGTTGCTGTAACACGTTTAAAGATCTCCACATTTTGCAATTCTTAAATTATTATTTGTTTTAAACAAAATTCAACCTATTTATATTTATAAATAACACTACACAATTACACGTATATACTCATATTAAATTGGTTTTGTTATCATCATAACTACAAATCAAAACTAAGTCATTACAATTTTTCAGTTTATGTTCATATTAGAGATTAATTACAGCTTAAAAGGTTACATTACCTTAGCAATTTTACACTCATACTAATTGTACACAATTATAATATAAAGACATCGATTCAGAATGTACAAAATATTTATTTGCATTTCAATTACCATTCATATAATCACATATTGATTATATTGAGTAATGGGTCCCGATTATAATATGTACCCAATTTTATGTTGGTTAAACAACCATATTTAAATATTTAAGTATGGTTTTTTTTAATTGAGACATTATATAATTGTAATTATGTATATTAGTGTTTCCATATATATATATATATATATATATATATATATATATATATATATATATATATATATATGGATAGTCTTTCAACTAAAGTCAAGTAATTTCGATGTCATTAATTTCATATATATCAAATACAAATCAAATCTCAAATGAATTATAATGATTTGTTTTTTATTCAAGATTATAAACAATCAAAGTACTAATATTTTGCCTTCAATTGAATAAATAAAATAAATAAATCAAATGACATGTACAACGGGTAATAACAAACCATATATCACATTAGACCATCCATTCTAGTCCAACTTATTCCCTAAACTCACTAAAAAAATACTATATAAATAAATAACCATTCACAATTCATTTGTTAACAATGGAAACTCTTATTCATTGCTTTAAATTGATAATAAAATATCTACCCATATGTACAATGGAATACTAAAAGACTGGATCTCACAAATAAAATCCCAATCGGTTCCATAATTTGTACCCAAAATATAAATAAAACAAAATTAAACATATACTAGTATATTTTTTTTAATAAATAAGAAGATATTCGTTGAGGTAATTAAGCAAGCCAAACGTGAGTTGCATATGGTAAAATAAATAGGGTGTCTTCAAATCCCGTAATTAGAGCATGCAAATCTCGGTTTCCTCAGTTAGCACGCTGTTTATAAAACAAACAACAAACTATTACAACCACGTTATTCATTCACCAAAAACTAACCTAACGTAATCCCAAAAGAAGTAGAGTAACGAAGCAGAGAGTTAATTGAAGGAGATGCTAGAGATTGAAACGAAAAAGAAAACAAGAAGTTATACGTGTTTAGTTTCGATTCGCATTTGAGTTCGTTTCGAGGTAATTCTCGATCCAATTTAATGATTTATATATTAATCATGTAGAACTCATCTCGAACCAGCCTTCATTGATTCAATAGTTTAATTCATGTGTTAAGCACGATATTAAAAATCATCAGTCACGGTTAATAAACGGAATTTTTCGAGTTCTTATATTGGTATTTTGTCGTGAATCGGAGCCTAAAACCAATAGAAATACAATTAACATTATTAGACTGAGTTTATATTTTTATATATGTATAAACATGTAAGCACATGTACGTATGCTTAATAGTTAAATCCTAAAATAATCGTAAAACGGATTTACAGATTTTTTTTTACAAATATTGATGATGAGAAAGGCGAGCCAGCATCATCATTTTTCTAAATTTATGTATTTAGTCTCTTAAGAAATTGTTTCTTTACTAAAATACATCACAACTTTCTGAAAAGTACATTAAGGCCCCTCTTTTGAACGTACGCTACAATATGATTTTAAAGGTAACCAAACTTTGTCAAGCAATTGTACATTTGGTCATTTGAAATAATATAGTCTACCACTCAATGATATGTTAAGCAACTGCTGTTTAATCAATTAAAGGAGTAGAGTAATTTTGTATGAGCAAAGACAAGAGTCTTTATACTTAATAATGACGCTTGGGATATTAGGAGAATAATGATCGAGACATTTTGAGTCCTAAATGATAAATTATTTTATGTAGATTACATGGAGGATTGAGAAGTATCTTTTCGATCTTGAGAGCTTTAGATACTTATCCATGTACGGATATTTGTACCTTCTTGCAGCGTTATCTTGACATATTTTGTTGATATCCTTGCATTCTTTTGATATTCTTGAGGTTGTTTTGATATTCTTGATTTACTTCTGTGACCTTATTCCCTTATTTATTTAAGTTAAATTTATTTGATATTCTTGACATTGTCATCTATTATTACAAAAAATTATTAGTACATTTATTACTTAGCAATAAATGTGACATCCCGTTTCATTATTATGGACATCCCGTTTCATTATCAGGATGACGGGGTTGTTACAACTTATATATAAAGAGTATTGTTTTTATGTGTAATTATTGAAGTCTATCATCCTACTGCAGCCCACCATCGTTGCATATTTACGTTTTGTGGTGTATATTGGCTATAAACATTTTCTATATTAACCATGCTTATTATTATAGTTTGTTTAGTATTGTTTATTATTTTCATGATCGATCTTCAGATTCAATATTGTGCGTTTGATTTTTTTTCAGTTTAAATAACAGAGAGTACACTACTTATTAATTGGTATTCATATATGTTGATCTTATTATGCCGGTTTAGTGATTTCAGGGCAACAAAATAATCACTTCTCTCAAAAAGCTATTTGTAACATCCGTCTTAAGGACCCAAGGGTATTCTGGTAAATTCTTTAGCCTTTAAATTGTTATTTATGTTGTTAGGAAAATTGTGTTCAATTTGAGTAATTGTGACTAGTGAATTATTATTTGTTTTAACTTTCTATAGTTAACGGTAAAATAAAACTATTGAAATTGTAAATGGTTTTTAGGTTCCAGATAATAGGTTGAAAAGGGACTAGTTTTAAGTGAATACGGAATCGGTTAAATAATTGGGCCGACCTATTTATAAACTTTCTTAAAAAGGAAAGTACTTTACTTTCCTTCTAAACCATAAACCCTAAGAAACAAAAACCTAGAAATCTAATAACTACACTAAAAGCTAAACAAATTTGGAGTTGTAATTTTAGACTTTATCAGATTTCATCATCCTTTTGAATTGTAAGTTTGTTACTTGTTTAGTTTAATTCTTGTTATAATCTTGTTTGATTAGATTGTTGAATTGATATATGAAAACAATTGAAGCTTGAAAGGTTGCTAAATGATAATACTATTTGATATTGAATAATTACTACTGTATATGGAAGAATTAGAACTGAGTTGTGGGTTGTATGGTGAAATTCGGAGTTCTGGGTTTTGGTCTGATTGCAGGTTGCTGAAAGGTGGGTTTTACCCGGCGAGTAAGTTGATTAAAATGGGTACCCGGCTGGTAACAGTTTACCCGGCGGGTAAACAGGTAAAAAGAGCCAGACCGGGTAAGGTTGTATCAGGTGGGTAAAAGAAGCGGGTAAAATCGAAAATGTTCTGATCAAAACGGAGCTGGGGTACAACAAAAGTACCCGATGGGTACTTTAGGTTACCCGACGGGTAACCCTGTTTGTGTGTGATTCTTATTGTGTTTAAGTTATGTTATATCAATTTTGGTACTAGATTACTTATTGATATTATGTTTTGTTCTCAAATCAACCAAAGACTCGATAATATAAGACTTCTGAGTACGAATCCTGAGACAGTCAGGTGAGTGAACTTGTGACTCTCAATGTAAATTTGGTGTAACTTATTTGGTTACTTGAATAAACCTGATTGTTTTGCTTATGAACTGTTAGCCTGAATTAATACATGTGACTATGTGAGATATGGCCTTAGAGGCACTGTGTTATGTGATGAGAGGTCAACTATGGTTGGACTTGATTGCTATAGGTTAGTCAACATGGGAATTGTGAACATATGTTGTGAATGGATCCTATATTGACTGAAGATAGCAATAAGTTATCGGTAAAATCACTGCGTGGCCTGTAGTTGGTTATAAGTGTTACTTGAAGGACCACCGCAACAATGAGGGTTCCTCAAGGACCACCGATCCTCTGTGATGATTATGTGATTGTGATGATTTGTTGTAAACAGATTGTTAAGCTGAGTTAGACTGTTAATTATTTGTTTATTCACTTAGCTTAGTGCTAATCTCACCACTCTGCTTCTTGCAGGTTATGTTTTGTTATGCTTTGGCAAGAATGCTGGATTTGAAGGAATGTTTGACAATGATGTACTCTGATAATGTTTTTGTAAATCCTGTTAGGTTATGTTTTTGAAAGTCTCATAACACCCAATTCTGTATAATGTTTAGAATAAGTTAACTTTTGAATGTGTATGAATTTCATTATGTAAATTAACAATATTGGGATTGCGCTTCCGATGTTAAAAAAAAAATTTGGATTTAAATAAGGGGTGTTATACTATTCCAGAGTTTGATGAAACTTTGAAGGGAGGCAACTTTATTGATTTGTCAGATTTTGGTGATGAACCTTACATTAGTGCTTATAGGCTATTCAATCACAAATGAAAGTTAAATTTATTTAGGTTATTTAAAGTAGGTAGATGTTCATCTTTTGAAATGTTGTTACTTTTGACTATGTGTTGCAATGGAACGTGTCAAGATTCTTTTGATTTGGTATACACGACTATAATTATTGAAAGTTTATGTTTACTTAACGATTATTGCATGTTACGACTATAATTATTGTACGACTATAATTTGTTCCTTATTTAATTGTCATTAAGGACATTTTAATTCACGGTTATTCTGCTTGCTTCGCTAAATATACATTTGATTTTTTTTCGGGTTGCAATTTGGTATAACTTCTTCATTACTTTTTTAATTTATTTAAGTTTTCATCATAATTTTTTTATGCTATAGCTCGTAAATTTTGCGGGTTATAAACTAGTATAATAATCTATCTTTTACAACTAAGGGTGGAGACCCTCAATTATTTGTCAAAAATTTACCCATGTCACATCATACAAATCCTATGTGTCATTATCATATAAAAGAAATTGATGATGTGAATTTTCCTACATCCTTATTTCAAATAAGGTAATATTCAATTGAAAATTATATTATAACTATTTTTATTTAATAAGGTAATTAATAAAATTAAATTATAACCATTTTAATTTAAAATAATATGTCATGTAATAAAACTTATAATTTTTTTATTATAGTCCAAACTCATGACATCCTCTAATCTATTTTTTCCTTCTAATTTTATTTATAAAATCTTTTAGTTTGTTCATCTTAATTTTAACTCTTCTTTCTCTAACTTTCTCTAACTCTCTCTTTTTATATATAAAAAAAAAGATAAATAAATAAACTTTTAGTAAGTTATTTAGAACTTGATTTTAATGTAATAACATCTTTCATTAAAGTTTTGTTAATTTGAAATTTTTTATTATCATCTTACAAAATAATGAAACTCAATTTCCATTATTTAGTAAACTGAATACAAGCTTTATGGATAGATAAATCAAGTTCATCATTTCTATATAATGTAAATATATATTTGACGTGTACTTCTATTAATTTTATATTACTTTTCAAATCTTTAGGTATATATTTGATTGTTATAGAATGATTTATATTTTGTACATATATATGTGCATTAGTTATTTAATAAAACGTCTAAATTGGTATAGTAATTGTTACAATTTATTTTTTTCAAGAATATTAACATACACATTGTTTATTATATTGTTGCAAGATTATCATATTATAACTACAGAAAACGAGAAGGTCACAATGACTAGACAATTATTTTTAGCTAGAAAAATGTCAACTTATAACATACATATCTTTTTTAACCTTCTCATTTTATTGATATATCGTGGGGAAAAATGTTGTTATTATTTATTTTTAAGAGGTTAAAAATTTATAAAGTATCATTAATAACGATAAAAAATTTTCTTTTAAAATATGAAAGTTTCCCCATTTCATATACCGTTTTGACTTATGGTTCACATATTTTATAATGATAGCCGTGCATCGCACGGGTTTAACACTAGTATAATATAAGCGAGTAGTAAAGATGATTCTAAAATGCAAAAAACTGAACTATTGATACATTTTTCGGCAAAAACCCCAAACTACAAACATTATTTTTTTCATTTGGAAGGCAATTACAAAGTACAAAGACTATTTCATACATACAAATGAACATTTTAGAATAAGATCCCAAATACACCCATAAAGGAAATGCTAAAGATAATAATCAAGATAGGTACCCTGTGTCACACCCAGCCAAACGGTAATTACAATTAACGAGAGTGGTCTGCGGAAGCTTAGTGACGTGGCGGGGCTGCGAGCAGTAATACAACCAATAGATACATACATCCAGAGCATATAGTTATCACAGAACATAATGTATTAAGATGCCAAAAATTAAGTAGTTTTACAAAAGATCACAACTTAGAAAAGTTGTAACCATAGTAGTAGTGTTTGAAACAGTAGTTTATAAAAATACATAACACAAAGGTAGATTTCATAAATATAACCACAAATGTATTGTAGTAATATGAAGGAAATTCGAGTGTCCCAAAAGTAGTGGCATCCTAACAAGTCCAGGGTTGTCCGTCCTGATATGCATGCAGTTCTTACCTATGCTGCTAATTCCATGAAAAACATAGAGTAAATCGTCAACAAAATTGTTGAATGAATTCACAGGTTTGTATTTAGTGTAGGAAATAAAAGTTAATCATTTAAGAATAACATTTCCAATTAGTAGTAGTCTGTAGGAAACACAGGTTATTTATTGACACATAACATTTCCCAAAATCATAGTAGTTTTCTGTTGCGTAGGAAACATAAGTTATTACAAATATGTATAACATTTTCCAAATAATAGTTTGAGGAAACACATGTTAAACCAATGAAGGGATAACATTTCCTACATCGTTCCTAGTAGGAAACACGTGTTAATCTAACTAAAGATCAACATTTTCAAATAGTTGTTCGTAGGAAATCAATTCCTAAATAGTAGTTTTGTGGGAATAATTAGACGGTGATCCCTCGATAGGTTAGCTAATCCTGTCGAGTAAAGGTAACGCGACCTAACCCTATAACCAAACTAGGACTCGCAGTAGTTGTTTACCATATAGAACCTGTAAGTATACGCTCCAAAATTGTAGGAAGGTCGTCACGGCGATAGTACTATCCGTATACTCAGTGGCTAGAGTCACCTAGATAATTTGTCACACCCCGCCAAACGGTAATTACAATTTGTTATGATTAGTTTGCGGAAGCTTTCATGACGTGGCGGGGCTGCGAACAGTATTTCCAACCAACAAATACATACATACTCAGAGCATATGGTTATCGCACAACTTTATTTATCAAGGATGCCAAGTTTAACAGTTGTTACAAAAGTAATACGACTATGTCAGTCGTAACAGTAGTAATAGTGTTTAAAAACATTTAGTTTTGCAATACATAAGTAAAATACAAGATTTCGTAAGTATGACTGCAGTGTTTGCAGTTATACAGAGAAAATCCTTCATAAGCGGTCCCAAAAGCATGTGGCATCCTAAGTAGTCCAGGGTTGTCCATCCTGAATGCATGCGATTACTTACCCAGCTAATTTCCTGAAAAACATAGAGAAAGTCGTCAACAAATATGTTGAGTGAATTTACAGGTTTATATATGTGCGTGGTTAGTTAAACCAAGTTTGTATAAATGATTTGTTATTCATTTATAAAATACAAGTTATGTAGGGTTGTTACCCTAAAGTATAGTTATACGTGGGATGTCATCCCAAAATATGTTACTGGTTGTTTACCAGTGTAAAATAAGTTACCGGCATATTTTCCGGTATCTAACAGTTATAGGATTCGTTCTTCCTAAAAGTATGTGGGAATTTACTTAGACTGTGATCCCCTGAAAGGTGAGCTAAACCTTGCAGGTTAAAGTAACGCGACCTAACCCTATAACCAAACCACAACCAGAACTTATGTTGTTTGCCTGAACGGACGTTTAAGTATACGCTCCACCGTAGGAGGGTCGTCACGGTAATAGTACTATCCGTATACTCAGTGGATAGAGTCACCTAGTTAATGGTTACAGTAGCGTGTCATTAGGTCTTTTCATGCACACATTCCAAGTCTGGGTCCGTACTAGGATACTTTGTCTAATTCCCAAAATAATAGTGAATATGTAATATCACAAATCAACAGTTGTATAAAAGCAATAAAGCATTTATAGTTTGATTGCATGTGTTGACATGCAATTTCTATGTTTAACACCCCTGTGTTTAAAAGCAGAAAACATTTAAAAGTAGGGCTGTAAACTCACTGTGATTTGCTCTGTAAGGAAAGCTAGCAGCCGACAGGTAAAAGCCCAAGGTGTGTTAACCTATATACAATAAATGTATTAACATAAGTACGCTTGATTTGTTTAATCACTTATGTTAACAGTTTGTTTGGTTTGTAGAAATTGTTGATTTCTTAGTAATTTAAGTCGTTGAATTCGCTGGTGACGTTGTGTTGAAATATTGTTATTATTTCTCACGTCGTATACTTTGTTAAGTGTATATACAAATATGTAAGCGTATATATATTTGAATGTTGTTTCGACCCCATTGTACATATACTTGTTGTATACTATTAAGGCGCATGTGTTTGTTAAACGTGTAATTTATTTGTATGTATATATGAAAATATATAATTATAAATGTCATATGTACATATATATATATCTATGTATATGAGTGTTGAATACGTTGTTTAAGTACTTAAAACGTTAAAAGTTTTATTTGTTATAAAACTCGTTAGTATATTTATTCCGTTTATGAAATACATATGTGTTTTCGCTTCTAAATTTGTCATTTGTATATATATATATATAATATATATATAGGTTTGTCGTTTGTTATCAATTATGTATATATGTATATATAATTATAATTGTTCGTTATTATATAAGTAAAGTTTATGAGTTCATTTTATAATTACTCGTTCCGTTAAATGTCTCGGGTCACGTTTCATGTTTTTAATTGTTTTGTAGGTTATTGGGCTCGACCCAATTTGTTGGCCCAAAACAATATACAAGTCTTGGCCCAATGGCCCCATTAACGGTTTATAGAACTCGGCCCAATTAATTTAAACGTACGATTCATTACACGCCCGACCCAGTTTGTGATCCGGCCCAGCTCAGTCTACAGCCCGAAGCCCAACAGAACAGCCTAGCCCAGCCGTTCGGCTTGGGCCAGCTGTTCAGCTTGGGCTTCAGCCGTTCGGCTGAGGCTTCAGGCCCAGTTCAGTCCACTTAATCAGTCCTTTATTCAGTTCGGCCCATATACGCAGCCCATTAAGCAAATAACTCGGCCCAGACTACTTAGCCCAGCCCACAGCCGTTCGGCTTGGGTCCAGCCGTTCGGCTTGGGTGCCCAGCCGATCGGCTCGGGCTTCCTGAGTTGCGGCTCTGTTCCATTTTTGCAGTTTGCAACTCGAGTTCTAAGTGGTTTTTAGCTATAATTCGAGTGAGTTCAGTGTTTAGGTGTTTAGTAACAACAATATACATCACTATATCACATTTTAACAAGTTTTTACCTATCAATTTCGGATTTAAAGTGTTGGTTCTATAAAACCATTTCATGAATCAATCATCATATCTTCAAATTATGGAGTTAGATACATGGATTACGATGTTACCAAGCTATGTAACAAGAAATTTAAGTATAGAAGTTAAAGAAAAGTGGTTTCTTACAATGAGGAAAATGATGGTGATGATGATACAAGGAAGAAGATGAAGATGATGTTCCTGGTTTTGTTGTTCCACTGCTCACTTCTTGCTGCTGCTGCTTTATGATTTACTCAGAAAGAAGAAGAAAAAGATAGATGATAATAGGTGTGTGTGTGTGTGTGTGATCAATCTTCAGGAAGAAGAAGAAAAGGGGAGGAGCAAAGAAATCAAACGAGTATGGTTCAAATACAGTGGCCGGTCTCCTCAATTATTTGAGGTTGGTGGCTATTTTTAGCCCGTTAGTTTCGGGTACGGGTATAATTGGTGCAATATAAAATTTAACATTTTATATTTTTATTTTGTAGATGTACTCCTGATTCGTTATTTAAATTTGGAATAATGAAATTTTCATTATTTTAGACTGTTGTACAAATTTGTACATTGGACTGCTATCATTCAATTGGGTGCCAAATTTCAGTCGAATTTCGGATTCATGTTTTGAGGTAATGTTACAAATGTTTCCGAATGAACGTGAAAATTTGAATTTTTCTCATTTTGATCTTTGAATGCATTTTAAAATTGTTTCTATTCGTTTTATAATACGTTTTAGGTTAAACGTATATTTAACTCGTTTTATCTATAGGTTATAGATACAATAGTACTCGTAATTAATAATTGAATTATCAATTATATTATGTCATCAACTTTTGCGGTATTTATCTGTCGGGTTCGTCCCGATACGTTTGTACGTAACTTTAAATACTTACGTATTAGTAATACTTTTTGTTAAAAAGTACTGGGCTGCTAGGCTTACATCACATCAAAAGTTTTATTTTAAACTTAATCAGGAAATTAGCGTAAGAATGCACATGCTTAACTATTAATCAGTACCTAATTTGGAGAGTTGTCACATAATTGTTATAGTCTGTAGCCATAAGGACTTTTATGCACTACATCTTAAGCCTAGGTCCGTACTAGATTCGTTGTCTAATTCCCAAAAATAGTATGAAAATAGCATTTCATAAATAACGGTGTAAGTAAATACATAACAGTATTTATAAACAGTTAATGCATGCAGTAACAAAGCCTTTGCTATGTTTTCACCCCAAGTTTTAAAAGCATTAAAACAGTGAAAAAGGGGTTGCGAACTCACTGGTAGAAATTAGCAATAACAGCTAGTAGTAATATGTAGTCCAACTGCGCTCTTCAAAGTCCTAGACGCAAGAAATATACTTAATATAAGTATTCGACTATTTGTTTAGTTTGAGCATTTGTACAATTTTAGTTTTATAAAAGTTCTCGTATTACTCTTACCCATTTACTACATTTATTTTGTGTACTAAAGATAACATTTGTATTATTTGTCGTATGTTTGTAAAACTATGTTTCATTTTAAATAACGTCAAGTGTCGTGTATATATATATATATAGTGGAATGATCCAGAGGGAAGTGCATTTTTTGAGGGAAGGAGGGAAGTGTTGATCTAACCATTCATTTAATCTAATCAAATTAAGGTGCATCATATTATTGTGGTGTGCACTTCATGGGAATTTAGTGACAACATGGAAGTACCAATGAGAATATGCCACGTGTACAAAGAAAACTCATTTACCCCTAAAACAAATTATCTCACAAACGACAAGTCGAAAAATTATGAAAATTGCATCATAAAATTCAGCGTTTTATCCTCTTCGATTTAAGATCACTCAAGATATATTTTTGACAACTTTATTTTTTTTATTTTTTAATAGGTTTTACAAATTAGTATGCATCAAAATGCATAATATTAATACTTGTGAAGATAGATGTTAACGTACATCAATTTAAAAACTGATCTACACCGAGTCAAATATAGCTAAACAATGGGGATTTGTTTTGATTGTTGTGGTTGTTAAATACATCACTACATTGTAAATCAATGTTAACATGCATCGTATTGCATACTATTAGTATTCATCAGCTTGTATGTTAACATGTATCAATATACATCAATACGAATTAAATTTATATTAAGATGCATCACAATATATACTATTATCAATCATCAACTCATATGTTAACATGTATCGAAATACATCACTACATTGTAAACAATGTTAATATGCATCGCAGTGCATACTGTTAATACTGAAGACATCAGAAACTATAAAGGCAGCAGAAACTTATGTTAAGATGCATCACAATGCATACTATATGTTAAGATGCATCACAATGCATACTATTATCCCACCAAAAAACGAAAGAAAAAAAATTCGTCGAAAATATGCATTGATGGATCTTAAATCGAAGAGGAGAAAACGCTGAGTTTTATGGTACAATTTTCATAATTTTTTGTCTTGTCGTTTGTGAAATAATTTATTTTGGGGGTAAATAAATAAATGGGTTTTGATTATTATAGGTGTGATCACATGGTTGCACCCACACACTAATTATCATAGAATTCATATGATTAATGGTAGTGATTCACTTCCCCCTTCCCTTATTTTTTCCACTTTCCCCTAGATCACTACCCTATATATATATATATATATATATATATATATATATATATATATATATATATATATATATAAAAGTGTCATATATATACATATAGTATTCGTATATCAAAGTGTCGTAACATGTCGTCTCTTTTTATGTCGTTAAACCTGTTAGGCCCAATTATGAAATTAACTAGCCCGTTTACTCGTTTGGCCCAAATATATTAAACCCATTTATACATTGAACCAATACGGCCCAATAACAAGTTATATAGTTTTGGCCCAAAATATTTAATTGACCCAACTAAAACATTAACCATTTTCCAAGCCCACTAGTGATTTGGCCCAGTTTAAATATTTCTTTAGTCCGACCCAATGTCCAAGCCCATTATCATTTAAATCATAAAAAATATAAACACATCACAGGCTCGAACCTGTGACCTTTGACTTCAAACAACAAGCGTTAACCACTGTGATTACAATCTTTGAGTTAGTTACTAAATATATACTTATATCTATTTATAACAGTTTAGTAAAAAGATGGAATTAAATCAAAAGCGGGTCACAGGGCTCAAACTTGTAAGTTGTGACCTTTAGCTTCTAACCACACGTCCTTACCAGTAGGCTACACACCTACCTTTGTTTATATTTTGCTTAGTATATATATAACCAGTTACTAAAAAGAACTTGAAATCAAAACATGTCACTGAATCTGGTTCGAATAGAGTGTTTATATACTCATTTGTTTTGGTTCCAATCCTTTATTCCAAAGTCCCAATCGATTTTAACAAAGTTTAAATCACTCAAACAACTTAATATCATATACTAACTCATTTTACATGTCAAATTCGTATCGAAAGGTTTAGTTTCCTAAAACTTCATTTCAAGAACAAGTCAATCATTGATCCAAA
The DNA here is from genome assembly GCA_963422505.1 of Pseudognaphalium luteoalbum. Taxonomy (NCBI): domain Eukaryota; kingdom Viridiplantae; phylum Streptophyta; class Magnoliopsida; order Asterales; family Asteraceae; genus Pseudognaphalium; species Pseudognaphalium luteoalbum. The sequence continues at coordinate 2,473,944 of OY730194.1, forward strand.
TTATTAAGTTATATACTTTAGTTATGTTATATAAATACTTTATATAACAAAATAGGGTAAGAATATAGGGAAATGGAAAGTTTTCTTACACTGATTTGGAGATGGATAATGAACCGATGAGAATGAGGATGAGTTATTGTTATAAGTTTTTAAGTTTTTATTGTTGTTGTTGCTAGTTCTGTTTTCTAGATTACGAAGATGAAAAGAAGAAAAAGAAGTAAAGAGGATGATGATAATAATTGAAGATAGTTATAGAGTGAAGGGAGGGGGCATGGTATACTTTTAAATATTCAAACGGCATGGTCCGTGAATAGAAGAGTGTCTCTCAAATAATTGAGATTGTAGATGGTATTTTACCCGATAATTTCGGGTCCGGGTCCAATTGTGTGCCAAATTTCGTTAAATTTTCGTAATTATATTTTGAGGTATTTCTCCAAATACTTTAATATGAAGGGGGAAAATAATACTTTTATTATTTTTGACCTTTGAGTACATTTTATAATTGTTTCTGTTCGTACGATACGTTCTATATAAACGTATAATTGTTTTCGTTTTTTTTTGTTCCAACTAGTTCCCGTAATAATTTCAAATAAAAATTATTCGAAAGTATTTTTAAGTTCTTTCCGAACTTGTGTATCAAGGTTGATACGTTTCTCTTTAAACGTATATCGTTTTATATTATCACAATAATATAAATAAATAATATTCGTAATTAATAATTTTCATATTATTAATTGTTTGTATCACCAACTATTGTATATATTTGTTTGTCGAGTTCGATTCGTTCGTTTTGTACGTAATTATATAATAACTACACTAATAGTAATACGTCACGTATTAAAATAATAAGTTTCGCTAAACTTATTTCACAAAATAGTTTCGAATTCACTAATTAGGGAATTAATTCTAGGTAATGCATATATTTATGTGAAAAATTGTACCATAATTAGAGGATTGTCACACCCAGTACCTAATGTCTATGGATGTCTGTTTCACACAATGTGAGGGAGAAATTGCAGCATAGGCAGGTTGGTAAGTCTGCACAGAACAACATCAACATAAGACCATGAGTTAGATCACTCAAGAATTACTTTACTTGATGTTATTATATATATATATATACTAGTAGATGACCCGCGCTATGCAACGTAATTGATTTTTGAAAAATCAATCATTATGATTAATCATTTCATAATTGATACAAATAATATATTATAGATCAAGTAAATAATAATACGTAGTAATAAATTTGGTGTGATGTCTATGAAGTAACGTGATCATGAAAGTTATAATTCAATTCGTTTATTGAAAGATAATTTATTTTTGTTTTTTGTTTATTTTATTGTAATTTTTAATACTTATTTTGTCAATACTTTTTTAAACCGTGTACTAATATAAAGTAATTGGTTAAATGAATATGGATGTTGATTTATGTAATTGTTTTAAAAAAGATTGTTTCCAAAATGAAAAGTATTAAATGTGTGAAATGTTACTTCCAAAAATACATTACTGTTGACTTTTCAAGGGGTATAGTTTGTATTTTCGATTAGACAAATACTAAGTTTTAAGCCAATACCCTAAACCAATTATAAGGGATTAAGATATATATATATATATATATATATATATATATATATATATATATATATATATATATATATATTAAAAAGATCTTGTTTGTACGAGTATATTAAGAAAACAATGCATACATTTATTATGGATTTCAAATCTTCAGTTGGATTTATCTCGAAAAACCTTAAAGCAATCATGTCAGTTTAATAACAACCTCAATTTTCAAATAAAATCTCATAAACATTTAATCAACACTTAGTGTGAAGAAGTTCAAAACTTTGCTACATAATTTTTTATATTAACACATCACAATGATCATTAAATACTTTTCACTATAAATGTGAACGTAATTCAGAAACCTAAAATAAAAATTTAAATTTTATCTCACTTGAGGAGTTACTTAGAAATATCAAAGAAATGGACTACTACACAATAGGCAAACACACCTAATCGAATAGTAATATAGCTTTGGTAAATTCGAGTTTCGCTCCCACAAGGACAATGTGTGTGTACTTTGAGAATTGATTGATCTTGTAATTAAACTTTTATTGAAAGAAAATAAAAGGATTGAATACTTTGATTTTTAACGACGGGAAGTTAGGGGTGTTTAAACAATAAGTAAAGAAAGCAAATAAGATAGTAGTGATCCCACATCGGTATGAACTATATTTATTTAGATTTATTCCCCCTAAAATTGAATGTATAGATTAAGCATGAGACTCGACCAATTATCTACAATTGACAAAACCAATCACTTTGTTATCACAAAACCAATTGAGCAATTAACCTTTCTTAGTGCAAGATGTCTCTAAACACCAATAGTTACTAATCACCTATTAACAATTCACGTAACTTTATCGTTCAATCGATAGCCTTACTTTCATAAAAGCAAAAATCACACAAGGTGTCCCTTAGTATGATTCACAAACAATCCAACTTTTAGTCATAATTCAATTTCTTGTATTTGATGGAATAACAAGTCACAATCAAAGATTTCGCAATAGATTAAAAACAAATGACTAACAAACACAAGTTTTCACTTAATGCAATAATCATTCATCAATTGAATCAAAGATAAAACACAAATCATTCATGGTTCTTTGATCAAACAAAAAGTCAAAACATAATATAACCAAATCCACATATAATACATTCACAATAAAGGATTTATAAACCTAAATAAACATAAGAACCTAGCCCTTGAAGGGCACAATCACAAAGAAATCACAACCCATAGAAAAATCCATAAACGTGATTATGAGATCAACCCGAATAGGGCGATGATACCGAATGATTGGGCTTTAATTCCTTGTTCCGAATCCATAATTAGAATACTTAGGATGTCTTCAAAAATGCTCCGAAAATCACCATGGCCGTCACCAAGTTAAAGAATTCCCTTAAGTGAGAGAAAGTGTGACCTTCTATATGCTACAGGAGCTCTCGTCTCCAAACACTACTCTTGGAGTTTCCAGCAGAATTACGTAAAACCTTGGACACTGCTCTCGTCTTCGGGCAGTACTCTTGGAGTCTCCAGCAAGCCAAAATCAATGTGTTTTATATTTCCTTCATTTACTTCCAAAACGCAAGGGATCTTAACCATTTATTCATTAATCCTTGATATTAGACCTGAAAGCATAACCAAACGATTAAGTACAGAAAGTTCATGGAAATGCAATCATCCAAGTACAAAAGAGCTCGATAATGCCCGAGAAAATATGTATAAAATAGGCATCATCAATTAGGTCTTTTGTTGTTACTGATCTTCAGCAAAAATCAAATTATCTACAAATCGAGATGATATTGAATATTCATCAATTAATAGATCAATATAAAAAATGATAAAGTATGAAACTTACTTGCACATTGTTTTTCATTCTTATTCTTAGCTGTAAAACCAATCAAAGCACAAACACATACGAAATAAAAATCATTAATCTTCAAATATATGGAAAAGCGGAAAATGTCGATGGAAGAAAGAAATTTAAAGATTTTACATAAAAGCAATAGAAAAATAATTCGCAGCAATAGTGTCACACTCTTGAAATTCTAATTACACTCTCAAATAACAGGTGTTAAGGTAACAATAATACCTCTTTAGGAATAGAAAAATGGAAATTTCTAGCAAGCTCCAATCTTTTATGTGACACCCGCCAAATTAGGACTTGTAATTAGTACCTAATCAAGAGTAATACATGTAATTAGTTCTATGTTAGGCTAATTAATGTATCAATATATATATTGTTGAATATATACAAGTATGCGATTTGATTAAATCGTACAAGTTTCAAATCGAATGCAATTCGGTTCAATTAATACGGACGTTGGTACACAATTTTATTAAATAATATGACATTATTTAATAACTCTATTTTATCCAAAATATTATTTACATAATATTTCAACTCAAATTCGTATTGTACAAACAACATTTACACGATTAGAATAATAATCGCGCGAGGAATCAAATCAAGAGTAAGTTATATTTTATAACTCAAGTACAAGTATTTGATGAAATACTTCAACAAAAACCTTAATAAATATTCGTATTTTAAAATAATTATTTATACGATTAAACGATCGGGGAAACGAACATCTCACGGAGCGCAAACGCGGGAGTTAAAAATTTGGGAGATTCCCTCCCCTCTTTCCCCAAAAATCTGCCCTAACTCCCCCTCCTCACCCTCATTTTCATCATTCTCTTTTTCTCTCCTTTCTCACTCTCTCTCTTTTTCTCTCCACCTCCACCACGACATCACAACCACCTTAATTTACAAAATAACACCACCAAACTCGCTCAAATCATTTTACTCCTTTGGAAGAAAAGAACCGCGGTACCACGATCTACATTTTTATCTTTTCAAAACTCTCCGGCGCTAACTCGTAAGTTTCCGACAAATCTCGAAACACTCCGATTTCCATTATTTTCACTTGTTTGTTGGTTATTTAAGTTTGAAATGTCCAAATATGAGTTGGGTAAAAGTATCGGATCAAATGGTCGCCGGAAATCATGTTTTTGGCTCAAATTCCGGCCAACAGCTCGTTGTGTCGCAGAGGCTCCAGGCCACCTGCGACACAAGCGCTTATGTCGCAAAACCCTTACTTATGTCGCATATAGCGACACAAGTGATTATGTCATAGAACACATTCCCGTCGCACATAGCGACACAACACCTTATGTTGCATTATATTGCGGACGTCGCACTTAGCGACACAAAGACTTATGTCGCAGACATGATCTGCGAAACAAAAGACTATGTCGCATCTAGCGACACAAGCCTTATGTCGCACACTGTGTCGCATGAAACAGAACCAAGAAAACACAGATTTTACTAAGTGTCGAGACCTAAAATTTTATCACTTGATTTCACCCAAATTCAAGTCCAGATGCGTTTTTCACCAAAGCAATGTATTAGAAAAAAAAAAATCGAGCTGACTTGGCATCTCGACCCCAACCAGGGGCCAGCCCCTTGGACCCCGTCAGGGGTTGCCACCCCTGGAACCCCGCTTACCAGGGGCGCTGCCCTCGGACCCCCGTCACTTAAAGTTTGTAAATACATTTCACATCAAGTGTCAAACTTGTATAGCATCAAACATGAATACGATACGACTTCTAAAACACATTGGAACATACCTTTTAAGTATAACACTTCGAAATCATAATAATAATAGTTGAGATTATTATTACAAACAATCACCAACGGGTCGTACACATTTTCAAAACTCAAGTTAATCAATCAAATCGTAGTCATTTGGACATTCTAGTTGGACGAACAACTACAAAGGTAGTCTTTTAAGATACCTAATCAATTAATAACCATGGCGTGTTGTGGACACCCTCAGGTTACAAGTCTTCGGACATCACTACTCGGCTAATCAACTCAAGTTTATTTAGATAAATACTTCAAGACTCAGGTGAGTCTCATAGCCCCTATTTTACTGTTTTACTCAGGGGTGTGATATCATTGCTCGTTTTATTTTAACTATATGAACGCAAGCACGAAAAAAAATAATTACTACATGAGTTATCTCACTAATCTTTTAAAGCCCTCCTCAGCATAGTTTGGTAATACGTTGTAGCGTGAATATTAGTATATGGTACCATATAGGATTGACCTTCCTCGTCCGGGTTAGCATACACTAACTGGGTAAACGGATGTACTAATATTTGTTCAGATGAGTGTAGATTAGGCACTCGTGGGAGGCACCTCGATCAGGATTCCTTAAATGTGGACCTGACACCTCGAGTTAAGCTCAGACTATGTGCTCATGGCTGTAAAACTTTTATTTTGCTTAATTGCAATTTAAATTCAATTAAATCTTGTGGTTCATACAATATGTGTTGACATACAAACCTGTGAGCTCACCAGCGTTTCGCTGACCCATTTTAGCATGTATCACAGGTACTCAGCAGTAGGTTGGACTGCCATTCAGGATATCATTAGCTCGAGTCATCATGCAAAACATTCAGAGATTTAGCTGCATTATTATATTTTGTATAGATTAATTATGTATGTAAATCTCTCAATCTAGGAACTGTGCTAATGTAAACTATATTTTGATGTAAACTTTGATTTTATTAATACAAGTTGTAAAATGACGCATATAGAGTCGTTCATTATATCTTTGAGCTGTGATTATTGATTAGTCACGCCCCGACCCGATTCGCTTCCGCAACCCGAATTTGGGGGTGCGACATTTTGCAAACTTTATAAAAATCATATAGGCTCCCAGGTGGCATAAGGTCCAGTTAACAATTATGTACAGGATGGTCAAATTGCTTCAAATTATGTAGGCTTGGTAAGATGGATGTGAATTTGTAATGAATACTCGGTTAAAATGAGTAACTTTATTGGCCCGATTCCAAATTTGAAGCATGTCCATTATGATTACAATGCTACTAACTTCAGTTATAATGAAAGCGTATTAATAAACTGATTTAGGATGCTTCATGTATTAAACTACACTGATGCTGTGTAAACAGAGTAAAAATTATAAATGGAAATACCTTCTTACTATACATAACTCAGGCAAGAATACCTGTTCGTAATATAGTATAGCTTGATAAGTCCGAGTCGAACACAGGGAACGGACGTTAATTCAAATAAGATGGAAATTTGTATAAATAATAAAAACAAATAAAAGAGGGAGACGTTTTAGTTCCGGTCGAACAATTGGCAAACAATTTTTAGAATTGATTTATTAAATAAAACTTAACTAGATAATAAAGAAATGATAAAATAATTACTTAAATAAAATATAATTCAAATGATTAAAAAAACACAATTGTTTAGATTATTTTCCTCAGAATCTGATTATCATTTTATTGAATCGCTAATATATGGATTTTATTGTGACATAACAAATGTATCAATTACCATTACAAGATTAATTGATTAAACACAATCAAGAAAGATATAAAGTTGTTTTCAACCCGTTAACAGTTCAATTTAACGTTATTCACCAAATTGTATTATGAATTAAAACTACACCGTTTATATGATTTACTTTTACAACTTGAATCAACAGAGTTTATAACTAATCAATAGCTATCACGTTCATTACCAATTATTAATCATAATTAACCCTAGCCTATCAAACTCAATCTATTTAGTGATAATCATCAATTAAAATTAACAATCATCAATAATGATCAATCAATAAAGAACTCAATCATAAATCAATAAATCATCACGCTAGGTTATCATCAATAATCAATAATGAAACATGGATCATCAAGTAAACATGTAAACACTCATAAAATCCAATATAAATCCGCAATTCAATAATCAAATCATCATCTGAGTATTATCATCTAAATAATTCTATTAAAAACTTAGCCACTCATATTATAACAGAAAATCAGAATCGAAATCAAAGTCATAATCATAATCAAATGAAAAAAAGTAATGTATTCGAACCGAACAAATCGAAGAACATGAATTGGCAATGGAAAAGGATTAATTTCTCTTGCTTCTTTATCATCAAAATGCTCCAAATAAAGGCTTGGGAATGGTGAAAATCGGTTGTCCAAGAAATTAGAGTGATAACCCTCCAAATGAAAATAAAATGAATATTTAGGGTTTCTGTCGACTCGATCCATACGCCGTATGGAATTTCCATACGCCGTATGGATTGCAAAGCCCATGGGACCAACCCGCGTATTCTGGCGGCCCGGCTCATTCAATCTATACGCCGTATAGAATTTCCATACGCCATATGGATTGCAAAATACAACTGCACAGCCACACGACTTCCATTCTTCAAACTTTAATCTTTTTAGCTTTTATTCTTCAATACTAGCTCATTTTCTGTTTCTTTTCCAATTCAAACTCTAATCAACTCCTAAATTCAAATATGAACGAAATGAGTATCGAATTCAAATGAAATGCATAAGAAATCTATTGAATAAAGGGGTAATTAGCACTATAAAATAGCACATTTTGGCGTTCATCATACACCTTGGGCGACTATCGACCCCTTTGACCACATTTCCGTTTTAGATGATCGTTCTTGTTTTTCTACACGCTTGATCTGTTACCGATAAAACAGAACTCAATCAACCATTACATAAGTAAAGGGTCGAAATTGCCACTTCTAGTTCAAACATATTATGTATGTTACACTTACCTGCTGACCTGCTCTTTTGTATATAACCAAGGCTTTGATAGCTTCATGTCTTTCCATCTTAAGAAGCTATATACAGAAAACGGTTATACATACGATAAAAAATTATAAAACTTTACCTTGTCAATAAGATATATAACTCCATTCACAAACATATATTTGAAGACCCTCTTTAAGTACCAAAGCCAGGTTGTATCGTATCAAAGAATTGCCAACGGATGCACCCCTCGGGCCACTTAAGACACACAAAAAAAACAAAACATTAGATGATGTGACAACTAAGACGATATATCTCCAATTAAATCTTAATGATAACTTGCCCTACATCCCATAAGACGATACAATAGCTGCTGCAAAGAAGGAAGTTGTCCAATAGTTCCTCACTTTTTAGATCCCTTATTTTTTGCTATAATCGACATTTACAACTAATATCGACTTAACAAATTTTGTATTGCCATTTGTTTATTATTTTACGAATGGCATATATGCTACTTATTGAAAAGTAAGTGCATGAATGTAGAAACCTTATTCTATATCTGTATATGAAGAATCTCAATACTATATAAGTTGAACAACTTCAAATTTGAATAGCTAAGTAGTAATAAAATGAAAGTTCATTCAAGTGCATACTATCACCACACCCAAGAAAAAACTCCCGCATGAAACGAATGGTACCCATGACCACCGTATCTAATCTTATGCCCAACCATCACCTTTCGCACCATCACCACCCACCATTTCTTCCTTTCTCTACCTCCTTCGGTACCCTGACTACCATCTTGACCACAATCTTGTTAGGATATGACCACGTAAAATAAAGCATGTTCGGAAACGTTTAAGCCCATGGGATCACACACGTGAACATATAAATACCACTCATTTAACCAAGTTAAGTTAATTATAATAACTAGTTGAGTTATTTAATTAATTTGTGATCACTTAACAAATATTATTAAATTATAAGGTTCAAGTTGAAAGTTATTAGGACTAAACTGTTGTTACTTTTAAAAACTTAAAGAGTTTATAATTAATTAATAATAATATATTATTATCATTTAATTTATAAATAAAAAGGATAATATATTGATATGAAATCCAACCCTTTTCATTATGGGTCCGGTTCACAGAGCATAGGGCAAAGGAAAGAGGGACCTTTTTGCAATTTTGATAAATTTGTGAAAAGGAGGAGAGATTTATTTGCAATTTTGATAAAGTTGAGGATCCACATATAAAATTTCGTGATAAAAATTCCTAAAAATTATCAAAAAACTTGTTCAATCACAAAACTATTTAATATGCAAGATTCAGTAAAAATAATAATATAAAAACGTAACATGCAACATGTTTAAGCATTTTAGACTATAGCTAAGTCCTCGCTTTCTTTCAAAACTCCCTTTTTACTTATTTCAAGCTCAAGTACTTCTGTCATGAAATAGACCCACCTTTACGATCAGCCGTTCATCCCTAGGTATCTTATGGTGTATAATGCTTTCAGTTATTTCCGTAACTTGTATAAATCTAAGTATACTCACAGTGTATAATACTGTTAAGGTTTAGCATTTCCACAGTTTTATGAGTCCTAGACCATGTTTAGGAAGGGTAACTTCCAGGTAATCCACGGTGTTATATGCCTACGACCAGTCCGTAGCTTCCACGCATTTCTACTTCAGAAGTGGTGGCTCCATCGCTATACTAAGTAATGGGCCATTTTATGGCATTTCCACAGCTTCATACATTAACACGGATAACTATATCTACGTAGTATTTGAGTTGGCAAAGTCCTATCCTAAGAGAAATAGTCACATGAAAGACCGGAAAGGGTGAATGATAAGGTCTATTTAAGAAAAGTTTAGACTGATAATAAAGTATAACAACTCCCATTTATACAGATAGAGAATTAATGTAACATCATACCTAACTATCTAAATCATGGCAAACATACAAGCAACTAATCACAAGGCATACCAATAAACATTTCTAGCATTAATAAATCACAAACATCAAACAAGAACATTATGATAAATTAATACTAGAAAGGATAGATAATACAGATACGTGTTGCGAACAGAATAACAACTTGTATTTCTTCGATTAATATCCAAACATTACAACCGCTAGCCTCTACTAATTATATTACATAACTATTCTAAGAAGAAAGGATTCTCTCCTAATCTTCCCACTAGTCCCTAGAGAGAGAAACTAGAGAGAGACTAGAGAGAGAACCTAGAGAGAAACTCTAGAGAGAGAGATAGAGTAAGTGAAAGAAAGAATGAGAAATGAATGGAATGTAAGTTGATGAGAAATGAGGAGGTTGAGCCTTGTATTTATAGGCTAAGGGCTTCAAACACTAGCTTCCACAACTCGACACCTGATTCTTCCGATTTGCACTGAAATACCACCCCTAGCTTGAAAATTCGGTACCACAAGGGTAGTATCGGACACCATAAAGGGGGTATACAGCACCCACAGGGTAGTATTCAACACCAAAAAAAAGGGGTATACACCCTCAAAGGGGTAGTATACCACCCTTAAGGGGTAGTATACGCCCCCATAGGGGTGGTATACGGCCCTTTAGGGGTAGTATACGCCCCCTACAGGGGTGGTATACGCCCCCTAGGGGGTGGTATGGCTTGGCTCTTTTGCTTGTGCACTGGATCGTAAGTCTTGGTCGCCAAGTCGTAGTTCGTTTGGCCCTAACTTCTTCATTCTTGATCCGTTTTCAGCGTTCTTTATGTCCACATTTTCGTAATTACCTAAAGATCATAATGAGATAATCTAAGAATAATTTCAAGGTAATATGTTTAAATGTGTCCATAGAACGTGAATGTATCATTTATGCTTTATTTCGTACGTTATTTGACCATTTTAGTTGAATTTTAAAGCAATGCCTCATTTTTTGCCTTGATGATGATTTATGATGAAAAAGTAATGATATTGAGTGTTTTCATCCAATTCAGGGCTAAAAAGATGGAAATTATGTATGTAAAAATGTGTCTTTTTACGTCAAATCAATAACATATAAATAACAACATTGACCGAGATAGTATAATATGGTGCATCAACGTTTGGAATTTCCATTTTTACTACAAAAGAAGAGTTGATAACATACCAAGACATGTTTTCTATCTCCAAAACTTTCTTTCAAACTTCTTGGACAAGATAATCTAGTCAAAAATATTACAGATTTCGTTAATGTACAATAAAGAAGAGTATGAAACTACATCACAAAGTTGATGAAACATATTAGTCTTTAGAGGCAAAGTAAAGAAAAATTGAATTAAATAGTCAAAGATTTGTGGGTTTAACCTTACCCATGCAAAGAAAACCAACTGAAATGCATTCCGCATAACAACAAAACAAAAAAACTTATAAAATAAAATATCCTAAACCAAAGAAATTACAAAAATATATTTTATTATAGTTAGCAATTACAACTCTTTAACTTATTAGTGGTTTATATTGTGTTCTGTTTGGTATCAAAAATGTTGATACAGGGTATTTCAAATGCATACAACATTACAACCATTTAAATACATCCATTAAATAGTTCAGATTATCATCCATTAAATAGTTCAGATTATCGTACATATAGTATAAGCATTAACCATATTATAAGCAATATTTTTTTATAGGAGAGCTATAAAAAGTAAGGAAAAAAAACAACTCTATTGATTTCGACCCGCACGAAGTTTTATGTATTGATCTGAAGTCTGAGATGATCACTCACCCATTTTGCCCCTTCTAAAAGGACAAAGTGAATGACATAGAACGGGAGGTGAGGCCGGTGGTTGAACGGAAGCAATGGTGTACTCTTGACCACTGCTGCTCCCCTCTCTTGAATCCTCACACCATCTTAGTTATGATCACTTGTAGTTTTGTCCCAACCGAAAGGACAATCTGCATCAAGCCAAGTGTTGATTAGTCATTTATTATGCTTTCCGTAGAGGTTGAAGGTATTTGTTAGTTATTTATTAGTCAATTAAGCCGACTTAGTGTAAAATTGGTTGAAAATTTAGTGATTCTTTAAGAATGACACCACTCATATTTGAAAGGTGTACCTCATTGTGTAAATAAACTATCAAGTGGAATGAGCTTCATATTTTTTGTGACACCAATGACTAAATTTTCTAAGTCCGTCACTGATGGTAGCCATGGATAAGATTTCGAACTGCCAATAAAAATTAGAAGTTAAGATACATAATTTTGCTTATGAATTCATTTGTAACTAACTTTGAAGGATTCAAAATGAAATGTACTGTTTGTGCTAAAGAATAGAAAATGATTGCAAGCAACCATATTGGTGGGATGTACGGAAGATTAAAAACTTAAGGACCGGTTTCAAGAATAAATCATCCTCAAAAAAAAAAAAAACCCAGGACAACTTCCTTGATGCCGATGAAAATTTTCAAGTCTCCTGTGATCGATTAATATACTTCGGAAATCAAAATTTACTTGGTTATTTGGTACCAAATGTGCCTGAACAAAAAAGTATCCCAGTGCTCATGGATCAATTTACAAGCACGTGAAGGTGTGCCATTTGTCAAAGACTACAACGGATTTGGATTACCATGATAAATTCATGGCAAATAGTGGTATAATCAACCTTTGGAACTAACATTAAATACTTTCTCATGAATCCCACCTCCAAAAGATATTCAAAATATTAACTACGATTAAAAAAGAAATGCAACAAATACTTCAAGACTAACAAATATGGGTTAGGACGGTCAGGATTAATAATCAACTTGAATCAACGGAGTAGGAGGAAGAGACAACCAAAAACTATCTAGTCAACTCACCGGCAACCATAGATAAGAAGAATTTTTATATATAATTTTAATATATAATTATAAAATAATACTAATATACCTATATGATAATTAATATAATAACGATAAATTGTATTATATATAGCTAAGAATTAGACAAAAGGTTTTATATATCATATATTAATAAAGTAATAGTTAGATAAATATTATTATGGAATAAACGAGTCAAGCCTGAGCCGAGCTCGAACTTGTATAATATCAAACGAGCCGAGCTCGAGCTTTATATACCAGGCTCGAGCGAGCCGAGCTCGAGCTCACTGAATTTTGAACGAGCCGAGCTCGAGCTTAGACGAGACCTAGGCTCGGCTCGTATACAGCCCTAACGAAACATTAGAGGTGTATGTATAAGTATTTAAATTAAATCGAAATCTTCGGATTAAATTTCACAACCTCATTGAATGGCAGATTCTCTATGAAATTCTAATTTAATTATTTATATTATTATTTATTATAAGATTATGAAAAAAAAAACTGATGTCATTTCTATAAACTCTCCATCCCACGATTGATTGCATCATCATTCTATTAATGAATTCCATCTCTCTCTATTTTTGCACAAATTTTTTGAAATTAAATATAAAATCTACAGCTTGTAAAAGCTCTCAAAAGCTCCATGTTAAACAGAGCAATAACATTCAATTGGAATCACAGAGTTCAACGATTGGTTAATTATTTTCCGGTAATTGATTCTCTTAAGATTGAATAACAAAAAATCAATGTGAATCATCGTATTAAACGTTGTATATTAACGTAGTACGTTTTATCCTCGAGTTTCCTTAATGGCCGGATGTTATGAATATTTTTCTACCATTGATGTGACGATATTGTTGGATTTCTAGGAGCTATATTATGTTCATGTTAACAATTGAAATTAAGGGTTAATATGTCAACAATTGAAGTTAAGGGTTAACTAACTCAATTAAATTATCATATTGATTTAGATATTAATATGGTTACACGAAGAATTATACAAAACATAGTTGCATTATTATTTCGGCATATAAATGCAACAAATGCACAGCTCGCAACGACACTCTGAATGTCCTATTTCTCCAATGAATAGTATGTTATTTAAGCACACACTAGCACAAGAATCATCGTCACAACGTCTTGGTGCAAAATCGAAGAGGTAGGATGTTGATGCATATCAGCTTGTCTGTCAGTTGGTCTATCGAGTTGTAAAGTGTCGATTAGTCGTTTAATAGAAATATATATTTTGTACCTAGCGACACTTAAGTTTTGGTTTAGGCAAAAACTTGATGCGCTGCCGAACGTCCGTGTGAAGACGGTGCTCGGACCGCGATCGTGGGTGCTTTAAATTTGTATTTCCTGGGGTCTAAGTGTGACTTACTGATACTGAACCAAAGGGCTAGTAGATGGTAAGTATGACCTAGAGTCGTTCTTAAAGAGAAACTGAATTGAAACAGAGGGAATCCAATCAATCTTTCTTTTCTAGTAAATATTAAAAGAGTGCGTTGGGAGTTTTTGGTTCAGTTAATTAATTAAACTAATTAAGGCGAATAAAAGATAATTGTAAATCAGATAATAAAAGGAGTATTTGTTGTGAGTTCGTTAGCTTATAATGTGGGACGATGACTTGTAAGGGAAACGTTTACTAAATTTAGAATGTTCACCAGACCTTGTAGTTTATGGTATAACCGATAGGTTCCCTATTAGTCGGGTATCAACTAATATGTCACGAGGAACTATGGTGTCATGATTCTGATCAGACAGACAATGCTCAAATCTCCACACTCTCCTATGAGGGAGTCAGTGGCCCTTGTTATTGAGCACATTTACTCGTGGGCGAAGGAATAGAGTAGCAAATCTACAACAAGTCTAACCGTTCTTAATACCATAAGGACTATAAATTTAGCAAATAATTAACTTAGCAAATATGTTCGGACTTAGTTGATCAATTCCTATTAATGAATTTTAAGCGTGGTAAGCAAAGGAAAGTGTTGAAGTTTCTTGCGTACCTTACTTTATGCTTCATAGGTTAAGGAAAAGTATCGAATTGGATTTTAAACTTGCCTTTCTCAATACAATTAACAAATCCCTAGGTTTTCGTAAATGGTTATTTAGCCTATAGCCTACCTAATCTAATCTAAACTAATCTAATCTAATTAAAGCAATAATTAAAATGCTGACGGCTTTTTGCATAGAGTTAAACCCAGACCATGTCAGAAAATGCTATGGTAGTCCACAATGTATTTAATCGTTTACCGATGTTTCCATTGTGGATTCAATTGCTTCACGATGTTTACATGATAAGTACATTGTGATTTTAAGTGTACAATACTCATGGCACTTCCACGTAATCACATTGCATTTTATGATGCACGCATAATGTTACAATCGAAACCATAGTTTCACACAGATAACTATTGACTAAGTAGTGAGGTTCGCGACTCCTCTTTACAAGGTTACAATCACGTTTGTTAATCGAAAGGCGCATGTAAGTTTTAGGTTTAAAATCATAAGATAAGTCTGTTCATAAAGTTTCCATTTTATAATGTCGATTCATAATATAACTACCTTCGGTCGTTCTGACTTCCATACATTTGTACTCCGCCATAAGCGTTTCCAGTACTATATCAAAGAACAGTCGAATAGGGGCCGTCATATTATTTCATGACATATTTAAAGTCATCCCACAATTATATATACTAACTACATCACAACAATACAATAGTAATCTACTTGCTAATCATGGCATAAATTATCTCTAGCATAATTAAAGTATACATATTTAATCAAGATAGATAAGGATAGAAATAACCGAGATTAATATGCGAGAAGGAGTAGACTTGAATTAATAAGGGTTGCTCCAAGCATACACCAACGATTACAATTGCGTTCCTCACTAAGGATTACAAACACATTCCTTGCTACTAGCCTAATACTAATTTAAAACAAAGAAAGAAAGAAAAGCTAGAAGAAAGTGTGTGTAGGTGTAAGTGTTTCTTCCAAGGTGTGTGGTGTGTGTTTCAAATGAACCCATGCCTCCTATTTATAGAGGAGTTTTGGTGCATTTTAGCCAAAGGAAGCACACATTAGCAAAAGGTGGAAAAGGTAGTAGCACCAGGTACAAAAGGCGAAAAAGGTAGTGGCACCAGGTACGAAAAGTAGGAAAAGGTCTAGCACCGGGTACGAAAAAGGATGAAAAAGCGCAATCCGTGCGGGTGGCGGGCATCCGGCGGCGGCTGGCTGCCAGCAGCCGGCGGCTGGCTGGCTGGCGGCGGCGGCTGGCTGCGAGTGGCACCAGTCCACTGCCGGTTGCTGCGTTTCTCGATTCGTGCGTGTTTTCTTTGTTACGCGTCCGTTTGCGTTGATTATTTTTGCGTTGGATTTGTAATTCAAAAATGAAGCTTTTGATGAAAAGAAATCCCAAAAATATGTCTCTGAACTTTAGATGTGTCGTACGAATCGTTTGGATCTTCCGGAGTGCGTAGAATCTTCGTTCTTCGTCCGTTTTAGTTGATTCTTCTTCTGTTGGATTCATAATTTGAAAACGAACATCTTGGGTCAAATAGATGTTGATGATGGGCTCTTTTGTCTTGAAACCTCATTCCGGTGTCTGGAATCTTCAAACGTGCGTGGAATCTTCGTTTTTCATCCGTTTTGCTTGATTTTTATCGTGCAACCTTGTTTTGACCATCTTGGCATAATACTATTGATTTGTGGTGTTTTTGAGTTAAAGTGCCAAGAATCGTTCCAGAATGAGAGAGATATCGGTAGTAAAAACGTGACTTTTTACGCGATATCAAGGCGACACTTGCTTAAGTGACGCATAGCGACACTTAGGTAAGTGACGCATGAAGGCGGCCACATGCGACACTTGCCAAGTGACGCATGTCTGCCGGTTTTGTTTTAGTATAAATACAAACCTACGGGTTTTTGGCTAAGGTTGACGAAACCCTAGCACCATTTGTCGAAATTGCAACCTTGTAAACAATCTTATTAGTTACGTTTATCAATACAACTTCATATTTGATTCGTTTACTTGTTTTCGGTTTGTGATTAAGAGTTATTCGTGTGATTGTTTGATTCCGCCTTACAATCACTGTCATCAATCATCTAGATCCACGACAAGGGGAACTCACATAGGAACTAAAATAATGTTCAGCTGCTGGCAAAATAGAAATATATATGATTATTAGATACAAGAAAGTAATTAAAATGAGGTGTTTTTTTCGTACAATATAAGTGAATTATACAATTATTGGAAGTGAAAATTACCCCCGAAAGCTCTGCAAAATTCTTGTTGAGGGTCCGCAATTGCATTCATGAAATTTGTTAAAAACATGTAAAAAAGAAGAAAATATATAATATTAATCTTCATTATGAAATCTAAAGTATAAAGAGTGAGAATGTTACCTTAAGCTAGAATACTCTATATTTATAACGGATTTTGTAGAATGATCTGATATTGTCACGGAATAAAACACTTCACACACGAACCCATAATGTCATTTGACTATTTTACCCTTTGCGCAATCTTTCCTCCTTTTTCAAGCCACTTACCACCTTTAGTCTCCCGTTTCAAGCATTTTACAAGGTATATATATGTTGCATATGTACATTATTTACTAATCATTTTATGCATCATATCTTCATAGAGAAGAATATTATAGTACTTATATTTTTAAACTTCTTTATCTTAAAATATAAAAAGATTAAATTTTTTAAAAAATGATTAAAATATATACTTCAATGAGTCGTTAACTATCTATATATCTTTCTCTCTCAACTTCATCTTAATGTTCCAAGCCAATGATATTTCCTCTATAATTGTTGATAAATACATCAAAACCATGCAATAAGTAGTTGTAGTACATGCATAAATAGTTATATTTTTTTATGGCGGATGTACGAGAAATATATAATCATGTTGGAAATATCACCTTCAATTTATTCTAACTTATATTTTTGAGTAATAAAAACATAATGAATACCAGGAATCATTGATTATAATTTTCTTTCAATAAGGGCAAAAATGTCAACATACACCAAATGTTTATATATATACAAAGTTTTATGTTATGTGAAAATTGCATTTATGATATCATAAATGCTAGAGACCTCGTGTAGAAAGTTGCATTAAATTTTTTGTTCTTCCAGTTATGATATTCTTTTACTAAAAAATATGAGAAATAATATTACATAGCATTACGAGCATAATTTTGTTTAAAACGGATGTACTATATAATGAGAGTTTTAATGGATGGGTGGTTAGATATTAATATTAATATATCATATATCTAATGCATACAATTTTTTCTTAACAATAGCCATATATCAGCAACAAAACCTAACAAATATTTCTATATACTCGTAACAGAATCTTGCACATAATAAAAATCAAGTAAATGAACCGAATTCTTCCAACCGAATACACATTCATTATGGTTAGCTTTTTTTTATTAAATGAATTTATTGGTATAAAATGAAAATTTTAATTTATTTAATGCTTACTATTGGATATTTGTGCTTTAAAAGGATTTTTAATGATAAATGGGTCACAATCTTTTTGGTTATTTTAATTGGGGGGTTTTAGAGGTATTTATGGACTTTGATTAATGAGTTTTTGTTATAATTTTTTAATTATTTTAATATTTTTAGTTAATATTTTTTATAAAAATATTTTTTATGATATTGTTTTATTTAAATAAATATAATAATAATAATGTGTGGGGTCTAAAAAAATGTGAAATGGAGTTCACTATTGGCAGTATAGTGTCAGTTTTAAAAATTGCTGGCGTGACACTTATTTGACAAAAATTGATGCATCAGTTAGCATAATTGTTATGAAGGATCTTGTGTGTTCAACGGGCACGATAAAAAAATCCCTTTATAAATATGTATATAGTATATCAAGTAGCACTTGAATTATTAGCCTTTTGATTTTTGAGTTACTCCAATGCAACTATACGTACAATATATACTTTCACGTAATATTATCAGATTGCACTATTCAAGCAAAAAAAAATACTTACATTTATCATTGTATCTTTTAAAAATATAAAGTCTTCATATGGATTTTTACTTATCTTCAAAAAATATAAGGTTAAAATTTGGAAAACAGTTTATATCTATAAAATATTTATAGGGATTTCCATGCTAAATAATTTTAGTCTTTTATTTTAATTTTACCTTTATAATTTTTCATTCGTATCACTTTTTTTTAACTGCAGAATATATTATATAAAAATAGCCCCTAGCAAGACGCTAAAATCCAAATTATATAGAAACATTAAGTTTTTTTTCCTTTCATAATCGTATTGTAATTTTTCTTTTTATAATTTCATAAAACGACGGTTAATCGTTAACCGACCCATAACCAGCGGATTAAGAGGTTAACCGCTAAACGCTTAATCGATAACCGACGGTTAAAAGTTAACATTAACCGACATATCGGTAGAGATAATTTTAACTCTTAACTGACCAATAACCGACCCATGCTCACTCCTACTTTCTAGTACATTTGACCCTTTTTAGATTCTGAATTTTGACTTCTTGATTCAAACATAATATATGACTAGCTTTTTGACTACTTGACTTCAATTATAAATTAACATATTACTTTGAGTTTTGAATGTTTCACCGATTCAAAGTATGTTTCAAATATGATAGTTTATAGGTAAAATAAGAACTGTGGTTTGTTAAAAGTAATAGGTCTAATGATAAAGGGCTTAGCATGTAATCAGGTGCAGAACAGTAATAAAAAGAAAGCCATGGAAGTCTAAGTCATTAGCTTATGAATATGATGCCTTAAAAATCATAATGCCTCGTAACTCAGCATTTTAAACGTAAACATAACACCCTGAACTAACTCATCATTTGCAGCTCCTTGGTGTAGGTTCTATATCAAAAAGGGGGTTGACTTTGAACATATAAAGCAATGTTTTTTTCTGAGTCGGGTTGTCAACCGTAAGAGCATCTCCAATGAAGACTTAATTTAAAGCTTTTTTTTGAGAAAAAAGTCTTTGGAAAAGCTTTTCTTTGTTGGAGCAAAAGCTTTTTGTATCAAAAGCTTGATATTTATCAATCTTTGGGGCAAAAACTTTTTTGAATATATGTGAGTATTAAATTACAAAGAAAAGTTTTTAAAAGTAAATCCTCATTGGAGTAAAAGCTTTTTTGAAAACCTTTTGTTTTATAAATCTAGATGGTATTATAGAAAAGCTATAAGAATTATCTTATCGAGCCCACTGATAAAGTTGTAGTTCATCGTTGGTGGCATCTTTTTTGTCTTTTACGGAGTGTATGATTATAGTGTAATGACTATTTTTATTTGAGGTACGTATTCCAAACCATAACTCACCTTCCAACCAACTACACGTAGCCCACACAAAGAAGCATTACTGTAGTTGTTTACCCATCTGACCAAGTATTAGAGTTAGAGAATTGAGCACACAGACAATAATAAAAGTCTGTGTGGATTTGCCTTCCAAAATGATTATCAAAATATCAGCTTTTCATGTTTAGGGCATCTCCAACATATGCATTAAATACTACATTAAATTTGGTGTAATAAAAGAATCTTTTAAGAATATACTTGCACTGAATGTGTTTCATCTCCAAAGTATGCATTAAATTTCTGCATTAAAACTACTTTCAACATTTACACATTGACCCCTAAACTATTTTTACATTATACTTGACATGAGCTCATTATTTTTATGATCAACTAACTTTCCAAACTATTAACTTAAATGTTAAGTTTATTTATTTACTTTCGTAAAACTTCAATTACATAAATTCTTTGCATAAATCAATGCTTAAATTATCACAATTTGTTTGAAAGTTTTATTTTATTGCTTGAATAATCATATTATCTAATCTAAAGTATATGGTGCTTAGTTCAATCATACAAATAAATAAGTTTTTTCAAGTTTTGTAATTAAATAATAACAATAGTTTAAACATAGGTTCTAAAACGAAACATTATAATTTGGTGCAAAGTTTAGTGTTGCACCAAATTTAGTGCAAAATCTTCAAAAATTTAGTGTACACTAAATTTTGCACCAAATTTGATAAGTTGGTTGGAAAGAGTTTTTTACACCAAAACACCAAATTTAGTGTAAAACTATATACATTGGAGATGGCATTAGATAAACAAATTCTAGAGGTCCTTTGGAATTTCTTATTTAAATGTTTATGTGCTTATTACTAATTTTACAGCATCCATGCAAGTACAAAGCTACAAACACTATTTTTTCATTTGGAAGATAATTACAAAGTACAAACACTATTTCATACATATAAATAGGGGTGTTCATTGGTTCGGTTTTCAGTTTCCTCGGTTTATTCGGTTTGGGTTGTTCGGTTTTGAAATTTTTTTGAGCAAAACCGAAAACCGAATTCACATGTGGAAACCGAACCGAAAACCCGAATATTTCATTTTTTTTTATTTTTAATAGTAAATCGGTTTCCACTCGTAATTTTTCGTGTGTTAGGGTTTTACTAGATTAAAAAATGAAAGACGTGAAGTTAACTTAAGATTTAAATGTAAATATAGTTGTTTAGAAATTCTAAATATCACACATATATTCTACATATATTAATAATTTAATATAGTAAATATTTGAATTCGGTTTTTGGGTAAAAGCGAATTCAAAAATTCAAAATCGAAAAACCTAGTTGAAAACTCAAAACCGAACCGAAAACCGAATTTGAATTCTATTCGTTTTTTTCAGTTTTAATTCGGTTCGGTTTTCGAATCAAACAGTTTCAAACCAAATATTGAACACCCCTACATACAAATGAACATTTTAGAATAAGATCCCAAATACACCCATAAAGGAAACGCTAAAGATAAGAATCAAGACAGGTGCTCGTACCGAATGTCTATGGTTGTATGTTTCACACAATGTGAGGGAGAAATTGGAGCATAGCCAGGTTGGTAATTCTGCACTTAACAACATCAACATAAGATCATGGGTTAGATCACTCATAGATTACTTTACATGATGCTGTTATATATATATATATATATATATATATATATATATATATATATATAGGAAGGTTCAAATGAGAATCAATATAAAGTTGGGACTTTGAGAACCTTAATGAATACATATTTGTTCACACGTGATTAACTTTAATCATATGTGAACATTAATGTATGTTTAATTGAAAAAGAAAAAAGTCAAAAAAAATCTTTAACTTATATCGGAAAACGCAAAAAAAATATATATGTTCACATATGAACGATAATGTAAACAAATCGGTTAAAATGTGTTTTAAGACGTAAATTTATGATTTTTTTTTTACTTTTTTCTTTTTCAATCAAACATACATCAATGTTCACACATGATTGAAGTTAATCACATGTTGTCGCACCCCCAAATTCGGGTTGCGGAAGCGAATCGGGTCGGGGCGCGACTAATCAATAATCACAACACAAAGATATAATGAACGACTCTATATGCGTCATTTTACAACTTGTATTGATAAAATCAAAGTTTACATCAAAATATAGTTTACATTAGCTCAGTTTGAAATTGAGAGGCTTACATACATAATTAATTTATACAATGTATAATAATGCAGCTAAGTCTCTGAATGTTTGCATGCTGACACAAGCTAATGATTCCTGAAATGGGCAATCCAATTTACTGCTGGGTACCTGTGATACATGCTAAAATGGGTCAGCGAAATGCTGGTGAGCTCACAGGTTTGTATGTCAACACATATTGTATGAACCACAAGATTTAATTGAATTTAAGTTGCAATTAAGCAAAATAAAAGTTTTACAGCCATGAGCACATAGTCTGAGCTTAACTCGAGGTGTCAGGTCCACATTTAAGGTATCCTGATCGAGGTGCCTCCCACGAGTGCCTAATCTACACTCGTCTGAACAAATATTAGTAAATCCGTTTACCCAGTTAGTGCATGCTAACCCAGACGAGGAGGGTCAATCCTATATGGTACGATATACTAATATTCACGCTACAACGTATTACCAAACTATGTTGAGGAGGGCTTTGAAAAGATTAGTGAGATAACTCATGTAGTATTTGTTTGATTTCGTACTTGCGTTCATATAGTAAAATAAAATGAGCAATGATATCACACCCCTGAGTAAAACGGTGAAATATAGGCTATGAGACTCACCTGAGTCTTGAAGTGCTTATCTAAATAAACTTGAGTTGATTAGCCGAGTAGTGATGTCCGAAGACTTGTAACCTGAGGGTGTCCACGACACGCGATGGTTATTAATTGATTAGGTATCTTAAAAGACTACCCTTATAGTTGTTCGTTCAACTAGAATGTCTAAATGACTACGATTTGGTTGATTAACTTGAGTTTTGAAAATGTGAACGGCCCGTTGGTGATTGTTTGTAATAATAATCTTACCTATTATTATTATTATGATATCGAAGTGTTATACTTAAGAAGTATGTTCCAATATTTAGAAGTCGTATCGTATTCGTGTTTGATGTTATACAAGCTTGACACTTGGTGTGAAATGTATTTACAAACTCTAAGTGACGGGGGTCTGGGGGCAGTGCCCCTCGTAAGCGGGGTTCCAGGGGTGGCAACCCTTGGCGGGGTCCAAGGGGTTGGCCCCTGGTTGGGGTCGAGATACCAAGTCAGCTCGAAAATTTTTTATTTCTACTATATTGCTTTGGTGAAAAACGCATCTGAACTTAAATTTGGGTGAAATCAAGCGATAAAATTCTAGGTCTCAACACTTAGTAAAATTTGTGTTTTCTTGGTTCTGTTTCATGCGACACTTATAGCATCACTTGAGGAAGTGACGCATAAGGGGCGACACTTAAGCAAGTGTCAGGTACAAGTGTCGGTATCAAGGTCATGCGTCACTAGGGTTAGTGTCGGATGAAATCAGAATTCAATTATAGGCGACACTTGGACAAGTGTCACTAGAACTGTCGGTCAGGAAGTGTCGGGTATTGAATTTGCGACACTTAGGCAAGTGTCAGGAAAAATGAGTTTTATGCGGCACTTAGACAAGTGACGCAGAATTAGGGTTTTTAGCGACACTCAATGCGTCACTTAAGTGACGCATTAAGTGACGCTACGATGCGCTGGTCTATGCGACACTTACTTCTGTTGGCCGGATTTTGGACAGAAATCGTGTTTTCCGGTTTCCGTTTGACTTGAAACTTTTACCCAACCCATATTTGAACATTTCAAGCTTAGATACACAACTTTTGTGAAAAATACATGAAATCTAAGAATTTTTGAGAATTGTCAGAAACTTACGATTTAAGACCAGGAGAAACCGAAAAGATGAAAATGTAGATGGTGATGTCGTGGTTCTTTTTATCCAAATGAGCTAGATGTTTTAATGGCGTTTGATGGTGTTTTTGTGTGGTTGAAGGTGATGGAAATTTTTGAGAGAAAAGAAGAGAGGAGAGAGGGATGCTAAATGGAAAATGAGGGGAAATGGGTGTTGGGGGGGGGGGGGGGGGGGTGAGGGCAGATTTGGGGGGAAAAGGGGAGGGGAAATCTCCCAAATTTTAATCCCCGCGTTTGCGCTCTGTGCAGTGTTCGTTTCCCGATTGTTTAAACGTTTAATTTGATTATTTTATACGTTTAAATATACATTTTGAAATACAAATGTTTTATAAATATTTTGGTTGAAGTATTTTACCAAATACTTAGTAAGTGAATTATAAAGTATAATTTAACTTCGTTTTGATTGTTTGCGCGCTTAATATTTTAATCGTGTAGACGTTTGTTTGTACGATACGAATTAATTACGAAATATTATCAAAATAATATTTTGAATAAAATAGTGTTATTAAATAATGTTATATCATTTAATAAAATTGTTCACCAACGCCCGTATTCATTGAACCGAATTCCATTCGCGCACGATTTAGCCAAATCGCGTAATTGTATATATTCAACAATATATATTTCGATACATTAATTAGCCTAACACGGAACTAATTACATGTATTTACAGTTGATTAGGCACTAATCACTAGTCTTAATTTTGACGGGTGTCACACATGTGAACAAATATGTATTCATTGTAGTTCTCAAAGTTCTTAACTTTATATTGGTTCTCATTTGAACTTCCCCACTATATATATATATATATATATATAAACTTTTTTATCTGAGTATAGTAACAAAACAATGCATACATTTACTATGGATTTCAAATTTTCAGATTTATCTCGAAAAACCTTAAAGTGATTATGTCAAGATTAATAACAACCTCAATTTCAAATAAAATCTCATAAGCATTTAATATAACACTTAGTGTGGAGAAGTTCAAAACTTTGCTACAGAATTCTATATTAACATATCACAATGAACATTAGATACTTTTTACTATAAATGAGTACACAATCTAGAAACTTAAAACCAAATTTGAAATTTTATCTTACTTGAGAGGATATAAAAAATGAAAAAGTATGAAACTGACTTGCACATTGTTTTCATTCTTATTCTTAGTTGTAAAACCAATCAAAGCACAAACACATACAAAATAAAAATCATTTATCTTCAAGTATATGAAAAAAAGGAAATGTCAGTGGAAGAAAGAAATTTAAAGATATTACACGGAAGCAATAGAAAAAATAATTCCTAGCAATAATGTCACACTCTTGAAAATCTATTCACACTCTCAAATAACAGGTGTTAAGGTAACAATAATACCTATCTGGGAATAGGAAAATGGAAATTTCTAGCAAGCTCTAATCTTTTGCAAACTTTATAAAAATCATAAAGGCTCCCAGGTGGCATAAGATCCAGTTAACGAATATGCACAGATGAGTCAAATTGCTTCAAAATATGTAGGCTTGGTAAGATGGATGTGAATTTGTAACGAATACTGGTTTAAAATGAGTAACTTTATTAGCCCATTCCAAATTTGAAGCATGTCCGTTATGATTACAATACTACTAACTTTAGTTATATTGAAAGCGTATTAATAAATTGATTTAGGATGCTTCATGTATTAAAACTACACCTTGGGCGACTATCGACCCCTTTGACTTCATTTCCTTTTTAGATGACTGTTCTTGTTTTTCTACATGCTTGATTGATCCGTTACTGATAAAACATAACTCAATCAACCATTACATAAGTAAAGGGTCGAAATTGCCACTTCTAGTTCAAACATATTATATGTATGTTACACTTACCTGCCGACCTGCTCTTTGTTATATAACCAAGGCTTTGATAGCTTCATGTCTTTCCATCTTAAGAAACTATATACAGAAAACGGTTATACATAAGATAAAAAATTATAAAACTTTACCTTGTCATTAAGATAGATAAATTCATTCACAAACATATATTTTAAGACTCTCTTGAAATACCAAAGTCAGGTCGCATCGTATCAAAGAATTGCCAACGGATGCATCCCTCGGGCCACTTAAGACACACACACAAAAAAACACAACATTAGATGATGTGACAATTAAGACGATATATTTCCAACCAAATCTTAATGATAACTTGCCCTGCATCCCATAAGACGATACAATAGCTGCTGCAAAGAAGGAAGTTGTCCAATAGTTCTTCACTTTTTAGATCACTTATTTTTTGATATAATCGACATTTACAACTAATATCGACTTAACAAATTTTGTATTGCCATTTGTTTTTAGTTTACGAATGGCATATTTGCTACTTATTGAAAAGTAAGTGCATGAATGTAGAACCCTTAATCTATATTTGTATATGAAGAATCTCAATAGTCAATACTATATACTATAAGTTGAACAACTTCAAAGTTGAATAGCTAAGTAGTAATAAAATGAAAGTTCATTCAAGTGCATAGTGTATACCTTATAATTTTGACCTTGAGCCTGTCTCAGTCAGCTTCAATATCATACCTCAAAATTTTAAAGCACTTAAAAAGTTCCTCTAAGTCTTTTAAGAGTTAGATTCATAAAAAAGTGGTAGAGTAAGTTGGTTGAGGGAAGTTATATTAAGGGGTACGTGATTATTATTAAGGTATAAACATTAAATGCATACATGAACAAAATTGAAAATAAATAAATAAATAATCAATTTAATTTTCCTTTCCTTTTGTGAGTTTGTCTTCTGCATTGTAAAAAGTTTAAATGCACAGTTACACCGTGAGTGAAAAATAAATTAAATTAAAAAAAAAGACAAAAAGTGTGAATTTATCATCATCATCATCATCGCGGATCCAAAATATTTGAATCCAAATTGCCGCTTCAATCAAAATCAAATGTACTACCGTTGACACAATTTCCTTCCGTTCACCGCCGGCGACTCATGTCGACGTTAGAAAAATTGTTTGTTCAAATCTTCGAGCGCAAGGAACGAATCATCGAGCAGATACAGCAACAAGCCGATTCCTACACTCAACTACTTGTTTCCACACTCTTCATCGATGGAATCACACCTCCTTCGTGGCTTCTAAACCCTAGTTCCTCCAATTCCAATGGTAAACTTCCTAATTTCACAGTTTAACTGCATTTTGGCTGTAAATTTCAGTTTCAATCCGGAAATGATAGAAAATTAGGTTAAATCTGCATGCTTTGCCCCTTTTTTTGTTGTTTCAACAATTAGATCGTTTACTGGAAGGTGATAGTTAAGTATATGCTTAATTTTATCATATGAAAAAGTGTGAACTATGAAGTGCTTGTCATTTTAGGTGTTATTGTCATAGATATGTATATATACGTGAACTCGGCATTTGTCATGGATCTGAAAACTAGCGAAATGAGCTTAAGAATAACTTTAGTATGAATCCGGAAGTTATGATTATGGTATGCGAAACAGTGTTGTGATGAAACATTTGTGCTATATATGCAGAGTTGGAAAAAGAAGCCATTATATCCAAGCTATTACTTCGACCGACACAAGATTCTGTTGCTTATTCAAGAGGTAACTGTCCTCTCTTTAGGCAACCGGTTGTTGCTGGGAACGATGGGCTATTACAGAAAGAAACGTGTGTGGAAACCAATGCTTATAATAAAGGTCTTCATGTAAGCGATGAGTTGATGAAGACACTTGAGTGTGAAAATAATGAGACATTTGAGAGTCCTGATAAAGACGAAGGATGCAGCTTAAGTTGTGCTGCCGAGAAAGATGATGGTATCGTATCTCCTCAGAATGAGACAGATGCTAGAATATCAAGCATTTATAGTGCACCAGATATGTCACTTGTTAGAATACAGAGGTCAAAGTCGAGGCAAAAAGCTCGGGAGCTTCGAACTAGTGGGAAAGCCACTGTTAAAAGTTGTTTAGGCAACGAAAATAGAACTGATATTTCTGTTAGTGGAGACTTAAAAAGTGATTTACGTCATGTCTCGCAGGATACGCATCCATCAGATTTGGATAAATGTAATCATATGGGTGGAGCAACTTCTATTGCAGGAGAGGGAAAGGTTGAAAAGGGAAACAATAGTAGTCATAGCAGTAGACTTGCAAAATCCAGTAGTCCAGTTGGAAGTCCTCAGTATGTTAATGATCCTTCTAGAAACAGCTCATCTTTTGAGAAGGATGAATTGGATGGTGGTAATCAGGTGCAGGAAATAGGTAATATATTGCAACAACCTGGCCATAGTGATGGTGTTATAGAAGGGGCCAAGCATCCTGAGGTCTGTATAGGAAGTAATGCAAGCAGAAAATCAATAACGGAGAAGACACAGGATACACAAAGGCGTAACAAGGCCTTTTGGGGTAGAATTACGAGGTCTAGAAGTTTAATTCAACAAACTAGTGAGATAGTTGGGTCTTAAATTCAGGTACATCTGATTCTTGCATTCCAAAAGAATGTGGAGGTGCACTTCCTCATTTTGTTAGCAATTTAATGGAGGGACTTGATGCTTCCAACAAGCTATCGGATGCAGTCGAGATTTCTCAAGTGTTTACTGATAGAATCGGGGAGTCGCGAGCTATTAGTAGAAACAAAGGGGTATTGAACCAAGTCAATTGCTCAAATGTTGTGGTTGCTCGAGTTACGAGGTCCAGGTCTGTCCCTATGAACGAATCTCAACTTGCTTCTAACCGCCAACAAAGTGCCAACGTTGTTGTGGGAAATGGGCCCAGAGAAGCCCCAGTTGTAAGACAACCTGTAAGTTCTGGTATCAAGTTGGATGCGGTCACCTTATGCACGGAATCAGAAGGTTTAGCCTCAAGGCAATCTCCTGACTGTTCTATGGCTGTCAAACCTAAACAACTGAACTTTGATGAAATCGACAAATGTGATTTAAATGACGTCTGTAGTCCACTTTCCAAAAAGAGAAGGCTGGATAGATTGTCAAGAGACAGATATTATCCTTCAAAGGAGTCTGCTTCATCAGTGGATTATAAATCCAGTGGCAATTTCTTTGAGCAACAGCTACCAGAGACAAATGTTTTGTCAAACCCACATTTTTATAATAAAATTGAGTGTGCCAAAGATGAGACACTGAATATTGGTTTGGACAAGAATAAGAAGCCTATGGTGGAGGCTGTCGAGCACAACTCTAAGGATTCTCTAGATGATAATATTGATGTAACTTGTGAGAGAGATATATCCCCCAAAGAAGTCCCTAATATCCTTGATAAAGAAAAGCACTCAGAAAAATCTCATTTGAGCGGAGATCGTGCCTCGTTACCAGAGATGCAAATCGAAGAGGTATTTTTAACTTCATGTGGTAGTTATTTTATTTATCAAACAGACCCAGTTCAGTACAGCAAGCATCAATCACGACATTCTTTTGAGGTTTGAGTGTATCAGTATGATGAAAATGAGAGAAGAGAGAGGGTGGGGCTTTGACCTAACCTCCAAATACAATACGATGTCTCACAAGTTTCTTTTTATGTCATATTTCACAATACTAAGTAACTAAAAATATAAAATGTACACTGATCTTCAGTTTTAGACTGAATAGGCTTTCCAGCTTTCTGGTACACTCCACTGCTTTTTGTTTTTTTGTGTCATGCTTGATGAGTACTAAATATGACTGTATACTGATAGAAGGGGAGTAAATTGCATTTAATGAATAGCATGCAGAACCCTTTAGGTTAGCTGATCTGATATTCATTTTGAAGTTTTAAGAGTACATAGTGCACTATTGGATAATAATTGGTAGACTACTTTCCATATATGATTAGATCTTTTCATGTAAATTACTCCCCATCACTTTCTTTCATCTTCTTCTCATGTAGAGTTTTGGACTGCTGCTGCTGTGGAGGCGGCAGATCTTGATAGAAATAAATGGTAACTTTGATATTAGTAAAAGAATAACGATCAGTTGAGAGCGAATATGAGCATGCAAGCTGGTTTGATATATTCTTTATCACTTTCAAGTTCTAGTTTCCGACTATCTTAATGCTTCGTTGAATGGTATCGTTGGATGACAGTAAACACATAAATTCGTGACACGAAGTAATGTTCTACACGTCACTTTTGATTAAGTTATCAAACTTGTGCGAAATAAATTAAAAGTGGTACAAGGATTTTTTGATTTTATTTCTTTTAAATCTCGACAGTGAAGTCATAGATTAAAACTTGTTAGTTGTGAGAGATAAACATGCTTGTAAAAAATTATAATTCTTTTCTCTATATTTCATTTATGATAGGATGATCTTGGCCATAAAGGCGAGCGAAGTGTTGTTGGTGATACCAACTCCTCATTTATTTCAAATCTACCCAAACAAGGTAACACGGATTCAGAAGATTGCTTGCATAATGAAGTCAGAATACCTGAGAAGGATCTCGATTCTTCAAAATCTGAAGAATTTGGTAGTGGGACGAGTCTAAAGTTGTCCAATGTAAAGTTGAATTCTGCAAAGTTTAATACATGGCCTGAGAACCAGCAGAGAAGTACTGAAGACCTACCAAACTGCTTCTCTGATTCCCGAGGCTATAGGGTACATATTCAAAGAGATGCAATTCATTGTGATTTGGAGGCGACTGAAAATGATTTAAATTCTCTAAAGGAATCCGCATCAGTACTTCCTTCTGAAGAAATGCATGTCACTTTATCAGATGGCATTTCGAGCTGTGACAGAAGAGTTCGTGATGATATGATGTGTGATTTGCCAGAAGGAACAGAGTCGCTACATAAGCTTCAAGCTTCTGAGGTATTAATGCTCTGATGATGGCTACTTATCCTTTTTTTATAGTTTAAATATATGACAATGCCAATTTTGCAATCAGACACTGGACAAAATTATATGTGATATGTTTACAGGCAAATGCTACTGAAGTGGGTGATGACACTACAGAAACAACCTACACATCCAAACACTCTGCACCAACCCGCATATCAAACTTGATCAGGAATGCAGCCGAGGATTCTACTTATAGCTTTGTAGCAGACGTGGAGCCTACAAATTCGAACAGTATTGATGATGTCATTACTGACAATAAGAATTCCGGGATAAGCTTTTCCGAATGGGTGTCTTCATTCGCCTCATTTTCGTCTTCACAAACTGATGACAAAAGTGTGATTGTCTCTGATGAAATTATGCCTGTCTATGAGGGTTTTATTATAGATGAGGAGGTGGAAAATGCAAGTATGGAGAATGCTGAAGGGGGGATAGATTTTCATGCACTGGAAATTCCGAGTACCACAATCGCAAGAGCTAGCATTATAGAGCAAATTTGTAAATCTGTCACAATGGAGACGCCTTTGTCACAGTTTTCTTCTAAACTTATGCAACCTAAAGTTCAAGACATGTACGGATTTATAGCAGATGGGACTCTTGAGCAAATGGACCTTGGAAGCATCGTATCCCTTGACGAAGATTCCAAAAAGAATCTTCAAATAAAGGATACTGATATCAGTGAAATTTATCGGGCTATCCAAAACCAACAACAATTTGATTCAGCTCCTCTTGCTGCTAGCCCATACTATTGGCAATCAAAATCCCATTATTTATCTCCTGTTGGAAAGTTTTGGGAGAGGTCCGCTTCAAGCTCAGACAGTTCGGAGAAGCAGTTGAGCTCAAATCCTGAGCTTACCTGCTTCCCCATTGAGGAAGATCCCAAAAGTGATGAAGATAATGAACAAAGAGAGAATGATGATGAGATAGCTGTTGAAAAAGAAACACCTCCTGAGGCTACTGAAATATGCTCCCAACAAGCAAATCCTTTGTCCGTGTCCAAGAACTATCCAGATAGATGTAGTTCAAATTCTGTATATATAGAGTTCAGTGTCCCTTGGACTCGTGATAATGTCAAGTATAAGCCTAAAAATCATCCCGGCATTAAGATAAGTAGGTATGGGGAGAATAATCGGACCTCATCAATGGCTACACGGGCTAGTAGTAGGGGGAATGTATCTGAGAGTAGTAAAGCTAAGAGCAGTTTGAGAAGTGGAATACCAAGGGTATCTCATAAGGAGGCTAAACGTAACAATATTGTATCAAACATCACTTCATTTATACCAATAGTTCAACAAAAACAAGCAGCCGCTGTTTGCACAGGTAAACTTGTTTATTTATCCAGTTACTGCTCGTGTCATCTACTCAACCCAGATCATCATATACCAAAATTGGCTTTAAACTGGAGGTTGCAAGTTTGACCTATTTACTTATGTATGGATTGATTTGGGTTGAGTTTTATCCCAAATGGGTCAAATGGTTCTTGAACATAGTCCAAACTCCAAATTAAATTTATAATGCACACATAAAACAACCTTGAAAATCTATTTTGTTCAAAGATTTACATTATTATGGTAACAATACTGATTTTGTAGTTGTATTTAACTCATTGATTGTTTGGAAGAACAAATGAGTGAAAAAGTGTGTGCTGATCAACTATATTGACCCCTACTAGACCAGACCTAACCTGCCATCCCCGCCCACCTGTCTTCCTGTCTTTGTAAAACTTTTTTTGTTCAAGGATTTATATTATTATGGTAATGATACTGATTTTGTAGTCGTAATTTACTCATTAATTGTTTAGAAAAATATTTGAATGAAAAAGTGTCTGCTGGTCAACCTGACCTGGCCTATTTTGACCCCTACTAGACCAGATGTAACCTCCAATACCCACCCACCCACCACCTGTCTTCCTGTCTTGCCATCTGTACTTCAAACTCATGATAATGAAGAGCATGAAGACTTCTGTTGATTTATTTATGTAATTTTAGTTTCTGGATAATCTACATATCTGATTTTGTATCAACCTTGTGTTTCTTCTTGAAGGTAAGAGAGATATCAAAGTGACGGCTCTAGAGGCTGCTGAGGCTGCGAAACGCCGTGAACAAAAAAAGGAGAATGAGCGAAAAATGAAGAAAGAAGCATTGAAGCTTGAGCGAGCTAGAATAGGGAAAGAAAATGCAAGAGAAATGGAGTTGGATAAGAAAAAGAAGCAGGATGCGTTGAAGAAAAAAGAAGCTGATATAGCAGCAAGAAAAAGGCAACGGGAGGAAGAGGAGAAGAAGCAAGTGGCTAAGAAAAGAAAGCTTGTTGCAGAAGCACAAAAAAATCAGAAATTACAGTATGAAAAATCACGCTTTGGGAAAGTGGAACTGGAAAAACCGCCGAGCAAAAATGTCAGTTCCCTTTTAAGTTTGTAGTTCTTTGTGCTTGACGTGTCAAAACTTACCATAATGATATTTGGCACAGGCTGCAATTGCTGGCAACAAGAAAGGATCTGAAAATATGAGACAAACTAAAAACGCAGATGAAAATAGTTCTCAAAGACATAATACCGAACTGAAGACAGACAAAGCTTTAGTGAGCGTCATCCAGCAAGTTGCTTCCGTTCCCGAAAAGCGTGATGCTTCCTTTGATTGTGGCGAGAAGGAAAAGGTATGTCTAAAATTGTCAACATGATTTTCAGTTGCATGAAATATGTTTTACCTTGATTCATTGCTTCATGAAGAATTTGTTCTGTATATTTGATGAAGAATTCTTTCTGTATATTTGTTTTTTGCATAGACAACAAGTGTACTTGAAAACACACCTGTAAAAGTTGAGCCAGTCAAGTTGACAAATCCAGAAAATTCATATGACATTTCTCCATATCAATTTTCTGATGATGAGGATGATGAAGAGGATGACCTACCCACCAAGAAGTTTGTCCCTGCATGGGCCAGGTGAATTACTTTGATTATCTTTTTGTCAGTGACTTACTAATCCCCCCGCCCCTCCCAAAAACCTCTCTTTTAACGAAGATCTAAAGATTCATATAAGCGTAATCTCAACTCTTTTATTAACTGTGGATCGGACATGTTTTCTGCAGTAAAAGCCGTGTGGCCATGGTTCTGCCATTGCAACAGTCACTCAACCCTGAAACGATCTTTCCCGTAGAAAGCTTTTGCAGTATGGATAAGGGTAATTATCCGATATTTTGTATTCATGGCGATCAGATTAGTTTCTAATAACCATTGCTTTTGTATCATGTGCTTGGAGTTCTTCTGCCTCGAAGACTACAGCAGGCACAATAGGTTGCCTATGCTTTTTGTATACTTAGCTGCAAATCAAAGGTTTGATTTTCTTTATCATATTCACCAATGTGTTCTTCTTGTTTGGCTCAATTGGAGGCTGTAATATGATTTTTAATTTTTTGTGTCGGTGACATTTATTTGATTTAACAGATTTTGGTTGTGCATACTGTCCTACTCCTACCATATGTCGATTCAAGGTTTCTTCCATGTATACTATTCATATGCAGATGAAGTGCCACCACGTTTTTGTTCAGCTTAGGACATCCAATTATGTATGATTCCTTTCTTGTGTTCACTTGCTGAATCCTGATAACTGGCCCTACGGGCATGACATCTAATTGAATGGTTCTGAGCCTGTAAATGACGATTCTCTAGTGGGTTATGGCTGCAACACTTTCAGCTGTATGAACAAGTCAGAGTTCGTTTGTATACGTGGTTACAAGGATGTAAACAAGCAAACCAGATTGTATCAGTAAAGTAATTACTATTTAGTTTGGTTTTTGGTTCCCAAATTTTGACTTTTGAGAACTGATGCGTAGTACTGTTTTATATTTCACAAGTAATGTACAAATAAAAGAAGTTGTGAAAAACAAATTCGAAGTGGAGCAACATGTTCAACACTGAAAAATGTTGTATTTAGATGATGCTAGTTATTCACAAGTGCTTGTGTAATAAACATTTATGTCTGCTAATGCACGTGGTTTACAGTGGAGTCTTTACAAATGGGATTCAACTTGTAGACGATGCTAATCTTTGAAGATGCTTTTACTTGTATAAATAAACTTAATTAATGTTCTTAAATTCTATTCTTAGATGCTCTTACTTGTATAAATCTATAATCTATAAACCCTTATAATGCATTTAGAGTTTAAGCTTAAAGTTTATAAATGTCATACGTGAAATACCAATTTTACCCTTTTCATTTGAATTGACAAAACTAATATGGCAAGTTTAGTTAACGTTATTACTCTGTATAATATATCGATAACTATATTATTTCTATATACATTTTAGAGATATAAATTAAAGTGTATACTTTGTCTTTGAGTTTATTATAAAATTTGATCACATAACTACTACTGCATAGCACGGGTAATGTACTGGTAAACTTAAATTAGTGTTCTTAAATTCTATTCTTAGGGGGCATATCGATACAATGCAACTATGATTTCTTGAAAAGGAAATATACATACAATTATATGAAATACCAAAATCAAGCAACTCAAATGAATATTCTTCGTCTCCGGTGCTGTGAATAAAGTAGTAATGAACATACATAGATTAGATATGTTATTAGGAGATAACATATGTGATGTTAACGTATATTACATTACATTACATATATAAATACACATAAATAAATCAAAAAATATAACACCCATAATCATATTAATATACTACACCTTCACCTAACCGTTTCACAAATTCCTGTTACTTTCCCTCTCTTTCTAACTATCGATCTCTATCACCACCACCACCGTAAACCACCCTAAACCACCGCCATGAACACAAGAAAACATCTCATTTTCTTGACACTAACAACACTCACCATCATTCTCATACCAAAATCAGTAGAATCGTATCCACGAAACACTACATTTGAATTCGAATCACTCCCACCTCAAAACCTCTCTTTCCTCGGCGACGCCCACTTCCGGCACGGCGTCGCTGCCCTAACCATCGAATCCGAAACCCCATCATCATCTTCCGGTACCATCATTTACACAACCCCAATTCGATTCTCCGATAACAGAACAAATTCAACCACTTCATTCTCCACATCTTTCACATTCTCAATCTTTACCATCAACCCGTTATCCACATCCGGTAGTGGCGGCTTATCGTTCTTTATCTCGCCCGAAAACAATACTCTCGGGTCACCAGGTAGCTACTTGGGTCTTGTTAATGTGTCTCAGTTAACCCAAAATAAATTCATTGCTATTGAATTCGACACCCGGGTTGATCGGCATTTTAATGACTCCAATGGGAACCATGTTGGGTTGGATATCGACAGCTTGAATTCGATCGGAAGTTCTGATTGTATGTTGGCTGGGATCGATTTAAAAGCCGGGGGTTCCTTTACTTCTTGGATTGATTATATTCATGACTTAAAAAGTCTTCAAGTGTTCTTGACCCGTTCCGGCTTTCTAAAGCCCGATAACCCAATTCTAACTGTAGACATCGATTTTTCCAAGTATTTTACTGAGTATATGTATCTGGGGTTTTCGGGCTCAAATGAAGGAGGTACAGATAGTTATTTGATTGAAAGTTGGAGCTTTAAATCATTTGGGATCAAAAGATTTAATCCAAGAAGTGATAATCCATTGAATGTAAGTAGTCACTCGGTTCCTGTTCGGGCTCGGGCTCAGGGTTATCTTAGTGACAATAAGTATCATAAAAAGCTCGGGTTCGGTCTTGAAGTTTCGGGCCCGATATTTGTGTTCGCGGGTCTAGTGCTTTTCGGGTACATTTCGGTTAAGAAATGGCGGGAAGTTAAAACTGACATGAATATAAAATCTGAGTTTCAAAGAAGGCCAAGACAGTTTAGTTACAAAGAACTCAAGATTGCTACTAATGACTTCCATTCGACTCGAGTAATCGGTCATGGTTCATTCGGGACGGTTTATAAAGCGTTCTTGTTACCGTCCGGAACCATGGCAGCTGTTAAACGATCATTGCGGTCCAGTGAAGCGAAAAACGAGTTCTTGGCTGAGTTATCGGTTATAGCACGTTTACGACACAAGAATCTCGTTCAGCTTCTGGGCTGGTGTATCGAAAAAGGTGAATTATTGCTTGTTTACGAGCTAATGCCATACGGGTCAATCGACAAAGTGTTGTATCAAGATCCCGGTCTTGCGGGCTTCTTAACATGGAGTCATCGATATAAGATAGCTATCGGGTTAGCTTCGGTTTTAGCTTATCTTCATCAAGAATGTGATAAGTTAGTAATCCATAGAGACATTAAGTCAAGTAATGTAATGTTAGATGTAAATTTCAATGCACGGTTAGGTGATTTCGGGCTGGCCCGTTTGATTGATCATAACAAGAGCCCGATTTCAACTCTGACAGCTGGGACCGCGGGCTATTTGGCTCCCGAGTATCTACATTGTGGTAAAGCAACCGATAAAACCGATGTGTATAGTTATGGGGTGTTGGTGTTGGAAGTTTGTTGTGGTAGACGACCAATCGATAAGGAACCGGGGGGTCAAAATATGGTGAACCTGGTGGATTCGGTTTGGGGGTTGTATGCAAATGATGAGATATTGGATGCAATTGATGAAAGGCTAAATGGGGAGTTTGTTGAGGATGAAGCAAAGAGGTTGTTGATGGTTGGGTTGAGTTGTGTGAACCCGAGAAGCGAAATGAGGCCATCGATGAGCCGGGTTCTGCAAATCTTGAACCGGGAGGCAGACGATACGGTTGTGGTGCCAATGGTTAAACCAAGAGTTAGTTTTTCTGCTAGTTTGCCTTTGAGTACTAAAGATCTTTTGTTTTGTTCTGATGATGATGAAGGAAGTAGTACTAGTTGCAAGAGTTCTGCTAGTGAATTTGAGATTCATATTGAGGGCTAGAAAGTTTAATTAGGTTTTGTTGGGTTATCATTTCTTTGTTACATTTGTAGTATTTTGATCATGTTTACTTTTCAAAGTTTACAAATATTTTTAGTATGATATGATCTGAACCCATGTTACAATGAGATACATAACAGTTTGAAAGTGCAAAACTACAATTATGTAACCATAAAGCGGGTCAATCAACTCTGATTTTTCTGCGCTAACCAAAATAAATTTTCTTTGAATCAAAGTGAAGTTGTATTATCAGTTCATGAACACCGTTTCGCATATAATCATAGACATACATACATACTTTTCCTTTTCTTTTATGAAGTTTTGATGTTCTCGGTTAATACACGTCAAACTGATTTTTATAGCAACTTTATTTATGCTAACTAGCTGGATCCTAGATAAAGCATTCGCCCCAAACCTCCAACCCTAAACCTTAACCCCTAACCCCTAACCCCTAAACCATAAATGATTTACAAAACTCTAAACCCTAAATCATACTAAACCCTAAACCCTACTAAACCCTAATCCTAAACCCTAACATTAACCACAAATTAAATGTATAACCAATCACTAACACATGTGTTACTAATTTGTAAAACCCACCAAAAAATGGAAGAAGAAAAAAATTGTTGAAAGTATGCCTTGGGGGACGGCAAATCGAAGAGGAGAAAACGTTGAATTTTATGGTGCAATTTTCATGATTTTTCGACCTACCATTTGTGAGATATTTAATTTTTAAAAATGTGAAGAAAAGAGAATAAAGTGACACATGACAGAAATCTGTAAATAAAATCAAAATCATAATTATAATCTTTAGACAAAATTGAATCTTTAACTATTATGATAGATGATGGCATTTTTACTACTAGAGTAATACATCATATTGTTAGATATTCAAACTCTACCTTATGGACAAGTTAAAAATATTTTTTCCTAACATATCTGGAATGTTAGCTTGATAGAAGTCCTAACCCTTTTATTATATTAAGTCCGATCCGTTTGCAGTTTAGAGTTTTTTTTATTTGCTTTATAAGCAAACTTTGTATGCATTTTTCAATTAATTAGTTTAGTCAGTATGTTTGGTTTGTTTATGATTTCATCATGGTATCAGAGCAATCAGGTTTGCAGTTTGGTTCGATTGTCTCTTTGATTTGTTTTTTTTATGATTTGTTTGCTTAATATTGGTGAAGCTTTGAATTGAATTGGTTCGTTCGGAAAAAGGTCGAGATCACATATTTATTTTGCACCATCATTTTTTTTCAAATAATTTCACGTGATTTGTTTGGTCCCTTTGGAGAGTTAAGCTTCTTAATTTGTTTGTCCTATTTGACAAATAAATCTCCCTCAGCAACAATTAATATTTGGTTGCTACTAGTATCGTGGCATGCGATTCAAGATTTCAATCTTTTGGTTTGAATAGATAAAGGAATTCTTCTTTCGTTTTACAATTTGCCGAGAACAGGTTTATTGCTTTATCTCGTTTGTGACTACGTATCGTTACAACTGTTATTAAGGTTTATTTACTTTTAAATTTGTTTTACAAGTTATTTAGAAAAGTTGTCTGGTTATTATGGGTACTCATAAAGATGATTCTCTTCAATCGATTAGTGTTCAATTAGATGGTAAAAATTATTCGTATTGGAGTTATGTTATGAAGAATTTTCTTCGTGGGAAATGTATGTTGAATTATGTAACAGGTGTGAAGAAAAAGCCAACTGATGTCAAACTCAAAAATTATGCTACGTTATTAGATACTTGGGGGATGATAACTCCAAAATCATTACTTGGATTAACAACTCTGTGATCCAATCTATCGGAATGCAATTGGCAAAATATGAGACTACTCAAGCAGTATGGGATCATCTTGCTAGACTATATACACTATCTAATATTGCAAAGCAATATCAATTGGAGATGGATATTCGTGCTCTTCGGCAAAATGATATGACTATTCAGGAATTTTATTCTTCTATGTCGTCTTTGTGAGATCAATTGGCGTTGACAGAACCTACA
Source organism: Pseudognaphalium luteoalbum (assembly GCA_963422505.1). Classification (NCBI taxonomy): domain Eukaryota; kingdom Viridiplantae; phylum Streptophyta; class Magnoliopsida; order Asterales; family Asteraceae; genus Pseudognaphalium; species Pseudognaphalium luteoalbum. The sequence continues at coordinate 2,513,910 of OY730194.1, forward strand.
GAACTGAAAGCGTATGGACCATACATTACTCGTAGAGATTTAGACCGTTTGGTTCAGTTTCTTATGGCACTTCGTCATGATTTTGAGGTCTTGCGAGGTTCAATTATTCATCGTACCCCTTTACCTTCTGTTGATGCAGTAGTATGTGAATTGTTAGCAGAGGAGATTCGTCTTAAGTCGCAAGATGATATGAAGATCAATCCATCTTCTTCTAGCTCAATGGTTTTTGCAACTTCGTATTGCCCTTCAACTGGAACTCACAAAGACCTATTGCTAAGGTTTCTTATGATGAGTGTTCTTATTGGAAAACAAAAGGGTCACTGGAAATCTCAGTGTCCTTTGTTAAAAGCTAAATCGCATCCACCACCACAACAATTTGGTCAGCTACAAAAACAAGTTTGCCCACCTCAGTCTAGTAATGGTGTTGCAGCACCGTCTTTAGACCCGTCTATGATTGAATCATTTCAAAAGTTCTTACCAGTATAGCCGCATGCTATGACCACCCCATCTGCTTATGGTTTGTCAATTTCAGTATCGCAAAAATCAGAAGGTGATTGGGATATGCCTTAGTCAATGGAAGAGAGTGCAACTATTTAGTTTTGTCATTATGTTTTGTTGGCCGTTTGCAACTATTAGTAGGCTTTGGTTTTGGTTTGGTTTTGAAACTTTTGCATTGGAATTTTTGAACTCCTAGCTTGGATTTTGGATTGATTTTGGTTTTACATTGGAATTTTAGCATTGGATTTTCTGAACACCTAGCACCGGAATTTGGGGAATCAACTCTCGTCATCAACAATCGCGCTTCACTCCGTTTTTGCCTCGTTCTATTTTGTTTCGTATTTTCTTTTAAATTTTTGTTATCAAACTCTCAATGTAATTAGTTTTGACATTGTGAGTTTGAGGGGGAATGTTAGCTTGATAGATGCCCAACCTTTTTATTATATTAGGCCCGGCCCGTTTGCGGTTTAGGGTTTCTTTTATTCGCTTTATAAGCAAACTTTGTATGCATTTTTCAATTAATTAGTTTATTCAGTATGTTTGGTTTGTTTATAATTTCATCACTGGAAAACATTATAGGTCATAAAAATTCCATGGCGGTGGGTGCAATATTTTTCGAAAGATATTAGAGAACTATACATTATCCACTAAAGTCGGATTTGGGCAACTTCACTTTATCCAAAAAAATATCATCTTTCGATCTTAGCAATCGGATATAATTTTGTTATACAATTTTGGATAACAAATGCAAGCTTTTAACTCGGTTCTCAAAAGCAATGTAAAAGGAAAGTCGGCTTTGACAAACTATCATTCTCTCTCTTGAAAAAGTGAAATCGGGTATGGCAAACCCACTTCCACTTTCTCTCTCATCAAAAAGTAGACACTCTCTCTAGAAAAGATACACATCGCTTACATATGTCAGATCTTGGTCAAAGACGGGTTTGGGGAACCCGAGTCCTAAACAATTTAAATATGGAACTGATTTTACGAAACACTTTTCTACTAGTTTTAAAAATGTTTTTGAAAAGCTACCAAGAAACGGTAAATTGTTGCGAAACACTACTAGTTCGGTAAAAAAATCATAAATATAACCAAAGATGTGTAGTATATACAACATCAAAATTACATAAATAAATAAAAAACCCAAATTTAAAGAAACTTAAGATCACGCTAATTTTGAATTTTTGTATACCCTAGTCATCTTAAATAAAAATACCATCATGTCAAATTTTGATAATTTCTAGTGTAGTAGATAATGTACATGTGAGCTATAGAATCCAAAAAGGTTTATGTAGTTGTTTAATTATATTTTGCTATATATTTAAACATGTACTTCCTCCGTCCTATTTGAAATGTCCACGTTATTATTTTAGAATGTCCCATTATAAGTGTTCACTTTGATATTTAACCAATCAAAAAAGATTTTAGTGGGTGGATATAGTATTTGATTGATGAAAAGTGTAGATAGTGGTAAATCCTAAAACTACGTGCAAAGTTAAAGTGGACATTTGTGATAAGACGGAGGGAATATGACTTAACCATAACTAACACAATATCATGGAGATGACCATATATCAACTATGTGAACCAAACTCGGACTGTCTTTACCTCCAAAAAACCATGATAAGACAAACAGATACACTAACCATGTTTATAACATGTAAATACAAAATAGACGCACTCATTACAGTAATGAACATGAACAATAAAGAAATTAAAAAAATACCAACAATTCAAAATCCATCTACCAACCAATTTACCCCCTATTGTCACAATCCTTCATTGTGTCTAATTTTTTTAGCATTATTTAAAAATTTGTGTTGTAAAGAAAGGACCTAAAGAGCAAGAAATAATTACGCTTAAAATCAGAATTGTAAAGTTTAGATAATCTATTAAATTCAGGGTGTCTCTTGAAACAAGTCCTATTTTGTAATTAAGGACATGTTTTGTAATGTTGACAACAAAATCGATACCTGTAACAATTTAAAATGATCATATAATGGAGATTTTAGTGATATTCTTCTTGTATACATAGAAGAAGATAAACCTTATTTGGTAGATTATAACTCACCTAACTGATTTTAGAAAGAAAAAATAAAATAAAATCTACTAAGCATAAAACATTAAAAGACACCTAAAAGTAATTTTTCCTTCAAGCTTTCTTATACTTATTCTAAAAAATTTATGTTATTATTTAGAGTAAATTATACCGATAATCCATGTACTTTGCACGAAATTACACTGATAATCCTTATTTCTTGAAATCACATCAATCATCCCTGAATGATACCAAAATGCATGGCGGTAGTCCCTCCCACTAACGACGATTAAAAAAAATCCGTTAAGTGTGTCACATGACTCGCACATCATGGTACATAAGTCTTCATGTCGAGCTTCAAACTACAGTAGTTGGGTTGGTTTTGAGAAAAAGAAAAGGGTAAAAAGACTTATGTATACACTTAATGGAATTTTTTAACCGTCGTTAGTGGGAGGGACTACCGCTGTACATTTTGGTATCATTCAGGGATGATCGATGTAATTTCCAAAAGTAAGGACGATCGGTGTAATTTCGTACAATGCACATAAATGATCATTATAATTTACTCTATTATTTATTTAATTATTTTGGTACAAAAATATATATATTAGATCACTCAAAAATGATACATAGTCAAGCCTTTACTCCTTGGACAGTCCCAAGGTAAACCAGCAACACCAAACAAGGAAAGGAAAACTATACAATTAACCCTAACCACAAAGCTACCAATATTCCTAAAACTATCAAATCTTTGTTTCTGTACAAACAATTAGACATATCTATTATAGTATCTCTGCATAGAGCAACAACTATACCATGTTACTTGAAATACCTTCAAATACTTGATCATCTATGCTATTCTGTAAATCCTCCATACGAAGAGACCATATTTTCTTTGCCTTGACATATTCTTTAGAATTCACTATATTAAGACTAAGCAACTTCAATCTTACTACACCAATAATCTACCAATAGACTTCTTTTTAATACTTTGCACTTTCTGGAATAGCCTCACATGTCTTTCACTCCATACTATTACTTAAATTCCTCGGTTGTAGTAGATTGAAAATAATTCTTTTAAAGTAAGCATGTACTTTTGGCTTAAGCTTTTTAGCTTTTGTGTTATCTAAAAGCTAGGAATATGGAGCTTTTAGCTTTTAAATTTTTTCACCCTTTGATTTTTGAAAAGCTTCCTCAAAAAAGCTCACTCAAACACCTTTAAAAGAGTTTTTTAGCTGTATCATAAAACAATAAGCTAAAAACGTTTTAAGCCCGACCCAACACCCCCTTAGTTTCACATCTCTATATCTCTATCTACATATTTAAAATAAACTCAAAATTATGTAACCCTTCTTAAAAATAGATCACTATAAATTAATCTTGACCCTTTAATGTATGAGGGCAATTAATTAGGTCCATTGATTTTCATTTTCAAACTAGACGACCTAATTAGCAAAATGCCTCAAAGGCAAAAGACTCTATTACCCTTGAAGAATATGCATTATTACCCATTATTAGTAGTAGTATTTAAATCTAAATAAAATTATAAATACTTTTCCTTTTCTACTATTAATGTTTATGTAATGTACGGGTTAGTTTTGCTCAAAACTATGATTCGATTTATTAATTTTAAATTTGTAATCAATTTTTAAAAAAATTATATTTGAATTTTACCATTGACTCAAATAATCAAACTCAATTGCATATAATACTAATACAATTGTTTAAGTCTCATGTACCTTGAGTTTATTATATAATTGATCACCCAAATATCATCACACTTTATAAGATGTTGAGACATTAAAATATTTTTAAATGTGCCCAATTATAATTTGCACGAATTACATATTTTACCACTGTAACATCCTCTCGTCGGGTCTGGTAATTTTTATTTAAAATTAATTATTTAATTGTATTATAAATTATATGATATTATATGTTTAATTGTGAAACTTAGATAAATAAGTCTTAGAACTTATTGTGATTAGTAAATTGTTATTTGTTTTAATTTACTATAGTTGACAGTATTAGAAAGTAATATTTATCGCAAAAGATTTGTAGGTTCCAGACAATAGAATTAGAACGGGTATAAAATACCCATTTATTGAAGTCGGTTTGAAAGAGGCCGACCTCCTCTTTAGGTTGTTTCTTCAACCTCAGCTCCTCAACTTCATATGCCCTAAATCAAAATTTAAACATAATCAAAGGTTGTGATTTGGATTGATTCAAAGTGTCTTGTGGCTTGATATCATCATCTTCCTCATTGGACTCCTAAATAGTAAGTTGAAATCATATTGTGTATAGTTGATTTGAATAAAATTAGTGCTAATTGATGTATGTGAAGTTAATTAGTTGTATTATGAAGTTTAGTTGATGTTGAAATACCTTCCTTATTGATTTGGTACATGCAATTGTGTAAATTTTGATTATATTGCGAGCTGGGTTATGCATAAACATAGTTGTAGGTTTTCTGGGTTTTACCCTTCAGCCGATCGGCTGAGATTGATGAGCCGATCGGGTATGTATAGCTTAGCCGAACGGCTAAAATGAGATGATCGGGTAACTTAGTGTAGAAACATCACAGAAATAGGACTTTGAATTGTAAACCAGAAAATCTTAAGAATAGCCGATCGGCTATAAATGTTGAGCCGATCGGATACAAGCGTTGTAGCCAAAATGCTAAATTCAGCCCATCGGCTAACATAAAACAATCGTCACAGAACTTTAAGTCGAAACAAAAGTGTAGGGAATTAACAGGTTAGCCGATCGGCTATAGACTTTAGCCGATCGGGTATGGTTTGGAAAAGGATGTTATGAATAATAATATGTGATTAGGAACTAGATAGTTATGAGGAATATATTAGGTTCCTAGTGTTATGAATTACTATGTATTGTGTAAATAATATTGATATGTTAAATGGAATTTGAATATAAGTTAAAGATTATTAAATGTGTTACTAACTTATATTTGATTGTTGACTCTCAGATCCTCCAAAAGATAAGTGATACCTGGAGTACGAGATTGTGAAGACAAAGGTATCGGTGAGTGGATTTAGAACTCACCATTTGATTTAGTTGTAACTATTTGGTTGCAACAAGTAAACGTAGATATGTGTTTGACTGTTTAGTCTTGATTATTGACTATGAATCTACGTGTGAATATATGTGTATCAGATTATTGAGGTCAACGTGTAGTTGAACTTTAGGTTATTATGTGAATTACACAGGTTTTGATTCATTTGTTGTGTTTGAGACCTGTGTCTGAGTTTAATAACCAATAGTTATCGGTCTATTCTGTATTGGCCATACAGATTGACGTTAAGTGTTCTTTGGGAATCCATGGGTATTATGATATCCCAAGAGCCACCGATCCTCATTGAAATATGTGTGTTTACGATTAATTGGTGTAAACTCATGGTTAAGCTAAGTTGAATCGTGTGTGATAAATCTATTCACTTAGCTTCGTGCTAATCTCTCATATTACTTCCTGCAGGTTTTGAATAGATATGTGGGTGGACATGAAGTAGATGCCTTTGGCAGGGAAAGTTTGACTGCGCTTAAAGACTCTGATATGGTTTTGTAATAAACCTTGTTTTGAGAATTTCATAATACCTCATTTTGAATACAATTGTAAGGTTTTAATGACTTGAAAGTTTAGTATCAATTATGTAAACAGTAATATATATATATATATATATATATATATATATTTGTATATTAAGGTAATGTATTTTAAATTTATGCTTCCGAGTTTAGTAATATAATATTCGTAAGTAGAACGAGGGGTGTTATAACCACCTTAAACCATGCATATAAAGATCAAATATACCTAACTACCTAACTTAACATAAAATTTACATATGTACATAAAATCTCTAACTGTTTACTAATTAAAACTTTAAAATCAATACTTGTAACATCCGGTTTCTGGACCTGAAATTAAATGGTTATTTTAATAATGAGAAATATTTTATTTGGTTTAGTTGAAAATAAACAAGTAAAAGAGTTTCAGTTTTTATTGTGACAAGTAAAATATTATTTGTTTTAAATAAATAAAGTTGACAGTAAAATAAAATATTTTATCTCGCGAGTATTTTCAGGTTCCAGACAATAGAGTTAGTGGGGGTATAATATAAACATAGATAAGAATGGAAGCGGTGATGAAACCGACTTATTCTACCTAACATTTCATCTCTTCATTCTGTTCTAAAATTCTCTAATAAGTATCAAAGGGAATTTGGGGATTAAAATTGTGTGGAAGGTTTAAATTAGTAAAATCAGATTATCATCATTCTTGTATCATCATCATCTTGTTCTTCAGTTAGGGTAAGTGTTCTTCATAATTTTAGGTGTTAGGGTTTATGAAATGATAGTCTTTTGATGATAATTCTGGTTATATAATGATAATAATTATGTTATTTGATAGTGTTCTTCAAGTTTTAGTTGAATAAATAGGGTTTTGATTTAAATTGGGTAGTTGTATGTTGAAGGTATGAGTTTTGGTGTTAGATGATATTGTTTGTTATTGTTGTATGTTTATACATGTTGGTAGAGGTCATTTACATGTTAAAATCGAGTATTACATAAGCATTTTGGTGAAAAGGATTTTTGGTTCGAGCTGAAACTGTTGCAGGTCTGAACCTCCGCTGTAAAACGTGTGAACGCGATCCAGAGCCCTAGTCCGGATCGCGTTGCTATGTGTTATTTTATTTAGTACGTTTTGTTCATAGAAACGCGATCCAGCCTCCTTTATCAGGATCGCGTTAGTCAGTGTTAAACTTGAATCGGATTGATTTTGTTCTTGGGAACTCGATCCAGCTCCTTAGTCCGGATCGCGTTGGTAAGTGAAAATTGGTAACAGAAAGTTTTGTACTGTGGAACGCGATCCAACGACTCTCAACCAGGATCGCGTTTGCATGTTTTAATTTGAGAAATTTGATAATCTGTGAATTGTGTACTTGTGTTATTTAAATAATAGTTGATGCTATTTAGTAGAGTATGTTCATAATAATCAATTAGTTGTGATGAGTTACTGACTTGGTATTAATGTGTTTCCAGATAAACGAGCAGCAACTCAGTGATATTAGACAACTGAGTTCAGAAGTTCAGATATCGGTGAGTGGTTACCGTAGTCCTCGGTTCAACTCAGTTGTAACGGGTTCGGTTACAACGGGTAAACCAGGATAGTTTAATTAGTAGTAGTTGCCATGTTAAATTCAGTTATTCAAGTTGTTGATTGTGTTGATTGATATTGGTTGATATGGTTGTACAAGTTGTTCAGTTGATTTCCATAATTGCATATGATATGCTTTATGTGACAAGTTGTTGATATGATTTGGAGTGAGGTCAACGTTGGTTGGTTGGGTCTGGCTACTACTGTGTAGCTGTCTTGGTTACTTTGAGACACATAGTTGAGAATTAACCAAAATAGTGAAGGTAGTAGTCAGGCTATCGGTAGGATTGTTGTGGTTGTTATTCCTCCGATCCTCATGTACTTATGCGCTTATGTGTTTAGTTTGTTGTGGTTTATTTAGTTGTAAGACTTGTTATGATTGGATTGAACCGTCAGTTACGGTTCCATTCACTTAGCAATAAGCTAACCCCTCGTTGTTAAATGTTTTGCAGATTGTGATTAGTTGATGTAGATCGGGTTGATGATGACTAGCTGGATGTTTGACTTGATGCGCTAACTCTGACTTTTTGATAATTATGTTTGAAAAGGTTTCCATAACACCCGTTTTGTTAATATGTAATTAAATATTTGCAAGTATAAGATTTAAGTTTGTAATTGTTGTTGAAATTTTTTGTAAAAAGTTTGAGACTTCGCTTCCTAAGGATAATATATTATAAAATATGTTGTTTGGATCAACAAGGTTAGAATAAAGCTTGAGTGTTAGAGTTGGTATATTAGGAGAAATAAATAGAGTGAAAGAATTCTTTACAACATGTGGGTAAGATAAAAGATAATAATAGTAAATAGTGAAATATTGGTAATTAATATTGATTTTTAGAGTTTTAATCATTATAAAATTAGAGATTTCAGGGTACATTTGTAATTTTAAGTTAATTTGGGTATATTTGATATTTATATAGTTTAAGGTGGAGAAATATTTAATTCTCTCAAATAGAGGGTTACTTTTTTGTAAAGTGTTTAAACATGTTTTATGCATTAAACAAATCAGTAGCATTTCATTTCATAAATACATAAAACATACTACTACATCATTCATACTATAGTAGACCACATGTGGTTTACTACATTATAAACCAAAAACAATTTTTTTAACATAAACTAGTTTATAGCCAGCAAATTTGCGGGCTCAGTTATTTTTATTTTTTTTTAATTTGGTTGAAAATAAAGAATGTACGGAATGTAGTCAAAATTACATGTTTTCAGTAAAAAAACTTGTGCAATATATAACAGATTAAATGACTTTATTTGTAAGGACATAAAATGCAATCATTTTAAAACTGAAGTTAGCGAATACATGCATCATACATCAAATGATTATTAAAATGTGGGTTGGAGTATAAAATTTATTGTCAAAGTTGGAGGATTGGGATATCTCGTCGATCCAAAATATAGAACTCTATCGCGCCGTGTCGTTCAACAATTGATAGCAAATTCTGTAAGTCAGTGTCACGAGTCATTCTTAAAAGTGAGTTGCGTTCATTAACGTTTAATAGTGGATGTCTAACTACATATCATTGTTGATGTAGAATAACATGAAGATATGCAAAAAGCAATTGATTTACATATTTTATTGTAAATTCGTTTCGCTGAAGCGAACACATCATTGCTTCCTTCCCATTTAAATACTCAAATCCGTAAGCTGTCCGATACATGTGGCCATCATAATGCACACATGTCGATTATTCGCTGGACATGGTGCTCAATACTGGCATTAAAGTTAGAAAAAATAGCAAATTAATGAACAATGTGTACGATATAATTCAGATAAGAACATGCCCGGAGTTCGAAATCAAGTGGCTCAGAACCACGATAAAAAATAGTCCCCTTTAAATACATTTATTTATATATACATTACATAAAAAAGCTCATCGCTACTAAGATGATAGGCCCAACTTCTTAGATTTGAAACCCATATTTTAATTTTGGGCCCTTTTATGTGATCAAACAAATTAAAAATAATATAGTAGCTAATATCATATGTCCAACTTTTTAGATTTGCATTGTTATGAAATATGAGTTTGAAAATGAACCTACATACATGAACTATATGTAAAATTTGGAGGCCCAATAGAAATGGAGGTTCTGTGCGGTCGCCCATTCGGCACTCCCTCATCTACAGGGCTGGATAAGAATATTAAAATGCTTACTTTGGAGCAATGACCCTTCGTATACGGTTGTTATGTACATGTCGATCATGCATCTTATATGGAGTCCTTTTTCTACAAATCCATCCAACACTAAGCGAACTTATATAGGGTAGATGTGTTCGTTGTAAGAATTGTGAAGTAAGTTGTTGACACTATATTTGGAAGATATATAGGATATATCTTTTTTAACGTAAACGATGTTATGGATAGTATGTAATGATAATAGTCAATTTACAGTAATATGCATGTATGGTGATATAACATTATTACTATTATTGTCTTAATTAATTGTGACCAGCTAATAAGTTAATACACGACGTCTACATACGTAGAGTAAAAAGTTTGCAGTTTAAATCTTTGTAGATAATTTCCCCCTTGATCTCCGTTTAATGGTAAATGGAAAATAGGAAAGTAATTATTGATTTTAATGCAGCTAATGAAGCCTAACAATTGGGGTTATAATGGTCATTAGGCTTAAATAGACTTCATTATCAAATTGCTAATTAGGTAGTCACTGCTAAAGAAGGATGGTCAATGGCTAGAAAAAGTGGGCTACAAAAGGGGGGAGATTAATCTAATATGAGTTAATTAAGGAAAGGCTACGTAATTAGTGGTCTCTTTTAATATAATAAAGAGAAGAGATGTTGATTACTTGATCCATACAATACCCTCATGAGTTATTACACATCCATCATTACATAAGAACCTTTATAGTTCAAAAATATAAACCATCAATTTACTACGTATAATGCACAAAAACTTTAACGATATAATTAACAATAAATGAATTAGATATATTGTCCGGATCAAGAGTTTTCACTATAAACCGCGAGACATTGTTGCCATAGCGAAATAAAGATTTCATCATCTAATTCGCGTTTGTTGTAAAAGTGACATATCAAGTATCATCAATTCTTTAGGGGATGATAATGAGATTTAATTTTATAATCTTTCATCCAATTTTCTTTCTTTCTTTTAATAATTCACTATAATACATTTGTATTACTACATATTGTACTCAACACTATCAGATAAAAAAACAATTATAAATTTATAATCATTAGAATATAATAAATTGAAATTATTGACTACCTTGTAAATTTGCGGGTTATAAAGTAGTTAGAATATTACATATCTAATCCTATGAAATGTATAAAAATATTTATGTAGTTTCATTATGACCCCTTTGCCTTAATGGACATAATGGGCTATAGTGCTGGAAGAAATACGAGTATGTAATTTTTGAATTGAATAAAATAAAATAATAACCTTGTGTACAGGGGACGGTTTCGAACCCTAGATCTCAAACAACCCCCAAATTCTGATTCCCCCCCAATTCCAATTCCAACTGCCACTCACCATCCTTCTAATCAAACGGTTGCATGCTCCGCCTTCCATCTCCGACCACCACCGATGGACACCGTCGTTTACCAAGCACTCGAAGAAATATGCTCACAAGGACCTACTGGACTGACACTCCGTAACCTATGGTCCAAAATCAACCATCACCTCACCTCTAACGGTATTCCACTCTCTACGAACGTCAAACAAGCCTTATGGTCCAACCTTCTCAATATTCCTAGTATCCGTTTCGAATGCAACGGCGTTCCGTACGATGCGGAAAACCCTAGCGTTCAGTCCGTTGAAGATTCCGAGTCTATGGACTTGAAAATCGTTGCGGCGGAGCATTTGCTGAACAATTTTGTAGGTATTTATGATATTAAAGCTTCCGACGCTGGAATTTCGGAGCCGCAGCGACGTATACTTGAACGCCTCGCCATTGCTAGGTTTGTTGCAGTGAATATAAGTTTTTAGACTGCTTATTGTGGTTTTTAAAAGCTGTAGTTAATGCATTTATAGTCATAAGAGGAAGGACACACTTTTGTTTGCTGATAGGTTGGTGCTTATTTTGAACACACGCTTTAAGTCATAAGCACGTAAATGAATGCACCATGATGATCAGTGGTTACAGTATGATTGTTTATGTGTTTTATTAGTTCTTAACAATAGCTTGTAGGTCGCGTTTAGTTGTAGAAAAGTGTAACTATTTTCCGTGTTTTAAGTCCATATAAAAGTGTTTAGAACGTGTTCAAAGACTGTTGCAGTTTACGATTTATGAAATACCAAAAGATATTCAAAGTGTAGTGATCATTTTTCCACAACTAACGAAGGGTTTATTGTTTCGTTGTGCATTGCACTTTGAACTTTTTACTATTGTATGGTCCTATCTTCATAACCATCTATTGTATAAGGTAACTTTCTAAAACCTCGATTGTATTGTGTGTGACTTGAAACCAGTAATTATCGGTTATATGGTCCCAACTTTGGACCATGTGACATGTACATATGACCTGCAATTCCCAGTCATATGTCACACACAACATAGAATAAAGGTTTTAGAAGGTTTACCTCATACAATGGATGGTTAGAAAGTTGGGCCCATACAATAGTAAAGAGTCTAAACTCTAAAGTTTAGCAAATACCGAAATAAGAAACCCACTAAAGAACCTCTTAGCATATCTGACCTAGATCATCTTTTACATGGAGTAGTTTACATTGATTAACTTTATATGGTTGCAGAACAGAGGGAGTGACTCAAAGTGAACTTGCTAAGGAACTTGGTATTAAACCCAACTATATATATTATTCGCTAAAGGGCCTTGAATCGCGCGGGTTAATTGTGAGGCAATCGACTATAATAAGGAAGAAAGAAGCTGGCAATGATGAGTATAAAAATGGTTCAATAGTGAACACCAACATGCTACATTTATATCGTTATGCAAAGCATTTGGGGAACTTACAAAGAATTGAAATTACCAAAGAGGATAAGGCTGTCACCAATAACGATACTGCAGACACAGAGGTTGCTACTGCTGATGGTGTTACTGAAGAACGCATAAAAGACTATGTACCTGCTATAAGAGCTATTTGTGATAGATTAGAAAAAGCTGATGGCAAGGTTATATTCTACAGCTAATGGTTGTTTACTTTTCCTTTTATACTCAATCAGGTGCTAATTGGATTGTTTTTATGCATCTGCAGGTTCTCGTGATTCCAGATATGAAGAAGGAATTAGGTTATCGAAATACCCCTGGACATAGAGCTTGGAGAAATGTAAGCTAATTTTTAACAGTTTTACATAAACCTACATTCACTTTTCAGGACAACTTTTGCTCATTGATTTAACTGAATTGCATGAATGTTATTAGATCTTACACAGGATGAAAGATGCGCGCCTAGTTGAGGATTTTGTTGCTACTGTGAACAACAAGGTAAGCTAACTACATTGTTTAGTTTTATATATGATACATTCCATATTTCCAGTTGTCTGTCATATATGTGTTTTAATTAAATAGAAAAACTTAAGAGCTAAATGTTCATTCTCATTCTTCTTATTACTGCTAATCTCTCATGGAGATATCAAAGGAGCAATTATTCCTTTTGGCTTTTGTAGTCTATATACATTATATGTAGTTATGTAAAATTTATCCAACCCCTTCATATATATATATATTAAATATTATTGTGAGTTTATACTTTGTCCATGTTTCAGGAAGTTAACTGCTTGCGGCTGCTAAAGACATTTTCTCCCGAAACTCATGGAGCTGAAGATGACGATCTTGATCCAGAACAACAGGTTAAAATGGCGAAAAGAGGCCAAATCACCGAGCAGGTTATGGAGCTTCCTATTGAGCAACAAATATATGATATGATTGATGCTGAAGGTTCGAAAGGGTTGATTCTTAATGAGGTTTGTCATCTATATTGGTTTTGGCATCTTAGTATTATCCGTCATTTCTGCCTTCCTTTCTCTCCTTTTCCCCCTTTTTGTTACATAATTTATGTTGATCTGTTTTATATCTCCAGCAAATAACAGAGCAAGCTGCAAAACATTTAATTAAATAAATACCAGAGGTGGCAAATTAAAACCCATTGGTTAAATGTGGGTCTAATTGGTTAATGTTTAGAATGTGATGGGTCTAGTTGGGTTTTTCTAATTTTGATAGACGGGTCTATTTGGATAATTAAAATAAGGCTCAAATATATCATAATTACCCATTGGGTCCATACTATAACCACATGGGTTATAATGTTATATCAGAGTTGGGTAAAATTTATTCACAGAAAAATACCTTCGTCTTCTACAACCCATACCTTCGTCTTCTACAACTCAAAATCTACTTTCAATCTTTCAGCTACTTCTAATCGCAAGTTCACTCGCAGGCTCTAATCGCAAAAAAATAACTTCCATCTTCTACAATTCAAAATCTATAAATCTACTTCTAATCGCAAGTTAGCAACTCAAATTCCGTTGATTATTCCGTGTACTTCAGCTACTCCGATTAGATATTGTCGCTTACTAATCCGAATTCAAAGATAGATAACAATGGCATCTTCAAGCTTTGTTATGATTATGCTATTCGCTCGCCGGATCTGCAATTGCTAAGTCGCCAACCGCCGCACCAATCGTTTCTCCAGCGGCGGCACCTACCGTTTCTCCAACCGCCGCTCCTAAATCTTCACCGACTGAATCTCCGATGGCATCTCCACCGGCTCCTCCCACTCCCTTCACACCTACCGGAGCTCCAGCCCCGTCGATCGCTTCTACTCCTACCGGTTCACCTACTGCTGCACCTAGCTCCGCTAGCTTAAATGCCGTCGTTGGATCTGGATTCGTGGTCGTGTTGGCTGTTGCTTTGGTTCTGTAGAGAGATTTGAGAAGTTTTTTTTTGTGGTGATTTGTTTTGTTCTTTGTGATTCTTCAGATTTTTAATTCGTTTTATTTATTTGAGTTGTTGATTTTAGGTTTATTATTATTATTATTATTTATAATTCGATCATTAAATTTTATATTATATTCAATTATGCCATTTTTGTTATTTAAATTCAAGCTTTTTGGTTTTATATTCAATCATTATTTGGACTTCATCTCAAATTCCGTCGATTATGCCATTTTTGTTCCATTTGGTGAACTTTTGGTAATTCTACTCTGGTTTTGCTCTCAAATAAACCCAAAAACCCGACCCAAACCCATTAGACCCAGACCCGTTAGACCTATCCTCCCAATCTAGACCCGGACCCATCTAGACCTGAAACCCGATAAGACCCGAGACCCAACCCGACCCGACCCAAACATTTTGCCACCTCTGATAAATACGTTTATAAACAAGGAATGTAGATTTTAACTGTCAATGCTCGATTGGTCTCAACTCAAATATATCTGCAAAGATTTGTAAATCTAAGAGGTAGTAGATAAGCTATTCTAAGTTTATTATCGTATATTGTTAGAAATAATAATTTAAAGGACATATTCAGAAGCATTTTCCCTGCGATAAAAATCTAATGGCAAACATTTGAGTTGCTTAAATGATAAAGGGACTGTTTACTTTTCACTTAATGGTCTGTTTCTAGACACTTCGTAATACAGACAGATAAATTGCTGTTTCTTTTTCACTTAATCTGAAAAGAATGTCTGTTTCTGAAATAGGAAGAAAAATGAAGCCCTTACCAAAAAGAGGCACTTAATGATAAATATACATTTTTTTCAACATTTTATTTCCAATAGAATTTGAACACGCCATTTTTTATTCAAACTTTATATCATTTAAGTTCATTATTTTGGTCAAAACAAAAATTACATTTACATAAACAGCACTTGTTATAAACAGACATGTTTATCCAGACAGACATCACATGTAAACAACACTTAATAGGAAAAAAAGTAAACAGCCCCTAAGACTATCATGCAGCAAATGCATTTACAACAATACAAGAAATAAAGTTTTTGCATATTTGTATTTGTGTAAGCAGGTATATAAAAGGCTTGGCATAAACAATAAACGGTACTATCCTCGCATTCTTGATATGGTGTCTAGATTTGGAATGCATCTAGATTCAGAAAGCCTAAATAGAGGCGTCGTTTACCGAGTTTGGACTTCTGGGAACTATAATACCGGAGTTTCTAAAACAACCCCAAGTAAAGAAGATATGAATGGTAAATCTTCAACAGATGTTCAAACTGGAAAACAGATGCCACCTCACACTATCCAAGATATAGATGATTGGACCTGCAAGGTTGATGCTGAATCC
This sequence comes from Pseudognaphalium luteoalbum, assembly GCA_963422505.1. NCBI lineage: Eukaryota > Viridiplantae > Streptophyta > Magnoliopsida > Asterales > Asteraceae > Pseudognaphalium > Pseudognaphalium luteoalbum. The sequence goes on from OY730194.1 coordinate 2,529,877, forward strand.
AGTGAAGAACAGAACATCAATGACACACCACTTGATTCAAGAAGTTCAAATAATCAGCAATGTGAGACAAGTGGTATAATTCTTAATGCAGAACCTCAAATTGTAAATGCAAAGCCTGTCTCAACTTTTGTTCCTTTGGAGTTATCTTCATCTGCTTCACCAGCACCCCGAAGTCGCCGCTCGTATACAACCTATCCATGTCTTGGTCTGAATACAGCTAACTCACAGAGGGAGCAGCGGATACTTGAAATATTACAGGTTGTATAATGCTTGGTATACAGTATTAAGAATCAGGAATGGAAAAAACATGTTTGTTTACAATGAAGGAATTGGATGAACTATTCTTTATTTCCTTTCATAGAATTAATTTTCATTCAACACAAAGTTTTTTCCACTTCTGTAATATTCAGAACCACTAAATCTGCGAAAAATATTCAAAATTTTGATCTAACTAAAAAAAAATAAATTACAACACAATAGATTATGTTATAATCAGATTTGAGTTTTTAATTTGCTATTTTGTAGAATTTTTTTGCAATTAATAATTGGTTATCTTTTACTAAGTTATGTACTAACTAAAAAGTTAAATTGTACATTTGTATGTACATGTAATAAATATTAATACGAAGACTACTATTTTTATAATACAATATAGAATTACATAACCAATATATTCCTTTTTCTGAAATGTTATTTCCACTGATAATTTGGAAGTAAAATGTATATCAAACACATGCTAGTTGTCAACGAAACTTGATATTCGAATGCAATGGTTAATTACAGTTTTTCACTCGTAGCGTTACCTCGTCCATACCCTTCCTCATTCCATCCAACCAATCATGCCTATATTTGGCTCTTTCCTTCACCTTGCTATATGTTTAGTTATCTTGTAATTTCTCATTTATGCAGGAAGAGAAGGTCCTTATAAGACCCGAGCTACAAAGGCTGCTTGAGAGTCTCGAGAATTTTGAAACTAAGCATATGGACAGAAAGACTTTAGAGCGTTGTTTAAATAAGCTTCAAGAAGATGGACACTGCAAATGCATTTCTTTTTCTGTCCCTCCTATTACCAACTGTAGTGGAAAACGTACAATTGATGTGATTTTACATCCCTCTGTGTACGAAGCCAAGGACCTACCAGGTCTGGTTCATGACAAATGGAGATCATTTGAAAAGGAGCAGCGTAGGCAAAGTTCTCCCCGGTATAAGAGCATTAAATGTAAATCAATTCCTGTGTTAAATGATGTGAAGAGAATATATACAATTGTGAGTAAAGACATTCAAGCAGAGACTGCTGAAGCAATGAAAAACAATGGTTTTGTATTGGCGAAAATGGTGCGTACAAAGCTGCTTCACGTGTTTCTGTGGGGTTATGTAACCAGGTTACCGGGCTGGGATGATGCCATAGCAGGAAAACATGGATATGATCATAGGAATCCCCACAGTACATGCAAATTGCTTGAACTAGATGTAGCCATTAAAGCCATGCCACTTGAGTTGTTCTTGCAGGTTGCAGGGTCCTCTGTAAAACTTGAGTCTATGGTTGAGAAATGCAGGAATGGTTTATGCCTATCGGATCTTCTCATTAATGAGTATAGGTGTCTCATGGGAACTCGAGCAACTGGGCTAATCTCATCTCTTATTGATATCTTAAGACGCCTGAAGGTACTACTTTGTAATCTTGTTTGCTTTTATCTTTATGTTGCTTCCTTTACAATTGCACACACGAGGGCTACTATAATGTAGTTTTGGCCTTTTGGGTTTTTGTTAAAAGGAAATAGGGTTAAAGTTCGAGAGGACATTGCACTTGACTCTGTGTTTTATCTTTAGATGGCTCAAATGGGTGATATAAAAGAATACCTTAGATGGGAACGGGTTGAAAGTTGCCAAAGGTGTGCTTATTGTGCATAAAACTGCCTAAATCACTTAATTTAAAGATTAGATTATTATTCACACACTATACTGTTCAAAACTTATTTGATTAATTGACTCGCTAATATTTTATAAACAATATAGTAGTTTTGGACCAAAAGTCTCCCATGTCAGCCCAATCTGCCCAATTTACCTGTTACCCAACTTACAATCTGCCCATTTGTCCACCTCTACTCTAGGTTATGCTGTTGAATCTATAAAGAGCTTTATCGAATCTATGAAGGACACATTATAATTTTAGGTGGTCTTTTTACTATATGTTTACCTCTTAAATATTTGGATCTTGTTTCAGTTGATACGAATGATTGGTGGAGAACTTGATACTTCTGTGGGCCCGCATACTACCCTTAGACATTCTCTGGAACTTAAACCTTACATTGAGGAACCTGTGGGAATAGTTTTGCCATCTACAGGTGTCAATTCTTTTGATCTTCGCCCTAATGTCAGACATGATTTTGTTCTTGCGAGCAGAAAAGATGTCGATGAATATTGGAACACATTGGAGTATTGTTATGCTGCCTCAGATTCTAAAGCTGCTCTGCATGCCTTCCCTGGATCTGCTGTGCATGAGGTTTGGTCTTTTTTCTGTAGAGCAAATTGCATGATTTAGCAACAAACTCTGGTCTGAAATTTGCTTTGGTAACCCGTTTTATTTGCACTCGCAAAAAGGGTTAAACTTTTGTAAAAATATCGATTGGTGCATCAATGGTCAAAGTTACTTACAAGTAAGCTGCAACATCATCATTTTCAGCTGGGTAACCGGGATCTTAATTGTAATCATCTGAAAGTTTGAGGTCTAAAATGAGTTTTTTGAAAGTTGGTTACCTTTTTATGGATGATAATGAAGGTGGTTACATAAACATCATTCAGAACTAAGTCCTTGCTTCTTTTCATGTGCTTTGGGTATTGGTTCCGAAATTAAAGTTATATTCTGTCCTTGAACACAAAGAGGACAAAGTGACAAACTAAAGTTTCAAAATAAGCTGTTTGTGTGGAAGCAGTTAAATGTCTATCCATACATATACTATAGGAGTATGGATGCACCATAAATTGACATGTGTGCAACTGAGCCTATCTCATAATAAAAAATTAGTTCAAATTTTTTTGGATTATATATAGGTTCAAGTACAAAATTAATCAGGTCGTTAATTAAAAAGATAAACGTTACGAAAATTATGGAATCATCTTTGAGCATAATATATACAATATTTGTGTCAATTATATATCTTTTAGTACATATAAACTTATAAAGCATTTCCATGTTTGTCTTAGAATCTTATTTTCCTAAAAAAATAAAAATAATAATCAAAAGTACTGTTTTGCCTCTACAATATATGATTTCTTCTAATTTTACAGCTGTATTTTTCATTTAATCTTCTGAAGCTTGGTTTTAGCAGATATTTCTTTCTCGTTCATGGGCCTCGGTCCGTGTTATGACAGCCCATCAACGGGATGAGCTATCTAAACTTGTAGCAAATGAGGACTCCGATAAGAAGATATCCTACAAAAAGTGTGAGAAGATCGCAGAAAGTCTTAAATTGACCTTGGAACAGGTTTGTTTTCTCTTGTTATTTGGTATAAGTAGGACCTGATTTGTTTTATGGGTTTTATCAGTATTTTGTGAATGTGACAGTTTCAACCTATCTCTAACGGGCTAAAAAAAAAAAATTGGCTAAAAAAAAGGCGGTCAAAAGTTGCCCAAAGTGAGTTATATATGCTTAAAACCTCCTACATCAATCTATTGGAATAATTAGATGTTTTGTAAAAGTTATCACTTTTTCATAGTAATTATTTATAGTTAAATTTGTTCAATGACAAAATGTGCTTTGACCAGTTACGTATGTTTTTCACTTCGTCATGATAATGGTATGCTTGCACTCTTAATTAGGATAGCTTATATGGATATCCTGATGCAAAATTGCAAATTGTATGCTTTAAAGCTACTTGTGTGATACTTAAAATTCTTTTTGTTTTTCTTTGGGACTCACCCTGCCACATGAAAAAATCAGCTACATATCTTAATACTATATTTGGAATTTGATTGATGCTACGTGCAGGTACTCCGTGTATTCTATGATAAGCGACAAAAGGATAAAATGAAGGTAACAAGTGCCAAAGAGCAGAAATTTCTAGCACTGACACCTCCCTCACTTTCAAATAAAAGGAAAAGGTCTTTAAAAGGAAAATCTATAAATAATGAAAGTTCACTTACCGATGAGTCAGGCAAATTGAAGCATGCCAAAATGTTCAGTGCAGAAGATGCCACACAAGAACAAAATACATCACATGAAATACATATGTTGATCAATGAAATGGATGGCCAGAGAGAGGCTGTAGATCATGATTTGGAATCTATTGAAGATGAAAACAGTCCTTATTCTACTATACATGAATGTGCATTGTCAAAGATAGAGTCTCCCCACCCGAAAAGGTTTGCATGGACAGCAAACAAAGATAGGTAATAATCTGGTACCAATATGTATTTTTCCATATAGGTGAGAAAACGATATCTGCTGGGTTGCTTTGTCTGGGTTGTAAATGGAGCTTTTCATGTGGGGGTAAAACCGGGTCAACTTGGGTTGGGCCGACCCCTCCAATGCTTTTTTGTCCAATCTTATGGAGTGTTAAAGTATTGTCTACATCAAAAAAACATTTGTATAGACAGAAAACAAAGACATGTAAGAATATGTTACTTATCCTAACTTAAATGGCAATTTATACTGCTGGTAAACATAGAGTCATTCAACATGTAAGTTATTAAAATAAAATTTGTGACTGAAATCGTAGGTTGATATGTTGTCCAATGGCGATTTCTGTAGTTCAATCTAAATTTTATTTATTCCTTTCTATTTCTTTCAAATACAAGATAACAAGGTTGTTTCAGTGACATTAACTTAGAGTATAGAGTTTTTCGAGTCATTTACTTATAAAGGGTTCGATCCGGGTTATGTTTTTTCCTTTAGTTGGTCAAACAGTTTATAAGATAAATGGCCTTTAGATAGAAACAGGTCAAATGTGTCAAATGGTTGGTGGTCGCCCAAAGTGTAATTTAGTACATATAAACATTAGAATTAGTTTATTCAGTATATAGATTATTATTATTGGAAGTCTTGACACACTAGTTGTTTCTTTAAAATATTAAGTTTTGAACAAAAACTGTTTTAGGTCAACTGACCTGCAAAAATACACGGACCCATTACCTGACTTTACCTGGCGTGCTCATTTTGTCTCCTCCACTTTAAGTATCCAGTGAAACACGGCAAGACTTCCTTGTTTCTATGCATGACCGCATTAATATGTTGTGCATGAAAATGATGTTTCTATAAATGATTATTTCAGGCAGTTGATAATTGAGTATGTAAAACACCGTGCTGCTCTTGGAGCAAAGTTTCACCGTATTTGTTGGGCCTCACTTCAAAGTTTACCAGGACCTCATTATGCATGCAGAAGAAGAATGTCAAATCTGAACAGAAACGAACAGTTCAGAAAAACTGTGATGAAAATCTGTAATATGCTTAGTGTGAGATATGCAAAGCATCTTCAACATTCCCAGAACAAATCACTTGGTGATGCTTCTAGAAAGATTATTGAGGATCAAACTGCTCCTGCACTTATTGATCATACAAGTGATTTCAATATTGAAGAACGATGGGATGATTTTGAGAACAAAGATATAAAGATGCTCCTCGATGATGCTCTTAAATACAAGCAGAGTTCTAAATTAGAGGCCACTAAAGGTGCTCAATACATATCCAAGTACCCGCAGTCAGATGTTGGTGGTGAACTACATGTAAGACTAGCTCCTTTTCACTCGTCACCTTTTTTGCATTGGGCAAGTTGCATAAAACGGTACTTAGTCTGCTTAGTAATTTGGAAAATGATTGGTAGACCTAAAATATAAATCCACTTAAAGTAAATTCTCTTTTTATGCCACCTTCTATTTCTTTCATATGGAAAATGTCGGAAAAAATATATTCTATGTACTTCCGTTGGATTTGAACACGAGTCCTTAAAATCTGTTTTTGCATCATCATATCCCCGGACTTATAAAAGCTCACTAAGGAGTAGGACATGTCTTGAAACATATAAGGTTTTCCGTGATCAAGTTACCTTTGGAGGGCAAGTCTTTCTTTTTACTTGTATGTATGTGCCTAACCGGTGTATCCGTGACCATTTCCGACCTTTTCCCCTGAGGTCTGAACTTGAGACCTCTCATCAAAGAGTAGGACATGCCTTGAAACACACAAGGTTTTTCGTGATCAAGTTACTTGGGGAGGGCAAGTCTTTTTTTTTACTCATATGTACGCGGCCTAACCGGGTATCCAGGACCATTTCCAACCTTTTTCCCTGGCCACCCCCAAGATGTTTACCTATCGAGGTTTGAACCTGAGACCTCTTGTGAGGACATTAGGAAGCCTCACCACTAGGCCACCTGGGTGATGGTTAGAGTGGGAGATGTCTCTTATTTTAACCCACGACCTATCCACACACACATACATACAAATTGTCTCCGATGAGACTTGTGGGTCTTGGTTGATGGGTTCCTCACATACTGCGAGGCCTGTTTTCATTATTTTTTTTTCTTTCTTTGCATGCTTAATTTCTTTTAAGTTTATAAGAATGACCTTTACCTTTACGTTTTATATGTCAAAGGCTTAAATCATAAAGACTACATATCAATTCAATGAAAGTTAACAGGGCCTTTTCAGAAATTTGCCCATTCAAATATCATGCCACTTGGCATATCAATTTCGAGTTACTATAAATGTCTTGATTTTTATCTCCTGGTCTTAGGAATTGGATGAAAACAACCTGGGTTCATCGACTAGCCCCATCAACGAATTAAAGAAAGATGGTGCTGGGAGGCAAGCATCTGCTCGAAGAACAAGACGCCCTCTTCCCAAAAGCTATGCCATGCTAATGAATAAAGTAAAAGATTTTGGTACGCATGCTTATAAGTCCTTAGCAGTTTCTAATGCCATGGAGCTATTCAAGCTTGTATTTCTGAGCACTGCAAAAGCTCCAGGGGTTCCAAACTTGCTAGCTGAAACATTGCGGCGGTATTCAGAAATCGATCTTCTGACCGCCTTTAACTACCTCAAAGACAGAAACTTCATGGTAACAAGAATTTTATTCTTTTTTAATTTCCTTTTAATTTGAAGGTACAGATATATAACTTTCATATAGTGATGTTCATCTCTGCTAGACCTATTAATTTTCTCGCAAATCTAACCCATATGACCCGTTATCGAAATGTTTGGGTAATTTGGGGGTAAGAAAAGTTACCCGACGGATTTTCATGGTCGGAAGTAAAAACAAAGTAAGAAATAGACATGGGCATAGTTGGTTAGAATCTGAGTTGCGTGGAATATGATTTTATGAAGGGATTGGGGATGACAGCAACTTGAGTTTGCTGCACGTTTCTCTTGTTGTGCTAATACAGCTAATATTGCAATTGTTTTAATCAGCAAAAAATCATTTTGCCTCACAAATTTATCCATAAGATAAGTTAGTATGATATTTCATTTAAGTTAATTGTAACGTTGATGCACCAAGTTGTTAATTAATTCGAAATATAAATCTTTTTAACAAGCGGAGAATAGTTGTTATAATCAAGTTTATTCATTGTTAATAAAATTTGAAGGTTTAAAGGTGAAAGATATTTACGCATTAGTTGATCAGCATTTAAGATTGTCCATTTTGACCCGAACCCATCTCATCTGGTTATCCTGCCCACATAGCCCATTTTGCTACCTCTAATCTCAACCAAGCAGGAACATTATAATTATTACATATTTACATATCATGCTTATAAGATTTTCTTATTTTTTCTGAGCCCTCCCTTGTTTTTTGGTAGGTGAGGGGTAATGGAATTAGTCACTTTGTACTGTCACAGCAGTTTTTACATAGTATTTCATCATCTCCTTTCCCTGTTAATACTGGAAGAAGAGCTGTTAAGATGACTAGATGGCTTCATGAGAGAGAAAATGAATTACTAGACACGGGGGTAGATCTATCTGCTGAATTGCAGTGTGGAGATGTCCTCCAATTGTCCGTGCTGATGTGTTCGGGAGAAATATCAATGTTTCCTTCTTTGCCTGATGAAGGTGTTGGTGAGATTGTGGACTTGAAGAAACGCAAATGCGATGACAATGAAGCCTGCAGTGTTGACATACCTAAAAAGCCGAAATTATTGGACAATGAAATTTTTTCTCGTAAAGAAAAAGGATTCCCGGGTATCCAGTTATCTTTAAGCTCCAGTATAGTTTCAAGAGTTGACGCAATTACATTATCTAGAGACGAGAATGCAATAACTTCTAGTTTCAGTTTAGAGCACAATTCAGTTCCTTCTGTACACCTGGCAAATACTGCCTCTGACTCAACATGGGAAGCTATGACCTGCTATGCAAGACAGCTGGAATCTTCATCACAGGAACCATCTCTGTTGTGTCCCAATCTGTTTAAAACAATCTATTCAGCAATCCAAAAGGCTGGTGACCAGGGGTTAAGCATGGATGGAATCTCCCGCATCACTGATGTGCAGGGTATGCATTTGTTTTGTAGTTGTCATGTAGAGATGGCAAGATGGGTGGTTTGGGTTAAGATGGGTCATTTTCTAGTACCAACCGAAATGGATTGGGTCAGGTTCAACAGTTTGTGTGAAAGTTTTTATTTTAGAACTTTATAAGTAATTAGTGCAATAATATTGATCAGGAAAGAATATTAATACAGTAATCATCAAAATCATCGAATTAAAGGTTTAGGAGGTTATATACATTAAAATAAACTTTGGGTGACTTTTAATCTTTTTGATCTGCTCCCATGTAAGCGAAATTTTGTGCTTTGGCCCACTTAAGATTAAAACACAATTGGAATTGACCAGTTGGAATTGCCTCCCTGATCGTCAGTTCTCATGTGTTCTTTCTCTGTATTCATTTTGCATTAATACTAACGTGATAATCTTCTTATATGTTTTTAGGCAAAAATAATCCAGAACTTATTGTTGAGGTGCTTGAGGCGTTTGGGCGTGCTTTAAAGGTTTGCTTTACTATTACCCTGCATTGTGAATACGTCTTTCTCTACTCGCAATCTCGGATATATCTCATTTATAGTGTGGTTTTGTTGTTCTCACAGAAACATGGATCATTTAGTATAATCTTAACTAAGCAGAACTGAATTATTCATAGTTAGCTGTATTACTGCAACCAAGTAGGTTAGAAGCTTAGTCTAGTAAAGTTGAGCTGATAAAATTTTTGGATTTTCTAATGCCAATGGAATCACATATTATGCTCTATGGTAAATCAAGGTGATAGTTAATATCGTCTGTTACATGTGTAAGATTTTATTGACATTGCATTCTAACCCTCTTTAGACATGTCCAAATATATCACTGTCATATGTAACCAACATATATACCCATATTCCACTCTAGAGTGGAGAGATACTTGTGATCATCACAAGGCTACAAATAATGTTACTTAGATCAGATATTTAGGTCACTAAATTCTTTGGTTCTTATACAGGTTAATGCTTATGATTCTGTCCATGTTGTTGACTCTTTATATCGGTCAAAGTACTTTTTGACCTCAATGGGGTCCCACCAACATGATCATGATGCAAAGGTGCCGGAGAGCTGCACTAATGATGGTGAGACATTGGAGTTGCAGCAAGAATGTCCTAAAGATAAAGGCAAAAAATTAATGGAAGAAACTTGCACAGACCTTGAGTTACATAATAGTACTGATGAGGTGCATATATGTGCTGATGAGGTGCATCACAGAGTAACCATCCTAAACCACCCAGAAGAGATTTCTCATCCTATGAGGGAAGTGGAGAGTAACAATGAGATCGATACTCACGAAATTGAGAAAGTAATGTCTCCAAGAACAGACCCACAGGAGAATATGTGTGAATCTCGTGTTGGTGATACTTCTTCGTATAAGCCAATATTGCCTTGGGTAAATGGAGATGGTACCATCAATGAGTTAGTTTATAAGGGGCTTGTACGCCGTGTTCTTGGTATCGTGATGCAAAATCCTGGGATTTTGGAGGTACGTGTATGATCCTAGTTTTTAAAATATGATATAGATTTGTAGGTACGTCATGATATAGAATTATAGATACATACTCTAGAGATGTATGTCTGAAAGCAAGTTACTTAACTAATATAAAACCTACGTCAGAACGAGTAATGATCTAAAACCCTTAAATTAATATTGTGATACTTAGAAAAAAAAATTAATTCTGTAATATTAACATGCAAGTTCAACATGTTATTTTGTTGTTGCAGGAGCACGTCATAAGGCAGATGAATGTATTAAATCCTCAGGTATGATACCGGACTCTTATAGGAATTCACCACGAATAATTATGTGGGTGGGGGCAGTAGGTTCATACTTGCTTTTCAGGTCAGGCCCTTGCTTATGGAAACCATAATCGTCACTTAAAAGCCTAGGCTGTGCGATTTAAAATAATCATTAATTTGGTTTCTCTGTGATCTGGTAAACAGATAAAAATTATAATTAGAAACGTTTGCCAAAAATGTCGGTTGCAAACTTCTCCCATCTCTTAAGAATTGCATTCTTAGTCGAATATTTAATATAGATGTCAGTAATGCTTATAAACCAATACCAATACGAGCGTATGAGCGTCAATAAGCTTCTTTCTTATGATATGCAGTATATCGTTAGTTATAATTTTAATATGAATTTTTTACTTTGGTTACTTATGATGAAGAATTATCCTTAAATTTGAACACATTTCTCAGAGCTGTAGAAAATTACTAGAGCTGATGATTCTAGATAGCCATATCACAGTGAGGAAGATGTATCAGTCGATATCCAACGGACCTCCTCCCTTGTTAAATCGTCTTCTTGGTTGCAGCTATAAGAAACCAAAGTTGGTTTGCAAAGAGCATCTGTATGCAAACCTTAAGAATATAAGTTATTTGTAGAATCTTGTCTTATAGATGTATATATATACTCGGCCTTTGTTGTTCTCTGGGACTAGTTTGGTGGATTTTTTCCTAAATGATCTTATTTATGGCAGTTACGTGCGTGCTTTTTGGTTGTTAATTTTCATTATGTGTTGATAACTTTACATTATACAGATCAATTTCTTTTTATATATCCTCCATTAGTATTACCATCTGTTCTATATCATGAATGTAAAGAATTCAAATATGAATGTATTTCAATTAATGGGCTAAACTTGCGTAAAATTATTGTTTTAAACTTAGGGTGAGGTTCTGAGGAGAGGAGAAGGTATCATTTTAGGAGTAGGAGGAGAAAATTTTTAAAATTTTCATTTTTACCTCGTTCACCTTTTTAATAGTGTACACTACTCCCTCCTATTTTCTTCCTACCCACCCTCTCCTCCGTCACCTGCTGTCGCTGATTGTCGGAATTTTTTTTTCAGTTTTTTCTAAAAATTTAAAAAAAAAATTAAATTTTTTTTCATAATTTTCTTTTTTCAATTTTTTTACATATTATCACTTTGTACTGCATTTTATTATTTTTATTGCATTTTGTATATATGTTTAGTAAATATTGTTCGTTTAAACTGCATTTATGTATTTTACACATAATTCTTTTGATTTGTTTACTGCATTTTATTTATACACCTCAATCTTATATATATTGTTTGTTTTTTATTGCATTTTAAGTTATACATAATATATTTTTTACTGCATTTTGTTAAAATTACACAGCATTTTATTATTTTTCAATGCATTTTGCATATATTTCATATATTACATATTGTTTATTTTTTACTGCATTTTATATTATACATATGACCCATGTTTACTGCATTTTTTATGAAAATATAATACATACTACTGTTTTTACTGCATTTTGCATATATTTATTTAGTACACATTGTTCGCTTTTTACTGCATTTTATATTATATATAATCTATTTGTACCGCATTTTGTTATTTTTACTGCATTTTGTTATTTTCACTGCATTTTATATTATACATAATCTATTTGTACTGCATTTTATTATTTTCACTGCATTTTGTTATTTTTGATGCATTTTTCATATATTTCATTCATTATATATTATTTGTTATTCACTGCATTTTATATTTTACATATTATTGATTTGTACATCATTTTGTATTTTACATATTATCTATTTGTATTGCATTTTGTATTAAAGTATAATACATATTATTGTTTTTATTGCATTTTGCATATACATCATTTAGGACATATTGTTCTCTTTTTATTGCATTTTAGATTATATATATTATCCATTTGTACGGTATTTTGTTGACGTCGGGTATAGAAGATGCAGTAAAATATATAAACGTTTTAGTTAATTAACAATAATATACAAAATGCAGTGAAAAAAGCGTATAGTTTTATTAAAAATGCAATAGGAAAATGAATACTATATCTAATAAAAGATTTATGGGAAAAAAAGTTGAAAAAAAAAATTTTGAAATTTTTTTTTTTTTTGAAAAAAAAGAATTAGAAAAATTTTCGGCGGCTGGCGGCAGTCGGCGGTGGCTGGCGGCAGTTAGGTTGTGACAGCAAGTGGTGGGGGTGGTGGGGTGGTGGTAGGTGGGGTTGGAGGAAGAAGAAGGTAGGAGGGGGAAGAAAATAAAGTGAAATGGTTAAAATGTAAGAGTCTAAATAGTGGAAGGGGTGTGAAGTGAAAATTAATGTTATGTTTGTTTTTTGTTAACTAATACATTTATTTTTGAAAGTAATTACAAAATTGTCACCCTTTTTAACCATTGATCAAACCTAAAAGATCATCCAATAATCACAAATAAAACTTCTTCTTCTTCTCATATGACCCCTTCCCCTATGATCTCAATCTTAAACTTTTAACATGTAAAATTTCATTTATGTATTATACTACCCATTTTCGTGATATTTATGACGGCTAAATGGTAACAATTGCACTTTTGGACTGTATTTATTAAAGCTTGATATCTAGTATAGGTGGAGTAGCTGGTGAAGAAGAAGATGAATCGAAGAAGAAAGTGTTTTATTTAGTTGGTGGAAGTGGGGTCCACTTGATTTTTTATAATTTTTGATTAAATACGAATAAAGAAAAAATATTATTTTAATAAAAATAACCTCCAAAGACTAACAATTTTTTTTCAAAAAAGGTTTTATTATTATTATTTTTTTCAAAAACCAAGTTGATGTATTATTTTTTATTTTAAATAAATAATTATTTTATTTAATTTTGTAGTTAAAAAAAATGAATAATGTGTGGGGTCCAGAATAAACTGCAGTATTCACTGATGGCAGTGAAATATTCAGTAGTTGTTCAGTTGTGTGTTCTGTTGACATGGCGCTGATGTGGCACAAACTGAAGTGTTCAGTTGATGTTCACTAATGGGAGTGGTCTTAGTGGAGAATAAGTCGTAAGTGAGACCCACTTACTTAGTCTTAAACTTTTTTAAGAAGAGAGAGTATTAAATATATTATATAGTATATATATATATATATATATATATATATATATATATATGTGTGTGTGTGTGTGTGTGTGTGTGTGTAGGATACCCGCGCTATGCAGCGGAGTTAATTAAAAAACATAATGGTTGTCAGCCATGTCGCTTTTGAAGAACAAAATGAAAGAAAATTAATAGATATAGAAAAAGGTGATCCGAAGTAAAATGTAATAATATTAGTTAATTTGTTTCGTATTTGTCAAAATAAAAAGTTCACAGTAAGTAAAAGATTAGAGATAAAGCAAGGTATATTAAATAACTTACTAAATTTATAATTTAAAAGTTTAAGAAAAAGAGTGTGAAATGCTTCATACGTGTGTGTGCGATGCATGACTAATAATTATAGAAAGATGAAAAAGATTGAGGATACGTACTTATATAGTCAAGTATACATAAATAACTAAACTAAGTACCTACGTATTGATATATTACAGTTTAGAATGAATGTAGACCCTAACACTATACAAACAACATGATGTCTGGTTCATCGAACTGATTCTACAAATTAATAATTAGTGATAATGATAAATACCTTAGTATTATCAAATACCGAACTTTCATGAAATGACATATTAAAATCCGTATTAGTTTTTTAACCTGTTCGACGCACAGGATGATTCATATTCAACAATTCTCGATATTAATTTGCAAAACAATTTATCTTATATAAACAACACAAAACAACAATGAGCATGTTAATAAACCACATGAATGATGAGTAAAATATATAATTAATCAAAACAAAGATTCTGTATAAAAAAAATTTAGTTAGAAGATAAACTAATCTAGAAAACAAAGAGTAGACAATGAAGTTTTTTCTTTATGATCACCTACTGATGAGCTGCTCTCTGTTACTTGTTCATTAAACTAATTTAATTTATCATGAAAACATGTAGAGAGTAATAAGATCGTAATGCATATAAATCTTAAATTTTTGAAGAATTATTAAGGGATTTGCTAACGTGTGCCCCCTTGGTACATGTTAGGGTGCATTTGTCAAAATTTCCTTAAATATTAATATTTACATTTAATACTCATTAATTCAATCTAATTATTTCCTTTTTATGCATATATATTATTTTATTTAAGGAAATTACAACATTATTAAAAGCACCTTAACGTGTGCCACATGGGCACACGTTAGCAAAACCCAATTATTAATTATATAGAAATATATATTAGGAATATATATCAAGTGAAACAAAAACGCTTATTATTTAATTAATTAATAGGTTGAAATTATATTTTATTGAATTTATTTGTTGGAATCTACGTGTTATATATATTTTTTAAGAGTTTAATAGCTAAAAAATAGGTGGGTTTAGAATTTTTTCAATTTGAATGACACATAGGATGTTTTAGGAAGCTAAGGTGATGACACCTAGGATTTTTGCTTAGTTGTCAAAAGAACAAATATGACACATATGAAAGAGGTTATCCTCTATTACTTATATAGGTAGATTTATTTCTTATATTATATATATATATATATATATATATATAGATAGATAGAAACATCTCATGTCTTTGAAAATAAAAAATTTTATACCATTTGATATTTTGTTTGTTCTTATTCTATTGTCACTATGTTTTTCTCCATTCTGTATAAATTAACCCAAAGATATATGTTAAAGGCATTACAAGAAGCATTTGTAGATAAAGATTTAATAAAAAAATTTAAGTAAATAATTGATATATCCATTATGTGTATTATCTCGAATGTATTATACAATGGGTCATGCTTAGCACGACCCTTTTCGTACCTAATATATACAATAAAGAACTGCCTTTTACTCAATATTGTAAAAACCAATTCGGCCAGTTGGTTTTACCTGTCAAACTATAAATGGAGTGCTTAATGGTTCATTTTAAACCGGTAGTATTTTGATCTTTAAAACAGTGTGAACTGACAGGTTATCCGGTTGAACCAACAAAATGAAACTAAGAAAAGACTATTTTTCATTATCTTTTTATGTATTTTAGTAAAATTAATAATACATGATTATTATATGATTCAATCAATTGAACCGGAACCGCACCTGTAACCCAAAATATCAATATAACTACATTTAACTTTTTCTCGGCTAACTCAAAATATCATGATAACTATTATATTCATTTCCCTTTTTATTATTTCATATGTTACATTTTTTTCCTTATTAAATTGTCTTTGAACTTGAAAATCCAATCTGGATCCCACGTTGTAGTCGACTCTTTCTCAACACAACTATAGGTTTGTTTCCTCTTTTATATAACGTACTAAATTCATGGGATCCGAATGAGTTGTACAACAAATTTGGGTCCCATGATAAGGCCATATGTATATATTAATCCAACTTATCTCATCTTTCCAATTGCAGCAATTTAAGTACACAAGTGTTTGTATCTTCGTTTTATGACTTGACGATATGTATCCAGCTGTTATTACTGTATTTTGGTTTGGAGAAATCAGAAAGGAGTAGTTTAGATAAGTTGTAATTTTATTTTATAAAATATCTTTATATTTATAATAATTTTGTTGTCGATTGTTGAAGCTATTTAGCGAATAGTATATTTAATTACTCATTCTACGTTTTTATATAAATCATTAATTTTAACACACTTTTTACAACAAGTCTTAAATGAAATTGAACAAATATTAATTTGTGATTGTTGACCTTAATTAATAATGCATGTCAATTTTAGTTACATTCGGTCACTTTGGTTAGATTGCGTTAGAATTCAGATTTTGTATGTCTTTTTTTACCAATCGTAGTAATAAAAATTAAAAGAAGCATACGTACATTAAGAGATAATCAAGCCATTATAGATTTATCATAATTATAGGCAATTTATGTAAGTGCGTTCACAGTATGAGTGTGACATCAACGGCATGAAAAATAATCCACATATTGTGACGTAATTACGTAAATAGGTTATTATGTTAACTTGTGTTATATATACATTTTATTAGAAATGAAAATATTTCTTTATTTTTATATATATGATGATCTATTAACTATTAATAAAATTTTTAATACGAAGTTGATTAGACTCAAAGAATAATATTAATTTTCAATTTAACGTACAAAAAGTCAAAAAGGTAGGAAATACATAATTAAATATCTTTTACGTTTTGTTTATCTTGATGAAATATAATGGGCGACTAACTTAGCATAAATTGATTAAAAAAATGTTATAGGGAGATTTTTTGGTTGGTTAGAACGTAGTTTTCATCCCATTCTATATATCAGCTATATTTTCTCACTTATGTATTAACATATGAAGTGTTATAGTGAGAGCTAATTGATCTATGTTACAAAACTACATTTTAACATTTTTTGTTAAATAAAGTACAGTAAATCCTAAAATGGGTGAATCACAAATAATAGTTGTATTAAACAAAAGACCCTTAAATAAGTACCTTTTAAAAGAAGTTATGATATATGCCAAAAGTACAAGTAAATTTATGTTCAAGCGTAAAAACACTTGAGTGATGATGATGTATGGGTAATCAAGCTTATTACATTCCGATTAACGTACAAACCTAGTATCGAGACTAAGTCAATCGAGGGTGGTGATGAACCTGATTCTTAGAGAGCAATTATGGATGAAATTGCTCTGAAAGTTTATGAGGTGTTGGCTTGAAATTGAAGCCTAACACTTGTATTTATAGCCAAATCCTAGCTTCTAAAAGGTTCCAGAAGCATGGGTGTTGGGCTTGGAGTGCACGGGGAATATCCTCTGCGCCCATGCTGACGTGGACTAATCATGTGAGCCGACGAGGTTAATGGGCTAGCCATGCACATAGTACTTGCATATAACGTCCATAATTTGTCCTATTGTCGGGGAATGTTGGTTCATGCAAGATGTGTGAGCTTTCGGGAACGTGACTAGTAGACATTCTCCCTGATTTGCATAAGTGTTGAGCACTGGATGAGAACGCATTCCGTGGTCGTGACGAGGTCGACTCTGTAACACCCCCAAATTTAATGATTCGCGGAAGCATACTTTGGGTGTTACTAATCAATAATCAAAGCACACAGATATATAGCAAACGACTCTATATGCGTCATTTTAACAAAATATATTAATATTAAAAGGTTTGCAACAGTTTGAACTCATACATAGCTCGCGTTCGTAATATGAGAGATTTAAGTACATAATTAGTTATACAAAATCTAATAATGCAATGAAATCTCTGAAGTTTGCATGAAGACTCGAGCTAAGATGCATCCTGATGGGCAGTCCAAATCTACTGCTGAGTACCTGTGATACATGCTAAAATGGGTCAGCTAACGCTGGTGAGCTCAGGTTTGAGTATCAAATAATATTCTATGAACCGCAAGATTTAAGTATTGATTTGCATCCAACAAATAAAGTTATGGATAATGTATACAACCATGAGCGCATAGTCTGAGCTTAACTCGAGGGTCGGGTCCCATATAGAGAATTCCGAGCGAGGTGCCTCCACGAGTGCCTAATCTACACTCGTCTTCCCAAATATTAGTACGTCCGTTTACCCGGTTAGTGCTTGCTAACCCGGACGAGGAGGGTCAATCCTATATGGTACCATATACTAATATTCACGCTACTTTCGTATTACCAGACTATACTGATGGAGGACTTTAGTTTGATTAGTTGAAAACAACTCATGTAGTATATTAAAATATGTACTCGCGTTCATGTGTTAAAAACAGAGCAATGTATCACACCCCTAGTAAAACAGTAAAAAGAGGGGCATTGAGACTCACCTGAGCCTGAAGAGTTTATCTTAATAAACTTAGATTGATTAGCTAAGAGTCGAAGTCCAACGACTTGTAACCTGAGGGTGTCCACGACACGCGATGGTTATGACATGATTGAGTATCTCAAAGATCACCCTTGTAGTTGTTTGTTCAACTAGAATGTCCAAATTATCACGATTTGGTTGTTTGTTTAAGTGTTTGAAAATGTGTACGGCTCGTTGGTGATTGTTTGTAATAATAATCTCGCATTATTATTTTGATGATTTTGAAGTGTTATACCTAAAAGTAAGTTCCAATGTGTTTTAGAAGTTGTGTCGCATTCGTGTTTGATGTTATACAAGTTTAACACTTTGTGTGAAAGTTTAGATGTAACACCGTTACTCGTGAACCTAGGGTAAGGGCGAAGCCCGTTAATGACGGGGGTCCGGGGGCAGCGCCCCTGGTAGCGGGGTCCAAGGGGCGGCAGCCCCTGGCGGGGTCCAAGGGGCAGAGCCATACCCGTTTACTATTTCAATCCGTCACTACCAGCTGATCACTTAGGTAGAGCCATACCCGTTTACTTAGGTAGTGACGGATTGAAATAGTAAACGGGTATGGCTCTGCCCCTTGGACCCCGCCAGGGGCTGCCGCCCCTTGGACCCCGCTACCAGGGGCGCTGCCCCCGGACCCCCGTCATTAACGGGCTTCGCCCTTACCCTAGGTTCACGAGTAACGGTGTTACATCTAAACTTTCACACAAAGTGTTAAACTTGTATAACATCAAACACGAATGCGACACAACTTCTAAAACACATTGGAACTTACTTTTAGGTATAACACTTCAAAATCATCAAAATAATAATGCGAGATTATTATTACAAACAATCACCAACGGGCCGTACACATTTTCAAACACTTAAACAAACAACCAAATCGTGATAATTTGGACATTCTAGTTGAACAAACAACTACAAGGGTGATCTTTGAGATACTCAATCATGTCATAACCATCGCGTGTCGTGGACACCCTCAGGTTACAATTCGTTGGACTTCGACTCTTGGCTAATCAATCTAAGTTTATTAAGATAAACTCTTCAGGCTCAGGTGAGTCTCATGGCCCCTCTTTTTACTGTTTTACTAGGGGTGTGATACATTGCTCTGTTTTTAACACATGAACGCGAGTACATATTTCAATATACTACATGAGTTGTTTTCAACTAATCAAACTAAAGTCCTCCATCAGTATAGTCTGGTAATACGAAAGTAGCGTGAATATTAGTATATGGTACCATATAGGATTGACCCTCCTCGTCCGGGTTAGCAAGCACTAACCGGGTAAACGGACGTACTAATATTTGGGAAGACGAGTGTAGATTAGGCACTCGTGGAGGCACCTCGCTCGGAATTCTCTATATGGGACCCGACCCTCGAGTTAAGCTCAGACTATGCGCTCATGGTTGTATACATTATCCATAACTTTATTTGTTGGATGCAAATCAATACTTAAATCTTGCGGTTCATAGAATATTATTTGATACTCAAACCTGTGAGCTCACTAGCGTTAGCTGACCCATTTTAGCATGTATCGCAGGTACTCAGCAGTAGATTTGGACTGCCCATCAGGATGCATCTTAGCTCGAGTCTTCATGCAAACTTCAGAGATTTCATTGCATTATTAGATTTTGTATAACTAATTATGTACTTAAATCTCTCATATTACGAACGCGAGCTATGTATGAGTTCAAACTGTTGCAAACCTTTTAATATTAATATATTTTGTTAAAACGACGCATATAGAGTCGTTTGCTATATATCTGTGTGCTTTGATTATTGATAAGTAACACCCAAAGTATGCTTCCGCGAATCATTAAATTTGGGGGTGTTACAATAAAAGACTCAACTTTGTGTATCGCTGATACTCATCTATCAGCGAGAGTCTCCAAGTTCTTTTAAGTTATTTCTTCTGCTGAATAAAAGAAGTCACTGAAGGTACTGTAGCTCAAGTTACTCTTCAAGAGCACGTTAGTTCGCAGTGAGTAAGGAGAGCCTCTATTACTTCAGTGACTGCAACATTAAATGTTGCATTAATAAGGAGTTGACATATTCTACGTTATTACGGCACCACGCGTGCTCCTTGTGACTTGGTCCATCATAGAAACTAACGTGGCAGCAAGTGATTGGCTTCAAGGTAAAAGGTGATCTTTCCCCATACCAGAATGTTGGAACTATGATATGTCACATCATTGTTCCTAACCAATCAAGCAGCAACACGTGTTTATACCGGTATGTTGGAACAGTGATATATCACATCATTTGTTCCAGACCAATCAGGCAGCGACGCGTGTTTTTCTTTATCCAGATTTCAAGGGACTCGATGTCTATAAATAGCGTAATATGTTGTACTTCACTCTTGTCGATTGTTCGTATTGTCGCTTGTTTGTCAGTGACTAGTCTGTCTAAAATACGATCATCACCAGCGAGTGAACAGTAGCGTGTTTGTCCACTAGTTGTTCATCTCAGTCTGTAATAGCTGTATTGTTTGATTTAGATTAGCCTTGGCTAATCTATTCCGCAATCAACAATAGATAGATTCTATGAATAATAGAATTTATCTTTCAGCAAGATATGCCTCAGTGATTGATCTGCCCATTAAGTTTTATACTCTTGTTCAGTTGCTTGTTATATTATCATAATTAAAACTTGTCCAATTAGTTAACACATTTCAAAAGGGAAAAAGTTTTAATTGTATTCAACCCCCCCCCCCCCCCCCCTTCTACAATTAAACAACTGTTAGCGATTCATAATCACTTACTAAATAGTGATTAGGGACTCACAATTGGTATCAGAGCAGAGTTGGTTTAAATATAATTAAATCAGATCTGCAATGGAATCGGTTAGATACAGTTGTGTTGATTCTGAGTACCAGAAGGGAAATGGCTCCACTACTAAACCACCAGCTTTTGATCCATCTAGAATTGAAACCTGGATGTCCAGGATGATGATGTTCTTAGATCTTGTCGATGATCGCCTTTGCACAATAATTATTGATGGTCCATACACCCCAACTACTATTGTTCCTGCAGTTGCAGCTACTGCAACCACTCCTGCTATACCTGAAATGGTTATGCCTAAAAGGGAGGAACAATGGTCAGATGAGGATAAGCGTATGGTAAGGCTAGACAAACAAACTAAAATTTACATAAGCATGGCACTTCCTGATGAAGTGTTTGAGTCTATTAGATTGTGCACAACAGCGAAACATATGTGGGATACTCTTAGAAACATCTATATTGGAACTCCTGACATAATTCGCTGTAGAGAAGTAAATCTAACTCGTCAATATGAGCTGTTTGCAATGGAACCCAATGAGTCACTGGCCTCTACCTACACTAGATATCAAGCTTTAATTAATAAAATGGAAAAGGCTAATATAGGTAAGGACCAGAGATTCATTGTTGAAAAGTTTCTAGAGTTACTACCTTGGAAAATTTGGGGAACCATTGCAACATGCATAAGACAAAGAAATAATTATAATTTTCTCAATCTAACTCAAATTTATGGAATTTTACTAAATTGGGAACAATCTGAGAAGCTAGCTGATAAAAGTGAGCACATTCGTGCTGCACTAGGAGGACAAAAGATTTCGAATGCCCTTGTAGCTGAGCTTGATGAAGTTGATCAAAAGCAAAAAGCAAAGCTCACCAAGTTGAGCTCAAAGTCGCTGATTGCAGAAGAAGAATGTAGCGTCGCTGAAGACCAGTCAGAAGCAAGCTATGATGAAGGACTAGAGAAGTTGTAAAGAGATATGGCCATGATGGTTGCAAACTTCAGAAAGAACAGCAGATTTAACAGATTTGCTGGTGCATCATCAAATGATGATTCTAAACCAAAAGGTGAGTGCTACAAATGTGGCTAGCCTGGCCATTTTGCAGCCGAATGCCGGTCCAAAGCTGTCAACTCTTTCGCTGATCAAAAACCTAGCTTCAGAAATGACAAGTACAACAAGTACAAAATAAAGTACAAGAAGCTGAAGGAAATGTCCAAGTCAAAGAAAAGGAATAAAGGATTTATTGCTGAAGAAGGATCTGTCAGCGACTCTGACTCAACTTCATCATCTGATGAGGAAGAAGCTATGATCTGTTTAGACAAGGATTACTGCCTGATGGCTGACGATGCTGCTTTCCATGAAGACATCAAAGAAGTAGCTCAGAAATGTTCAGCATCTGGGTGGGATCCAGAAACTCTTTACAAGGTACATTGTTTTAAGTCAGCATCAGCGACTGAAAAAGATTTAATCTTTGAGACTTTGATAGTTTGACTTATCAAATGCTCATGACATTCAGAAAAGACAAGAATGTATGATCAGTGACTTAACATCTAAACTTCAACTTCAAGAAGAAAATTTGTTAAAAATAAAAAATCTTACACTTGATCTTGATGCACAAATACATGCAAATCAAATATGCATTCAAGAAAAAGTAAAGTTTGAAACTAAATTTTCACAACTCAACGAAGTGATGAAGTCATGGTGTAGATCTGCATTAAAAATGAATCAGTGCATTAGTAATCAAATCCCAAAACAAGTTAAAGCTATTTTGGGAGGTGATTATGAAACTGCTGCTGCTCTCGCTGATGCAACCAAAGTTGATCAAATATTCAATCCTGATGAAACATTCTCAGAATTTGTCTTTGAACCAATGTCAGTTTTCAGTGAGCATAAAACAAATTACTTTGTGAGAAGTTCACTGGTTACTAATAGTTATGATATTGCTGCAAGTATTAATGAATTAAAGAAATTAGAAATTAATGAATCAACAACTTGCACAGCTCTTATCAAAACTATCGCTGATGATCAAGAATCTATCAGCGACCTTACTTCTGACACTCCAGTCACTGATGATCTTATCATCAGTGACTTGAAGTCAAAGAAGAAAAATGAGGTAGTTAATCTGAGAACTTCTAAGTCTTCATCAGGTCTGAACAATAAGCCAAAGAAATCTAAATCCACAAATAAAAAATGCTACAAATGTGGAAGCAGACAGCATGTGTCATCAGATTGTTCATCATCACAAGTTTCATTCAACCAACCATCATTAGTATGTCAGCATTTGGTATCTGAATGTTCAGCTACATTATCTTCAAAATCACAAATAATCAGTGAGCATTCATATACTATTGATGCAAGCCAGTCGAAGCCTGAACCAAAGCCTGGCCACCATTAACCCATCTCAGGATGGGTTCATCAATTGAACTAACTGTTTGTGTATGATGCAGGACATTCTTAGAGAGACTATCTGGTATCTGGACGGTGCTTGTTCCAGACATATGACCGGATATAAGTCCCTGCTCAGTGACTACCAGGATGAAAAAGGTCCTGATGCAGTGTTTGGTGATAACAAGATTGGAAAGACAAAGGGTTATGGTGTCCTATCAAATGGGAATGTGATGTTTAAGCGAGTAGCTTATGTTGAAGGGTTAAAGCATAACTTGCTCAGCATCAGTCAGTTCTGTGATGCCAAGAATAAAGTGCTATTTGATCGTGAAGCTGGAGTTGTTTACAACAAGAATGGTAGTGATGTCCTGGGTGCTCAAAGAAAAGGCAATACTTATGTAGTCAACATGGACTCAGCAAAATCAGGGACATGTTTTTATTCCAAAACCGTTTCAGAAGAAAAATGGTTATGGCATAAGCGACTTTCTCATCTGAACTTCAAGGCCATCAGCAAGCTCAGCAAGTATGGCCTGGTCAATGATCTGCCAAAGTTATCCTACGAGAAAGACAAGCTATGTTCAGCGTGTGAGAAGGGAAAGCATCACAGCTCTTCATTCAAAAGTAAACAAACATCTTCAGTGACTGAATGTTTTCATCTGCTTCATATGGATCTATTTGGTCCAGTGAGTTCTCCTAGCCTTGGTGGTAAAAGGTATTGCTTGGTAATTGTGGATGAATACTCCAGATACACTTGGGTATTCTTTCTCAAAGCCAAAAATGAAGCAGCACAGGAAATCATATCTTTTATTAAAAAGATGGAGAACTTAAATGATTGTTCAGTGAAACACTTGAGAAGTGATAATGGCACTGAATTTCGAAATGTTGATCTGGAGAGCTTCTGTGATTCCAAAGGCATCTCTCAAAATTTCTCTTCTCCCAGAACACCCCAACAAAATGGTGTTGCTGAGAGAAGAAATAGAACTCTGATTGAATCTGCTCGGTCAATGCTCATAGATGCTGGTCTTAAGACCTACTTCTGGGCTGAAGCAGTGAGCACTGCCTGCTATACTCAGAATAGGTCCCTGATTGTCAAAAGACATGATAAGACAGCCTATGAAATGTTAAGGGGGAGAAAACCTGACAAAAGTTTTCTTCATGTTTTTGGCAGCACATGCTTTGTCTTAAACAAAAGAGATCACTTAGGAAAGTTTGATCCAAAAGCTGATGAAGGAATATTTGTTGGTTATTCAACCATTTCAAAAGCTTTCAGAGTTTACAATAAAAGGAGAGAATGCATTGAAGAATCTATGGATGTTACATTTGATGAATCCTATGATGAATCACTCACTGTTCCAGAAGACTATGAAGATCTCATGTTTAATACTATCAGTGATGACAAGCATGAAGCTCATTCATCATATTCAGACCAGGAAGATAATGTTGCTAATATCAATCTTGGATCTACAATGAATACATTAACAACATCATCTCACTCTTCTTAATCTCCATCAACTCATCATCAGAGTCAAGATACTCAAAATGATGACTCTCACATTTCTAATCCTGACTCAGCAGTTATGCCATCAACAAGTACACAAGCTATTGATGCACCTCAACGAATGACATAGTGGACAAAACATATTGATAATCAACTAATTATTGGTAATCCAATTTCAAGGGTTCAGACCAGATCAGCTACTGCTAATTTCTGTCTATCTGTTAGCTTTGTCTCAATGATGGAGCCCAAAAAGATTGATGAAGCACTCACTGATCATCACTGGATAGCTGCCATGCAAGAGGAGCTATCTCAATTTGAAAGAAACAAGGTCTGGAAACTTGTTCCTCAGGTAGCTGGAAAGTCAGTGATTGGAACAAGGTGGGTGTTCAGAAACAAAATGTACGCTGATGGTGTGGTAATAAGGAACAAGGCCAGATTGGTTGCACAAGGTCACTGTTAACAAGAAGGAATTGACTATGATGAAACCTTTGCACCAGTTGCTAGACTTGAAGCAATCAGATTGTTCTTAGCATATGCAGCTCACAAGAAATTCAAGGTATATCAAATGGATGTAAAAAGTGCCTTCTTGAATGGAAAGCTGCAGGAGGAAGTGTATGTTAAGCAACCACCCGGATTCACTGATCCCAAGCATCCAGGTTATGTCTATAAGTTGGAAAAAGCCTTATATGGACTAAAACAAGCTCCTAGAGCTTGGTATGACACTCTCTCTACCTTCTTAACTAAATGTGGGTATGTCAGAGGAAAAATTGACAGTACCCTATTTATCAAAAGAGATAAGAGAGATGTCATATTGGTCCAAATTTATGTTGATGATATTATATTTGGGTCTACTAACAATGACTTGTGCAAGGAATTCTCTGACCTCATGACTAAAAGTTATGAAATGAGCATGATGGGTGAACTAACATTTTTTCTTGGTCTGCAAATAAAGCAAACCGAGACTGGTATTTTTATAAATCAAGGAAAGTATGTTAAAGATTTATTAAAGAAATTTGAATTCACTAACTGCTCATCCCTTGCTACACCAATGTCATCTGCAGTAAAATTACATGCTGACCCTGATGGTAAATCTGTAAACATCACTGCTTACAGAGGAATGATCGGGTCACTGCTGTATTTAACTGCTAGTAGACCACACATTATGTTTGCTACATGTCTATGTGCTAGGTATCAAGCTGATCCAAAGGAATCTCACTTGCTCGCTGTCAAAAGAATATTTAGATATCTGAAGGGTACACCAAATCTTGGTCTCTGGTACCCATATGGTTCAGATTTCTCGATGAAGGGATACTCAGATTCTGATCATGCTGGATGCAAGATGGACAGAAAGAGTACCTCTGGTAGCTGTCAGTTTCTTGGAGAAAAGCTTGTTAGCTGGTCAAGCAAGAAACAAAATTCAATCTCAACTTCTACTGCTGAGGTTGAATATGTCGCTGCTGGAGCTTGCACTGCTCAAATTTTGTGGATGAGGAATCAGCTCGCTGACTATGGTTTTGACTTTGGCAATGTTCCAATTTATTGTGACAGTCAAAGTGCTATTGCCATAGCAAATAATCCTGTGATGCACTCAAGGACAAATCACATTGATGTCAGATATCATTTCATCAGGGACCACGTCATGAAAGGTGACATTGAACTGCATTTCATTCCAACTAACTACCAACTCGCTGATATCTTTACAAAACCTTTAGATGAGAAAAGATTTACTTTTCTTATCAGCGAGTTGGGGATGCTGAACTTAAATGATTAAATCCATGTTCAAAAGTTGTCTCGCTGATCTTCTGTAAAAAAATTTTTTCTTCACATAAACTAAGCTAGTATTATATCTCACATTTCATCTAGCTGATTGAGTTAGTATTCTAAGTTGTAACTTAATCAGCGAAATAAAATGTGAAGCATAATACTTATCTTACTTTATGATCTACCCTATGTATTTAATTTTTCTCTGCATGTTTTTGTTTTTGTATCATTTAATATGACATTTATATCGACATATATTTCGATACATTAAATACATTTTGTATTCAATGTGTAACGATTTATATTCCTTAAAAAGTGTTTTATTAATATCCGTAAAAGTTAACTTTTTCTCTGACAAGGTACACTTTTACGGCGCGTCATTTCCATCGTATTTAATGCCGCCCCATTAAACCATCATTGCCCTATTTGTCTACCTCTCACCACCACCATTGACCACGCAACTTTAATTTCAACCACACGATTCATATTCCTTCAAACCTATTTAAACAGCGAGTCGACATTCCATTTTACTCTTTACGCTTACTTGATTTTCAAAACTTCATCTTCTTCTCCAAAATTCTCTCATTTTCTTAAAAACCCTAAAAACAATTAAGCGTAAATTGTCTCATGGCTCTTTCAAAGTTTTTCAATCATTCTTACACACCGACCACAGAGATTAAAGCTCTTCGAGCCTCTGCGGTCAGTGAGACACTAATAGTCTCAGTTCCCAAATCTAACTATTTGGGAAATGTTTCTTGTGTGAAACCTGAGTATGCGGAGGTGATAAAATTTTTGAACAACCATTTCATCCTCCCTGCTCTAACATTATCACCTGGAGATATGAATCCTGAATGGCTCAGTGAGTTCTGGTTTACCTGCACTCACTCTGTTGTCAATGGTGTTTCACAACTCCAGGGTTTCATCGATAATGGAACCCAACCAATCATCATCACTGCCAACACCATCCGCGCAGTTTTAAAACTCCCTGCACATGATACTTATGAACCACTCCCTGAGAGTGACGTTGTCAAGGGAGGCATAGTCGATCTCACTGGGATCGAGTGTAAATTCACTCTTGATGGGAGTGGTGCTCGTAAGTATTCAACTGTGCACAAATCCCATATGGATGGTGTTTGGAATGCCATTTTTACAAACTTTATTCAATCTTTGGGCACAAAAACTGGGAGCTTTGATCAATTTAGCTCCCTGGAAGCCCAGATCAGCTGGTCACTAATCAACTTTTTACAAGTTGATTATGCAAGTGTGATCTTTTCTGAGCTGGTTAACCGAGTCGCCGAGCCTTCTAGGGCTAAATATGTGCCATATCCTAGGTTTCTGTCACTGATCTTTCGAGATCAGTTTGCATCCTATGATAGGGTATCTTTTGAAGGCTTTGTGCCAACCCTAGTAGGATCTCAAATCTTTTCAAAACCAGCGACTGCGGTTTTGCCAAATTTTATGAAACATCAGGGGATACTTGCACCCCAGCCTGTAACTATGGTACCATCGTCCGATCCTGCTATACCATCGGCCACGTCACTGATCCCACCCCCAGTGACTACTAGTGGTCAACTACCAGTTAAGAAACCACCTACTGCTCCCAAGAAAAAAATTCAAATTAGGGTCCCTGACATTAAAGGATCAGGGACATAGTCAAAAGAAGAGTGAAGCAGTGATTGAACGTTTAGCTCCTGCGGGCATCCTTAATAAACCCAAACCTTCCACTGCTTCGCTGGACTCCCGAAAGTCCAGTGATTCTAAAAACGGTAACCAACAGACAGCTGCAGTGGCTCAAACCACTGTTAGCAGTGATTCGGGTGCACCCCACACCCTTCTATCGAGTCAACCCATCAGCCACTTGTCATCCTCCCGAAAGGATGACATTTTAGAAAAAGGGCTAGTGACATCAGTGGGTGATAACACACTCATTGCTGATGTCACACCAGTGGCTACAGACCCGGGCCAACCTCTATCTATCACTGCACCGGCCGTCAATGTCTCACCACTGTCACATGGTGAGATACAGGTCGCTTCTTCTGTTTCCAATGAACCACCAGCTAGAACACAAGCTGATGGTGAGGAAGCCACAGCCATGGACACCTCAGATGACACCATACCTGCCCCACCAACTCACCAAATCAACATCGCCACCTCACCCATCAGGGAGATTTCCCCCACTTCCTTCTCCAGTCGACCTACATCTCCACCACACCAATCAACTCACACTTCACCACCACCTCATACCACCACATCCAATCAACTACTGATGGAGTACATTGCCACATCCCAAACCCAGATTAAGATGCTCACTGACGACCGTGAGACACTTATTGGCACTGTCTCCACCCTCACCAAAGCTGTCACCTCTCTCACTGACGTCTACAACTCATTTGAACCATGGAGCTCCTCAGTCAGTGAGAAGGTGCAAACCCTAACCACTACACTCAGTGAGCTTGCCTCCACCTCTATCATTCATGATACAGCCATTACTCATCTAACCACCAGCCAACAAGCCTTAACTACATCTGTATCCAACTACCTCCAACACACTGACAAAAATTGTCAAGGTGCTTCCACAGCTGGTTTCTCACCTTGCATCTACAAGAGCTGAGGTCACTTCCCTACGAGAAGAGACTGCTGAGTATTTTCAAGAGATCAACATGGCAGTGGATCAGTTTGTGCAGACCAGTCAGGGGGAGAGTGAAGATGATGAAGAAGAAATTACTATTGCTGACCCTGACATGCCTATTGCTATGACTGATCCGCTTACAAACAAAGATCATAAGGAAATAGTGCTTTAGGGATATGTTCTTCGCCCAATCCCTGAGAATCCTGACTTGGAAGCCCTTGCAGTTGCTGAGCTGTCATGGGTGGATATGGATGTAATTGATGGTGATGAAGTTGTTGAGGTTGATAGGTTTCCTGAGTTCTGTGCTGAAGAACTCGGGAATTATAATTTATTGATAAATCAATGGGCTGTGGATGATGAAGCCAAGGTGGAGGGCACCTCAGTGAGTTTTAAACTTGCTCGCTGGGAGTGGATGAACAGAGAGATAAATGATGATGAGGAAGATGATACCATCATGCATGATGCTGATGATGATGCTAATAATGATGATGATGGTCAGGGAGGTGGTCATGGAAATGGTCAGGGAGAAAGCTCAGATGATGAAGATGGAGATAATGATACAAACATGGAGGATCAGCAACCCATATCTCTCATCTTAAAAAGAAAAAGGACCAGTGACACCTCTCCTGCATCTGAACCTCAATCAAAGAAAACCACTCCAGCAGCAACTACACCAGCAGCAACCACTCCAACTCAAACCCCAACTACCACCACTACTTTACCAACTCTCACTCCTCCTCCTTCCATTACATCCTCAGCTGACTCTTCTCCTATCGCCATTTTGTCCACTGACTCAACCTCAGAAAGTCTCTCTCCCAAAATGTTATTGAAATTAAGACTTGAGGATGAGTTAAGAGAGGAAGAAAGAAAAAGACTTTTGAAAGAGCAATCAGATGCTGATAGAGCTTACCAGTTGCAATTAAGCACTGAAGATGCCAAAGAAAGGGCCAGATTGCTTCAACTTAAGAAAGATCAAGAAGAGACAGATGCAATGATTGCTAAGGCACTTGCTGAAGAAGAAGATAGTGAGCTAGAGAAAAGAAAGAAATCATCTAGCAAAAGTGCAATAAGGATAGGGGGAGTGAGCAAGCCTTCAGTGGACAGAAAATGGGATGAGATAGACAGAAAAAGATTTGCAACTCGAATGACAGGGAGATCAAATCCTGCACCTATTACCATGGTTAGTTTAAAGAAGTCAAAGAATCAATCTCAACCTCAGCTCCTAATCTACAGAGGTACAGACACTCAGGCTATGCTACTTGATCAAGTATGTAAGCTACACAGAGAGGAATGGAATGAAATCAGGCTTGCTATCAAC
Organism: Pseudognaphalium luteoalbum; assembly: GCA_963422505.1. Classification (NCBI taxonomy): domain Eukaryota; kingdom Viridiplantae; phylum Streptophyta; class Magnoliopsida; order Asterales; family Asteraceae; genus Pseudognaphalium; species Pseudognaphalium luteoalbum. Next base: position 2,560,412 of record OY730194.1, read on the forward strand.
TACTCTACAAGTGCAGCTAAAACTGATGTTCTGAAGGAGATAGATCGACTCTTTCAAAAGATGGTGTCACTGCAACTTCTCAGGCCAGAAGATATTGTCATACATGGTGAAGAGATTGTTCAGTCATCAAACCCAAGGTATAGGTTAGGCACCAGCAATGTCTATCGAATTCCTAGCACTTCAAGGTTAAATCTGTCTATCCCTGTTGGTGTGCCTAGAGTTGAAGGACATGAGGTCACTGAGGGGGAGAAAGGTCCAGTATACAGGGACTTAAATGGTGTCCTAAGGTTTCAAAAAGAAGCTGGACTTGAGAAGGTTGATCAGAATCAACTCGTTCACCTAATCAGGTCAGTAAGCATACTTCCAAAGAGCTCAAAGATCAGAAAAGCTATTCTCGATGAAGCTTTAGCAAGAAAAGTCAGATACCTGCCCTCTCAAGAAAAATATGAGCTTGAAGCTGAACTTCAAACTGTGAAGGAGGAGGAAAAGTGGAGAGATAAGTAGTATAGACTACCTTGTAATAGATAGCATTTGTAAACCTTTATATATATAATGCTCTCTTTTGATATTTCCTTGTTAGAAAAGATTACGAGTGTAAGTCTCTGATCGACCAAAACAACTATCAAACAACTGAAACCTCACTACAACAAATGTTACTCAAGAATTTTCACAGAGCTTCAATCACAATCATTTAGGGGGAGATTGTTGAGTCACTGGTTGCTGATCTCAACTCATTAGTCGCTGATGTATAGTCACTGATACTCTCTCTAAAAGACTTCTTGGAAATGATTGTAGTTGAAGCTGCTGTTGCAAAAGTTTTAGTCTCTGATCCTATCTCTCCAGCTAGAAGATGAAGAACCTATCAAGATAAAAGACTCAACTTTGTGTATCGCTGATACTCATCTATCAGCGAGAGTCTCCAAGTTCTTTTAAGTTATTTCTTCTGCTGAATAAAAGAAGTCACTGAAGGTACTGTAGCTCAAGTTACTCTTCAAGAGCACGTTAGTTCGCAGTGAGTAAGGAGAGCCTCTATTACTTCAGTGACTGCAGCATTAAATGTTGCATTAATAAGGAGTTGACATATTCTACATTATTACGTCGTCACGCGTGCTCCTCGTGACTTGGTCCATCATAGAAACTAACGTGGCAGCAAGTGATTGGCTTCAAGGTAAAAGGTGATCTTTCCCCATACCAGAATGTTGGAACAATGATATGTCACATCATTGTTCCTAACCAATCAAGCAACAACACGTGTTTATACCGGAATGTTGGAACAATGATATATCACATCATTTGTTCCAGACCAATCAGGCAGCGACGCGTGTTTTTCTTTATCCAGATTTCAAGGGACTCGATGTCTATAAATAGCGTAATATGTTGTACTTCACTCTTGTCGATTGTTCGTATTGTCGCTTGTTTGTCAGTGACTAGTCTGTCTAAAATACGATCATCACCAGCGAGTGAACAGTAACGTGTTTGTCCACTACTTGTTCATCTCAGTCTGTAATAGCTGTATTGTTTGATTTAGATTAGCCTTGGCTAATCTATTCCGCAATCAACAATAGATAGATTTTATGAATAATAGAATTTATCTTTCAGCAAGATATGCCTTAGTGATTGATCTGCCCATTAAGTTTTATACTCTTGTTCAGTTGCTTGTTATATTATCATAATTAAAACTTGTCCAATTAGTTAACACATTTCAAAAGGGAAAAAGTTTTAATTGTATTCAACCCCCCCCCCCCCTTCTACAATTAAACAACTGTTAGCGATTCATAATCACTTACTAAATAGTGATTAGGGACTCACAGTACCTTTCAAAAAGAATGATGTTATGAACAAGAGGAAAACAATCGAGTTAATGGATGCTAGATTAATATGTCCTTTTTACTTTTCTATACCTGTTAATCATTTTTCCCTATCATAATTTCTATAAACCTATTTACATTACCGTTTTTGGCCAATTTGCTGATGAGCTTGACGCATTGTTATCTAAACAAGATACCGGAAATCATTGCGTTCTCATAGTACAGTTTGCCAAAATTAGTGATTAACTTGGTAATATTGAACCAATTTATATTCTATTTTTTAATTTTAAAACACTTATTCATTTAATAATATGAACATTTCAGTTTTATATTAAATATATTGTATTATTGATATTTAATATTTCTAGCCATTCAACGGACGGGTTTAACACTAGTTATTTTATATGTTGATTTGAAAGATATATAGTTGTTGTAACTTTGGTTTTAAACTTGTCAATTGTTTTTGAGTTTATTATTTTATTATGTATTGGTTTATCTCTTATACTATAGTACTAGTTTAAGACCCGTAAAATTTGCGGGTTGACTTTATAATATGTCTTATATGGATGTTTCATATGGATGTAATAAGTTTTTTGGTGTTGGTGTATGGTGTTGAGTCACTGATCGCTGAACTCAAGTGGTCACTGATCTCAAGGATTAAGGGGGAGATTATATAAGAGATTGTTAAAGTCATTATTCGCTGATAAGTGAAGTCATTGATCATGCCATCTGTTCACAGTCTCTGATCTTCTCAATAATGCTCCATGAAGAAAATGATTCAAGTCAAGCTCCTGTTGCTGAAGGTCTCTATGTCGCTGATCATATGTTAAACCAGTAGATGAAGATCTTATCAAGATAAAAGACTCAACTATGTGTGTCGCTGATACTCATCTATCAGCGAGAGTCTCCAAGTCTTCTTGAGTTCTCTCTTCTGCTGAATAAAAGAAGTCACTGAAGATTAGCTGTTCAAGTCATTCTTTAGAGCATGTTAGCTCGCATCGAGAATGAGGAGAATTGTGTTTCTATCAGTGACTGCAGCATTAAATGCCGCATTAAATAAGAAGTTGACATTCGGCGTTATTACAGCGCAGCACGTGTTCCTCGAAACTTGAAAAGAGTAACGTGGAAGCATTTGATTGATCTACGGTACAAGGTGATATTTTCCAAGACAGAATGTCGTGCCATGATACATCACATCTCAACTACCTCTCCAATCAAGCAGCGACACGTGTCCTTCAGATCCGGAAATTAAGGATTTCAGCGTCTATAAATAGCGTAGTATGTTGTACTTCATTTTGTGTCGATTACTTGTATTGTCACTTGTTTGTCAGTGACTAGTTTGTCTAAGATACAAGTAACACCAGCGAGTGAACTAGTAGCGTGTTTGTCCACTACTAGTTTACTTCAGCGAGTGAGCAAGTTAGCGTGTTTGTCCACTACTGCTCATCTCCTTTGTAATAGCTGTATTGTTTGATTTGGATTAGCTTTGGCTAATCTATTCCGCAATCAACAAGAGATAAATTTTAGTAATAAAAGAATTTATCTTTCAACTACAATTGCATCAGCACTGAACTGCTTATCTTATATATATATTTGTGTTCATATTGCTGTTATTTTAATACGGTTAAAAACTTGCTAAACAAGATAACACTATAACAAAGAAAAGTTTTTAATTGTATTCAACCCCCCTTCTACAATTAACTCACTGTTAACGATTCACAATCACTAACATAATAGTGATTAGGGACTCACAATTGGTATCAGAGCAGAGTTGGTTAAAATATAATTTAACCAGATCTGCAATGGAATCCGTTAAATACAGTTGTGTTGATTCTGAGTACCAGAAGGGAAATGGCTCCACTACAAAACCTCCAGCTTTTGACCCATCAAGAATTGAAACCTGGATGTCCAGGATGATGATGTTCTTAGACCTTGTTGATGATCGTCTTTGTTCTATAATAACTGACGGTCCTCACACCCCCACTGTCATTATTCCTGCTGTTGCAGCCACTGCAACCACTCCTGCATTACCAGAAATGGTTATGCCAAAAAGGGAGGAACAATGGACAGATGAGGACAGGCGCATGGTCAGGCTGGATAAACAAGCTAAAATATACATAAGCATGTCACTTCCTGATGAAGTGTTTGAGTCCATTAGATTGTGCAGTACAGCGAAACACATGTGGGACACTCTGAGAAATATATATATTGGAACCCCCGACATTATTCGCTTTAGAGAAGTAAATCTGACTCGTCAGTATGAACTGTTTACCATGGAACCCAATGAGTCACTGGCCTCCACCTATACTAGATATCAAGCTTTAATAAATAAAATGGAAAATGCTAATATAGGAAAGGACCAAAGATTTGTTGTCGAAAAATTTCTAGAACTTTTGCCTAGAAAAGTTTGGGGAACCATTGCAATATGTACTCGACAACGTAATGATTATACTTCTCTCAATCTAACTCAAGTTTATGGTATATTGTTAAATTGGGAACAATCTGAGAAACTAGCTGATCAAAGTGAGCACATTCGTGCTGCACTAGGCAGTCAAAAGATTTCTAATGCCCTTGTAGCTGAGCTAGAAGAGATTGATCAAAAGTAGAAAGTTAAGATCACCAAGTTGAGTTCAAAGTCACTGATTGCAGATGAGGAAGGTTGTGCTGCTGACAGTCAGTCTGAAGTCAGCTATGAAGAAGGACTAGAGAAGCTGAAAAAAGAGATATGGCCATGATGGTTGCAAATTTCAGAAAGAACACAAGGTTCAACAAATTTGCTAGTGCACCATCAAGTGACATCCCAAAGTCAAAAGGTGACTGCTACAAATGTGGCAAACCTGGTCACTTTGCAGCTGACTGTAGATCCAAAGTTGTCAATCCTCTCCCTGAGCAAAGGCCTAGCTTCAGAAACGACAAGTACAACAAGTACAAGTCAAAGTACAAGAAGCTGAAAGCTCTGTCCAAAGCTGGCAAGAAGAAGGGAAAAGGGTTCGTCGCTGAAGAAGGATCCTTCAGCGACTCTGACTCAACCTCATCATCTGATGAAGAAGAAGCTATGATTTGTTTAGATCGGGATTACTGCCTGATGGCTGATGATGCTAACTTCCATGAAGACATCAAGGAAGTAGCTAAGAAATATTCAGCATCTGGCTGGGATCCAGAGACTCTCTACAAGGTACATTGCTTTAAATCAGCTTCAGTGACTGAAAAGGAAAATATCTTTGAGACTTTGATAGTTGATTTATCAAATGCTCATGATATTCAGAAAAGGCAAGAATGCATGATCAATGACTTAACATCAAAACTTAAACTTCAAGAAGAAAATTTGTTGAAAATGAAAGACCTAAAACTTGAACTTGATGCACAAATACATGCAAATCAAATGTGCATGCAAGAGAAAGTAAGTTTTGAAACCAAATTTTCTCAACTGAATGAAGTTATAAAGTCATGGTGCAAATCTGCATTAAACGTAAATCAGTGTGTCAATAATCAAATTCCAAAACAAGTGAGAGCTATTTTGGGAGGTGATTATGATACAACTGCTTCTCTGGCTGATGCAACAAGCATTGATCAAATATTCAAGCCTGATCAATCCTTTTCAAACTTCGTTTTTGAGCCAATGTCAGTCTTCAGCGAGACTAAACCAAATCACTTTGTTAAAAGCTCGCTGGTCACTGATATAGCTGCAAGTATTGATGAACTGAAAGACTTGAGCATAAATAAGTCAACAACTAATCCAGTTTCCATCAGTTTTACTGCTATTAATCAAAAGTTATTCAGCAACCTCACTTCTGACACCCCAGTGACTGATTATCTTGTCATCAGTGACTTGGAGTCAAAGAAACAAACTAAGATAGTAAGTCTAAACTCTTTTAAATCTCAATCAAATCAGCATACTGAGCAAAAGAAGTCTAAAGCCACAAATAAAAAATGCTATAAATGTGGAAATAGACAACATGTGTCAACAGATTGTTCATCAGTACAAGCTTGTGTCCAATCAACCACCAGCAGTGAGTCAAATGTCCTGTTGGTCAGTGGAAGCCAAGTTCAAGGCTTGTCCACTATGAACCCATCTCAGGATGGGTTCATAAATTGAACTAACATTTTACTCCTGATGTAGGGCATTCTTAGAGAGACAATCTGGTATCTGGATAGTGGGTGTTCCAGACATATGACCGGATGTAAGTCCCTGCTCAGCGACTACCAGGATGAAAGAGGTCCTGATGTAGTTTTTGGTGATAACAACATTGGTAAGACCAGAGGGTATGGGGTCTTGACCAATGGAAATGTCATGTTTAAAAGGGTGGCATATGTTGAAGGACTGAAGCATAATCTATTAAGCATCAGTCAGTTCTGCGATGCCAAAAATAAGGTGCTATTTGATCATGAAGCTGGAGTTGTTTACAACAAGAATGGAAGTGTTGTCCTGGGTGCTCAAAGGAAAGGAAATACATATGTAGTCAATATGGACTCAGCACAATCAGGAACATACTTTTATTCCAGAACCGTTTCAGAAGAAAAATGGTTATGGCATAAGCATCTTTCTCACCTGAACTTCAAGGCCATCAGCAAGCTCAGCAAGAATGACTTGGTAAATGGTCTTCCAAAGCTTACTTATGACAAGGACAAGCTTTGTTCAGCGTGTGAGAAGGGAAAGCATCACAGCTCTTCTTTCAAAAGCAAACAAACTTCTTCAGTGACAGAATGTTTTCAACTGATGCATGTGGATCTGTTTGGTCCAGTGAGTTCTCCCAGTCTTGGTGGTAAAAGGTATTGCTTGGTAATTGTGGATGAGTATTCCAGATATACTTGGGTATTCTTCCTCAAAGCCAAAAGTGATGCAACACAGGAAATTATATCCTTTATCAAAAAGATGGAAAACTTAAATGATTGTTCAGTTAAACATTTAAGAAGTGATAATGGTACTGAATTTAGAAATGTTGACCTTGAAAGTTTCTGTGATTCAAAAGGTATTTCTCAAAACTTCTCTGCACCAAGAACACCTCAACAGAATGGTGTTGCAGAGAGGAGAAATAGAACCTTGATTGAATCAGCAAGGTCAATGCTCATAGATGCTGGTCTTAAGACCCACTTCTGGGCTGAAGCAGTTAACACTGCCTGCTACACTCAGAATAGGTCCTTGATTGTCAAGAGACATGATAAGACAGTCTATGAGGTGTTAAGGGGGAGAAAACCTGACATAAGTTTTCTTCATGTTTTTGGCAGTACCTGCTATGTCTTAAACAAAAGAGATCACTTAGGAAAGTTTGATCCCAAAGCTGATGAAGGTATATTTGTTGGTTACTCAATCATTTCAAAAGCTTTCAGAGTTCATAATAAAAGAAGGGAATGTATTGAAGAATCAATGGATGTTACCTTTGATGAATCTTATGATGAATCACTCACTGATCCAAAAGACTATGAAAATCTTATTTTTAATACAATCAGTGATGACAAGCATGAGGTTCATCCATCAGATTCTGAAAGGGAAGATGATGTCCCTGAAGGTACTTCTGGCTCTACTTTAGCTAAGAATGATTCAGGAACTTCATCTTTGCCTATTGATATCCCATCATCATCATCTCATCATCTGCATCAAAATAAAAACACTCACTGTCCAAATCAAAACTTAAACATTAATCATGCTTCTAATGCTGATGTGTCTGGTGGATCATCTCTGAATAATCAAGTCACTGCTGAACCTCAGCGAGTGACTAAATGGACTAGACATATTGATAATCAATTGATTATTGGTGATCCTCAATCCAAGGTCCATACCAGATCAGCATCTGCTAACTTTTGTTTGTTTGTAAGCTTTGTGTCACTGATTGAGCCCAAGAAAATTGATGAGGCACTCACTGATCATCACTGGATAGCTGCTATGCAAGATGAGCTATCTCAGTTTGAAAGGAATAAAGTGTGGAAGTTAGTACCTCAAGTAGCTGGGAAATCTGTGATTGGAACAAGATGGGTGTTCAGAAACAAGATGGATGCTGATGGTGTTGTAATAAGGAATAAGGCTAGACTGGTTGCACAAGGTTACTGTCAGCAAGAAGGAATTGATTATGATGAAACCTTTGCACCAGTTGCTAGGCTTGAAGCAATCAGGTTGTTCTTAGCATATGCAGCTCACAAGAAGTTCAAGGTATATCAAATGGATGTGAAAAGTGCCTTCTTGAATAGAAAGCTGCAGGAAGAAGTGTATGTGAAGCAACCACCTGGATTCACTGATCCCAAGCATCCAGGTTATGTCTATAAGCTGGAAAAAGCTTTATATGGACTAAAACAAGCTCCTAGAGCTTGGTATGACACTCTCTCTACCTTCTTAATTAAATGTGGGTATGTCAGAGGTAAAATTGACAGCACACTCTTTATTAAAAAGGATAAGAGAGATGTTATATTAGTCCAAATTTATGTTGATGATATTATTTTTGGGTCTACTAACAATGACTTGTGCAAGGAATTCAGTGACCTCATGACTAAAAGTTATGAAATGAGCATGATGGGTGAACTAACATTTTTCCTTGGTCTGCAAATAAAGCAAACCAAGACTAGTATTTTTATAAATCAAGGAAAATATATTAAAGATTTATTAAAGAAATTTGAATTCACCAACTGCTCATCCCTTGCTACACCAATGTCATCTGCAGTAAAATTACATGCTGATCCTGATGGTAAATCTGTAAACATCACTACTTACAGAGGAATGATCGGGTCACTGCTGTATTTAACTGCTAGTAGACCAGACATTATGTTTTTTACTTGTCTATGTGCTAGATATCAAGCTGATCCAAAGGAATCCCATTTGCTCGCTGTCAAAAGAATATTCAGATATCTGAAGGGTACACCAAATCTTGGTCTCTGGTACTCATCTGGTTCAGATTTCTCACTGAAGGGATATTCAGATTTTGATCATGCTGGATGCAGGATGGACAGAAAGAGTACCTCTGGTAGCTGTCAGTTTCTTGGAGAAAAGCTTGTAAGCTGGTCAAGCAAGAAACAAAATTCTGTCTCAACTTCTACTGCTGAGGCTGAATATGTCACTGCTGGAGCTTGCACTGCTCAAATTCTGTGGATGAGAAATCAGCTCGCTGACTATGGTTTTGACTTTGGCAATGTTCCAATTTATTGTGACAGTCAAAGTGCTATTGCCATAGCAAATAATCCTGTGATGCACTCAAGGACAAAGCATATTGATGTCAGATATCACTTCATCAGGGACCACGTCATGAAAGGTGACATTGAATTGCATTTCATTCCAACTGACTACCAACTCGCTGACATATTTACAAAACCTTTAGATGAGAAAAGATTCACCTTTCTCATCAGCGAGTTGGGAATGTTGAACTTAAATGACTAAAACCTGATTGTTTAATAAAAGGCAATTACAAAATATATGGTTTATAATTTTAACTTGCTGACCTATTATTCTCACTTATGTAATCAGCAAGAACAATAAGTTAGCATAGTTATAATCAATAAATTATATACTTTGCAACTGTACATGAGAATTCTTTATATCACATAAATAAAATATATCTTATGCTTCACAAACTTGACTAGCTGATTAGAATAGTATTCTAAGTTGTAATCTGATCAGCGACATCAAATATGAAACATAATATTTATTTTATTTTAAGATATAACTTATTTTCATCTCGCTGAGACATAATGTATCAGCGAAAGTTTTGTTATTATTCAATAAAGCATTTATTTCGACATATATTCCTTACAATTAATACATTTTGTATTTAATTTTTAACGATTTATATTCCTAATAAATGCCTTATTAAAATATCTCATGGGAACTCGAAAAGGTACACTTTTTCTGACATCTCGTATACCTTTCCGGCGCACCACTCCCATCACCATTTAATGTTACCACTCATCACCATCATCACCCTACTCCCCTATCACCAACCACATTTTTTTTTTACTTTTTGACCACGTACATACTCGTTTTGACCACACATTCTGCACCTCAGTAACCGTATATAAGCAGCGAAACCCTTACCTTTTCATTCTTTACGCCTTCTAATTTTTCAAACTTCATCTTCTTCATTTTCTCTGCAAACTTCTCAATTTTTAAATCTTTTATTTGTTTTTTCTTTTTTCAAAAATGGCAAGAACAAAATTTTTCAACAACGCTTACACACCGACCCCAGAGATTAAAGCTCTTCGAGCCTCTGCGGTCAGTGAGACGCTTGTCATTACAGTTCCCAAATCTAACTATTTGGGAAATGTAACTTGCCCTAAACCTGAGTATGCGGAGGTGATAAACTTTCTTAAAAATCACTTTATCCTCCCTGCTCTTACCTTGTCTCCTGGGGAAATGAACCCAGAATGGCTCAGTGAGTTCTGGTATACCTACACTCACTCTGTCATCTCTGGTATTTCACAACTCCAGGGTTTTATAGACAATGGTACCCAACCCATCACCATAACTGCCAACACCATCCGCTCCATTTTACAACTGCCGACCTATGAGTCGTACGAGTCGCTGCCAGAGAGCGACGTTGCCAAACAAGGCCTCATCGATCTTACTGAGATTGAGTGTAAATACTCAGTCGATGGCAGTGGCAACCGTAAGTACTCTACGGTTCACAAAACAAAAATGGATGGTGTTTGGAATGCTATTTTTACAAACTTTATCCAATCTTTGGGTACAAAATCAGGGAGCTATGATCAATTCAGCTCCCTGGAGGCCCAGATCAGTTGGTCACTGGTCAACTCTCTATGAGTTGACTATGCAAGTGTGATCTTTAACGAACTGCTCACCAAAGTTGTTGAGCCTGCCAAGGCAAAATATGTACCCTACCCTAGGTATCTCTCACTGATCTTTAGGGATCAGTTTACTGCCTATGATAGGGTATCTTTTCAGGGATTTGATCCCACTCTGGTAGGATCTCAAATTTTCGCTAAACCAGCGACTGCGGTGTTACCCGCTTTTATGAAACACCCGGGGATCCTTGCACCCCAGCCTGTAACTTCTGTACAAATGTCAGTTGCTGCCCCCCCCCCCACCCATCGACCACGTCACTGATCACACCCCTAGTGACTACTGTTGGTCAACCACCAGTCAAGAAACCACCCACTGCTCCCAAGAAAAAATCCAAATTAGGGTCCCTGACATTAAAGGATCAGGGACATAGTAAAAAGAAGACATCTACGGATGCCAGTGGTGAATCAGTGACTGTACGTTCAGTTACTGAGGGCACCACTGCTGAACCCTCAACTTTACCTGCTTCACTGGACTCCCGAAAGTCCAGTGACTCTAAAAAGGGACAACTACAGACAGCTGCAGTGGATCAAACCACTGTTAGCAGTGATTCGGGTGCACCCCACACCCTCAGATTGAGTCAACCCAGCCACCTGTCATCCTCACAAAAGGGTGACATTTCATTAAAAGGGCAAGTGACATCAGTGGGTGATAACACACTCATAGCTGATGTCACACCACTGGCTACAGACCCGGGCCATCTCTCATCTATCACTGCACCGGCTGTCAATGTCTCACCACTGACTCATGGTGAGATACAGGTCGCTACTTCTATTTCCAATGAACCACCAGCTAAATCACAAGCTGATGATGAGGAAATCATGCCCATGGACACCTCAGAGGATACCCAACCCATTCCTCCACCCACATCCAACTCTCCCATCAGAGAGCTCACCCCCACCTCTTTCTCCAGTGATAACATCCAAGTCGCTGCTGATCAGACCACACCCCCTGATCATGTAGCCCAATCTACACCTACCCCCATTATTATTACCCAAACTACTCCCCAAACACCTCCACTCACTCCACATCAGATCAGTTACTGATGGAGTACATTGCCCAATCCCAAACCCAAATTAAAATGCTCACTGAAGACCGTGAGGCGCTTATTGGCAATGTCTCTGTTCTCCAAAAAGCTGTTACTGCTCTCACTGATGTCTACAACTCCATTGAACCATGGAGCACATCTGTTAGTGAGAGAGTTCAAACAGTAGCTGATGCTAGTGCTGCAATAAACCATGCAGTCACTGAGCTAGCCTCCACCTCCACCAACAACTTTACCAATCATGCCACTGCCATTGCCCAGCTCACCACCAACCAAAATGACTTAGCCATTTCTGTATCTAACTACCTTTATAACACTGACAAAGTTATTAAGGTACTTCCACAGGTTGTCTCACAGCTTACAAAGACAAGAGCTGAGGTCGCTGCCCTGCGAGAGGAAAATGCTGATTTCACTGATCAGATACTTAGGGCAGTTGATCAGTTTGAGCGAACCAGTCAGGGGGAGAGTGAAGAAGAAGACTTTGTCTCTGATCCTGAGATGCCCCGAAAGATAACTGATCCGCTATCAAACAAATCTCACAGGGACATTGTGCTCAACACTTATGCACTTCGTCCGATCGCTGAGCAACCGGAATTGGAAGCCCTTGCAGTTGCTGAACTGTATTGGGTAGATATGGAGATAGCCACTGATATGGTGGATATCACTGAAAGCTTTCCTGAGTTCAGTGCTGAAGAGCTCAGGAACTACAATGTGCTGGTGCAACAATGGGAAGTGGATGAAGCTGCTAGGTTAGAGGGTACCTCAGTGAGCTATGAATTGGCTCGCTGGGAATGGATGAATAGGGAGGTGATAGATGATGTATCTGATGATGAGGAAGATGATACCATCATGCATGATGCTGATGATAATGATGATGATAACAATGATGATGGCCAGGGAGGTGGTCATGGAAATGGTCAGGGTTCAGAAGATGAAGATGATGTAAATATGGAGGATCAGCAACCCATATCATCTGTCATAAAGAGAAAAAGGACCAGTGACACCTCTCCTGCATCTACTCCTCCATCAAAGAAACAACAGGTCAGTGATCCTCAATTACATATTGTCATATCTGAGATAGCTGTACCTTCATCTCCACCAGCAACCCTAAACCTACCCTCACCCACAGCAACTACAACTACAACAACCCAAACAACCCAAATAACCACACCTACCCCAGTAACAATAATACCAATCTCCACAGCAACTCCCTCCAACACTACCACTTCAGATACCTCCCCTACAGCATGCCTTTCCTCTGACTCAGCCTCAGATACCCCCTGTCCTGATGAAACAAAAGAACAGAGAGTTGCCAGAAAGATAAAGGCAAGACAGGACAGGGAGCAGGAGATGATTATGCAAATAACCTTTCAGGCTGAGTTAAGAGAGGAACAAGAAAGGAAAAGGTTGCTGACAGAGCAATCAGATGCTGATAGAGCATACCTACTGGAATTGAGCTCTAAAGATGCAAATGAAAGGGCCAGACTTCTTAAACAAAAGAAAGATCAAAAAGAGTCTGATGCTGCAATTGCCAGGGTACTTGCTGAGATAGAAGAGAGTGAGCTAGAGCAACATAAACTGAAAACATCAGCTAGCAAGAGCTCTAAAAAGAAAGGGGGAGTTGTCAAAACAGCAGTGGATAGGAAATGGGATGAAATTGATAGAAAAAAGTTTGATGCCCGAATGACAGGGAGATCAAACCCTGCACCTATTACCAAGGTTAAACTGAAGAAGTCTAAGAATCAATCTCAACCTCAGCTGCTTATTCAAAGAGGTTCAGAGACTCAAGCCATGCTACTTGATCAAGTATGCAAGCTGCACAGAGAAGAATGGAATGAGATCAGGCTTGCTATCAGCCACTCAACAAGTGCAGCTAAAGCTGAGGTCCTGAAAGAGATTGATAGACTATATCAAAAGATGGTGTCACTGCAACTTCTCAGACCAGAAGATATTGTCACATTTGGTGAAGAGATTGTTCAGCCACCAAGCCCAAGGTATAGGTCAGGCACAAGCAACATCTATCGAATCCCCAACACTTCAAGGTTAAATCTATCTATCCCTGCTGGTGTGCCAAAGCTTGAAGGACATGAAGTCACTGAGGGGGAGAAGGGTCTGGTATACAGGGATCTAAATGGTGCCCTTAGGTTTCAGAGAGAAGCTGAACTTGAGAAGGTTGATCAAGAACAACTCATACACCTAATCAGGTCAGCTAGCATGCTTCCTACTAATTCAAAGATCAGAATAGCTATTCTCGATGAAGCCTTGGCAAGAAAATTCAGATACCTGACCTTCAAAGACAAATATGAACTTGAAGCTGAGCTTGGCATAGTGAAAGAGGAGGAGATGTGGATAGATAAATGATTTAGATATTTTGTAATAGTTAGCTTCTGTAAATATTTATTCAATGATATAAATGAGGCTTGACACAGAAAATCTACAAGTACAAGTCACTGGGCGACCTACCTACTATCAGAGACTTAAATCTTTTCAACAACAAAAATTTACAAGTACAAGTCTCTGTGCAACCAACTTATCTTCAGAGACTAAAATTTTCCTGCAACTAGTTTGTCTAAGGGAGCTTTAACTTAAACCATTTAGGGGGAGATTGTTGACTCACTGATCGCTGAACTCAAGTGGTCACTGATCTCAAGGATTAAGGGGGAGATTATATAAGAGATTGTTAAAGTCATTATTCGCTGATAAGTGAAGTCACTGATCATGCCATCTGTTCACAGTCTCTGATCTTCTCAATAATGCTCCATGAAGAAAATGATTCAAGTCAAGCTCCTGTTGCTGAAGGTCTCTATGTCGCTGATCATATGTTAAACCAGTAGATGAAGATCTTATCAAGATAAAAGACTCAACTATGTGTGTCGCTGATACTCATCTATCAGCGAGAGTCTCCAAGTCTTCTTGAGTTCTCTCTTCTGCTGAATAAAAGAAGTCACTGAAGATTAGCTGTTCAAGTCATTCTTTAGAGCATGTTAGCTCGCATCGAGAATGAGGAGAATTGTGTTTCTATCAGTGACTGCAGCATTAAATGCCGCAGTAAATAAGAAGTTGACATTCGGCGTTATTACAGCGCAGCACGTGTTCCTCGAAACTTGAAAAGAGTAACGTGGAAGCATTTGATTGATCTATGGTACAAGGTGATATTTTCCAAGACAGAATGTCGTGCCATGATACATCACATCTCAACTACCTCTCCAATCAAGCAGCGACACGTGTCCTTCAGATCCGGAAATTAAGGATTTCAGCGTCTATAAATAGCGTAGTATGTTGTACTTCATTTTGTGTCGATTACTTGTATTGTCACTTGTTTGTCAGTGACTAGTTTGTCTAAGATACAAGTAACACCAGCGAGTGAACTAGTAGCGTGTTTGTCCACTACTAGTTTACTTCAGCAAGTGAGCAAGTTAGCGTGTTTGTCCACTACTGCTCATCTCCTTTGTAATAGCTGTATTGTTTGATTTGGATTAGCTTTGGCTAATCTATTCCGCAATCAACAAGAGATAAATTTTAGTAATAAAAGAATTTATCTTTCAGCTACAATTGCATCAGCAACTGAACTGCTTATCTTATATATATATTTGTGTTCATATTGCTGTTATTTTAATACGGTTAAAAACTTGCTAAACAAGATAACACTATAACAAAGAAAAGTTTTTAATTGTATTCAACCCCCCTTCTACAATTAACTCACTGTTAACGATTCACAATCACTAACATAATAGTGATTAGGGACTCACATATGGTATATCAGTTTGTATTGTTTTAATTTCAAATGAAAAATGTATTAAGGATTTGAATTGTGATAAATTTTGGATTGACAGGTCAAAATAAAAAAATTGATTAATAGTGATAATATTGTGTATAATATCACCTTGTTATTTGTATTAATATTTCATAATAAAATTTTCAAATCTTGTAATTCGGTAAAAAATTTTCGTGTTTCAAATTTGGTTGTATTTTCAGCTTTTTTTTTGTTTCGCCAAAGTTACATACATGCGGATAACCAAAACCCGTGGATAAATATGAAAAACCGATGAGTAATAATAATTGGGTACCTAACGAGTATTGAGTCGGCTATCAGTATCAATATTATAAACCGGTATGTGTACAGATACACTAAAACCCGTCGGAAAGTGAACCGTTAGCATCCATAATCCAAGCATTCTAAAATAGAAATTGATAAAAGAATTAAATTTTTTGTTAGAATTGAAAATAACTTGTTGGGGAGTTTTTGCAGAAATTTTAAAATATTTTTATTAGGATGAGCTTGAATTATGAAAAAAATAATAATTAAGTAGTTATTAAATTAGAATTTTCATAAAATATTTTAAGTATTATATATAATTATAGATAAAATAAATGATTTATATTGTAAATATTAAAGGGTGTATATTGTAAATATATAAGGGTATAGTAGTCTTTTAGTCACATGAAAATATAATTAATGATGTCATTAAATTAGTTAAAGGTTAAATCTTAATTATTGATCTCAATCTAATGATTAATATTCTTTTGAAGAGATTTTGATAGAAGATAGATAGATGTGTTCACCTCGCAAACGTTCAGTCAATTTACAAAAATATTTACTGTATGCATCCGTCGGTAACTGTTTTGCTGGTAACTGATTTTCTTTTGTTTTTTCATATTTTTTTTCAAACTGAAATTACACGTAAGATGGCCAAATCAGCAATCATACCAACTCAGATCAATAACCTACAAAGTCCGATCATCTTCTCCGGCAAATATATCGATGACACCTCCGGCCAACATCCACCACCAATCATCATAAACCGGTGATCTAATTTCCGGCAACCATAACAAAATCAAAACCGTCATCGCTTATCGTTTTTCTAGCAGCAACCATAACAAAATCTAAAGTCTTATTATAAGAAAATCAAAATCAAAACAATCAGCACCGGAGATCCGATCCGATTTCTGATAGTTCTTGCTTCTTCGGTGTGTTTTGATCTGGAGGCGGTGGTCTTGGTTAGTAGTGGTCAGACTACGATGTGCTACGGCGGCGGTGATCGACTTGTCGAAGATGGTGACCGGGCGTTAGGCGAGGTCGCCGGAGATGGCAACCCGACAAAGATGGTGATGGACGGTGTGGTTTTTGTTTCCGGTGGAAAAAGTCAGTAGGTAAATAATTTAAGTTTTATATATTTCTTTAAAAACACAAAATCCACGTATGGTGCCAACTTACACCTAAGCATAACCGATGCCATATTGGAAAATATTCGGTTTCAGGTCACACTTAATACATACAATATATAAATTTTTGTAAGTTCACTACATAAAATAGAACGTTTGATAAGTGGTTACATTGTATAGTAAAAGAGTTGAAGTTAAATAGCGAAAGAAACAATAAACCCTTAGATTTTTTTAAAAGATAAGATTTTTATCTCATTTACTCCTATTAGATACATATCTTCAAGATGCCAATTAATTGAAGATGAATAATATCAGTGGCGAAGTCAGGAATTTGATTCGCTTGTGGCACATGATAATACCTCATCCATCTCAAAACAAGTCGCGTATCAGTTTTTACGGAATTTAAGAATTTACATTGTTGTAGTGAAGCTTTTGTACAGACTCGTATGTACTCCCTCCGTCTCAAAATTATTGTCCACCAATAAAAAACACACAGTTTAATAAAAGTGAGAACGCAACAGTTTTCAACCACTTAAATAGAATCTACACTCACTATACACTCTTCATATTGGTTGAAATAAGAAGTAGACAATTATTTTGGGACGTCCAAAAAAGGAAAGATGGACTATAATTTTGGGAAGGGGGAGTATCAATTTTGTAATGGTAAAGTTAATATTTCATTTTTCGAAGTAGACACTTATTTTGAGATAAACCAAAATGAAAAAGTAAACATTTATTGAGACGGAGAGAGTAATAAATGATAAAAGACCTTTAACAGTGATATGAAAAATGTGATTTAGTATAATAAAAGTTATAAATAAATAAATGTTTGCTTATGCTACATGCATTTCCTTCTAATCTTTATATATATATATATATATATATATATATATATATATATATATATATAGAATATAATGGAGCAATCTGAACCTTAGATTGGTTTCATCCTTAAAGATCCTACGGTTAAAATTATTTCCTTCATTTTTTTTCAATTTTTATAATGTGTACCCACAATTAATGTAATTGACACTTCCAATCAATGTTTTAAGGCCCAGTTCGACCGACCTGGTCGAAACGGTCGACCCGCAATTTTAGAGATTTCTGGGCAAAAAAAACCGGGGTTTTTCAATATGTTGACTAGTCAACGACCCGGTTGACCCGGCCAGTCGGACCAGCGCATTGACCCGGTTTCATTTTTTTTTCTATGTACATTTAATCATTTATAATTAAGGAATATTGACTGATTGTGTATTTCAAGAATAATGAGAGTAATGAGGGAATTTTTGATTGATGTATCATCATCATTTATTACTCTATGGATTATATATTGATGTGTAATCCAAGAATAACAAGGGAATCGATGTGTTATCACTCTTTATTATTCTTTGGATTATAATTATTATACATGATATAATTAATAATTATAATTGTAACTATAAAAAAATTCACTAAATACTACTACTGTATACTATTATTAACTCCGGTCTGACCTTCCGGCCCAACCGGTCCGACCGATCTGACCAGAAATTAACACTTTTCCGGGTCGACTAAAAACCCAGGTTTTAAAACATTGCTTCCAATACTTCCCTATTTTTTTAGTCCTTATAATTTAAATATCATGACATTTCAAGTGATTAATTACATGAATTTTTTTATCAACATTATGAAACTAAAAACTGGTCATTCATTTAGCCAAACAACCGTAATATCATGAATACATTAAAATCATAACTAAAATATTTTATGATTTTAACTAATAATCCTTTAAATAATGTAACTAAAATATTTTATTATTTTAACTAATAATCCCTTAATAATACTCTATCCGTCCTGAATTAAGTGTTCTGAAAGTCTTTCATTTTTAACTTTGATCTTAAATATTTTTGATCGTGTTATATATTATTTAATGAATTTTTTACCAGTGAAAATACATATAAAATTCAATTCATTATATATATTTTGCATCAAGTATTATATAACACAAACAAAAACTATTTAAGGTCAAAGTTGAAAAGGGAAGACTAAAAAAGTCAAACCAGAACACTTAATTTAGGACAAAGGAATACACAATAAGCTAAACAATAGACAAACAGATGTCATATTCAACCATAATAATATTGTTCTATTTTCTTTTTGTGATTCATAGATTTTATATTTTTACAAGTTGTGTTTAAAATAAAAAAACTTGAACCGTACCAAACTGATAAAGTATATGCTAGATGTTATTGGTTGACGATTATATTATATAAAAATCCGGTTCATGGTACAATTTCATTTGACATAACTTTTTTGTAACACAATTTATAAAATCAAATGTCGAAATCCCGCGTTGTTGCGGGACCTCACCTAATACTAGTAATACACAAGAAAAATCATATATTTTTTTTTTGAACAGCAACTTTTATTAACAAGCTAGCAAGAAGCTAGAAAGAACATTACAAGGAAATCAAATTATGATTTTTCATCCAGCTCTTCTAAGAAAAAGAACTATTATATCTACTAGAACACCAAATAAAAGAACGCGAAACTATGTCATCAAAGAACACCAAGTAAAGGAACAAGAAAAATCATATATGATAAATTGATAACCAAACCAATTAATAATCTGGCTTTGTAAATAAAAACTAGAATTATTGAAACAAAACATTAAGCTATAAAAGTAACAGGATCGTTATTGGTTTGCTCATAAAATTGAAATAAGCCATTAGTGATTAGTGAATATGAATGAAGAGCTCTTAGCATTGCATTGGTAGGTCTATTGGGCTTGTTAATATCACAAATAGATTTAAGCGGTGTCACTTACTTATAAGTCCATATATTGATTATTAAATATCCATAACCTCTAAATCGAAATACCTTCAAACACTTCCTCATCTCTTCCATTATCTAAATCCTCTACATGAAGACGCTAATATATCTTCCCTTAATAGACTGTATTGAACAATTTATGTATCATAAGACTAATCAACTTCAATCTTACTACACCGATTATCATCCTACACAAAAAAGGTTGACCAGTTCTAGCTAGGAGATCAGCCAAGCAAATCGTAATAGAGTTGATAAAATGGGCGGGTCAAGCATGCCGAATAAAAGGTTCGACTTTAACAACTTAAGCTAATACAAAAAAAATTCATCCATCGGAGCTGACCCAATCGACCAATTTATGTAAGAAAAACACAAAGTAGACCAATGCGGTTATACTTCTAGAGCCAGCATTTCTCTTAGCAATCTCTCATCCATTTCTCAAGCTTCTGAAGTATCTTTTTGGGAATAAAAGCTTCATTTTTAACTTTTCCTATTGGAGTCTCGATTTGTTCAGGGGTGCTACCAGAATCCTCAAATCCTTCATACTAAAATTTTAGATAGAGCAAAAGTCAGTCACTATAAACAACAGTTAGGCTCTTGCAATTGGACAGAACCTCAAATTCAGGAAGAAGGATTTTAAGGATGGCCTCAAGTGCATAAGCTAGTGTCAAAAAAGAAATGGGTTAACCATTCAGAAAACCTTAATCTTGCAATCTGTGACTTGTAAATCTCTATTGCTCACTTAAATGCATGATATAACACTACAATATTGTAAGCCCGCAAACAAAGGCCTCAAATTGCTAAATAAATCAACTCATTAGTGCACCACATCTATCTATTAATAAATAAAAATTTAACCAACATCGTCTAGCGGAGTTGGCCACCAAAGATTCTTTTAAGTCTTTGGGGGGAGTTGTCCCAGGTTCAATCCCTGCAAAGGGGTATTGGATTTGGTATTCTTCCTCAAGGAAATCCATTGGTGTCTTGGCCCAGTGGTAAGAAGTTTTCCCCATGATGAGGCTTCTCCTTGGGGGTGAGAGTTCGAGCCTCGTTGTGAGGGGGAATCCTGCAACGCAATATCCATCCAAGATATGGGAGAACAACCCCTTTAGGATGTCGCCTTGGCTTCGAACTCATTGGAGATGATCGGGTGGACCATAATGGGAGTCCGTCAGTGATTCTAATACTGCCTTTAAAAAAAAAAAAAAATTTTGATATGGAACCAAATATTAGTGCACCAAAAATATATTTTGTAAATGTGTACCACATCTTCTATCTATTAATAAAAAACCTACTTAATAAGCCACGAGTCTTTCTATTAGATGGTCATTTACCTCATTTTCCCTCCTAAATAAGCTTATTACAAACGTGTCAACACCAAGTTTTTAGGTGGTTTTTTCTCTCAAATTTCTTTTGAAAACAGCTATATACTATCCAAAAGTTTCATATTATTTTTTTAGCCCCTAATCAAACATAATATTTCTTAATTCGCACACGGTTATATAAATCATTAATATGACTTTGTTTGATACACGTTAGCCTTATGTATCGTGCGAGTGTTTTTATCAACGAAGTTTAAATTTAATGGGTTTATTGTTTCGCTATATAATAAACTTTACACATGTTACTATTGTATAAGTCGAACTTTGTAAACTTTTATTATATGTATTAAATTTGTAAATATCATCTATTGTATGTAAACTTTCCTTTTTAGGTAATGCCAAAATAAGAAAATTTTCTTTTTTGACCTTACATAAAAAGAAAAAATTACATACAACAGGTGATTTTCACAAGTTCAATACATACAATAGAGTAAATAAAGTATGTGTCATATAATAGTTAAAGTGTATATTTCAATACATATCGAAACAATAAACCCAAATTTTTTGTTTGTGTCATTTTAACTATATTATTTCATAATTAATTTGAAAGCCATCTTTTTATAGATAGATTTCACTTTATTTATATATTTTTATATTAAACCAATCCGTGTATAGTTGCAACATAAAGAAGAAGAGAGTTAACAGGAGCCAAAACAATGATTTCTCAATAAAAGAGTTGACAAGTATTAACTCTGGAAAGAATAAGAACGGAAAATTAACAATAGAAAAAAAGAAGTACTGTTATCAGAATACCAAGTTATCAAATAATACGACAATTGCAACAATGGCCATTCCTCACCTTCATAGAGTTACAACAACAGAAACTGCTACGACGACATGTATATTCTAGCTCATGTGAGGTCTAATATCATAGATGGCTTCACTATTTAGTTCAACATATTGAAGCTAGCCTCACAGCTAGCAATTCTTTTGATCTTGAAGAAGAAACAACTAATAGAAGTGTCATCATTAGATGTTAAATTCGTTGCAACTTTTTCTTCATTTTCTACCAATGACCTCATGGGACTCATTTTGTTTTTGCGTTATCAGTTCAAATTACATTTATTTGGCAATCATAATACCCAATGATGTCCTGAGCCTTTGACAATTCTATATATATATATATATATATATTGTGTGTGTGATGTAGATGTAGATTATCATTTTTTATTACAGTGTCACTAACTAAACACACATGATCGTTTTAGTTATCTATATCATATTAGTAATGTTGGTTCTATTATTAAGTTAGTTTACTTATCAAATGAGATCACATTTTTAAACAAGCATAATTAACATGTAAATAGATAAAAATACAACATAGTAAAAATCATGATATTATATTGAACTTATATATAGACACAACAACATACATAAGATGCTTTACAAAATCCTCTTGGAGGATAACCTCTCTCTTTGCATTCAGAAATGCATTTATCATTGTTGCATCCATTTTCTTTAAAACAATACTCCTCGTATTGAGGACCCAAACTTGGTGCGGTTGGTTTTCTCGTAGTAAGATCATTAGGTTGATGTGACATACCTAGTGTGCCGACTTGACATAATTTTATTAGAATCAAAATGAATGAAATGATGAATCGTTTGCTTACCTCTATTAAAAACTTTTTTCGACTTTTCTTAGTTTGAGTATAAATTTTGATTATCAAGTAGCAAACATGCATCACATATGCATATACAAAATGGATACATATACGTCTATATTGTACATTTAAAGAATGAGATTATGTGAATTGAATTACGTATATTTTGTGAATTGAATTGCGTAAATTTTATTAATATCACGTGTTCAAGATTATTAGTTGTTAAGTTTTATTGTAATAATAGTGTAAATGACTAGTAATAACTATAATAATAATAGTAATAATAATATAATATCTACTATATCCTATAATTTTTGATTCTTGAAAGTAATAAATAGCTTTTAAAAATAATAAATAACTTTAATAAATGTTTGAATTTAATAATAATAATAATAATAATAATAATAATAATAATAAAAATATTATTATTATTATTATTATTATTATTATTATTATTATTATTATTTTTGAGTCTTGAAAGTAATAAATAACTTTTAAAAATAATAAATAACTTTAATAAATGTTTGAATTTAATAATAATAATAATAATAATAATTATTATTATTATTATTATTATTATTATTATTATTATTATTATTATTATTATTATTATTATTATCAGTAGTAGTAGTATTATCATATCATTAAATTGTGAGTGTTGAATCTATCTACTAACTTATATTTTTGAGTCTTGAAAGTAATAAATAATTGTAATAAATGTTGAGTTTTGTTATAATATAATAATGATAATAATAACTATAACTACTATCCTATAATTTTTTAGTCTTGAAAGTTATAAATAACTTTTAAAAGTAATAAATAACTTTAATAAATGTTTGAATTTAATAATAATAATAATAATAATAATAATAATAATAATAATAACGGAAGGTCTTTAAGTGATGAAAGCCGTTTGTGGACTACAAAAATATATGTTTAAATGCATAATAGAAATAATTTGATGATAAAATTTGCTACGTAAAATGTTAAAGATGAAAGTGATGTTTGCCCACTTAATAATGTATGTATACATATTTTAGATTTTATAATTTCTAGTTAATCAAAAAATAATAAGAACACAAAAAAATTACACACGTAGTCCTTTTTAATGGAGAATTAACAATCGTTAGTGTAAAAGACTATTGACGTAACACGTTTTAAAAATAAAAGATGATCTATGTAATTAAATTAATTAAAGAACTGCGAGTGAAATTTGAGGCAAACCATAAGAATGATTTTTGTAATTTTCTCTTAATAATTCTAATCTAACTCTTTATTTCATGTTATTATACTGAGAATTATTCACATGTAATAGACGTTCGGTTGATTAATAATTAATTATAATAGGAGAATATGTAGTAATGCTAATTCATTAAATTTCATAGAGTTTTATAGAAATACAAAATGATGATGTGGCTCTCTATACAATTCAATAGAGTGGCATGGATTACCAATGCTCTAAGCTTCTAAGGACAGTGATGGGGGTGTAACACTAAAATTAGAAAAAACAGTAACCTTTAGCTCATAAAAGCAATTTAACAACTGAATTGATCCTCTACCATCTCAAGTTTAAATTAAATAAATAAAAAAAAATACTTACTCTACAAAGTGCCAAAGTGGTCCCCTTATGAACGTAACGGAGTGTATTAAAAACGGAACCCAATGAGCATACACATATCCTTTCAGTATACACACACGTTTAATCCTTTCTTAGTTTCTTTTACCAAAAAAATATAAAAAGAGAAAGAGAGAGATCGCTTCGACGCTTCCGACCACCTTCCTCCTGCCGCCGTCCTCCGGCGATCGCGACGTGAAATAAAGGTACAGCGTGTTCTCTTACCAGTAGCAAAAGATGTCTACCCAAATCCAAGTAGCGATACCACTACAGTCCCACCCAACACCAACGGAACAACAGTAGTTAATTTCGAAAATGCTTTTTATTTCCTTCTCTTGCCAGTTTTAGTATTAGCATTATGCTATTGTGCCGTAGTCGCTACACTTAATGGATTCTTACTTCACAGTGCCCTAGATTTTCAGTTTTTCTTTTTTAGAACATGTTGACGTAAAAACGGATATAAGAAATACAACTGTATTTCTTAACGCCAACATGATTTACGGAGCAAGTTTTCGTAAAACGGGTGTATTCACCGTGTACCCGGACTTAGTACACTATACACTAAGTATAGATGATACTAAGGGGTACACGGTTAGGATTGAAAATTCAACCGATTTCACTATACCGGAAAAGAAATGGGTCTTCACAGCCTTCTTTGAAGACCAAGTTTCTTTAACGCACGATCAGATAAGCGACTTCAAGTCTAGTACAGCGGACGGGAAGTACTGGATGACGCTCGAAGGAAGATTTGAAGCGCACATCAAGTACTCAAGGTATTTAGTATTTAAAAAGACATATATGCATGTGTCTTTCTATTGTAATGTGCTATACACGGGTGGCCCACTTGATCAAACAAATTCACATTGTAATCTTTTTTAAATGTGTTACCCACCGTGAATAGCCTTTTATTGTAAATCTAACTCTAATTAATGATATATATTTATTATTGTTCTTGTTGGCTTTTTTCGTTACATTGTTATTACATTTAAATAATATATTTCAAGATTATTTGTGTAAATATAGATCGGTGTGATTTTGTGTATGGACTTGGAACTGATGGTCAGGTGGTATTATCTCAGTAAGCAGCGACCTGAATGTGCTCCAAAACCTTAATTCTAAAATCTTGACCAATGTTGACGTTGACCAAAAATACGACTTTGACCTGACTTTGACCGTATAATTCCGACTTTGACCCGCTGACCGACCTTTTGAACCGATTTACCCCTAGTCGAGTCCGAGTATTACCAAAACCCGACTAGGAGGCCGACTTTTGCAACCTTGTTAAGATATAGATAAGGGTGAGATTTGTGTTGCTTCCGGGTGGGTTGACACTTTAATAAATTTATCAATTACTTGTGTAGTTTAAACCTTGAAAAAACTATATTACAATAGATATATATTATGTCTGAGTAAGCAGTATACAAAATGCCGGTTTCTTTGTAGCTAACCCCCTTTCTTAATGCCGAGACTTTCTATCGGTATGTCTGTATAATCTATCTAGCCATTTCAAGTGGTTCTTTATAGCAAAGATATGATAACAAAGTGTGTTTTTTTGTTGGGGTGGGGGTGGTGGGGTTTATTGGGTGTATTCTTTCCCAGTGATGTTGGTACCACTTACATATTTGTTTCCAGTTGTACATGATTGTTCTGAAAGCGTTTCAACTTCGATAGTGGACTTATCAGGCCAGGTAAAGTCGTAGACTTCCTTCTTGAGAATCAAAATGTATCACTAGAGGGCACTTGTATGTGCTCAATCATGCATGTGCTGAAATGATCAGGTCTGAATAATTTAAAAACTACACCGATCAGTAAACTTTTGATGTTTCATTTGAGTACTCCTAAACTTAAACTGCAGCTTATTATTTTTAAGGATGGGGTTAGTGAGTCTTAGTTTAGGCTTGTGTTCCATATCGAGCTTGAACAGGTAATGCAGGCTTGAAAATTAGATTTTTGAGTTGTGAAGTTCTATTGGTTTGGTAATAATAGCTGAAAGTAGATATTGTGTAATGTAGGCGTGCAAGGATTTTGATGAAAAGTGGGATCAAATTTCTTGATAATTGGGGCACAGAAAACACAGCATGCCAACCTTTTTAAACCCAACTTTGAATGTGAATGTTCCACCAGGTATATGATTCTTACAAAGGTAACGATTTGCAAGAATAAAAACCAAATTTTTCTTTATTGTTCAGGTTCAATCATTGACAAACTAATCTTAATTCTTAAGATGTTCCACCAGGTACATAATTTCACCTGAATCCTTCGAATTTCATATCCAAACTCAGCAACCCTGCTCAAAATTCCACATCTTTATCAACAGTAGGTATGGTAGATTTGCTTATTTACATTTTCTCATCAGTAGAATGTCTTTTGTTGGTTGTTTTGGATATGTAATTGATCATTTTTCTTGGCTGATTTACTGCACTAAAAGAGAATAGATTGTTGCACGTATTTGGACCTTCTCTACATCGAAGGCTGTGACCTGGTGTGGCATGATTACCCTGGCAATGTATCTGCAGTTCAACGTTTCTTCACTAAACCCATAAAAAAGAGGTTTATAATATAATACATATGCCATGTTATTATTTACTTCGATTTTTTTTCGAATGATGGCAGAAGCAATATATACCTCTTAGATTTCTATTTATGTATGTTGTTGGTTTAGATTATGTTTAATTTAGTAGGTACTAGATTAATGTAGCTTTGTATTGTGATTAGATCTATGCAAAACGTTTACTCCTTCAAACTATTAAAGTGCACGTTTTCAAATGCTTATCTATCTATTATTTTTATTATATATTATAATATGATGATTTTGGTTAGTAAAAAGTTGTAATGAAACTATGATCTTAGTTAAAACGATGAATTCTGTGTTTATATAGTTCCAATTGGATAAGCAGCTTACACATGATCTTACGTGTTTATGGTGTGTTAATTTATCTTAGGGAGACCAAGAAGCTCAAGATCCTGTCGTGTATGATGATGGTGTTACGAATATGTTCGTACGACACACCAATGTATATCTAATGACTGCATCGAGGCAGAACTGTAGTCCTGCTGGCCTTCTCCTGTTTCAAGACCCAGTTTCAGTTGACTCCGATTCTAGTTCTGTTCCTGACTTCCTGTCATGTTACGGGTTTCTTGATTCCGTCCCTGTTTCTAGTTCCCGCCTCGTGGCCTTTGTCGTCAATCCCAGTTCCTGTTCATGCCCTTGTCTCTGTTCTGTTCCACTCCATAGACCTTCTCCATTTGAATTAGCAAGATGAAGTTCAAGTTCAAGAGGAGCGTACATTGTGCAAGTTGAAAATGTTTAGCATCATTCAAGTTGAGGAGGACTGTTAGAGATTAGAGGTTGAGATATATTATTATTATAGTTTATTTGGTTTCCTTGTGTAACTAGTTTTCTTACTTGTATCCAGTTATAAATAGAGGGTTTAACCTCTCTCAATGAATAACATGAATTATCTTTTCCTGAATCTGATTACACCACGTGTTTAAAAAAATTTCTGAAATAAACTGTGTTTGATGATTGTTTTGGTTCATTATTTTGGTTGCTGTTCTTACCTGTTGGTGAACCTATTTCTCAGTTTCATACGATATCAGGTAAGTAACTATTCAAATATTGTTTTGACTTGCTTCTATATGCAGGTTTAGCAAAATGAGGGATCTGAAAAGTGAAGCACTTTTGGAACAAATGCCTTCTTTAAGACAATAAATCGTGAACCCAAAGTTATAATTGACATAAATCTAAGGTTTTATTTCGATTCTAAATTCAATTGTTTGTTATATATATTTTCATTCTAGAGTTTGAAATCGACTTTTTATTTTTTGTTGTTATTGAATAAAGCGTTTTATACGTATCTTCTATTGATTGGCCAAGGTTTCGTGAATCAGTTTAGTCATATGGGTTTTGCAGAACAATGGAGAAGAGCAAATGATAACAGAGAATGTCATATGGAAGTTGACTACCTTGTTCTCATTCTGACTGCATCTATCATACCTACCTCCTCACTCACTGTCTGCCTTTTTGAAGGCTTACTCTCTTCCTGCTTGTCTGTATCGTCCCTCCTGGCCTTCCTGCCCACCTCCTTCTCTTCTCTGTCTGCATGCTTCCATCCCGTCTTGCCTACTCCCTGACCCTGATCAAACAAAAAGTTAGGTAAAGGGGAACAGGTCCATTGTGTTGGTATATATGTACACGACTTAAGCATGTCCGGAAATTAATGAGCCTATGGGGGGCGCGCACTTAATCATTTAGACACGATTAATAATTAATAATGTATTAATTATTATACACATTTAATATAAACTAAACTTGAGGGACTTAAATGTTAAGTGAGTGAAACTTGTATTGGGTTTGAATTAGTTTTGTATTGGGTTTTATATGGGCTGATTCTAAGTATCCATATACAACTCAAAAACCTAAATAAGCCTATAAATACAAAGCCTAAGTTAGGGTTATTGGTATCCTACATACACATAATACCCTAAATAATTAATCTCCTCTCTTTTTTTGTGTTAGCCGTCGACTAACAACCCAAAGGGGTTTTATTGTTTTGTTTTTTACAATCAAACAAGAAGACAAAAACAAAAGAGAGGTTTTAAAGTTTAGTACGTGTGTAGTTCGACTAGCATCGTTATCGTGTTGTGAAGGTGGTGTGCGTGCAACCCTAGAGAGTTTTACCATTTGTGAAACCTATTCGTTTTACTAAACGATTATTTGGAGCTAGCTAAAAGGTACACGTTTTCTATCTTAACTAATTATAAATACGTGTTTATTCGCTTCCGCAATTGTATGACAATTTGTTATAGTTATTGGCTATAATCTAACAGTGGTATCAGAGCCACACGTATAGTTCTAATTAGTTAGATTTGTTAAACTTAAATTTGTGGGGGTGTTGTTTTTTTTTGTTTCGTTCGACGCAATTTAAAAAAAAAATAAAAAAGAATAAAAAGAAATTGTATTTGTTGTGGGGATCTAGTTTCGTACGAAAAGAAGGCACGAGAATTTTTTTTTTTTGGTTTGTTTTGGTGGGATCATCGAACGACGAGAGAAAAAAAAAATAATAGTTTTTTTTTTGTTGTTGTCAAGTTTGACTAGAACACGACATGAGGAACGAAAAAAAAAATTGGGGTTTTGATTTGTTCTTGTTTGACAAGCAGAGTCAAAGAAAAAGATATTTTTTTTACCACGGTGAGACGAACAAAGAAAAATAAAAGAATAATAACTTTCGTCTTTTGAATCCAGCGACAATCAAACATTTTTTTTATTTCATTTAAATTGTTAAACGTTAAAAATCCCACTGCAACTTTAATGTTTAACAACAATGATAATATGTTTAATGTAAATTGTTTATTATTGTAAGTGTACTTATTAATTAGCAAAATAAAGGGTATCCATGAAATTCATGCATAATTTGTCATGGATATCACTTTGATATAATGATATGTTAGTTAGAATTAATTGTTAATTGAGATGACATGTTTAAAAATTGATTAGTGTAATTAATGTGCTACTTGTTTAAACTGTTTAATTGACAAGGATTACATGTCCCTAGTTTGCCATGCTTTAGGGTTTCACTCACCAAAAGTTGCATGAAAATTAATTGTTAATTGTTTAATAGTTTTAGTAGTTTAAATTAGACATACTAAAACATAGTGGCCATAGGATCAATGCCCCTTAAGTTAGTCGATTAGTTTAGTTTAATTATTATTTGCCAATTGTTGACTTGTGACGCAAAATTGTTTTTTAGAAAATAAAATTAAACTTGACTAAATGACTATGAAATTTGATTTTGGGTTTGTAATATTACATATTTATGACGCATATGGGTTGGGCTGATATACCGTAATTTGCTCCCGCGTCATAAAATATCTAATTGATTACAAATTCATTTAATAAAATTGGTATCTTTCATCGCTAAAGAAACACCGGCTCACCCATTTGAACAAACTATAAGAGAGCTATAAGTCTGGAGGCTCTGTCTCCTTAAAGAAGTGGGTTACTTAATCAGCTTTGCGCTAGCCTTACTTCTGCGGTTCTTTGTGTGTTCAAATGGAGCTACCGAGCTCTTTATGTTGATGTAAGATAAAATATATATATATTTTTTTATTAAAAACCTATGATATGAATATGGTGCATGCATATTCATACATATTTGATAACACATCAAATTGCGTTACCCTAAAACTTAAGTCATTGCCATCCAATCGTAAGAACACTTGCAGTTGCTTTTTACTCTGCGTGAGACGTAGGTACATTGCAATCCCAAGGTAAATTACCACTCATCGTGAGACGGTGGTGGACTATTTACAGTTCTTAATTGGACGACTTAAAACGAGTTAAGCGGTGAGATCCTTAAGCCTGTGGCAAAAGATGGGATGAAACATGTTTACAAATTCATTTGTGCTTGCTTCATAAATGTTATTTGTAAGTCCCAAAATTTCTAGGAATTGCACTGGTAATGCAATTATTGATCGTCACTTACCTTTTGAGTAACATCATTACTAGCAGATCAACTGATGTAATGATGTTATGTCAATAGGATCCTAGCCTTGTAGAAAATTAATAGTTTACTTGGTTAAACTTGGGTAAATTAATTATTCTATAAGGGTTAAATATCGAAAATACTGATTTTTGAACTTTATCTGTTTTGTAGATGGCAACTAATCCTGCCCAAAACCAAAACACTTCGTCTTTCAGGCAACAATTTGAAAGAGAGAAACTTACTGGTTCTAATTTCAATGACTGGTATCGTTCATTGAGGATTGTCCTTCGAGCTGAAAAGAAAGCTGATGTTCTTGAACAACAGCTTATGAACGCCCCTGCTGAAAATGCTACTAATGAGCAAAAGGCAGAGTATTCTGCTGCTTATGATCGTTACAATGATGTTGCTTGCTTGATGCTCGCAAGCATGTCGCCCGAGCTAAAAGAGCAATTTGAGTTCCATGGCCCATTTGATATGATAAATGAGTTAAGGTCATTGTACGAAAAGCAAGCAGGAGTGGAGTTGTTTGACATTGTTCAAAAACTACATTCTTGTAAGCATGAATCAGGGAAACCAGTCAGTCCACATGTTCTTAAAATGAAGAGCTATTTGGAGCACTTGGCAAGGCTCAACTATGCTTATCATCAGCCTGTTGCAATTGGACTAATCCTTTGTTCTCTTTCCAAAGAGTTTGAGGGATTTGTGCGCAATTATAACATGCATAGTATGAATAAGACCGTAGTTGAACTTCATTCTATGCTCATTGAGTATGAGAAAAACCTTCCCAAGAAAGCTGAAACTCCCGCTGTGATGATGATCAAAGGGGGTAGAATCCAGAAGAAGCCGCAAGCTGCTAAAGGAAATCTGAAAGGGAAAGGCAAGAATAAGCAAGTTGTTGCTCGTATTCCCAAACCCAAGAAGACTCCTCCAGCTAAGAAAGAGCATCCGGCAAAAGATGAGGTATGCCACCACTGTGGTGAAGTGGGGCATTGGAGAAGGAACTGTCCTGACTATCTTGCCGAGTTGATGAAAAAGAGGAAGCAAGCGGCTGGCAATATTGCCAGTACTTCAGGTATCTTCACCATAGAATTATTTTTTTTTTCTAAACATGACTCTTGGGTATATGACACTGGTTGTGGTACTCACATCTGTAATACCTTACAGGGTCTTAGAGGAAGAAGGAAACTGAAGCCAGGAGCTTTGCAACTGACAGTGGGCAATGGTCTGCCAGCAGCTGTGGAAGCAATTGGAAATTATGATTTAATTTTACCTTCTGGTTTAGTAATTTGTTTAGACAATTGTCATTATGCACCTTCTATTACTAGAGGTGTTGTTTCAGTTTCTCTTTTGAAAGACAACGGTTATGTAAACTCGTTTACTGATAATGGTATTTCTGTTTCTAAAAATGATGTTCATTGTTTTGATGCTATTCCTTGCAATG
Source organism: Pseudognaphalium luteoalbum (assembly GCA_963422505.1). Lineage (NCBI taxonomy): Eukaryota > Viridiplantae > Streptophyta > Magnoliopsida > Asterales > Asteraceae > Pseudognaphalium > Pseudognaphalium luteoalbum. Next base: position 2,592,539 of record OY730194.1, read on the forward strand.
GTATTTATGAAATAGATATGCGTGGTTGTGTTTCAAATTATAATTCTATGTATCATGTTAGCAATAAAAGAGCCAAGCCTAACTTGGAATCTTCTTATCTATGGCACTGTCGTCTTGCTCACATAGGCAAAGATCGCATTAAAAGACTTCAACGTGAAGGTCTTTTAAAATCAAGTAATGATGCATCATTTGATAAATGCGAGTCTTGTATATCTGGCAAAAATGACAAAGAAACCTTTTTCACATCAAGTGGAAAGGGCTTCTGATCTTCTTGGGATAATACATACCGATGTTTGTGGCCCACTTAGACATGTGTCTAGAAAAGGTGCTAGCTACTTCATAACCTTTACGGATGATTTCAGTCGTTATGGTTATGTTCACTTGTTGAAGCATAAACATGAAGTCTTTGAAACATTCAAAGAGTTTAAAAATGAAGTAGAAAATCAACTCGGAAAAACCATCAAGATCCTTCGTTCGGATCGAGGTGGTGAATACTTAAGCCAAGAGTTTAAGGATTATCTAAAGGCGTGTGGAATCGTCCAACAGCTTACTCCTCCATATACACCACAACATAATGGGGTGTCGGAGAGGAGGAATCGAACCTTGTTAGACATGGTTAGATCGATGATGAACCTTACAACTCTACCTCTATCATTTTGGGATTATGCTCTAGAGACTGCTGTACGCATTCTCAATATGGTTCCAACCAAGAAGGTTGATAAGACACCACATGAATTGTGGCATGGGACGGTCCCTAATTTGTCTTACTTAAAGGTCTGGGGATGTGAGGCGATGGTAAAGAGAGACACGCCTGACAAACTCGAGCAAAGATCTATTAAGTGTATCTTTGTAGGATACCCAAAGGAAACGATGGGTTACTACGTCTATATCCCTTCTGAACACACTGTCAAAGTTGTGAGATATGCGGAATTCTTTGAAAAGGATCTCGTACTTCAAAAAGGCAGTGGGAGGGCGGTAGAACTTGAAGAAATTCAAGAAGATGCATCACCTTCTGAAGACACTAGTAGTCATCAAATTGAACAAGAAAGTCTTGAGGTCCAAAATGATGATGAGGTTCCACTTCGTAGGTCCAATAGGACTATACGTGCTCCCGAGAAGTTATGTCTAAATGTAGAAACTGAGGAGCATGTATTAGGGGATTTAAATGAACCTAAAAGCTTCAAAGCTGCATTAACAGATCCAGAATCTGCAAAATGGCTTGAAGCTACAAAAGTGGAAATGAAATCCATGAAAGATAATCAATTTTGGAGCTTGGTTGATCTTCCACCCAATGCTCAAACCGTTGGGTGTAAATGGATCTTCAAGAAGAAGACCGACATGGATGGAAATGTACACACCTACAAAGCTCGTCTTGTAGCGAAGGGTTATACTCAAGTCTACGGAATTGACTATGAAGAAACCTTCTCTCCTGTGGCAGACATTCGAGCTATTAGGATTCTTATAGCCATAGCTGCGTACTATGACTATGAGATTTGGCAAATGGATGTCAAGACTGCCTTCTTAAACGGTTATCTAGACGAAGAGGTCTATATGGATCAACCTGAAGGTTTTATTGACCCTTCTCATCCCAACAAAGTATGCAAGCTTCAAAGGTCCATTTATGGACTCAAGCAAGCGTCTAGAAGTTGGAATAAACGGTTTGACGATGAGATCAAAAAGTTTGGTTTTACTCAAAACCAAGATGAGCCATGTGTATACCTCAAGGCTAGTGGGAGAAATGTTACTTTTCTGATCTTGTATGTCGATGACATATTAATCATGGGAAACAATGTTCCAATGTTACAAGATGTAAAATCCTATCTTGGAACATGTTTCGCTATGAAAGATTTAGGAGAAGCGGCATTTATACTCGGAATCAAGATCTATAGAGATAGGTCAAAGCGGATGATTAGTTTAAGTCAAAAAGCTTATATTGATAAACTCTTAAAGAGATTTAGGATGGAAAATTCCAAGAGAGGGAATATTCCAATGCTCGAAAAGCTTGACTTAAGTAGTAAACAAGGTGCGTCTACACCTGATGAGGTGAAGCAAATGCAAAATGTTCCTTATGCTTCGGCTGTAGGATCCATTATGTATGCTGTGAGATGCACTAGGCCTGATGTTGCATTTGCGCAAAATATTGTAAGTCGTTTTCAACAGAATCCAGGAGTGAGACACTGGACTGCTGTTAAGAACATTCTTAAGTACTTGAGATCTACTAAAGATATGGTTCTGGTTTATGGGGGAAATCCTGCAGCTGAGCTTAAAGTAACTGGTTATTGCGATGCTGGGTTTCAGACTGACAAAGATGATATGAAATCTCAGTCAGGATACGTCTTCACCTTAAATGGAGGAGCAGTAGATTGGAAAAGCAAGAAGCAAACTACTACTGCCATGTCTGCAACAGAATCTGAGTACATTGCTGCCTCGGAAGCCGCCATGGAAGCTGTTTGGATTAGAAAGTTTATTTCTGGGCTCAGCGTGGTTCCCTTAAATAAATCACCTATGGAATTATATTGTGATAATTCCGGTGCAATCATAATTGCCAATGAACCTGGAGTTCAGAAAGGTGCCAGACACTACCAAAGGAGAGTTCACTATGTTCGAGAGCAAATCGAACTAGGTGAAATCAAGTTACTCAAAATTCGCACAGAACATAACTTAGCTGATCCGTTCACTAAAGCTTTATCGAGAGCAAAGCTTACTGAACATGCTGAAGGCATAGGACTTCGTCTAGCTAGTTATCCCATGTAATTCTGTGATTAGTATTTGGATATGAGATGTAAAACATTTTATTTATTAATGAAATAAAGTACTTGGTATGTTTATTTTATTTAAATATTAGTGTATCTCATTTTTGCATGTTTAATCCTTGAATAATTTATTATTATTCTAAATTATCCAATGTCGATTGACTCTATGGGAATATAGTCAAACTAAGACATATCTGAGTGATTAGTCAGAAAGGGTCTCACTAAACTCACATGATATTCATACAGATGCATATCGGATTCCCCAAATTATCGAGTTATTACTTTATGGATCCTCGTCATTAAGGAATATTCGAAAATGATTATTTATTGAATCCTTAGACTTGAGATGCAAGTAGGTTCAGCGTGTATGGATTGCATCTTCTTGATATGGTTCTAACTATTCGTAAATGGTAGTTACACAGGACTATTTTCAGAAGTGTAGTGAAATGCATGACTGACACGTGCAGTCAATACAGAATTTGTTCCTTCAATAAGTTATTGAAGAATGATACTTCTAGGCCGCTCATTGGGTATTAATCAGATGTGTGTATGGCCATACCAAAATGAAATCTAGATGTGTCTTGATTCATTTTGTAATCTTGATTAATTACATGAAATGAGAAATAGAACAGTTAAATCATGAAATGACATTGATCCATATTCATGATTAACATTAGTATTTGAAACAAAGGGATTGTAGATTATGAAATCATTATCTGAGACTTTATGAAACGAAACTCAGGAATTTCTGGGAATATTGGAGTGTTGCTAGACGCTAACCAATGTTATTGCTTAAGACATGTCCAAGTGGGAGCTGTTGGTATATATGTACACGACTTAAGCATGTCCGGAAATTAATGAGCCTATGGGGGGCGCGCACTTAATCATTTAGACACGATTAATAATTAATAATGTATTAATTATTATACACATTTAATATAAACTAAACTTGAGGGACTTAAATGTTAAGTGAGTGAAACTTGTATTGGGTTTGAATTAGTTTTGTATTGGGTTTTATATGGGCTGATTCTAAGTATCCATATACAACTCAAAAACCTAAATAAGCCTATAAATACAAAGCCTAAGTTAGGGTTATTGGTATCCTACATACACATAATACCCTAAATAATTAATCTCCTCTCTTTTTTTGTGTTAGCCGTCGACTAACAACCCAAAGGGGTTTTATTGTTTTGTTTTTTACAATCAAACAAGAAGACAAAAACAAAAGAGAGGTTTTAAAGTTTAGTACGTGTGTAGTTCGACTAGCATCGTTATCGTGTTGTGAAGGTGGTGTGCGTGCAACCCTAGAGAGTTTTACCATTTGTGAAACCTATTCGTTTTACTAAACGATTATTTAGAGCTAGCTAAAAGGTACACGTTTTCTATCTTAACTAATTATAAATACGTGTTTATTCGCTTCCGCAATTGTATGACAATTTGTTATAGTTATTGGCTATAATCTAACACATTGTGTTTAAGTTATTATTTGGGTTTTGTATTTTCAAGCTTATGCTCTCATCTCCGTCAATTAGGTTTGTGATGTCATCCATGTCAATTTGAAGTGTGTGATTATCTAGGAAATTCAATACGACTGATATATGAGTCTACTTATCTTAATTTCCTTTATATATTTTAAATGACAGTTTGCAGGCACAAGAGAGTTGCAATGGAGTAACAGCACACTTCATGAAACAATAGTTTTTTTGATGCCAAAAAGGACTCTTATGATCCCCTTATGAAGAGCGGTCTGTGAGTTAGAAGAGTTATTTGTCTATTATATACTATATGTATTATCTAATTTCTTTTCTTTAATGAATAAAAGAAAAAATTTAACAAACATCGTTTATTATTATATAGATAAAATTCAATACTATGAAAATTCCATGTGCACACATACATCTAATTAGAAAACATATCATAGTTGTAAATATATTCGTTTATTAATCTCAATCCACGCCTGCAACATAATCCAAACCTTCGTACCGACAACTACTCCGGAGATCTCGAACTCCAAACAAAAATTGTCTTTGTTTTGATGCAGGTTATAATGCACATTTATGCTGCACTAAGAGCCATCTATACCTATACCATACCAATCAATATTAAAAGAATATTGAGCCATCTATACCTACATTACACAATATCTACTTTCAGTTATTGTTACCAAACCAACTAGAACTCCACAACTCAAAAATCTATATTCAAACCTGCATTACCTGTTCAAGCTAGATATGGAACACGAGCCTAAACTAAGACTCACTAACCCCATCCTTAAAAATAATAAGCTGCAGTTTAAGCTTAGGAGTACTCAAATGAAACATCAAAAGTTTACTGATCGGGTCAGTTTTAAATTATTCAGACATGATCATTCCTTCATCATTATGCTGCCACACGCTGGAATAAGCCATCCATTATTTCAGCACGTGCATAATTGAGCACATACAAGTGCCCTCTAGTGATACATTTTGATTCTCAATAAAGAAGTCTACGACTTTACATGGCCTAATAATTGTAGCAACAGTTGGAATAAATTCCTTTATGAATAATTAGTCGCTACAAAATAAAAGCCATTTACTGACTGTGACCTTTTGTTACTGATATACATAAAAGTCATTAAAAGTTTTGTTCAATGCTTTTATTACGGAATGTACAGTAGGTAAAACGTAAAAGCGAATATTTTTCTTATACATTGACAAAGCCAAGTCAACCGCCACTATTCATCATCAAATCTGAACCCTTCAAAGTCCCCAAAACTTAGTTGACTCTTAATCCTCTCCCTTGAAAGTACACTAGGCGGTTACTGCTTGTCTCTAATACAGTTTCTTGCTTTCCCATGATCTTCTCATTTCATAAAAACCTGCATCTACCATCCAGTAACAAGTCATGAACGATCCAAGTGTACAATTAGACCCACAATCGCTATCATAAGGCGCCCGAACTTATCTCTCTGCTAATTTCCGGAAGCATGCTCACGAATCTATTACACTTTCAGCCTTTCAGGCAAACGTTATGTATCTTTGTTGAATTTTTAGGATGGGTTAAGTTTGGTTTTCAAGTTAAATTCGTTTCAAATTTTCATTATTTTGGTGTGCCCACCAAGTGTTCGATGAAATGAATAACCAAAGTTTGTGGATGCAGCCATGGCCTACACCACCTCACACTAAACTACTATCTTCCGATGTAAAATTTATGTACATGTTTAGGTTATTTGAATAAAGATTGTATATTTCATGAGATTATGTGGTTTACAGGTTCTGGAACATCTGTCATTATATACAACAAAAGAAGAGGGAGGAAATGTCCTTAACTATGAATATCAGGTAATGTTTCATTTTCACTTGTAGCCTATCAGTATCAATTCAAAACTTTTTACTTATGTAATAAACCTGCTCTTTTTATTCCAACGTGCCCAATGTCACCAACTTTTGAACCGACCCTCATATCATGTAGGTTCTTTCACCAAATTTACCGAATTGTAAGTACTTCTCTACATCATAAGTTAATGAGGTTTCAAAGTCATGATGAAAATTCGCCTAATATGTTGTCATTTTGAAAATTTTATTGATGGTATGGAGTTATTGATGTGGTTTATGTGACGGGTGTTCCTGCAATATCTCGAGCACTTATTGGGCCAATCTGAAATTTGTTCAGGTATATGTTTTGCCTTTCTTTTTCATTTTCAGATTACTATGATAATAACTACACATAAACAGAAATTACGAAAGATCACCCAGATCACCCTGCTTTCACTATGTTTGACAAGTGGTATGCTTTGTACGAGGTTTCAAACAACAATTAGGCTAGAGTTATCTATAAAGGGTGTGACAAAAGAAAGAAGCAAAAAAGGTCAAGACCAAATTCGAATATGTTTGCAAGATCTGTGTCATTTTAGTTGGTATGCTTTGATTTGCTGCAATTGTTTATACATCAAAGGGAAAGAAACCAAAGTCATCCTTGTAAGCATCAAATGCCTTAATGTGTTTGTTACAATATTACATATGATTAAATGATTAACTAAGTTTAAGTTTGATTGTTTGTTCCCATATACAGTTAAATGGGGTGACTGAGGTGGTTATGGTATCAGGCATTCGGGCCAACACAAAAAGTAAATATGGATTGTATGTTACAAAGGAGCAGCCCCTTAACTCTACTGAGCCTACCTAGCTACCAATCAGCACCATAACTAAGGTACCCACGAGACTAAATCAGTCCCAAGTGCTTCAGGTTCATCCCAGGACAGCTTCTACGCAACTCGAGCTTCCTCTCTGGTTGATAGAATCTGTGCAGGCCCCCTTGGACCACCAGTGGGGTCTTACCTGAGGCTCAACGGCTGCTGGAATTACAGGAATTGACGAGGCATATGTTCTTTGAAGGAGGGTCAAACACTTATGATTGCACGTCAGACTCATTAAGATGGTATAGAGTGATCTCTCTTGGCTCCTTATTAATGAAAATCTTGATCATCAGCTACTTTTCTCAAAAGAGATGTTATTAGTTTGAGGGGTATGTTTTCAATTTCAGTCATTAATTTTTCTTTATTGCATATACAATCCTTTTGCAAGAACTAGAATGATCGTGTTTAATTAATTTTTCTTTATTGCATATAATTTCATTATAGATCAATTTGGCCACTTCTGCTTACAAGTTGCAACTATCATGTGCTTAAAGTTTTTTACTGTATGTTGTCTTTGTATATAGACTTTAAAGAAAGAACTTGATGGAAGTCATGTTGAGCTTCGATCAAGTAATGACCCAAATAGTCAGATACATGGATTTTGAGCTTCAATATAGGGAAAAAAATGTGGTTGGTTAAGGATTGATTGCTTGATTTATTGTAAATTGGATGGTACACTCTAATTGTTAAGATGTATCATTGTTGCTTCTTCAGTGTATATATACACCGATAAAACACATTTTAGCTATATTAATCTTCATCACTTATACGTTTCTCTTAATATCATATAGTAATGCATAAACAAATGCTTGTCCTGTAACAGAAATGCTACTACAAATTTACTAAAAATGACATTTGCCTGGGGCACCGCCCGGGTATTACACTAGTTAGATATTTGATTGAGGCAGTGTCACATGTTTATTTAATAGTTTAGACCAATATACTTATAATTGGACCAATTTGTGTTGTCATTAATCTCAAATGGGTCAACAAATGAATTTAGCTAAATTGGGAATGGGTCGATGGGGTTGAAAGTTGCTCAAACTCTACTTTATGTATACAATATCTCTAATTGTTTTACTCGAAGATACAGATTATTAATATATCATCTTGTCTAGTTATGCTAAACTTTGCTTGGTATGATGATGGGCTCAATATGCGATTTTGTGATGTGCAGTTTCTAGTTGTGCTGAAACAAAGGACTACAACAAATGGTAGGTTGGAGCCACAAGGCAAGGTTCTGTAGAGGTTAATGAAAGCCTATACGTATTTGGTTTATGTACACATTCTGAGTTTGTTAGTTAGCGGCTCTTAAAATGTCTATCTTATAGTTTGCTGACATGTAAATTCCTTTGTTAACTTTTGCAGATGTTGAGCAAGATTTAAATGGAGCCAATTTTGGAGCAGCATAGATGTTAAAACTATTCTTTCAACCTTTTTGTCCCTCTAATGTATTAGATCATTGTTAAGGTTTAGACTCATAGATTATAGACACACTTTGTGGATTAAGTTTTGAGAAATAAAAGTATTCTATATTTGCATTGTGAGTTGCTTCAACTATTTTGCAGTATTATTTTGATTTATAGCAGATATAAAAAAATTAGAAACCTCCTATGAAAATTGCAGTGACAAAATTATCAGTCGAGGTTGTATGACCCTAATAGTAGATGGTTCTAAAAGCTCTATACTCACTGAACAACTTCAGTCATTAAAGCTTTTAAATTTCTACTCACTGTAGTTATAAGTCATATTAGACTTTTAACGTGACCTCTCATCTTCCAAAAACTATGATATGATTAGTAATGACATTTGATTGTCATTGATCTTCACCTTTCATGTTCTCTCGTATATTTATATAACTTAGAGAGACATTCTCTAACTTGAGAGATGAAGAGATAAAAAACCTTACCTACAAAAGAGATACAAACACACACACAAAGTTCACTTGTTAGTTTTGTAAGATTAAGTGTTTGTTCTTGTTACATATGGACCTAACGTTTTGGTTAAATAGGGAACGAACATGTATGTTATCTTACAAACAACAACTATGACATTATTTTCAGGCATATGGTTCAAGTCCGGCAGTATTACTGTTTCGGCCGTTGTACCCTGAGAAACAGACGACGGATCTTTTTTAAGAGAACCGTGTTAAACACGGGCCTCGGCTCATCATTGGTTGATGAACATCCTTTCTATTTTCTAGGTACTCGTTCTTATTCATTTGTTTAATTTCTTTGAAATATCTTTTGTATTATACGGTTCATAATTGTACCGTATTGATTCACGGTGAATTCGTTTTTATAATAAAAATGAAATTATATTCGGGTACATCATATTATTTCTTAAACTGTCGAGGTTGAAACGTTTTCAGAACAATCATGTACGATTTGTAAATGGTACCCACAGAGAAGGAATACACCCAATAAAACCCACCACCCCCACCCCCAACAAAAAAACACACTTTGTTATCATATCTTTGCTATAAAATAATAAAGAACCGCTTGAAATGACTAGATAGATTAGACAGACATTAAGTTTTCGTGAGTGAGCCAAGGTAGATACAGTACAAAAGGCTTACGAATTTATGAATGGAGGAGGACAGCGGATTATGGCGGAGGAAAACGGCCACGACGGAGGAAGGCTCTGTCAAATCGATTCAAGGGACGAGCGTTTGTCTTAGATCATTTTATAAAAATACGTAGTGGTATAGAGAGACACATCATTATTTTGTATTTTATCATAATAAAAGACTGCAATATCTTAAAACTTTATGTCTTTTTATCAACTAAACATCTTTTTACATTTGAATCATTGGGTGGGTTCAAATAAAAATAGAAAATTGTGTAAGAATGAGAGAACCAATAATATATTGTCATGTATACAAAGAGAATGATCCACATATACAAAACTCATTTACCCCCAACATCAATTATCTCACAAACGACAAATCAAAAAATTATGAAAATTACACGATTAAATTCAGCATTTTCTCATCTTCAATTTGTCGTCCCTCAAGACATACTTTTGACGAGTTTTTTTTCAACTTTTTTGGTGGGTTTCACATTTACTAACACATGTGTTAGAATGTTGCGTTTAGGGTTTGGAGTTTAGGGGTTAGGGTTTGGGGTTTAGGAGTTAGGGTTTAGGGTTGGTGGTTTGGGGTTTATATTATATCTCCTACAATTTAAGTTATGATAAACAGACCAAAAGGCCCATGGCATAGCAGTATGTGAGGAACTTGTCAACCTAATGGTTGGGGGTTCAAGCCTTGTGGGAGGCGATTGTAAATATTCGTAGTTATTGTGTATATAATTTGTAATTTAGGTTGCATAGGATTGTCTTTTTAAAAAATTGTAAATATTTGTGGTTAATGAATATATAATTTGTGAAATAGGTAGTGTATGATTGTCTTTCTAAAAAACATTATGATAAACAATAGTACATTAAGAAAACATTAAAATTAACATTATTATAAGGGCTATGTTTAAGAAATTATTTTATGCACAAAAGTGGTACATTAAGGTAAGTAAATGAGTTTTTAAGGTGGTTATAATCAACAAGCAATAAAAAATTTTAAACATAGCTTTAGGGCTATATCTAGAAACATACTTAAAACTAAGATAATATATATCTTTTTAATTCATAAATCTCCAACGTAATATGGTAAATGTCAAACGATACTATAATATATCTGGTCATTAATCGATAACAAAACTATTTTTGCCAACTTTCTATAAATAATCGATATATGATACATGGTTGCTAGCAAAGTCAAATGATAAAGATTGAATCTTTATGATCTTTCCTTTTATGATATGTTGTAACATCAAGAACATGTGATACAAATAACAATTAATCCGTATAAAATATGTTGATCTTTCCTTTATCGAATTTGTTATGGTAATCGAAATAATATAATAATATATCTTATTAAAGTCAAACCAAAAAGATATGCAATATCAATATGTGTGGAGTCAAATTTATTAGATACAATGAAACTACATAAATTGTATATCCCATGTAAACAACATTACATAGCATTCCTCAAATCATATTTTTAAGACTAACACATATGATTTGACACCTTATGAATAATTACAAACAATACTCAAAATATTAATCATATTTTTAAGACTAACACATATGATTTGACACTATGAATAATAACAAACAATACTCAAAATATTAATGTCAATGCTCCGGTCACGACACCAATAATCACTTCCTAATATCACTCCTCCAATCGCCTGGGTTTTGTTAAAGTATTTTTCAACCAATTTTATATAATCCTCTTTCATTAATATAGCATTTTTTTATCATGTGTTTCAAATTAATAATAAGGTTGTTGACATTAAAAGAATTAGCCCCAATGAAGACGCTTTGTACACGTCAATAAATCAAGCGTAAAAAAACAACACAATTTTTCTATGTACCCAAAATGAAATTCAAAATCTAATCAATTAAAGTGACGACTTGACTTCTAAACTATCTATCAACATCAACTACCATTATTCCTTAAGTATATGGTATCAGCACATTGCACGGATACCTTAATAGCGTTACTTTATTCATGACGCGTTTTCTTTATGACTAAGTTTTATAACTTAATTAATTAATGTCTAACTTTCATAATGTGTATTTAACTATCTAGATATTACGGTAATATTTTTTTTATGTCATTTATATAGCGTATATTCAAATATCTAAGCATTACGGTATAATTTTTTTCATAATGTGTATTCAACTTTATATGTTGGACTATCTTATTGTTTTTTTAGAAATAAAAATGTTTCTATGATTTGATTTTAACATGAATATAATAATTTAGCATACAAAATGTTTAAAATAAAAATTTATATATAAAAAGCATCTCAGAAATACTTTCCCCATAGTTATCTTCATTTTATGAATCAAAGTGCAAGGATAACAAAAGTTGTATACTTCATCATTGATGCTCTAAAACAATTAATCATAAAATTCATAATTCTAAAAAATTGAAGATTAAAAAGAAGATCTCAGGAAGATTAATATTATCATCAGATCCTGTGAAGGAATTAACAGATAGATAACGCAGTTTCTTCAATAAACATCATCGATCCAACACATTCAATCTAAATCTAAATTAAACAACAAAAAACATTGAAAAGAAGATTATAGAAAGTTTAGAAATTGATTGAATCTGCAGGTGAGGAGAGATATTTACGAATGGTGTCTACTTATATGATGAAGGCGATGATATATTATGATAATGAACCCTAATTTTAGTTTTATTTACGTAACGGACAAATTGGGCCGTAATGGGCCAAGAGGATAAAATGGGCTGGATTGGGCTGAGCCTTTGTGCTTTGTGATAGACTGATAGGTGATAGCTACTCGCCTTCCGTGACTCCGTCCTCTCTTCCATTCCAAAGTCTTATTTTTAAATTTTCTAAAAATTTTCTTTTCCAATTTTGATCTTAAATATTTTTTTGTTATATAATACATGATAAAAATTATACCAATAAAAATACATTTAAAACCAACTCATTCATATATTTCATCAAAGATTATATAACACAAACAAAAATATTTAAGGTCAAAGTTTAAAAAGAAAGACTTCAAAAAGTCAAAACATGACATTTTGGGTGAGACGAAAGTAGTATAAAACCTTTTTGAGACGTTATTAAGGTATCCGTGCATTGCGCGGGTATTATGCTAGTTATTATTAATATATATTGAGACGTTTAATTTTTTTTATATTTTTCTATCTTTTTACTTTATGGTTTAACCTTAACTTTGTAATATTTCTTATAAATTTGCCCAAATGTTAAATATTTATGAGTAATGAGATTATCTTAGCGTATAAATAATTTTTACAAAGTTTGTAATAATTTCATGTAGATAGTACTTACCGATATGATTTCATGTTATTCGAGTTTACGTTGTACTTTAACTTAAACTTATAAGATTTAGAGTATTTGATTACGTGATTAACATTATGTTTATTAAGCTATTTTATTTTATGCTAAGTATATTTAAAGGTACAAATTTTAATTTAAAATGGTTTGCCTTTATAAAGATTTTATCATTTTATAATGGTATGCAATTTTTTTTTTTTTTATCTATAATTGCTTACTTATTGGGTTTCTATCAAATTTACTAGAATTCTTTCTTGTAAAAACTACATACATGATCATACCAAGATGAAGGGTTTAGGCTTTTTTCGTAAAAGGTAATAACGCTAATGACACATGTAAAGTAGTATCCAAAAAAGGCCCTGAGTCTCTAAAACGGAGCAATTATCAGGAAACCATCATCATTAGGGTAAATGACGCATATCGATAACGAACTTTTCTTTTTTTTATCGAGTTAGGGTATGAACCCAACTTATTATACAGGTCGGTGATGTGTAAAATCGAGTTATAAAATAAACTAATAAATACTGACACTGAACTATTACACAACTAAGGTAAGTATACCCTATCGTGTATAGTATATCTACAGTAAGTACTGGTTCGTTCCACAGAGACTATGTAATCGAGAACTTTAAGTTAAATGCAGTTAACTTGGTACAGAAAAGACTTGGGTTTTTGTGTGACTGAATTGTCACCTTACTTAACAACTAAATTAATCTAACTAAGCTAATGGACTCAGGAAGAGTCAGGATGATTTGTTTAACTTTTTCCAAATACTAGAAACTACACTTGTTTGGATTAATTCGCTAATGACTTCGGAGTATTCAATTAGAACAAATTAAATACAATTCATGTCTATCTCAATTAAGTTAGATTTAACATTCGCTATAACCTAAACTTTAATCTCAATCTATCATGTTATAATTCAATCTATGAAAGACATTCGCCATGATCATTTACTTACAAATTTAAGTCTAATTATCTGAATTGTAATTTTTCTGCGTTCGCAATCAAAATTCAATCATTCATTGACAAACAATTGATAATAAACATATGAATGATAAACATCCGCTATAATCATTCATTAGTTCACCACATAATTCAGACTTAAGATTGAAACCCTAATTGGTAAGAAAGTCGATCAAACGTAACTTGATTGAACATGAATATCAGAAGTTAACACCCCTAATCATTAATCCTTTCATCCAAACAAGTGTTTATAGAATTAGCCACTCATAATTACCACAGAAAATTCAATATAGATAATTGAAATCAAAGCTAACATGATTATATATAATAAAGATGAAAGACGAATGATTACAATGATTACGTGATGATCCGTAGTAACCAAAATGATTAGCACAATGAAAGATCTTCAATAGTGATGAAAAGCTTCAAAAGTTTCAGAGAATTTTCGTCTCCAGTATTTTCTGGAATGGAAGTTATGTTTTTAATGAAAGGAAAACGTATTTTAAATCTTTCAAATTGCTGCAAAACCGCTCACAAACGCGATCCCAGCTATGGAACGCGATCCTGGAATCTCAGTTTTCTTCATATGAACGCGATCCTGGATAGTTGTGGACGGATCGCGTTACTTGCCTTGGGAAGATTCTGTAACGGAATTACACATTGAAACGCGATCCAGTGAAGGAGTATGGATCGCGTTGCTATGCTTTGGAAAATCTGACATTGATTTGCACTATGTAACGCGATCCTGGGTATCTGTCTGGATCGCGTTGCTATTTGAGATTTTGGCTCCAGCAACGACTTTGACTTTTCAGCTCCAAATCAACATCAAATTATCACCAATCTTTCAAACTTCAACTCGTTAACCTGGAAATCCAAATTATACTAACTAAGTACCGAAAGTTCTAAAAGTTAGCTAAAAACAAACCTAAAAACAATGATATCGCGTTAGATATATATGTACAAAATGAGCGATATCAAACATCCCCACACTTGAGCTTTGCTTGTCCTCAAGCAAATCATTTTCTACAAGATTTAAACCATTACATCCCTCTTGCATTTTCAGAAATAAAGATCAAGTTTTGCAAAATAATACTAACAATTATCACCTAAGCGATTATGCTAGCAACATATATATAATTACCAAAACTTGAGATGATAATTTGCCAAGCCCGAAATGCACGACTTAGCACCTCACAATAGGATAAGTGTATCACTCACTCACTCTCAACCTATAAACTACAAGGTAAAGGAATGAATAATATAACACTCAATTAAGCCAAGTCGTGATGCGATGTTACCATAGGCTTGCAAAAGGATCAAATCTCCACCGTCTTGGCGTGAGCACCAAGTGAAATCTCAGAAAAGGTATTTTAATCATGTTGTGTATAAAGTATGGGTGAAAGTGGAATAGGTAGGTTAGACTCAAGCAATTGGTGTAAAGTGATAGTCAAAACCCATGAGAAAGTAAAGGAAATGTTGCCTAATTGTTTCTTAATGTGACAGTAATAAAATTCAGGATTCTCATGCTAAATCAATTAGAATTATTCTTCATGCACAACTTATATTCACAATTCTCAACTTGCAATTCTCATTGATTTACATTTACGATTGGATTGATTAACTGCATTCTACGACTTTCTATGAATCATGTGTAGCGAACTTTCGGACCAACCATCCTAGACCGGAAAAAGATCTTCGGTGGCTAGGTGTAGAACACCCCTCGGGAACTACTTGTTCAGGAATTCAAAGGCCGTTTAGTTGACTACAATTAACCAAACCTTAACTTAAGCTTTAACAGTTAACTTCCACAACTTTCATTGCTTTCAACTTCATTTACTTAAACTTCAACATTCAGCACCTTCAGTTGATTACAACTTCAGATCATAGAATTTAACATTAGAATCCCTATTAAGACGATTTAAGTCACATTTTTCACAAAAATCCATTAAAAATTCAAATTAGACAACATTTTGAAAAAAAAAAAACAAAAAAAAAAAAAAATAAGTGATTTGGGAATTGACTACACAAAAATAGGCTATATGATGTAGTGATCATGAATGTATGTGGAAGTGTCTACGGGTTTCTTAGCACTAAAAGTGAGTGCTAACGACCTGGGTGGACTGGATAATAATGGGTGTAACAGAAAATTAGATCCCAAACAACTAAGATTCCTTGGCCGATTATTGAGATTAGTACTAATCAAGTAAATGATATATACGGTCCCGATAATTGGCTAGAAAGTCAAAATTGCTGGGATTAAGCTCCAAACCTAAGAATACCTCCTCATCATACGATCTCACCTATATCACATTTTTTTGTGATCTCACAGCGGCCTCGAGATGCATCACTAGGGCAAGTTCTAGAACAAACTACAATCACCGGCACACTCATAGAAACTAACAATATAAACACTAAAAATAAGTGCTTTTCTCAATAAGGCTCTAAATATCTCATAATTTTCAATGGGGCTACAAGTATGCTAGTCATGCAATTCACCCAATGAGGTTGCTCATATGACACATCTCTAAAAATTTTACATGCAAGAGGGATAATCAAGCTAGATAAGCCAACTGAATGAGTAGGACCTCCTACTGTCGAAGTTTTGTGTTAGACTTACCAACTTGACTTGTACTTCATTTGCTAAAATTTATCTATGAATTTATGAAGCAACTAAACTTATGAGGACAAACAAATTCCAAGTGAATTTAACCTCCCCACACTTAAGTTGTGCATTGTCCCCAATGCAACAAAACTAAAATATTCAATATACACGAATGAGGGAAGAAAAAGGAAACGAGTACTTCCCGGGGGATGTTGCAGAAAAATGATGAATATGCCATGCGTGTTTTGTCGCTGAACTTACTGCCAGCATATGCAAATGGTTCCAATTCCGCACAACACTCTAACAAAATAACCATAAAAACCGGGCATAACTTATAAATCAACTGGGTAGAATGAGATGGCATTGTACAAACCGTACCTAAATGCCACTCATGTAGAAGTTTATGCCAAAATCCTAGATATCAACATACAAAGTCTTAAACGACCATAAAGAGGAAAATAGTTCAAAACAGAAAATAATTGTTCAAAGATAACATAACATGATCCAATGGAAATTAATCCCCAAATAGCCAATGTCCCGATGACCCATTTTGAGTATGCTCTTGAACTTCTCCGCGTTGGTGCCTCTCGAGCGCCTCAAGTGCAGCTTGCCGGTCATAATCAGGAACGGGGTTAACAGCTCCTGGCGCACCCCACCGTGGGAATTGGTAGTAAGGGGTGGGCAAAACATCTTCCTCATTAGAATAGATGCGCTGCGTGTTATGCCTTTGCCAATCATTGAAATATCGCTGCACACCCCATCCATATCTAGATTCCTCCCGAAAATTCTCTTCTTGAATTTGAAAGTTATCAAATCGATTAACAAAGCCTTGGAACCAAACAGGTGTATCCGGACGTTGTGATCCCGCACCCTCATGTGGAACATCTTCCATTTCTTCATCAAAAACAGCTCGTTGTCTTTCTTGCTGCGGTGGCGGTTGTGACGATGTACCATCACGAAGACTTTTCTTTGTCGGTCTCCAAGGGATGAACTTTTTTCTTTCTTGCGAAACTGCCCTGGCGGATGAGAACATCTCAATGGATAAAGGTAACGAATTATCTTCCACTATAGTCAAAGGGTTCTTTTTCGCCTTCAATCGCACATCAAAGTGGTTAGCAATTAAAGTTACATAATGGCCTCCAGCAAGCTTGGAGGAATCCTTTCTTCCCTTCCCATAAGTCGCCAGGAATTCCGCCACACAATATGGTATAGAAACCCGAATTCTTTTTTTGATTCTGTTCAAGTACCACATATCTGGAGCTGTTACCTTTTCTGTATTTTTCCCTCTACAAGCAATAGAATGAGCAATAAATTTTTGGATTAAGCGATGCTCCATGTCTCGCAGATTGCTAGAAGCGTTGTTCCCCGATGAATCGTATGGGGCGTCACTTAATTCACGCCACATAGTTTCCAATGGTACTGCGGATTCATCCAACCATTCTCCCCTAAAAATGTAATCTTCAAAATAGGGTGCTTCAAGCACATCAGCATCATATATATCCAAACACTCAGCAACATCCATCATACTCATTTCCCGATCTTCACCCCCTAGTCGGAACGACAACAATGGATTTCTCACAGTTTTTATCCTATGTATTTCCACCGTTGAGAAGAACTCTAAACACAACTCTGCATAAATTGGCTCTTTAATAGCAAACAATCTTTCTCAATCTTGCACATCATAAGTGTTACATGTCCATTGACATTTAACCGATTGAGTAAGGGTGTGTCTCAATGATGTTGCTAGCCCCGCTTCTTCCAATGGCTGCCAATTGATCACTCTCGGATGTACAATATCTTTACCTCTTAAAGCCAACAAATTTTCAGTGTACATCGCAAACTTCCCCCCATAATTTTTCTTTGTAAACTGCAAATATGGGTGTAATCTCTCCGGATCCAAAAGATATCCTAGCGATAAAGTCTGTGCTTTTCCTTTTCCTTTAGAACTAGACCCTTGTTCTTTGTCGTTACTTCGACCTCTCTGAAACATCAAACACACAACACAAAATATGTTTCCAGGAATGTTAGCGTTAGCATAAACCGCAGTTAGTCATCGAGGCACAAAATGAGCGATTAATGTCTAAACTATATCTCCTAACAAGCAAAGCATATAGGCCAAACAAAACTTGTACATCGACCACAATTGATCATAACATTTGGAACCCACAACTAATAACCGAGTTTTCTATACACACACCCTTAACTATTCTATGGAACATGCAAACCGCCAAAATATAACATGTAGTCTAATTTCAAACAAAGTCATGGCAACGGATAACACAATTCAAAGCCAAACAAGCCTTACAATTAAGATTACATGAAATGTACACAAGATACCATCATCTCCATCAAATAAACCAAATTCACAAGTTTCATAACTCTAATATCAAACATATACTTGAAAATTGCATAATAATCACACAATGATAACAAGTAATGCATTACAATCAAAAGTCAATGAAAACAAAGTCAAACGTTGACCCAGAAAGTCAACTTCATCTTCTTCCCCAAAATGACATAAACCCTAGTTTACAATCTACTCACAAATTGAAATTAATCAACAAATGAGCATTAAAACACATAGTAGGTAAAGGTTCATGCAAACTAGCACCAAATACCATCAATAATTCCCCCAATTCGGATTACCCACTAACTAGCATAAACCCTAATTTGGAAACATCACAATGTAGCAATGTAAACACAAAATAATGGAGTACACAAGTTAGAAGCAACAATGTAGCATGAAAATGAAGAAAAACAAGTAATCATAACATCCCCACACTTAGATTCTCCTAAATCCGAATTGTTGGAGAACCCCCAAAATGTATGCAGCAAACACAAAAATGGTGGATGATAATACCTTAAGGAAGTTAGTCATTAGTGATTAGTGAAGAAAACTTAAAGAAATCTTGTTAGGTGATGAAGATGATCGATTTTGGTGTTTAGGGTTTGTGTGTATTTGGGTGTCGGGAGCAACAAAAGAAAAATGTGTGTGTTTTGTTTTCCCTCTACCTATTTTTATTTAACCCAGTAGCCGGTCCAAAAGTAACGAACGCGATCCACAAACATATGCCGGATCGCGTTTCTCAGTTGAAATCGCCCATTCAACAAATTAGTCTGTGTAACGCGATCCGAAGTTACCATAGCTGGATCGCGTTTATTCTTGGCAAAACATTCTGTTAACGAATTTCACTTGTGAACGCGATCCCAAAGGCTCGTCCGGATCGCGTTGCTCAGCTTTAAACGTTCATCACTAAAAACCACTAGGGAACGCGATCCTGAGGTTGTCTCTGGATCGCGTTTGGCAGCTTTAAACCAAATTTTTTTTATTTTATTTGAAATCAAGTAAAAAGCGTAATAATACTAATAGTACAATATATATATATATATATATATATATATATATATATATATATATATATATACAAATGATATACCATACCATGCTTAGTTTATTTACGAGTCCAAAGCTAGACTCGACCTCGAATTTACTTGTCATTGGGGTAAATGGCAAGTGCCTCCCACTCGCAATCGGCATCCTCCTCATGGTATAACTTCAGCCTATGACTGTTCACAATGAAAGAACGTCCATCTGACTTGTAAAGTTCAACATAACCTGAAGGATATCCATGTTTCACCGTGTATGGACCGGTCCACCTTGGTTTTAGTTTTGGTTGTTTCAACTTAAACCGAGATTGAAACAATAACACCTTATCTCCTGCTTTGAATTCTTTCCTCATTTTAAGCTTTTTATCACGCAACGCCTTGGTCCTTTCCTTGTACAACTTGGAGCTTTCGAAGGCTTGCAACCTCAACTCATCTAACTCATGCAATTGGAGCATTCTCTTCTCACCGGCTTCAACCAAATCTGGTATTACAGTTCTTAAGAGCCCAATAAGCCTTATGTTCCACTTCAACCGGCAAATGGCATGTTTTGCCATAAAGCAACTTGTATGGTGTGGTTCCAATCGGTGTCTTGTAGGCGGTTCTAAACGCCGACAAAGCATCATCCAATTTCTTCGACCAAATAGCCCGGTTGTCTTTGACTGTTTTCTCAAGAATTCTCTTCATGGCTCTATTTGTATTCTCCACTTGACCACTAGTTTGTGGGTGGTAAGAGGTAGAAAACCGATGTTGAACTCCATATTTTTTCAAAACTTTCTCGAGTTGCTGATTCGCGAAGTGACTTCCACGATCACTTATTAAGGCTTTAGGAACATCGAATCGGCAAAACAAACTCTTCAAGAAGTCAATCACTACTCGGGCATCATTCTTTGACACGGCCTTTGCTTCAGCCCATTTTGACACATAATCCACAGCTACCAAGATGTATTCACACTTATTTGATTTTAAAAATGGACCCATGAAATCTATTCCCCAAATGTCAAATACCTCACAAACCTGAATACTCGTTTGAGGCATTTCATCCCTTTTTGAGATGTTGCCTACCCTTTGACACGAATCACAAGTTTGGCAAAGAGTTTGTGCTTCTTTAAAGATCGTGGGCCAATAGAATCCAGCATCACACACTTTCTTAGCTGTAACAGATGGTCCATAGTGCCCACCGGTTGGTCCATGGTGGCACTCATCCAGAATTCTCCTCGTTTCACCCCCGGAAACACATCTTCTAATCATTCCGTCGGCACATACCCGAAACAAATGTGGGTCTTCCCAATAATAGTACTTCAAATCAGAGAAAAACTTTCCTTTCTGTTGATGTGTCAGGCCTTTTCTCAAAACACCTCCAACCAAATAGTTTGCAATATCGGCGTACCATGGTGTTTCCTCTTCATTTTCAGCTTCACCTACCTGTAAAAGGAATTCCTCTGGAAAAGAATCATCAATTTCAGTATCGCCTGACTTGTCTAGGTTTGGATTCTCCAACCTTGACAAGTGATCGGCGACAAGGTTTTCAGCCCCCTTTTTGTCCTTGATCTCAATGTCAAACTCTTGCAAAAGAAGAATCCAACGAATGAGTCTAGGTTTAGCATCTTGTTTTGAAAACAAGTACTTTAGGGCTGAATGGTCGGTGAACACAACAGTTTTGGACAATACAAGATAGGGCCTGAACTTATCGAAAGCAAACACAACAGCAAGTAATTCTTTTTCAGTTGTTGTATAATTCTGTTGCGCCCCATTAAGTGTTTTACTAACAAAGTAAATTGGCCTAAAATGATTTCCCTCACGTTGTCCTAAAACTGCACCTAAGGCATAGTCACTCGCATCACACATTAATTCAAATGGTTTAGACCAATCGGGTGAAACCATAATGGGTGCATTAGTCAACCTATCCTTTAAAGTCTCAAAAGCTTTCACACATTCAACATCAAACACAAACGTGACATCTTTCTCAAGCAATTTGGTCATGGGTCTAGTGATCTTAGAAAAGTCTTTGATAAACCTACGATAAAAACCCGCATGACCCAAGAAACTCCTGACCCCTTTTACATTTGCGGGTGGAGGTAACTTGGCAATGACATCAATCTTTGCCTTGTCAACCTCAATTCCCACACTTGACACTTTGTGTCCCAAAATAATTCCTTCCTTAACCATGAAATGGCACTTTTCCCAATTAAGAACTAAATGTGCCTTCTCGCATCTTTCAAGCATCTTGTCTAAGTTAGACAAACATGATTCAAAGGAATTACCAAAAACAGAAAAATCGTCCATGAAAACCTCCATGGAAGTCTCAATCATGTCCTGAAATATAGCAATCATACACCTTTGAAAGGTGGCTGGGGCGTTACAAAGCCCAAAAGGCATCCTCCTATAAGCATATGTACCAAATGGACAAGTAAAAGTAGTCTTCTCTTGGTCTTTAGGGTCTATAGGGATTTGGAAATATCCCGAAAACCCATCAAGAAAGCAAAAGAATTCATTTCCGGCCAATCTCTCTAACATTTGGTCAATGAAAGGTAAAGGGAAATGGTCTTTCCGGGTAGCATCATTCAATCTCCTATAGTCAATACAAACACGCCAACCCGTGACTGTCCTAGTTGGAACTAATTCGTTTTGGTCATTTGTCACAACAGTCATACCACCCTTTTTAGGCACACAATGGACAGGACTCACCCAAGGGCTATCAGAAATGGGGTAAATAATACCCGCATCGAGCAATTTAACCACCTCCTTTTTGACAACATCCTTCATATTTGGGTTAAGCCTCCGTTGTCTTTGAACAACGGGTTTTGCCTCATCTAAAAGATTTATTTTATGTTTACAAAAAGATGGGCTTATCCCAGGTATGTCGGAAGTACGCCAAGCGAAGGCGCCCTTGTGAGCTCTCAACACATTAAGTAACATGCATTTTTCAGAATTAATAAGATTAGAAGAAATTACAACCAGTAAGAGATTTTCCTCTTCCAAAATGCATACTCCAAATGACTTAGGAGTGGTTTCAACTCCAAGTCTCTTGGTGGATCCTCCAGTGAAGTCTTGATCCTCAACCGATCCTCACTCTTTAGCTCCTCAAAGCTCTCTTCAGTTAGTTGCTCTTCATCATCTTCTTTAACTTCCACTGCTTCAAGTAACTCTTCTTCAGTCATTTTCTCATCAACAGATTCCAACAACTCAGCAAATTCAGCATCCAATCCAAGTAATCCTTGTAACTCCTCATCCAAAGCCTCATCTATGACATCAATACTGAAACAAGTATCGTCAGTAGAATAAGGATGCTTCATGGCCTTATCGACCGTGAAAGCAATCCTTTCCTGGCCCACTCCTAAGGTCAACTGCTTGTTTTTCACATGAATAATAGCATCAGCAGTATGTAAGAAGGGACGTCCTAGAATGAGTGGGAATTTGCTATCTTCCTCCATCTCAAGGATCACAAAGTCAACAGGAAATGTAAAAGTTCCAACCTCTATTAACATATTTTCCGCAATCCCAACGGGATATTGGAATGATCTATCGGCCAGTCGGATGCTCATACGTGTGGGTTTAAGGGATCCTAGAGACAATTTTGCATAAAGGGAGTAAGGCATCAAGTTTATACTAGCACCTAAATCAGCTAGGGCATCACAAGTCATAAACTTTCCTAATGTACATGAAACAATAAAACTTCCCGGGTCCCCCAATTTTGGTGGAATCTGGTTTTGAACGATAGCAGAACACTCATCATTCAGAAATGTAGCCGATGCCTCCGAAAGCTTTTCCTTGTTGCTCACCAAGTCTTTGATAAACTTGGCATAATTCGGCATTCCAGCTAAAATATCCACCAATGGTACATTGATCCGTATGCTCTTTATCATGTCCACAAACTTTCCATACTGAGCAGCAATCTTTTCCTTCCTCAAGCGTTGAGGATATGGAATCTTCGGTTTGTACGCCTTCACTACCGGTTGTGTTACCGGAGGTGTTGGTGAAACCGAAACAGAAGTAGGTTGAACAATCTCCTCGTCTTCATCGTTAACCTCTATTTCATCATTATCCTGCAAAACAGAGTTAGAAATCTGGGCCCTTTTTACCGGAGGTGGTGGTAGCTCTTTTCCACTACGAGTGGTAATAGCATTTGCATGCTCATTTCGGGCCGGTGGTGGCTGATATGGCTTTGTTCCACTATTAGAAGATGTGGGCCTCGGGTTCGGTTGGGTGTTGCTCGGTAAACCACCGGGTGGTCTACTACTTTGCGCTTCAGATAAGCGGTCCATTTTCCTTTCCAAATCCTGAATTGAGGCTTGCTGATTTTTTTTGATTTTGATCCACACTTAACCTCAAATTCATCATTTGGGTTTTCAATCTCTCAGTGGAAACATCCTGTTTAGAAATGAACTCCTTCATCATCTTCTCTAAAGCAGATTCGGGTGATGTTTGTTGTTGAACAGGTGGTGGTGTTGATGGTGGAACATTATCTCTTTGGAATTGATTGTAGTAGTTCTGACCCTTTCGAGGATATCTATTTCCTTGATAATTACCCTGAAAGTTTCCCGAATTCCGGTTTTGGAATCCGCCCCTCTGATAATTATTTTGTTGCAAATAATTTACATCTTCATCCGCCATTCTCATAGGTTGATCATCACTATCACAATCATTTGTTGCATGATTTCCTCCACAATTTCCACATCCTTCACGAAGCTCTTTGATCTCTCCTTTGAGGGTCTTGAATTGATTATCGAATTTGGTAGACATAGCTTTAAGTTCCTTCATCATCGCAGAATTATCAGAATTACTACCACTTTCTTCAGCAAAAGCAACGGTCTTTCGGGCTGGTTTTCTACTATCTTTTGCCCAATTGAGACTTTGCAAAACTTTATCCTCCATAATCTTCCAAGCTTCATTTGGAGTTTTATACATGAACAGTCCCCCTCCAGCAGAATCTAAAACAGCAGATGATGGAATGTCAAGACCATTGTAAAAGAGTTCTATAATCTCGGCCTTTGACAAACCATGGCCATGACAATTTCTAAGCAACTCTTTGATCCTCAACCATGCTTCCACCAAAGTTTCATTTTCATTTTGCCTGAAACCTCGAATCGCATTCAATAACCTTTCTGCCAAAGCTGGTGGAAAATAACGTCCAACAAAAGCGTCCCTCATTTGGTTCCAAGTTTGAATAGAATTTGGTTCGAGTTCTTGATACCAAATCTTTGCTTCCCCACATAAAGACATTGGAAAGGTCCTTAATATGATTGCCTCTTCCGTGCTCGGACCATACTTGAAATTCTCACCAATCTCCAAAAGGTCAGCAATATGCTTATGCGGATCGGATCGCACCCTTCCATCAAACTGAGTATCCCGAAGCATTTGCAAATGATTGCCCTTTAGTGAGAAATTATTATCAATTTGTGGTCTCCGAATTGCTGAACCCCGAGTAGGAGCAATGGTCCTAGTCCTATTGATCATGGGAGTATCATTTTCGTCAGCCATTGGTTCTGCTTCAGATCTTACTTCCTCTTCGAATCTCGATTCAAGTTCTTCTTCAAAAACTTCTTCTTCAAAGATTTTATTTGCTGAAGTTGATCCACTTTCAGTGTGGCTTGAAGTTGATTCCGTCGGTTTATTCTTTGATTTATTCTTTCTTTTCTTCTTTGTAGTTTTCTCCGGATCAGACAAAGGACTTAGGATTTCGTTACCCGAATTCCTAGTGCTCATCCACTACCTAAGTAAACCTGCAAAAGCAAAGAAAATAAAACCGTCAAACGCACCGGCGCAATACAATTTAACTTAAAAATAACTTTCTACGAATTTAATTCAAAGAAAGGATCAATTAACTACACTAAAACTAAATTCTCAAGCACACAAGTCCCCGGCAGCGGCGCCAAAAACTTGATGTGTAAAATCGAGTTATAAAATAAACTAATAAATACTGACACTGAACTATTACACAACTAAGGTAAGTATACCCTATCGTGTATAGTATATCTACAGTAAGTACTGGTTCGTTCCACAGAGACTATGTAATCGAGAACTTTAAGTTAAATGCAGTTAACTTGGTACAGAAAAGACTTGGGTTTTTGTGTGACCGAATTGTCACCTTACTTAACAACTAAATTAATCTAACTAAGCTAATGGACTCAGGAAGAGTCAGGATGATTTGTTTAACTTTTTCCAAATACTAGAAACTACACTTGTTTGGATTAATTCGCTATTGACTTCGGGGTATTCAATTAGAACAAATTAAATACAATTCATGTCTATCTCAATTAAGTTAGATTTGACATTCGCTATAACCTAAACTTTAATCTCAATCTATCATGTTACAATTCAATCTATGAAAGACATTCGCCATGATCATTTACTTACAAATTTAAGTCTAATTATCTGAATTGTAATTTTTCTGCGTTCGCAATCAAAATTCAATCATTCATTGACAAACAATTGATAATAAACATATGAATGATAAACATCCGCTATAATCATTCATTAGTTCACCACATAATTCAGACTTAAGATTGAAACCCTAATTGGTAAGAAAGTCGATCAAACGTAACTTGATTGAACATGAATATCAGAAGTTAACACCCCTAATCATTAATCCTTTCATCCAAACAAGTGTTTATAGAATTAGCCACTCATAATTACCACAGAAAATTCAATATAGATAATTGAAATCAAAGCTAACATGATTATATATAATAAAGATGAAAGACGAATGATTACAATGATTACGTGATGATCCGTAGTAACCAAAATGATTAGCACAATGAAAGACCTTCAATAGTGATGAAAAGCTTCAAAAGTTTCAGAGAATATTCGTCTCCAGTGTTTTCTGGAATGGAAGTTATGTTTTTAATGAAAGGAAAACGTATTTTAAATCTTTCAAATTGCTGCAAAACCGCTCACAGACGCGATCCCAGCTATGGAACGCGATCTTGGAATCTCAGTTTTCTTCATATGAACGCGATCCTGGATAGTTGTGGACGGATCGCGTTACTTGCCTTGGGAAGATTCTGTAACGGAATTACACATTGAAACGCGATCCAGTGAAGGAGTATAGATCGCGTTGCTATGCTTTGGAAAATCTGACATTGATTTGCATTATGTAACGCGATCCTGGGTATCTGTCTGGATCGCGTTGCTATTCGAGATTTTGGCTCCAGCAACGACTTTGACTTTTCAGCTCCAAATCAACATCAAATTATCACCAATCTTTCAAACTTCAACTCGTTAACCTGGAAATCCAAATTATACTAAGTACCGAAAGTTCTAAAAGTTAGCTAAAAACAAACCTAAAAACAATGATATCGCGTTAGATATATATGTACAAAATGAGCGATATCAGTCGGTAACAAACTTTCAAATTATGTTTCGAGTTAGGTAACGAACTTTTTTTCACCTAACTCGAAAAGTTCGTTACCTAACTTGAAACATAGTTTGAAAGTTCGTTACCTAACTCAAAACATAATTCGAAAGTTTGTTACCTAACTCGAAATATATATTGGACACAGGGACGTACTTACTCTAGAGCAAGGGGGAGCAGATGCAACACATGACTTTCATATAATTAATGTAATTTTTTATTAATATGTTAAAAAAATTGCTACACATAAAAAAAGTTGTAGGTTATCCTAATGCATCTGATCTTTTATCGAAGGCTAGCTTCCAGCAAATGTGCAAAGTCCAATTTAGTTTATTAACCCAAAGCCCAACGCCCTGCTCTCTAGAATATGCCACGTTTTGAAAAAAAAAATAAGGAAAACAAAAATTAATAAACCTACACGATATTACGATATGGATGAATCTTATAGAAGAAGAGGTAATACTAAATAGACCTAATTACAAAGATTTAAAAGTAGACTCACTTATTTGATTGGTTGTTTTTTTTCTCTCTCATAATTCCATCCAATCAATTTTTAATATCAACTTATCATATTTTTAGGTCAAGATTTAGGTCTGCAAAATTAGGTCTACCAATAATTTTCCTTACATGTTTATTATTTTTGCAAAAAATTTTCACTTTCCACTTAGTTTATTGAAAAATAGACCAAAGCAATTAAAATCAATCAAAGTGGAACTAATTAAAGAGTCGAAGTGTCAAACTTGAAGACTCAAAAATTACTTTTCTATATCAATGGATTTGCCTCAACAACCAAAATTGCACCAGGTATCCATTTAAGCTTTTAGAGTTAAGTTTTATACACGATATATACATGATTTTATTTATCAAATCAATTATATGAATTTTATTTAATATCAATGTATAATTTTGTTATTCCTTTGTTTGTTTGTTGAGAGCTTTGTTATCAAAACAGTGCTCTCGTATGTGTCCTAAAAATAGAACTAGAAATAGAAGAGCTAAAAAATGTTACGGATAAAGATGTTATTCGCCGTTTTCAACTTATGGGTGGACGACGAGGGCAAATTTAGATTTGGTTGATATTGTACTTTCTTGATGTAAGTCTATCTTTGTAATGAAATTATACAATTTTAATTTGTTTTACTTATAATTTCTACTTCAAATTTTTTTGCTACCCCTGGAATTTATTTTTAGCTCCGCCTCTGATTGGACATGAACTTTCGAATTATGTTTCGAGTTAGGTATTTGAAAGTTTGTTACCTAACTTGAAACATAATTTGAAAGTTCGTTACTGACCTCTATAATAAATTGGGTTCATACCCTAACTCGACAAAAAAAGAAAAGTTAGTTGCCGATCTGCGTCATTAACCCTTGTTTAGTTTATGCAATGCATTACTTTGTAGGGCAATTGTGTGAATGGAAACAAGTTGCTCAGAATGGTGTGTCATACAGAAATCCGAAAGGGAGGGTTTTTCCGGTCTTTTGACCTTGTTATCGAAGAGAGGTGATGAATGCTTATAATCGTTTGGCGACGAGCCTTGCTTCATTCATAAATAAATGAACTCTTTAGGAGAATTTCTGTGTT
Organism: Pseudognaphalium luteoalbum; assembly: GCA_963422505.1. Taxonomy (NCBI): domain Eukaryota; kingdom Viridiplantae; phylum Streptophyta; class Magnoliopsida; order Asterales; family Asteraceae; genus Pseudognaphalium; species Pseudognaphalium luteoalbum. The sequence goes on from OY730194.1 coordinate 2,621,251, forward strand.
TTGGAATATGTCATTTTAACCTCAGTGATATATATGCTAAAGAAATAGGGTAAGCAAAGGGGATGAGGTAGTGCATTTATCCTATTCAAATATGCAATAAGAGCATATTTGCTTAAGGTAATTAATTCAATTGCAATTTATATTCTTTAATATTTATCATATCTGGACCAAAACTGGATGTTGGTTATGTTAAATTCATATAAGTTACAAAAACCACGGGAATGTTTTGGTCGATCTGAGTAAAGAAGAATTGCCCGAAAAGTAAATTCTCATTTGCATCACAACTTTTGAGAAGTCTATGAACAAAACAAAAAACAGTTTCTATGACTTGAATGAAAACAATACACGTTAAGCAGATCAAGTAGCAATTTCATTACAACATTTACTGATATGGAAAGATCACCATATCACAGATCTCAAAATCTTCAAACATGAAACAGTAGAACACACAAAACTGTTGGTTAGACTACACAATCGTTACACAGGAACAAAACTATTACAACCAGCTATCAGTAATCACTTTGTATTTCTATCCATATCTGCCATTGTCAATCAGTAAGCCAAGTTCCTGCGTAAACCAAACCCGCCTTCATTTGCTCCAACTTCATTCTTAACTTTCACCTTCAAAAACACCTTTCGTGATCCCATTACCTCAGGTGTTTTCATCTCCCACAGCACTCGAGACCTCTTTGCACTCAGATTCTGTCAAAAGTCAAAACACACAAATGGTATACAGCATCAGTATTCTGTTATTCGCATTATTCTGCCATAGGAACTAACTCAAAATTATCTTCTTAGAAATCACGGTGCCGATTTATGGTATACCTGATAAGCCTCCTTTGCAGTTGACCCCTTCGAGAAACAAGCATTCAATCCCTTAAATGGTTTTTGATCCTTGTTATAGCTCAAGTGAACACCTTCCTGAAATTGTAGCAGGTTTTCTCTTGGTCTATAGAAGCTTCATAATGTAAATGAATGAAATATGCACAAGTGGTTTAACACTTTACAGCTTTAGTTACCTGATGACACTGTGACTTATAAGTGGGTAAAACCTGCATACTTCTATAGGTGTTTGGCTGCCAGTATGGATCACAGACAGGTGTTTTACCATAGGAATTCATACCATAGTATAGTGGGAGATACTGACTGCTACCAAAATTCTCTTGTGATGCAATACGAGCTTGTAATTTTCGGGTGCATTCCTCCTTACTCATTGCGCCAGTAACAATCATATACTTTCCATGGTAAAGTTTTCCTGCATGAATTCAATGAAACCAAGATTAAGGTTTTGACTGGAATATGAAAAATTATAAATAATCAAAATACAAGATGCAATTGAAATAATCACCATTAAGTGAATCACAAGCTTTCTTTGCTTCTTCTGGATTAGAGAAACACACGAATCCAAAACCTTTGCTAGCACCATTTTTATTGCGTACAACTTTGGTTAAAACGATATCCCCAAAATCACCAAAAGTTTCCTCAAGAGTTTTTTCATCTACAGACGCAGCAAGATTCCTCACAAAAAGATTCTTAGTATTTATTTTGTCCTTTCTAAAAGAAAGTTTCAACCCTTCTCTTTCAGCTTTTTTCATAGCCTTCCCTACAAACCATTCCTTGAAACCTGTTTCCATGCACAAACTTAAATGGTCAAAAACCATACAGAACAAATACATTGTGAAAACTAATATAAACAAGCTATTAAGTTATTTACCAATTATTGCGCCGTTTAGAGCCTCAATGGCCCTTTTCGCACTATCAGGTGACTCAAAGTTGACAAATCCAAAACCTTTTGATTTCCCATCGGCATCTTTCATGATCACAGCACTTGTGACACTACCATATTCAGAAAACTTGTCTTTCAACAGATCCTCAGTGAAATTAGAATCGAGGTTTTTCACATACAGATTTGTGAATCCGGGTTCCTTCCTTTCACTTTTCTTGAGAAACTTGGCCACAGATCTTCACAAGAAATCATGTTTTAAGATGTTACTCCAATAAAACATGAATCGGAATGTTTTGAACAAAAATTATTAAGAAAATAACCCCTACCACTGATAGACTGCTAGTTCTGTACTTTAAATATCAGTAAACCATGAATCGAATGTCATGAGCATAAACCAATGACATACTCAGATATTTGTAATTAACGATTATGTCATAATATTTCATCTCATGTAAGAATGTTCTGATATATTTCACAAATAAGAATATGAAAATCCCAAAAAAATTAAGTAAGTCCATAAGCCTAATCAAGAATTAAAGCAAAGATTTAGCATGAATATAAAAACAATAGTTTGAATAACTATAAACTTACATAATCTTTTCACCAAGAGCAGATCCATCTAACGCATTACGAGCATTATTAGCAGATTCCTCATTATCAAATTGAACAAATCCGAAACCCTTACTCTTGCCCTGATTATCTTTAGCAATTTTACAAGAAAGAATCCTTCCAAACTTCTCAAAAACCTCTTCCAACTTACCATCGGTAACCAAAGAATCAATGTTCTTCACAAACAAATTTGCTAGTCCAGTTCTTCTTGTAAATGGATCACGTTGACACCACATTATCCGCATCGGTTTCCCCCTCATCTCAGTATGATTCAACTTCGTTAACGCCACAGCCGCTGTTCAAACAAGTTCAATCATATCAAATTATCAAACCAAAAACTCCACAAAGAAATTCAATTCAATCAATCATAAAAGTAAACATCACAATCCAGTAATTCAACCAGACCTAGACTTGTAAACAGTTCGATCATTGACACAGTTTTATGATTCAATCAAACCTAAACAATTCAACTAAATAAACAGATTAATTAAGGAATTTAACAATTAATGAGTACCGTGAGTAGTGAGATTGAAATTGACGTAACCGTAACACAACGATTTATACGAAACACGATCTCGACAAATACGAACGGAATGCAGTGGTCCGATGTCGGAGAACAGAGTATACAGATCGTTTTCAGTAGTATCGGAATGAAGATCGCCGACGTAGAGAGTCGCCGGTAGTAGCAACGGTGGCGCCGGTGGTATCGGAATCGGAACAAATGTTTGCATTGCAATTGCCATAACGAAGTTGAAGAGATTGTGTGGATGAATGTTAGAAACCCTAGCTCTTAATTGCGGTATGAAATGTGATTTTTGATGTTATGTGTGAAGTGTGTTAAGGTTTATATGAGTCTGTATGTATAGGCTATACGTATAAGCAAAGTGTGTGAGTGAGGAATCTGTTAGTTAGTTAGTAACCGTTTGTGTGTGGGAGAGAAATTGGTGGGAATAAGTGACGTCACCTATCATCACGAGGTTCAATGGAAATAAATTTGAAATGCTTTTTTTTTTATTATTATTATTGTTATTACTATAAATTGTTTATCTTTTGGGTAATTATGTTATGGATAGTGATAATTCTACCATTGTTTTTTATAAACCCAAAAAATTATGCATCATTGATGTGTACATTATAAGTTTTAATACACAAATTTGATGGATTTATTTCAAACAATAGTGACCCTCATGTTACACGGAGTATTTAGATACAAATTAGAAACTTGATGGTATGTTTAAAAGTTAAACCTGGTTGGTAGTATCTTGTAAGTCTAGTTTGACTTTGATTTCTAAATACAAATAGTTTAACTTTAAGATGGAGACAAAAATGTGTTTTAAAGTTTGAAGAAAAGTGTTTTACAAATCTTTGTTTCAACAATATAATAATGCATTCGACTAAATTATTTAGACAACCACACATTCAAATCACACATCTCTTAAAGAGAAAAAATATCTAAATCCAATTTAAATGGAATGAGATGATAAGTAAACCAATCCCCTGTTTGAATGTTATTTAAGTGTTTTGTAATTCAGGTTCTGCAATTTTATTGATTGTACATACAAGATAAAAGATCGTACTATATTATGAATTTGTCGGTTGTATATTACATTCAAGGGCGAAGCTAGAAAATTCAATTGAAGGGGGATGGAATTTTTTTCATTCTAATTTATTTTATAGTTTTGCGGGATGGAAATTCTGGAATGTAATTAATAGCTTAAAAAATTAAAAAAAATTATTTTTTACGTAATCTATAAACTTTTGTGGAGGTAGCTGCCTTACGCTCCCCATCTCCTCCCCCTATTACATCGGAAGAGGTATTTTCATAGTTGTAAACACATTATGGTTGCTACCGCAAAAGTTAACCTTACCCGTACAAAGACATACTCTCTCCGTCTCAAAATAACTGTCACCCGACAAGAAACATGCAGTTTAATAAATGCATAATGATTAGTGTTTTCTCTTTCTTACTTTTTGCAGAATAACAGTTATACCCTTAACCAATTAATTACTACTTGTTTGAAAGTTTGTAATAATAATTTCATTGAGGGGTAATATGGTAATCACGATCAAACTTCCCTATCTATTATTGAAAGTGGACAATTTATTTGGAACGTCCGTTAAAGGAAAGATGGACTATAATTATGGGACGTAGGGGATACAATTTACAGTAATATCATCTATACATTTCTATGGGCTTTAGTAGGGATGTGCATTAGTACCGAAATCCAAATGCCGTACTCATACTATACCAGTCTCGTATCCGTACCGGTACCATTCCACTTCAAATGGTACGGTATTCGGTACTTATTTAAACTTTTTTATGCGGTACTTTCGGTATGGTAGCGGTATTTTTCCGGTTTAGTACCCAATATCGGTATATAACATCCTATCTTTTTGCCACCATATATTTTATACAATAATATCGTCTATTAAAAAATAAGAATGGTTGTTGGTAACACATGTTATATAAACTGTGATTGGTGAGTTCTTAACATTCACAAAACTTAAATCCTAATCATCATCAATTACTAATCAACTACAATTATCATCTAATATGCAATCATCATCATCATCAACAAATAATATGAAACTACCTATATCCTTTATCTATACTATTATATAAAGCATTTGTGTTTTTTTTAAGATAGAAATTACTATTTTACCCCTACTAAGAGCTTTTTTAAAAATACATATAAATGACTAACATACCCCTACATATCTATTGAACTCACATCAATACTATATTTATAAAATCATAGACTAATTAATATAATGCATTTAATTGTAACTTCAATGTCTATATATCTAAATCTATTAAATTCACATTAATACTATCATTATAAAATGGATTTTTTATCGAAAAATGCATCAATAGTTCAGTTTTTTGCATTTTCGGGTATCAACTAATTTTTTTTCCAAAAAATGAACCACTAATTTAAACTTATCATTTTCGGGTATCGTTACCGGATACCAAAAAAAATGACAACTCATCCGGTTTTGCCTACGTGGCAATCCATGTGGATATATATTTTTTCCAAAAAATGAATCAATAGTTCTATTTTTTGCATTTTTCGGGTATCAACTAATTTTTTTTCTAATACCCGAAAATGATCAATTTTAAATTAGTAGTTATAACACCCCATTAGTTTCCAACTAGTTTTTTTTTTTTTTTTTTTTAAACAACTTGGAAGCGTTATCCCATTTCGAAGTTATATTACATATTTAGAAATCAAATCATAATTATATATCGCAAACTACCATTATTAAGTTTTGTAACTATCAACAAAGCATTCTAGTTAGGTGTTATAAAACAGAACACTTTTCGCTAGCAAAAGATAATCAGAGTGCCCAGCAGTCAAACATTCCTTCAATCAAATCCTCTTGTACAGATTCCATCCCAAAACTTAACCTGCAAGAGTAATGTGGGGGATTAGCACGAAGCTAAGTGAGTCAACCTGTCACTATCAGTACAATTCAGTATAACAATACTGATTATCAGCAAATATCACATAGACACTGACACAATATCACCAAGAGGATCGGTGGTCCTTGTGGCGCCCTCAGACCGCGGTGGCCCACCAAGCAACACTTATGATCACTGCAGGCCAATACAGTGATTTACCGATAGCTGGTTACTACCTTTAGTCAATATGTGTTCCATTCTCAACACATGATCACAAATCTCACATTGACTAACCTGTAGTACCCCAACCCAACAATTGTTGACCTCCGAATCACCAAATGCCCGAAGGCGACTCATCACATATTACACGTGTATTTCATCAATCAATAGTCAATAATCATAATAGCAACTATGTTCACTTGTTGTAACCAAATATGTTACAACCAAATTACACTGAGAGTACAAGTCCACTCACCGACACCTCAGTTGTCCACTCAGTAGTCTAATGTCACTGAGTCTTTCTCCATATCTGAGAATACAATAAAATACACAAGTTAGTCACTTGTCTTAATATGAATATAACATCATACTAATGTAGTTACATTAAACAACTTAATTAAGTAACCACAACATGATTAATAATTAACAAAGTTATCAACTAACCATTATATTATAAGCACAAGCTTAATTTCATGAGAATCAACTAAACCCATCACTTTTATCATAATTATAATTCAATTATACAATTTCTAACATAGGGTTCAACTATAATCATGAAACTAACATCAACTATAAATTATCTCATCATTACAAGCTTCAATTTTATATCAATCCTACTATTTCCATCAAATATCCACAAACCCATTTCTAGGTTTATATAAAAATCAAGAATTAACACTTACAACATGTTTATAATGAGAGTGGAATGATTAATACATGTTATTGAAGCTTAACTAACATCAATTTACACTTTTAAAACCCTAATTTCGGATTTTAACCAAGAACACTAAAACCCCCAAATTCTAGGTTTTAAAAATTGAAGAACACAAGATTATACCTTGATTAGGATGATTAAAGAGGCTTGAATTCGAATTTGGCATCTTCAATTTAGTGTTATGAAAGGATTTTAGGAATTGATCTAGGGTTTATAGGTTTATTTATGTACGTACGGTATGTATGTATATAGATAAATAATGAAAATAATAAACCGACTAAAAATATGAGCTTATCATATAATTGCCCAAATTTCTTTCCCCGTAATTATCATTATCTGGAACTTAAAAATCATTTGCGGGGAAATATTATTTTATTTTACTGTCAACTGAAATAAATTAAAACAGTTAATATTTTATCAACCACAATAAATTATTTGACTCTTTTACCCATTTATTTTCAATTACCAATTTACAATATTTCCTAACATTTCAATTAACCATTTCAAGTCAGGAAATAATAGTAAAATACTGGACCCATAAAGTGGGTGTTACAGTAGTTCATTTTTAAAGGAAAAAAAATTAGTCAATACACGAAAATGTAGAAAACGGAACCATTGATGCATTTTTCGGAAAAACCCAATCTGATATGTAGACCGGCAACCGTTTCAAACGGTAACTAATACCCGAAAATGGTTGATTTTAGATTAGTGCTTCATTTTAAAAAAAAAATTAGTTGATACCCGAAAATGCAAAAAATGAAACTATTAATGCATTTTTCGGCCAAAAAACCCATTATAAAACTATCAACTAATTTATATAATACATTTAATTTTAACTTTAATGTCTATATATCTATATTACTATTATTATATATATAACATTTGTGATATTTTTTAAGATACCCCTACAACTTAAAGTTACGTGATGAGTATTTTTGGAAAAGACAAAACTTTTGAACCGTTAATTGTTACACTATGTGCCGATTATGGATGGAAATGTTGCGATAAGATGAACGAGTTAGAAAATCGCTAAAGGCAGTTTGTCCATCTTTCGGAGTCAAATATAGTTTTTAAAACTTTTAAAACTTTTAAAACTTAACTTTCCCCAATTTTACATGTATTGCAAGTTTTAAATAACTAAAAAACGAATGCTTAATTACGTTTTTAATTGAATCCTATTTTACACCTTTATTTATACGTTTACTTCCGTGGTTATGATTTCAATTTTTATTTTTGTACAAAGTCTTAGGATTAAAATTGAATCCAAATAATTGATGGTATTAAAATAAGAACAAGCAAATGAACAATGAAAAATCAATAAAAGTCAAACTTTTAGACTCAGCCAACGATTTCACATATCCAAACTGGCTATTTAGAACTTGGAACCCGACATTCGCAACTCCGCCAATCGAGTTTGCAATGACATATTTTAATATTTATAGTTTTGTGATTTTTTTTAAAAAAAATTCTTGTTTAAAAAATAATACTATTCATGCATTGTTATATAGTTTTTTGATTTAGAATATGATTCAAAAACGTAATATTAATTATCGAATGCACGTGAAACAAATAAATCCGCCCGCTGCATCGCGCGGGTATAATACTAGTATGCAAAATACAAAATCCTATTGTTACAGTTTACGACTATCTTAATAATGGGAATCATCTTTTAGGGTCATTTTTATTTTATTTGTCCAACATCACAATTATCAACTTCATTTATTTATGTTATATTATGATCAATGTTGTTGATAAAGTCATGCTTGATGAATTAATGTGAACAATATTGAATATGTGTGTACTTTATTTCAAAAAGAGCGATAATTTTGTCATTTTTGTTGTTTAGGTTACCATACTTGGCCCAGTTAGGTATTGAGGTGATTTTATGTTTTTGTGTTGTAGCACTTTTTACAACTGAACATTGTTCACTTTTGTATCGTTATATTTTCGGTACTTAGCATGTATAGTACCACTTTTTACCGTACCAGTACTCGTACCATACTGGTACCATACCCCTTCAATTGGTACGGTATTCGGTACTCACATTATGAACAAAAAGAAAATCGGTACCAACCAGTTTGGTACGGTACGGTATTGGTTCCGTACCACGCTCATCCTGGGCTTTAGCTTTCTATTTTGACTTCGGTTTTAAATGTGCCTTCGTATTAGAATATGGGCTTCGCTCTGCATTTGGGCTTTGGTTTTATGATTTATGAATGGTGCTTCAGTTTTGGTTTATATTCTGGAGTTTGGTTTTATAAATGGGCTTCAAGGTCGATGTCAGGGTTGATTTTACTGTCAATACGCTTCGATTTCTATGCCGACTTAGGTTATATAATATGGGTTTTGATTTCTATTTTGGTTGTGGTTCCTTGAATGGCTTCGGATTCGATGTCATCTTTGGTTTTACAATATGGGCTTCAGTTTCTATTTCGATTGTGGTTTTATATAGGGGTCGGGTTGAATTTGGATTATTAACGTGACTGAGATTCCACTTCAAATTGGGCTTCGATTGCTATTCGGGCCAACTTTTGTAATCGGCATTGAATTCTTATTGGACATTGATATCTATTTAGGACAATCTCTCTAAGAGCATCTCCAATGCAATGACATGGAGAGTTCAAAGTTTGCCTAGTCATGGTTCAAAGTTAAAAAATTGCATTGTGAAAATGCCACATGTGCTAGTGTATAAAGTAGGATTCAAAGAACTTTGAACTTTACTTTGGACTCAAATTGTGGGTCCATTCTTTGATTTATTTCTTGTAAAGTATTGTTTGTTCAATTTCATGAAGCATAATCAGACTACATAACGTACATATATATTTTTAGTATGTTGAATTTAATGGTATCATGCATTTAAACTAAATAATAATGCATTATAACTTTTACTAAAAATTACATTAACAAGTACATGAAAGTTCATAACATAAACATTAACTAATCTCATAACTTTTTTTGTGCGACGGAAGGGTAAGACCACAAAACAAATTTCATATTATAACTAGACATTACAATCTAATAAACTCATACACTTATATTATATTTATTTTGATTGCCTTAGTGTATAAATATATAGAAATAAATATGAAAGAAAATAATAAATAGGTTAATGACGTGGCATAGCTTTAAACTGTGTAGAGTTTAATGGATTGTAGATGTTTTGTGTAAAAAGATTAAAGCTGATGTGCCACTGATGTGGCATTACTTTAAACTCTGGAAGGTATAATGCACTGGAGGTGCTCTAACGACATTGATTGATTGGACTTCGGGAGTTGGTGTATTGCGTTTTTCATTTATTATTTGGTGTTAGTTCTTTAAATGAGCTTGATTAATTGCGCTGATTGGCTTAAGGGTTGCGTTTTAGATGTTTTAAATTAGTTGGACTTAGGTCTGTAAATAGGCTTGTGTAAGTGGGTTTGAGGAAGTAGTGCACGTTCAAAATCAAAAATACATGTTGTGAGTAGTCATGCACAAAAAACGGTTCGGGCCAACCTGACCGAACCCGAAATCGAACCGGTTTTTAGTCAAAAAAGTCAAAACCAGTTTTTTACCAACCCAAACCGGGTTTGACCGGGTTTTCAACATGATCTTGACCGGTTTTTTGACCGGTTTTCGAGTTTTTCACATGGTTTTGACCGGGTTTTTGATCGGTTTTTCAACCCAATCCGATTTCAAACCGGTTTCAACCCGGTTTTTAAACCCTAAAGTCCAAACCGGTTTGGACCCATCGGGTTCTAGAAAACCTGAACCGGTTTTGGTCAAAACTGGTTTTGACCGGGTCGGTTTCGGTTTATAAACGGGTCGGGTTTTAAAAACCGATTTTAATGTGCACCTCTAGTTTTGAGTTCAATGAGAAAGAGTGAAAAAATAATGAATGAGACATTTCTTTTCAAACTCAATTTCCTCTCGAATTTCTTTTATCAAATATCTCAAATGGCATGTTTAAAAATTATAAACATTATATATTCGAAATCAGTGTTTTTTCTCTTTGATTAGAGATCCAACAAACTATACTTTTGACAAACTTTTTTTTCTTTTTATATTTATCATGTCTTGAAAAATGCGACTTATATAATCACATGTGATTTTATGTATAACCACATGTGATTTATGATAATATATATATATATATATATATCTATATATATATATATATATATAACATCGGTATACGATTATTATTATTCATTAATGGTGGATAATAAGTCACAAATGATTAGAACTTAATATACATTCACATACATAGCTAGAATAAAATTTTAAGAATTGCATTCATTTACAACCAAAATCATATGTTTGTGTTTATTGATTTGAGGTTTAATCACATTTTTTTTTCATATGAAGTATGTGATAGTGATTTATAATTCACATGTGATTTACCATGTATATTTATTTATATGTATATAATTATAAAAAGTTATATAAAATTCGTATTTATTTACACTTTAATCGTACGTTATTACTAATTTAATTTTTAATTACATGTGATTACAACTAATTTTTTTCTAATGGGTTTATTAAATTATCAAATAAATTATTTATATGTAATTTTAGACTTATAAATTGTAAATTTGATTATTCACATATGGTCATAGCTAGTGTCATACCCCCAAATTCGTTAATCGTGGTTAGCGGAAGCAATTAATTAAGTATGGGGGTAATGACACCAACATTGTACATGCATACGTATCAGAGCATATGATTACAACAGAACATATATATTAAGATGCCAAAAGTAATAGTTACAAGGTTTACGATTCATTGAATCGTATAAGTAGGAAGTTAGTTAAGTTTTACAAAAGTGGATTTCGTAAATATGACTAAAATAAATTAGTTATACAAAAGAAATCCATGTGTTTCAAAAAGTTGGCATCCTAAAGTTTCACGGGTCGCCTAGTTTCCATCTGTGCAGGCGGTAGTCTTACATGCAGCTAATTCCCTGAAAAACGTAGTAAAAGTCAACAACGAGGTTGAGTGAATTCACAGGTTTTAAGTTTGGAAGTACAATTCGTTAAGACAAATACGTTCGTAAACAGTTGTTGCCATAATAGTTAAATAAACGTTTTGTGGAATGTTATCCAAATATAGTTCGGTTAAGATGTTGCCCAAAATACAGTTTACGTTGGATGTTACCCAAAATACAGTTTAAAATACGTTGCTGGTCGTTCTCCAGCGTTTCTAAAACAGTACCGATCGTTCTCCGGTCTAAATAAGCACGGGTCGTTCTCCCGTCTAACTCGGCCAGTCGTTCTCTGGCACTAACACTGCTGGTCGTTCTCCAGCGAAACACAGTACCGTTCGTTCTCCGGTCTAAACATGCACGGGTTGTTCTCCCGTCCAACTTGGTCAGTCGTTCTCTGGTACTAAAATACGTTGCTGGTCGTTCTCCAGTGATGCGTGTGAAAGCGTCTAGTTTTATTATTTATAAAGTACAGGATATACCAATCACTACTATCACACAACCAGGCAAGAATACCCGATCGGAATAGTATAACTATGGTAGTCCAGGTCAGACACAGGAACACAGGAACGATGTTATTCAATTAAATTGGAATTATTAACTAAACTAATAAAGCAGTAACATAGGGGGTACGTTTTAGTTCCGTACGAACGTTCAATATGAACTAATTAACCAAACCAACAACATAAAACAAGGTAAAGAGGAAAAGATAAACAATTGGAGATAGACATGTAATTGATTAGAGTTTTCACACTTAGATTCATATTATCCGGTTCATGTGTTTTGATTATCTGATTGTGATTCCTCTTATAATAATTTAGATACTAATCAAAGAGTCCAAGTTAAATGTATATTAGCCAACGTTCCGGGTCTAACTAAAATCTACAATCTAGGGTTCCACATTAAACATCGATCCGATGTCACAAGGATGGTGCTTTATTGTGTGCTTTTCCCTAGATTGTGCATTAGTATTCACGACTTGTTACGATTAATTCTCGTGGTATGACTCAACAATACCTTCTAATAATTACTTATTAGCTCATTCATTTTAGATTGATTAGTTACTATTATCTTAACCTATCAAACTCAATCTATTTAGCAATGATCATAAACCTAGATTCATAATCATCAATAATCAATAGCATCAAAGGAACTCAATCTCAATGACACTATTAACCACGTTAAGTAATAGCAACTAATAATCACCAATAAACAAGGATTCACAAATAACGTAACAATCTTCAATCAAACAATTCATTCAAAACACAATTATAACCTTCAAACATTCATAATCAAAGATTATTAAACTAAACAATATACATAATCTAATTCATGATTCAATTATACAAAATCATATTCATATCCCAAAACAAAACACATAGACATGTTTAGAATTAAAATCGGAAGATGATATGCAAACTGAATCATAAAACGAATGAAGTAGAATTAATAGGATGATCCTAACCTTTTCCGCCTCCGAATCGCCATCGTTTCGCTCCCAAGCTGTGAACTCACCTGATGAGCTAAGTATGTTCGATTGTTAGCAAAACCTAAGCCTGGATAAAGTCCTTAATGTCCTGAACATATGAGGTTATAAGTATAAATACGTGGATGTCTTAGTTTGACCATCCATGATAGTGTCCACGCAACTAGATTATGTCCAAAGTGTTTGTATGTCGTTTGAGTTTGTAGTTTTAGATATATATACGACTGGTTGGTAACTGTTGGTAATAGTAATCTCCGAAAACATTTTTATATTCGCTTCATTGTGGTTCATAAAGTATGAAATTGTGTACGGGGGTCCGGGGGCAGCGCCCCTGGTAGCGGGGTCCAAGGGGTGGCAACCCCTGACGGGGTCCAAGGGGCAGAGCCCCTGGCTGGGGTCGAGCTGCCAGGTCAGCTTGGAAAATTTTTAGTTATGTATATATTGCTTTAATGAAAACGCATATAAAATTTCAATTCGTTAGTTTCAGCTCAAAAATTTCGATCCACAAATGTCAGTTCGCAAGGTTAACTCGCAGGTGGGTTCGCAGTTCAATTCAGCTCGCAAGTTGTTCAGCTCGCGAGTCAGTTCATTCCGTGATTCGGTTCGGCTTGCAAGCTTCGACTCGCAAGTCTCGACTCGTGGTCGGTTCGCTAGTCAATTCGCAAGTCAGTTCGTTTCGCAGTTTGACTTCGCGAGTTCAGGGTTTTCGGTTCGCTGGTTTCGGTTCGGTTCGCTGTTTGGCTTCGCAAGTCGAGATCTCGGTTCGCCTCGCAGGACGAACTGAAATCTGGGATCTCAACTCGCAGAACGAACTGCTCGTATTTTAGGTTTTAAAAACACATTTATGTGTTGTTTTTGGACATAATCTCGTTGGGTAAACGTTCTAGCATGAAAATATAAGATTTCTAATACCTTTAAAAGAGTTATAACGTTTCGTACCACTAGATCAATAATGGAGGAGATGAAGATGATGATGAACAAGATGAATCGGAGGTGATGATGATGATGTTCCTTTTCCTGCTTCCTCTCTTATTGTGGTGATGATGATTCCGAAAATGATGATGAAGGTGGTGGTGTTTTTGGTGGTTTTTAGAGAGAGAGATTTGTGAGGGAGGTGGGTGTATGCGTTTGTGAAATGAGATGAAGTGAAGAAGAGAATGAAAGAAAATGGGGAAGATAGGTGGGTCAGTTTGGGTTCGCGGGTTTGGGCCAACCCGTTCGGGTCTCGGGCTCGCGTGTTCTTGTTTCCCAATCGTTTCGTTCCGAGTCCCGTTCGTTTGCTCACATAATGTTTTTAAATGATAAATTTGAAATTATGAATTCGTTTTAACTTAGTTTGACGGATATGTTTCGTCGCGCAGATTACGTTTTATACGATGCGAAATACTTTGTAAATATTATCAACATAATATAAAACAAATAATAACGTTATTTAATAATTTCCTATTATTAAATATTTTTGTCCACCAACAGTCGTATATTTTTGTCGCATTTGTTCCAATTGTTTTGTACGTAATTACAACTAATTACGAAATATGCAATACTACGCGTATTAACTAGTTGGGCTTTGCTAGACTTACCTCTAAAAGTGTTGTGAATTCACTCTAAGTTAGGGAATTAGCTTAAAATGCAAATGTTTAGTGTACGTAATCACATTTAAATTTGCGGGGTGTCAGAGCTAGGGATTTAAAACTTATAATATAATTACATTTGAGTGTTAATCACTTGTGATTTAACCTTGCGAATTTATAAATACCCAATAGAATATATATAAGAAAAAACTTCGTTGGAAGTATGTCATGTTGGATTTATAATTAAAGATAAAAAGATGATGATTCCAATGGTGTAATTTTTATAATTTATCGATATACGGTTTGTGAGATATTTTGATTTAGAAAAAAAGGTGAAAATAGGTAATTGAAATGGATCAATCATATTGGTTCCTCAATTCTTCATTTTTAGCACTTTTTTATTGAAAAATGATTGATAGGCCTAAATTTGTATGACTAATTCTAGACCTAAAGTTGTGGTTGGTAGAATTGAAACTTTCCTTAAACGAGATTATGAAAGAGAAAAAATCCAAACAATCAGAAAGTTAGACCCGTTTTTAGGTGTACGTAAGGAGGTTTATTTAGCGTTACTCTTATTTATTGAACTTTTTTCTCAACATTTTTAATGATCGAGTAATATTAACTATATGTGTTTAGAATTTAGAGTTAGATGATATAATATGATTTTGTTGTTTGTGTTTTTAAGTTGAAAGGAAATGAAATGAATAAGGGGTTCCTCCCTCTTAATCCCAAAATTGAAATGAATAAGGGAGCTCTCTTTATTTCCTACATTTCCTTTCTTTTCATTTCATATAAAAAACTCGAGAACACAGTTTTAAATATAGTTCATTTGGCTTCATTTTCTTTCCACTCTATTACCAATATAATAACACAATATTGTCTCTATGTCTGGACTTTCTAATTAAACACTTCTTTTTTCTTTTTATAATCATATTGGGGTTATCTACCCCAAAGTTTCCGCATTGAAAAAATCTCAACTCAAATTGGTTTTTCTCCCTTAATCTTGTTGGTTCGAACCGTTTGTGTTTCATCTTTAAAAAATGTTTGGGTATGCGTTGTTGGTAAGATCGGATGGCCAAAATGCATATTGGGAACCGACTATTAATGTAAGTTAATATGTTTGTTTTTACATCTTAATACTTACGGTCTCCCATCTATACATTATAACTAGGGCCAGCACAAAAAAAAAAAAAAAAATCTTAAGCGGGGGCAAAATTTTAGGTAAACTTGATTTTCTCGTCTTAACCAAAACAGTAAAAGTTGACTTAATTTTTACGCTTTAACCAAAACATTATCAAGTTGATTTCATTTTTCGTTTTAACCAAAACAGTTTTAGTTTAAATCAACATTGATTTGGTTCAACATTTGTTTTCATGTGAAAATTTCAAATTACAATTCTTCACTACATGAGAACTAATTGGAAGATTGAAGTGTTTTACTCTAATTAAAGTTTATAAATGTGTAACAAATTTTGATAGTTAGATAGTATAACTTCATTATAGTTACATTGTGGATGAAAAAAATGGTAATCGAACTATATACTCCATAGTTTATAAATGACTGTGTTTATCTAAACACAACGTTTATGCTAAATTATTAATGTATTTCTAGAGATTACTAGAAATAATTAGAAATAACTAGTGTTATTAGATATTTAACTAAATGTAATTAACTAGAAATAACTAGATTGTTCTAACCAAGCCTATAAATAGGCTCAAGTGTACCTCATATAAAAGGTGAGACATATGATTTCTAGAGAAGAGCTTATGTGGTAGATGTGTGAAGATTCAAAGGTCAAGGGGTGATTGTGTCATTTACTTAAAGACTTTTTATGATGTACAATTTGCCTAAAAGTAAAATAATGTTAAAGATCCAAATCAAAGTATAACATCAACAAATTTTCTTGATTATCATTCAAATTAATTTTTTTAAAAAATATTTCAAGAAACTTGAAAGTTATGTGATATTGTTTTGAGTGACTATGAGATATTGAGGTAGGTGGGATGATGGCAGTGAGATACTATCCGAATACTATATACTCCGTGAAGAACAATGATCATCACTAGCAGACTAGCATGTTAAATTGGGTTTTGTAAAACGTCAAACTGAACAGTTTGTAATTTTCTTTTTAAAGGTGGTTATGTTAATTTCAAATCATATAATAATGAGTAGTTTTTTTCAAGTATATAATATATAGAAATACCTAAAAGTTAATCATGTAAACATAATTAAACAAATAAAATTAAAGCCAACGATCTACCATGCAAATCTTATTTAAATAGAATAATTAGTCCTGACGCATTTTGAGCCGGCATAAAAATTCTTGTTCTTGTCAATAGTCAATAATATTTTGTTTTCATCATCCTCTAATAACCAATGTTTTGAAAACCGTTTTTCCAATCGGACCGGTGAGGGTTCCAGTTCAACCGGTCGGACCGTCAGTTCAAAACGGCCTCAAACTGGTTAAAACCTAAAAAAACAAAAACCATTCCAAAACCGGTCCGGTTTCCGGTTTAACCGGTGAAAATCGAAAAATTGGCGGGTTCGTTGACTAGTCAAACTATGCCCAAAACCGTTTTTTAACCGGCCGAAAATCCCTAAAATCCCGATCGGACCGGACCGGTCTAACCAATTTCCGAAACATTGCTAATAACTATTCATCGTCTCCTCCAACTGAGCGATCGAGCATCTCAACCATTACAATCATCACAAATAATCAAGTTAAAGTACTCGTCTGTAACACAGCATCTCAACCTAAACTAATTTTTTCCTTGGTTCGATTATGCTATTTAGATTTAGGGTGTTAAACTAAACCAACCGTTTATATTTTGTATTTTCATCTTTAAATTTTTTTTAGATCTATGCACGTTGTTGGTAAGGTCGGATAACCCGAATATCAATGTAAGTTATTGTTTCTGTTTTTATATCTTAATATATACTTGCTCTTTCTTAGTCTATACATTCTAATTGACACTTTTTTTGTTAGAATCCTGGAGGTCAGGGGCGGTGCTAGCATTTTTTTCTTCTAATGGGAGCATATTGTAGGATGTTATTCCATCAAACTTTGGGCTACGAAACGTTATATCAAACCAGCCAAAACTTAAGTAAGCATGTATTAGACAAGATTGTAAAAGAGTTAGTTGTCAAATGGTTTTTAACACGAAAGATCATAACAAAGGTTCATAAATTAAGCAATGATCAAACTTTATGGTTATTTGTGTTTTCACTTTATGGTTATTTGTGTTTTCCCTTGAAAGTTCTTTTCGAAAGTTGCGAATTTTAAAATTTCTCCATGTGTGAGGTATAATGCATTTATATATGCTTGTATACATATTCTTTAATAGACTTAGATTATGAAGGGATAAATGAAGATATCATCATTTTTTATTAAGTGTTTAGTTTAGTTGTTCTTGTAGTTGTAACATTTTCTTATATCTACCTAAGCAATAGAAGGAAAAAAAATAAGTTTAGTTTAATCGTTCTTGTAGTAATATTTTCTTATAACTAGTTAAGCAATAGATGGGAAAAAATTATACTTACATAGAAAAGAAGGGAAAGGAAATGGAGGTGGAATAAAGAAAGGGAAAATAAAGAAAAAAAAGATTCTAATATGAGGTTCGAACATCTTACTATCGACTTGCAAAGCAAAGTACCACCACACCACCCAAGGAAAAAATATTTTCTTTGACAAATGTTTTTTATTTTATTATCTTGCCAACTTTTGTTTTGGTGTTGCTAGGCAATTTAACAGCGATAGCTTCGATTAATTTAAAATTAGATCATAGTGACTTTGATTTACAAAATGATGAAGTTAAAACCGATATAAGAAATGCAACGGTATTCCTTAAAGGAAACATTATGTATCACGTAGCTATTGTGAAAACTGGTGGATTTACCGTGTACCCCAACGTGGTACACTATACTTGAAGTATAGTTGATACTAAGGGGTACACGGTTAGCGTTGAAAATGCTACTAGTTTTTATATATCGAAAAAGAAACAAGTAGTAACAACCATGGTTGAAGGTCAAGTATCCTTCAGAGATGAACGGATAGCCGACTTTAAGAGTACTATAGCGGATGGGTAATATTGGATGACATTTGAAGTGAGTTACTAAGCACACGTCAGTTTTTCTAGATTTTTGATATTTACGAAGACTTACAATAATGTATCTTTTATTCAGTTACATTATATGATATTATATTATATTACATAGCTCAATGGAGTATTAGTGTTACGTCATATTATTATTATTATTATTATTATTATTATTATTATTATTATATATGCATATGTTTGTATTTTTATTTATACGTATATTTTTAATTTTAATATTTGAGTTTATTTGTTAATATAATCCCAGTTTTTAAATATATATTACTAATTTATATTGTCTGATAATCTTTATTAATTTTATATGAAAATAACTATATTGTAAAATTTTAGAAGTTTAATTCCATTATGTATCAATTAAACGCACATAACATATTCGAATTCCTTCACAATCACATTTTTTAGAATCTAATTTCAAATCCAGTATATTCCCATTCCTTTGAAAAATTTCAGTTATTCAAAAATCATTCTCTAGATCGAACAGGCCTCATGAATCCTTTATGGGACCCTACACTAAACTAACTTATTTATTCAAAACGATTTGAAATTAGCCTACTTTTACAAAATATAGTGAAATGTACCCTAACAAGGACTTTCAACCCGCGCGTTTTGACGGACTCTCTCATATACATTTTAAATTAGTAAGTTTCAAAAAGGTCCAAATATATTATTTACGCAATATATTACTCGTAACATATTAAATTAAAGTATAAAGTATTGTTATAAAGTCTCATTGCAATAATCACAAAATAATTAATTGGGCCCAGTTGTGACATATTATCGTCATCGGCCTTGAGACTAACACTGTATTCTCGAGTTAGTTGGAGGGTGGAAAGGAAATGAAGTGAAATGATTGAAAATAAAAGTGTGTTCTTAAGTTTTTTTATGCAAGAAAAAGAAAGGAAGGGGAAGGAATTGGAAGGGAATGCTCAAGTGTATTTTTCTTCCTATACTTTCTTCCAATTTTTAGGATAATTATGAGGGATCACTTTATTTCACTTCTTTCCCTTCAATTTAATAACACGATTTACTAAACTATCTTCCTTCTTATTTCTTTCTTTTCTTTTCTTCTTTGTTCCTTTTTTCCTCACCCATATTTAAACTCAAGAACATAGTGTAAAGGAATCCTAAAGTTCTTAACTATCAAGAATTATGTAATGCACATTCATCCTAATAATACATATAACATACGTAGTATAACATAACACATTATGGTAGGTGTTTGAAACGGAGATTTATGCAAGTTCGCTATGACATTAAAAATCACATACTCCACTTAAGATAGATATTATATATATATATATATATATATATATATATATATATATTGAAAAGGAGTATGTTATGAGGTTTGAGATATTTGAAGTATTTAAGTTTGATCCATAAAAAATGATGGATTCTATCGCAAAAATGCATAAAACATATTACCCCCGTCCCATTTAAAATGTTCACTTTAACTTCGCCGGAAGAGGCAACGATATAACCAACCACTGATATGCACGTGTGTTAGAGGATGAAGACTCCATAAACAATTGAAGGAACTTCAGACGGATTCCTACAACGAGCCAAGTCAGTGACGGATTTAGATTTGTTCACCAATAGCAAGAAATAATGATTGATTAACGTTATATTGGGGCATACACCAACAAAGATAGATTGATTTGATTTAAAATCAAAACGTTTAAAAAGTATAACCCTCTACTATTAGAAAGTTCTGAAATCGTAAGTATCCTGGAAATTAATAAATTCTAGGAGGTGAATTTATTTTGTAATAAATGAACATGTAAAAAACATAAAATATCTATTAAATTGTTGGTTCAACTAGGCTTTGAACCTATGACCCTTCGTTTCTAACGAATGTAATGTACCAGTTAAGCTAACAAGAAAGTTTTGCCTTTGGCCACAAGTTCTAAATATATAAAATATAGTGCCTTAGTAAATTACAGCTAGATTTCGAAAAGAAATTATACACTGTCGACAAATCCATGTGTAGCACTTGATACCCTCTGCATTCAAGTAACTCCACCTCCGGAGCCAACCGTAGAGTCGTCGAACGAGGCAACGGAAACGTGAGTGAGGAAGAAGTCCCCGAATGATTTTATCGGATGTTTTGAACAAGATGGATCGTGATTCTCTTTGGAGAAGCCGTATTAAGGAAACGAAGAGGGGTTAGAAAGTTTATAGAGTTCGAGACTTGGAAAGACAAGACTTGAGGATGAGTCTTTTCCAAAAGGGGGAGAATGATGCATTACATGTTAATCAAAGAAACGACAGCTAAACAAGAGGAGCTGAATGCCTTCGGGCCTCCAGCTCTTCTTGAACTGTCGTTTCTTTGATTAACATATAAAGTCAAAATTCATAACGATTCGACGATCGAAGGGTCATAAATGACAATTTACAATTGTCATAATCTATCGAATTTAATTTAATATTTTTTTAGTTATAGTTAGGATTTATATAGATTTGATTATTTTTATTATTGTTTTCTTTTCCACCAAGTTTTGTCCAGGGTTAAAAGACTATATAAGCATTTGATTTGTAATAGGTTTTAGTAAGTTGAAGTTGAATAAAAAATTATTGAAAGAGAGTGATTCTTGAGAAGTCCCGTTTCGGGCACCCTTTTAGGGTTTATTGAATTTCTGTTCATGTTTATTGTGTGATTTCTTCGATTCACAAATACCTCGTCATCAACAATAGAGGTAGCGTAGACAGTCGTCATTAGTGACATTTTAAAATTTTCGCATATTCACAAAATTATAAAAGAAATAAAACTAATTTTTTTTCGCTCCTTTCATTTTGATTTCCTTGCTACGCCCTTGGCTACTGTGCGTTTTATACCT
This sequence comes from Pseudognaphalium luteoalbum, assembly GCA_963422505.1. Lineage (NCBI taxonomy): Eukaryota > Viridiplantae > Streptophyta > Magnoliopsida > Asterales > Asteraceae > Pseudognaphalium > Pseudognaphalium luteoalbum. The sequence continues at coordinate 2,642,892 of OY730194.1, forward strand.
TATGTTAGGTTCAATAATCCATCGAGTAATGAGTAATGCTAAACATGACTACTTACACAACCCTACAAATAGACCTAAAACTTTGATTGGTTGTATTTTTTCTCTCTCTTAATCTACACCAATCAATATTCTACATTAACCAATCAAATTTGTAGGCCCACTTTTAGGCATACCAAAGTAGGCCTACAAATTATTTTCCTAATCCATAAATGTAATACTAAAAACTTCAATTTAGATTCCAAAAGGATCAAAATTTTCTTGCAAACTATTTTTCATTGATTATGAAGCGATGTATATCCAATTTTTGAGACTGAACTTGGGTTAGCGCTGCTGATTCAATGTGTTGGTTCATGGGCCCTTTGTAACGTTATACCTCCAAATGGCCCAATAGTATTTTGACTTAGCAACAGACAAAACTTTAATTATCTAAAGGAAATTAAAAAAATAACCTTTTTTCCACGTGTACAATCCATTTTGCCCTCCTCACAAAAAAGTTGTCGTTGCGATCAAGGTGATGAACGAGTATACAATCTAATCATAGTGTCACTAATGATAACTTTTTATATATAATTCGTGTCGGACGCAAGATTGTCAATGTGTGCAATATTATGTTTTATATTTAATTAACATAGTATTTCGTTTTTCTTTGATAACTTTTTATATACAATGTATAAAATAATTTCGAATATATATATATATATATATATATATATATATATATATATTCATGATATGTGTAATTTTATTTACAAATGATAACTTTTTATATATAATTCGTGTCGGACGCAAGATTGTCAATGTGTGCAATATTTAATATATTATATGTTTTATATTTAATTAACATAGTATTTCGTTTTTCTTTGATAACCTTTTATATACAATGTATAAAATAATTCCGAATATATATATATATATATATATATATTCATGATATGTGTAATTTTATTTACATCTCGATATAAACTTTTTTTAATACCAGAATGTAGATAAAAATAAACTGATCATAGTGGTATATTTAGATTTATGTTGTATAACATATAAAGGTGAACTAATAAATTTTCTTACGTATGTTATATATATCAATAACATGTTTTCTTATATGTTATTTTCTTACCTTTATATGTTATATATATGTTATTTTCTTACCTCTAAATATACCACTATGATCAGTTTATTTTTTTCTACATTCTAGTATAAAAAAGTTGATTTCGAGATTAAAAAATACTTTCGTTAAATACCAAACATATGACGATAAAATTTATGTCATGATTTAGATAAAAATTACACCGATCATTAATATATATTCAAAATTAATTTATACATTGTATATAAAAGTTATCAAAGAAAAATGAAACACTGGGTTAATTAAATATAAAACATATAATATATTAAATTAAAAGTGGATATGAACACATATATATAATCCTGCGTCCGACTTAAATGGGTCGCAAGCCTTACGGCCGGATTTTGTTCACGGGTACGGGCTCGTTTAGATTGTCTTTTACTCATTCATCACCTTGGTCGCAAGTCACAGTAGCCGGGTCGCAAGTCGCATATTGCGTCTTGTGCCCGGGTTGGGCAAAACAACAACTTTTTGCGGAGAGGGAAAAATGAATTATACATTTGGAAAAAAGGGTTTTTCTATTATCAAAACGGCAACCTTAAGCACCCGGTTAAAAAGGGCCAAAATTAGCGGCCAATTTAAAATTTAAACCTTAGTACTTAGTACAAGATAATACGAAAGTATTGGATATTATATATGTATATATATATATATATATATATATAACATAACGATTATTTAATCACGTACAAACAAATATAAAGAATGCGTAATCTTAAATACGGATGTTGGTGAAAAACATTTTCAAATAAAGTATTATTGTCAAGAATAATAATTATTTACTCCGTTAGAAATCTAAATACATTTTGGACATGTAAAACTATCCGTATATTTTAAGTAAAACAAAGATACAATTTTATAGCTCCGTAAAAACATTTTTATAAAATTATCGTTTCAAAAGATTATACTGCTTTACGATCGGGTACGCGAACACGGGTCGGAAAATACTCAACCACCTCAATAATTGAGGCCGGTATATACAACCGACCTCAATTATTTCACACACACAGACACATTCATCCATCCATCCTCACTCTCTCGACTCTCTCTTTTCCCTCTCGGTTTTCATCAACAACATCATCAACAACAAGAATCAACATCATCTTCATCATCATAATCATCACCTTGGATCATCATCACCATCGTGTTCGTCATCATCATCCTCACGGTTCCAAATTTTAAATTGTAAGAACACTCACAAACTTCCTTTAATTTGGTGCTTACAATACGTATATAACTTGTATAATGTTGTTATTCAACATAGATAAACGATTATAGCTTGAACCATAGCAAAAACCTAGTGTTGATTCGGACTAAAAACAGAGCAGAACCCGAGCAGGAAACTAACCCGATCGGTTAGCCTAATCTAGCCGATCGGCTAGCTTTAATGAGCCGAACGGCTCACACAACTGAGCCGAACGGCTAGTTGTTGTTGAGCCGAACGGTTTTGCAGTTATCACCCGAACGACTAGGTTTCCTTAGCCGAACGGCTAGGACTTCCATAGCCGAACGGATGGACTTTCTTAGCCAAACGGCTAGGTCTTCCATAGCCGAACGGCTGGACCTTCACAGCCGAACGACTGGAATACTCAAACAGAATAATTTTTGTAAAAATGCCGAAGAATTTCGTTTTCAGGGTAGCTTCTCGATGAAAAATTTATCATAAACGGTTTGGGCTAAAAGTCACACGGTCACTCGAAAACGGTCCAATGATCAAGGCTATGTATCATAGCCTAGACGGTTTTAGGCCTTTCGGGGTCGTCTAGGGGTCGAAAATGGCATATTTCAGTTTTCGGACCCGTACCAAATTTCGTAACTTATGAAATAAAATGTAACGGATGTGACGAACTTGAGTAACAACTAAACTTATACGATACGACTTACACACGAAACACATATACTTTTATAAGTACAACAAATCATGTATAATAATAATAGTTTGAAATTATTATTACAAACTGTCACCAACGAGCCGTATACCTTTTCACAAACTCAAACACAAACACTTATACGGATGGTTTAGTTAAACATCCACTTACTCGTTATAATCTCACATGTTTAGGGCATTAGGAGATTACCATTGGAACAACTTTCGTACTTTAGGATTGCTTGCTCTTCAGGTGAGTCTCACGACCCCTTTTTACTGCTTTTACTTTGGGGGAGATGCATTACTTGTTTTACTTGAACACATGAAACTACTATCTTTACTAAATTACTTTACAGACTTAATACAATACAGACTTAGTACTTTACAGACTTACTACCTTACGGACTTACTATTCTACAGACCTGATACTATACATACTTACAGTCTTACAGACTTATAGTCTTACTGACATACTGCCTTACTGACTTATAAACTCACTGTTTTACAGACTTGCTACTTTACGAACTGATTACTTTACAGACTTACCACTTTACAAACTGATTACGTTACAGACTTGCGACACTACAAACATAATACTTACAGACTCAACTACTTACAGACCTTACTGACTTACAGACTTGCATGAGTTACGTCTTAATCCAATGAAGTCCTCTGAATCATAGTTGTTAGTTATTGTGACACCCGCCAAATTAGGACTAGCGATTAGTGCCTAATCAGTTATAATACATGTAATTAGTTCTGTGTTAGGCTAATTAATGTATCAAGTAATATATATTGTTGAATATATACAATCATGCGATTTGATTAAATCATACAAGTTTCAAACCGAATGTAATTCGGTTCAATTAATACGGACGTTGGTGAACAATTTTGCTAAATAATATAAAATTATTTAATAACGCTATCATATCCAAAAATATTACTTTGATAATATTTCGTATTCGTACCGTATTGTACAAACAAAGGCTACGCGATTAGATTATTAAACGCGCAAGTAAAACGAAACAAGTTAAGTTATATAACTCAATTTTTAGGTATTTGGTGAAATGTTTCAAGTGAAATATCGAATAATTATTCGTATTTTAAAACCCACAAATTAACGCGCACGAAATTATTTAAACGTTTAAACGAATCGGGAAAACGAACACCGCACGGAGCGCGAATGCACGGGACTAAAAGTGGAGACCCATACCTCGGTGGGCCCCCACCGAATCAGCCACAAAGGGTGAGGACATCACCTCCCCACCCTCATTCTCATCCATCACTCTCTCTCTACTCCTCCTTTTCTTCCTTTTTCTCTCCAACCAAACCACCACCACCACTTCATTAAAATCACCAAAAAGCACCATTAAACGTCCTCAAAATTCAAGGCTCATTTGAAGAAAAACGTTCACCTCATCACGATCTACAACGCTATCTTTTCGGAATCTTGATTCGCCGCTTTGTAAGTTTTCGAAAAATTCCCGAAACTCATCGATTTCACTTATTTTTACATGTATATGGTTTCTTTAAGCTTAGAATGTCCTTATAAGGGTTAGGTAAAAGAATCAGACCAAACGGAAACCCGAAAACTCATTTTTGGCTCAAAAATTCGTTAACAGCCTTAAGTGTCGTAACGAAGGTGCAGTATAGCGTCACTTCATGCGTCACTTAAGTGACGCATTGAGTGTCGCTAAAAGACCTAATCATGCGTCACTTGCATAAGTGCCGCATAAAACCCCTTTTTCCCGACACTTACCTCCGTCACTTGCTTAGTGACGCCTAGGACGCTTACCGTCACTAATAACCCGACACTGCTTTAGTGACGCCCAAGTCTGCGTCACTTCTTTAAGTGACGCCTAACCGACACTTACACCCGTCATTGATGAAGTGTTGCCACCTTATGCGTCACTTACCTAAGTGACGCCCTAAACTCAGAATTTCACATCTTATGCGAAACTTCTTAAGTGCCGACCAAGCTACCTTAGTGACGTCTCAGTATGCGTCACTTCCGTTAGTGACGCCCTTACTTAGAACCTGCCATTTCATGCGTCACTTCCCAAGTGACGCCTAATGCCCTCTAGTGACGCTATAAGTGTCGCATGAAACAGAACCCAAATTTTACTAAGTGTTGAGACCTAAAATTTTATCACTCGATTTCACCCAAATTCAAGTCCATATGCGTTTTTCACCAAAGCAATTTAGTAGAAATAAAAATTTTCATCAGTCAGCTCGACCCTTGGACCCCGCCAGGGGCTGCCGCCCCTTGGACCCCGCTACCAGGGGCGCTGCCCCCGGACCCCCGTCATTAACGAGCTTCGCCCTTACCCTAGGTTCACGAGTAACGGTGTTACATCTAAACTTCCACACAAAGTGTTAAACTTGTATAACATCAAACACGAATGCGACACAACTTCCAAAACACATTGGAACTTAGTTTTAGGTATAACACTTCAAAATCATCAAAATAATAATGTGGGATTATTGTTACAAACAATCACCAACGAGCCGTACACATTTTCAAACACTTAAACAAACAACCAAATCGCGGTAATTTGGACATTCTAAGTTAGACGGACAACTACAAGGGCAGTCTTTCGAGATGTCTACTCATGTTATAACCATTGCGTGTCTTGGACACCCTCAGGTTACAAGTCTTCGGACATCAATTCCTCGCTAATCAATTCAAGTTTATTAAGTTAAACACTCGAGGCTCAGGTGAGTCTCATGGCCCCTATTTTACTGCTTTTTAATCAGGGGTGTGATATTATTGCTCGTTTTATTTTTTAAGTTGAACGCAAGTACCAATCAATCAAATACTACATGAGTTGTTTTCAACTAATCACTAAAGCCCTCCATAACATAGTCTGGTAATACATCTGTAGTGTGAATGTTAGTATATGATATCATATAGGATTGACAATCCTCATCCGGGTTAGCACGCACTAACTGGTCAAACGAGCGTATTAGCATTTGGGAAGACGAGTGTAGATTAGGCACTCGTAGGAGGCAACTCAGTTAGGTTTCCTTAATTGGACCTGACGCTCAAGTTAAGCTCAGACTATGTACTCATGGCTGTATAACTTTTATTTTGCTTAATTGCATCTTAAATTCAATTATAAATCTTGCGGTTCATACAAATATGTGTTGACATACAAACCTGTGAGCTCACCAGCGTTTCGCTGACCAATTTTAGCATGTATCACAGGTGACCAGCAGTAGGTTGGACTGCTCAATCAAGATCTATTAGCTCGAGTCAGCATGCAAACAATCAGAGATTTTAGCTGCATTATTATATTTTGTATAGATTAATTATGTACTGGAATCTCTCATTTTCAAACTGAGCTAATGTAAACAATATTTTGATGTAAACTTTTGTTTTATCAATATCAATGTAAAACGACGCATATAGTGGTCGTTCATTATATCTTTTGTGCTGTGTATATTGATTAGTCGCGCCCCGACCCGATTCAATTGTCTATAACATGAAATTCTACCCGAATTTGGGGGTGCGACAGTAATGGGATAAGCGCGAGTTTTAGTATATGGATCCATATGGGACTGACAATCCCCGCCTGGGGTGGTAGCACCACCAGGAACCGTACTCGTATAAAGAGGTGTTTTCTACTCGTTTCGTATGAGTGTTTTTGGATTAGCACTCACGGGGGCAAATTACAGACTTGTTAAGCTTCGACTATGATGGCTCATGGCAGACCTTACTTACCTAATTACCTTGGCGTAATTGATACTTACTTACTAAATTACCGTTGTGTAATTGATACTTACTTACTTAATTACCGTGGTGTAATTGTTACTGCTTACATAATTACAATTGGTGTAATTGTTTCTACTTATTGAACTGTACTGGATTTTCTATTACTATGTACTACAAACCTGTGAGATTCACCAACCTTTTGGTTGACGCATTTTAGTAATGCATTATCAGGTACGCAGCCACAGTAGGATGGCCCAGTAGGATCTACTTATAGGCTAAGCTAGTACGAGTCGCATGCATATACACTTATGAAGATTTTACTCGCATTATCTTTTGTACTATGATTATGTATTTAAAATCTTCAAATTCATTTTGCGAACTCACTAATGATGTATACTTATGACTTAAAACCTTGTACTACTTTTGTAATGTAATGTATTTTCAAAAATGTCTCATTTAGAGTCGTTTGCTTAATCTTTGTGCTTAATATTTGATTAGTCACGCCCAAAAACAATCGCTTCCGTAAAGCATAAAATTGGGGGTGTGACATTAAGAATTATGCACGCAAGTAGTTTGGGTAGACTGATTGGCAACTTCTTCTTGGTCTATTTACTTGTCAAATGCTCCATACGTTTTCTATTTAGCATTTCTTGTGAGTTGCTCTTCATCAAATTGGTAACCACCATATAGTCCAGTCCAAGTTTTATCCAGTATTGTTTATCAAAACTGCCCATTATTCTCCATATGAATCTTACTTTAGTCTCTCCGAATCCTTAATTTTCTATCCATTCTTTTAGTTGTTTTTTTCCTTATATAGTGTCAAATTACGATACAATTTTAATGTTTAATGCATCAGTTACATATTTCGCAGATTGAGGAAGATCTCAACTTAATCGAAATGCAATTAGAATGCAAGCTTTATTAATAGTGTATGTAGGTTCCTTATTATATTAACTTCTCGTGGGTTTTGCTTTTAAATTCCAAGCCTCAGTTACACTTTTAGTTTTCTCTTGATGTCCTATCAGTACAATATTGTTTTTAGATACCAAAATTGTTTTCATATTTTCCAATAGTAATGTTAACTGACCACCATCATCCTCACACAAGTTTCCGAAATAGTTTATATTCCGCTCAATTGGCGATTTGATAATTAGAGAGTACATGATAGAGAAACGGATATTAATTAAGTACGAGACAAGGAAGAATGCTTAACTGAGGGGCTAAGTGAATTCATCTTCAATGTTAAAAGCTCTTTAGGTTAGCTTATATCTTTCATCTTAATGAATCATTAAAAAGGGGCAAATAGCTTATTAATTTGAACTTTTTAAGTAAATAAGAAAAGTGGTGTACCAAATTATCAGTATGATTAGATTTGTGCTTTTAAAGTAATATAAATTTTTTGCACGGATACTCTTTTTTGTGGTTTCTTTGAATATTCTACATGTGACTTGATGATTCAATAGATGGAACCTTAAGAAGTGCATTTATGGACGGGAAGAAAAGTGTTTTAAAATGTCAGAGAAACATTAGTACATGATGGTATCATTGTTGCTACCATTATCAATTTTGAGAACTTAAATTGTGTTGGGGATTATTGTTGGCTTTCAATATGTTTGTAATTTTTAGAATAAGTTCTTTTATTTTCATTATAGCTTTGATAATGCTCATGTTTGTGAAGAAGAAAAGGTGTGATTATAGTCTTCTTATGTTCCTTATTTTATATTCTTGTCTAATCCTGCCAACTAACCTATATATGTGCACATTTTAATTATCAAAGTATAATATATTAGTATGTCTTAGCTTTTAATTAATATGAAGTATGAACCCATTTTTCAGCTAGCATGATAAAATGAACATATAATTATAATGATCTATTCTAAACTGCACTTTTTTTGCACCCGAACAGGAGATATTACAAGCATGGCAAAAGATTGAAGTAAGCCAAAAAGAAAACCTTAAGCAGACACAAAGCACTACCGTTCTTGAGGCTTATCGATGAGGTCATGATTCTTGGTGTTCAAGCATTGGTTCTAAGGCTAGCATCTGGTGGGATAGAGGTTCTTCGATGCATTTTAGCGTCGAGTAAGAGACAGATAGGCCTTGAACATGCTGAAATTTTGTCAACTATTGATCCAACTAATGGCCTCTACTCAATATTTATTGTTTAAAAGATTCTCCTTTTACAAGTGTTTTATATAAATCTCGTGGATTAAAATATAAAAGAACTAATTAAATTATCCTACTTTTTTAACCAAACATCTAATATATCAACAGTGTTTACTATAGTTGATACATTTATTAACAAAATAAACACTATACTAATCAAATCACAACAGTATTTTTTATGATATTCATTTTGTAAGTTTTTTTTTTTGTTTTTTTTTGTTTTTTTGAACAGCAAAGAATATATAAAAAGCTATTAAAAATGTGGTTTCTAAGTTATTATAGTTATATATAATAATATAAACATAAATCAGAAATGCCATAGGTACAAGTTTTTGGCATGACACATGAGTTGGTAATATTCATCTAAAAATTGAATTAACTAAATTAAGTTAAATCAAATTAATATATACTAGACTATAATACTATTTTAAAAGACCTTCATTTTATGGACACTTTATACAAACCTTGTGGGTTAAAAATATAATAATGTTGTATTTTAAAAGAAAAACAACAACCTTAAAAGTCGCTAAAACATATAACCAACATCCATATATTAAATTAACAAATCGATTTTCAAGTTACTATCGTTGATACATTTACCAACAAAATAACAAACAAAAACACAACACCAAATAAGATAATATATATTATTAGATCTGTTTAAAGTGATCATAATAAACTAATATAGATATGCGGCGATCAAGCAAAATAAGAAACGCATCAAGGTCGAGTGTTATATATTTGGAGGTTTACATCCATAATTATAACATTTAGTAAGATACAATCTCTTATTTGAAGGTTTCCACATACCATTAGAATAAAAGCTCGTTTTTCTATTATACTCCGTAACAAACAAATTTGTTACTTAACTCTGGAAGGTAAAACTAAATTATATGTTATTAGATATTTCGGTTTCCGAGATTCAATGAGTTTTTTACCTTATCATGCATAAAACTTACCAATAAAGGTTAATAGTTATTTCGGTTTCCGAGATTCAATGAGTTTTTACGTTGTTATGCATAAAAATTATCCGAAATAACTTTTCATATGATATGTAAAAAACTAGATGCAAGTATAAATTGTAATAAGCGAGTAATAGTGAATAACAAAGACAAACAAAATTGATATACTCAAAGACTTTCCAACTTTATTTATTATGGTTTAAAACCGTTTATTTAGGTTTTGCTTTCAAATTGCACATGCATTTCATCCACGGACCGGAACTTGAACCACAACACCGTCAAGTTTATCAACAAATAAGAAACACCTATTGCAACAATAATTAGTTATCACTTTTCTGCCGGGTAAAATTTGTTCCACATGAATAGTGCTATTCCATTTGTGAATCACAGCTTCAGCTTCCTCTACAGGCGCACGGAGCAACTCCGGCCACCTCTTGGTTTCATGGCAGTCACGCGTACACGGATAGTGATCTTCCATGCTTTCTAACTTTTATTGTTTAAAAGGTTTCTGACAAATGAAAATGTAGTTATTCCAATCTATTTATAGATCAAAATTCTAAATAATATTGTGTTATTTATTACGCTGAATATTTTTTATTAATTACCCGGGGAATGAAAATTAAATTAGTGATAAATGCCTAAAAATTAATGTTGTGTTATTTATTACGGATATATTTTCATTATTAATTACCAAGGATGAAAGTTCAATCCGTATAATAATAAATTAATACATGACAAAATCTGCTAAGAATTATGGGGCCGCGAATTTATTTAAAATTGTTGGTGTAATAAATTGTTTATAGATTCATGCGCATGTTATCAGAATAAACTAGTGCATTGCCCGCGCAAAAGTAACGGGTTAAACTTTGATCTATAGATTCTTGATTTATAATGTTTGACATTGAATAAAGGTTCAACGGATTTGCTCAATTTGTATTATAGTAATTGTATGTTTTACATTATCAATGGATGATGGATCACTTATTATGTTATACTAATTAAATCTATGATCAAAATAGTCATTTTTGATTGAATATTAATATCAATGATTTTAACTATATATTATAAGTAGTATATTAGACGTGTAAAACTTGTGAATTAGTAGTGATCATTTAATTAAAAGCTCAAAGATATAATGTTTAATTAGTGATCATTATGTATATGTTCAAATTATAGTTATTAAAGATTTATTATGTTGCTAAAATAATTTACTATTTCCAATTTAAGAAGTCAACCTTAAGGTAGTTTTGGTATTTCACATATCCTTTTTGTAAGTTTAAGCCAAAAGGACAAAACCCTTTATAAGGGTTATAGATAGATAAGTAATAAAATTAATATAATCCATATTCAAATATTGGATATTTTTTCATTGGGTTGAATTTCATATAGCTTAGTATTATTGATCTTCAAAATACCATATACTATACGTACATTAAAAGTTACTAGTAAACTATCCGTGCATTGCAACGGTAACAAATGAGAAATAGGTACCAGTGATCGACAGTGATATAGTTAGCAATAATATTGATGAAAAATATAGTGATAGCTGTTAGCATTGATTGTTAGCAATATTGATTTGTATCGATTATCAATTGTGACTTTTTATCATGATTGATTCATTAAATTCGTTCAAAAAAAATTTTAAGTTGATTTTTAACAAGTAATGTTAAATGTGCGTATAATGATCTTTATATTATCTTGCATCATTTAATAAGTTTTATAAAATTAATAGAATTTTTTTAAAATTATTGAAGAAACTTGAAATGCAAAAGAAGATGGTGAGCATTATAAATGTGTTATTACGTTGATAATTGATTTTCATATTTATCAAATCAATCAGCATGCATCATTTGAAAATGCCTTCTTAGTTTTCATATATAGTAAACTAGTTTAAGACCCACAAAATTTGCGGGTTGACTTTATGATATGTCTTATATGGATTTAATAAGTTTTTTGATGTTGGTGTACGGTGTATCGGTTTGTATTGTTATAATTTTAAATGAAAAATGTATTAAGGATTTGAATTGTAATAGATTTTAGATAGATAAGTCCAAATAAATAAATTAATTAATAGGTATAATATTATGTATGATATTACCTTGTTATTTGTATTAATATTTAATGATAATATATTATTTAAAATCGTACGGATATGTTTTTTCAAATAAGCAAATTTATCGGTTCAACAAGTAAATACTATTTTGTATTTAAAAAACAACGCTCTTTGCAGTGCATTGGTGATTTTCGTCAATCTAAGTTACTCTATGTAATTTAAATCAACAACATATAATGTATTATTTTGTCTTTTTAACTTTGACGAAAGATGACAAAACATGACAACTCAAATGCAGACTCTACTGACTCGAATGACGTTCACACAGCTTTAAAAAATTAAATGGTAAATTATTTTAGAAATATAAATCAAGATATAGAGAAATTATTGGCAAAAGAGTAATTTTATTAATCAATTATTGATAATATTGTGCATGATACCACTTCCTTTTTGTATTTGTATTGTTCTTTAATAATAGAACTATATTATATACCAAAACTTTTGATTAGTTAATTAAAAAGTTTATTTTTTAGCTTTAAGATTTCGAATATTGTATTTCGGTAGTTTTTTTCCTGTGTTTCAAATTTGTGTTATGAATTTCAATAACTCATTTTTTCCCCGTCAAAGTTACATACATGGGATAACCGAAGCCCGTGAATAAATATGAAAAATCGATGGATAATACTAATTGGGTACCTGACGGGTATTAAGCCGGCTATCAGTATGAATATTCTAGACCAGTATGTGTACAGATACACTAAACCCCACCGGAAACCGAACCGTTAACATCCATAATCCAATCATTGTAAATTAGAAATTGAAAAAAAAATTCAAATTTTTTTTTAGAATTGAAAATAACTTGTTAGGGTGTTTTTGCATAAATTTTAAAATAAAAAAGATTTTAGGAAGAGTTTGAATTATGAAATAAATAATAGAGTAGTTATTAAATTGAAATTTTCATAAAATATTTTGAGGATTATTTACGATTAAAGAAAAAATAGAGGATTTATATTGTAAATACTGAAGGGTGTATATTGTAAATATAGAAGGGTATATCAGTCTTTTAGTCACATAAAAATAGAATTAATGATGTCATTAAATTAATTAAGGGTTATATTTTAATTATTGATCTCAATCTAACGGCTAATATTCATCGTCCATGAAAAATACTTAAGTAATCCATTAACGTATAATTGTTATTATTAGCTTGAGTTTTATATACTACATATATAATATTTTTTATATATAATAAGATAATGTACATATCAATGGGTGAACCTTATATCATACGCAATTATATTTTAATTTTCATGAGTATTATATTTTAATTTTGAATTATATGAATATATGAAATTGTTCGTTATCCTGAACGTACCAAAACTTTGAATTAGTTAATTTAAAAGTTAAATTTTAACTTTAAGATTTTTTAAATCTTGAATATACAATAGTTTATGGTATCTTGGTTTCATTTTATTATCGTGTTTTAAATTTGCATCGTATTTTCAATAATTAATTATTTTTTTGTTTGACCAAAGTTACATACAGTGGGATAATCGAAATCCACTAATAAATATGGAAAATCGATAGATAATACTAATTAGGCGATTATTGGGTCAAGTATGGGTACACATTTTAAACGGGTATGAATACAGATACATTAAAACCCGGTGGAACCCAACCCATTGGCATCCATAATCTAAGCATTGTATATTAGAAATGATAAAAAATTAAAAATGACAGTGGTATGGGTCAGACACACTAAAACCCGTCGGAACCCGACCCGTTAGCATCCATAATCCAACAATTGCAAATTAGAAATTCATAAAAGAATTCAAAAAAACCGTTCGTATAAGAATTTAAATAATTTGACAATAGAATAAAGTCATAATTTTTTTGAAATTTAAAATAATTTTTTGGGGTTTTTTTAGAAAAAATTAAATAAAAAAGATTGTAAGAAGAGTCTGAATTATGGAAGAAATAATCAAGTATTTATTAAATTAAAATTTTCATAAAATATTTGAAGGATTATAATCAATTAAAAAAGTAGAGGATTTATATTGTAAATATTGAAGGGTCTATATTATAAATATGGAAGGGTATATTAGTCTTTTAGTCATATAAAAATAGGATTAATTATGTCATTAAATAAATGAATGGTTAGATCTTAATTGTTGATCTCCATCTAATGGCTATTATTCTTTCAAGATTTTTCTTTTAATATATAAAATAGATTAATGATAAGGGTATAATTGACCTTCTACATCTTTAAAATAGTAAGTTTGTTAAGAAAATGTGGAAAAGGAAGTATAAATTATACCTTCTCATTTGAAGAATATTCGTAAGGAATTCATGATATATAATTGTCATCTTTAACCTCAGTTAGTTTATTAGAGTCACTTTAACCAGATTTAATAATATCTATATATTATCACCTAATATCAATCGAGTAGCTGTTATGAATAATAGTTTTGTCACGTTTTAATATAACATATAAATTAGAAATGCAACTACTCAATAAAAGTGGGCATTTGGATGGGTAGTTTTTGTGTGTTTATCCTTTCAGAAGGTCTGCAATTTGGTTCCAGCCTATGTATCTTCATTTCAATTATTTCAATTTTTTATATGGAGCCCTTGAAGTTTTTCGCCTTTTGTATTTTCATTCTAGCGATTCCAAATTTTTACATGGAGTTCCTCGAAGTTTTTTCCCTTTATGTCAATTATATGTATTGTATATATTTAGAAGTAAAAAGTATTAACATCAGCATATGTGGATTTGACTCCATTTGTATAAAATGGTGCTGGTTCGTGGCTAGCTATCATTTTTTGTTTTTTTGTTTATGCATTATAACCTTTCGATAACATTTTATTTTCTCCGATTAGCTGCTTTCTGATTGGTTGAAATTGAAAGTGAACAATTACTTTGAGACATCTCAAAAAGAAAGCTTCTTCCTCCGTTCTAATTTAATGACCCTTTCAATATGTAACACCCCAAAATTCCAGATATAACTGTGATAAATAAATTAGTGATTGTATTAAATTAATAATTATGTAAGAAAAACAAAATAATTGAAATCCCAAATAAATTTTAAGTTTCAAAAAATAGGGATTAAAGAGGATAAAATTATTAATACACATATATAGATATGGGCCGACCTTTATTTTCCATTTCCTTTTCATTCGAAACAATTCTAGACTTCCAAACACAAAGAACTAGTGTCGCAGTAAACCACCAAAACAAGAATCAAATTTAAACTCTTTACAATCCTTGAATCCAAGATCTGAAGTTGAAATCCTCGTCATTTCCATCTTGTTTATACTTCAATTGTAAGTGTGATATCCTTTTTATTTTATTTTAAACTAGAATCTTGAATTTGGGGTAATTAAGTTAGGTTAGTTAATTTGATAAAAGTAAGTTGTAATAACGATTAAATGATGCTTGTGTTCTTGGAATGAAGAATTGGAGCTTGGGTCTTGTTAACTGTGAGTAAGGATTCGGAACCACTGTGCAACAAAATCACAGGTTCTGTGTAGCTATAAAATCGCAACGCGGTTTCTTTATGTTCACGACTCGAACTGTAATTGATCGCGATGCGATCCAGGGTCCAACGCGACGCGATTTTATTTTCATTTGAATCCTGCTTCTGACCTGTGATCCTTCTGGGTTTACCAGTAAATGCTAAGTACGAATAGGAGTAGTATAATGTTATAAAAGCAATATAAATAGGAACCTAGAATAAGAACAATCTGAAGAGAATTGAGCTATATTTAATTGCACCTAACTTCTGTTTGTTAGTTCTAATTTATGATCTTAATTTTAGAACTTGAATTTTACTAATGATAGTGGAGCTGTTGCTAAAGAGAATTTAGGCAGTGAAAGGCACTCTATAACAAAATGGACAACAACAATTGTTGAATCCAAAAGAACTGTTTTTGTGACTGTTGGCACAACATCATTCGATTCTCTCGTTAAAACTGTTGATACGGACCAAGTTAAAGAAGCCTTGTTTAAAAAAGGTTACACTCACCTTGTGATTCAAATGGGTCGTGGATCTTACTTCCCTAAAAAGGTATCTTGAATTGCGGTTATCTTTACTGGATTATATTGTTATGTCTAAGTGATTACATTTTTTGGAATTAACTCTTTATCATAAAACGCAGTCTAGTGGTTAAGATGGATCACTGGTTGTCGAATACTTTACTTTTAGTTCAAGCATTGCAGACTATTTGAAATCAGCATCTCTTGTTATAAGTCATGCAGGTATTATGTCTAACTCAAGATTACATTTCTATTAGTTACATTGATGATAGTGATGTGTTTTTTTTACATTGTTCGCATTCTGTTTTGTAGGTTCAGGGGGTATATTTGAGACGCTAAAGCTTGCCAAACCATTAATAGTGGTAGTGAATGAGGACCTGATGGACAACCATCAAAGTGAGCTTGCTGAAGAGCTAGCCAAAAGGAAGCATTTGTTTTGTGCTCTCCCTCAAACGCTCTATGAGGTCATTGAATCATTAGATGTCGATTGTATTGTTCCCTACGAGTCAGGTGATGCTACTCCTGTTGCTAAACTAATCAATAGACATCTTGGATTTCCTGCTGATTGATCAAATAAACTGAATTTCTAGTAGATCATGATATGTAACAAATATATAAGACATCACAAGTGAGTTGTAAACTTGTATACTTATATTGAGATTTAAATTCTTGTGAAAAAAAATTGGGTATGTAGATAACATGGTTCTGTTTTTCTTATATAAGAAAAGCAACACGATTTATTATCTGATACCAGCATCGATAGATATGTGAATGTTTCCCTGTTCATGACCATGCCTCCCAAATCCCAATTGCAGTGTCACTTGTCATCACTTTTGAAGATCTTCTTGGAAGATATATATATCCATTTTTTCTTGATTAATTGTAATGGTTATTTTGGAAATACATTAACACAGAAGAAGTCTGAGATCTGCATCAGCTAGTTGGTAAAATGGTTACATATTCATAGGCCTCAAAAGTAATTGCATCCTTGTTATTTTCAAAGAAATATAAACTGCACCATCATATCTATTCTGACAAGAAATCAAGTTCTCCTGTTGATTCAAGATTCTGCTGTGAAACCTCGTGCATCTGAGGGATATCATCCAAAACCAAACTCCCAGCTTGCCACTCTTGGTTAACAAGGGACCCACCTGAAAGTGGGCCCACAGTCGCATAAATGATAATCTCGTTGTTTAAGAACTCAGCTGAAAGGCCCGAAACCCGGAAACTAAGATCTTCAGGCAACATTGACAGGCTATAACTTGTTATCATCGTTAGGTATACTGTTATACTTCCATTACTGTTGTGGAATGCCACCAGTGCTTCTGACCCAACCATGCCTATTTGATTTGGGTTGATTGCCCAAGCCACCCAACCACGAGACCCTTGCCTGGCTCGATATGCGATCTTGGCTATGCCCATAGATGCATTGTAGGTCCAATGCAGATGAGCAACTAAATGTGGAAGATCTTTACAAGAACCGTATACTCTTTTAGATGTGAATTTGTGGTCTGTGCATGTTCCGGCATATGATCTATCCGAATGAGAGACAAGAAAATGAAAAAGTAGGATGATGGTAGAGCTTATAGTTATAGCCATCGATGATATTAATATAATTTCTTAATCTTATTGATAGTGTTGAAGATTACTTATATGTATAGTAAATGGAAAATGTATGTAGGATTGTCACGAAACTTATATTTCTTAGCTCATTGAGTAGCATTTACCTTTGATGAAGCAACTACTTTGAGTTATCAAAGCATTGTTTGTTTGGGGGTGTAAATGTGTAAAAAAAATATAGATTTTGTGGACATAACTCCTATATAATGACTATAACCACTCCGGCCATACAAAAAAGTTCACATTCATCGTTGAACTTAATCTTTTGGTCGAATGATATTGAAGTTCCCTAACAACATAAACGTTTCAAATTCATTCAATTTCTGGTCTTTGCAAGTAGGTAAATGTGTGAATTAAGGTATGATCCGATTCAAAATTTGTTTGGTGGTCTTTTCTGTCGTGTATTTGATAGCTGATGTTGGCCCCTACGTTCTACACCGAAAAGAAGGGATCTATAGGACAGCAAAAAGCTAAAAAGATAAAAAAACACTTATATTCAGCGGTAATTATGTTATGATTAGGTAGTAATTATACTATGCTTCAACGTGTAAATATACTATGAATCAGCTAGAAAATATGTGTTATGATTCACCTAAAAAATATACTTTGATTCAGGAGTACTTATACTCGCCTTTTTTTGTGCTTTGATCTCTTGTTCACCCATCGGAAACCCATATGCTTCGTTAACTGCCTCTCTAGAGACCAAAAGTTTCTGCCCACAAACATTAAGCGTGCGTGTTTCTGCATCGTAGTGTTCTAGTAACCAAAATCCTAGTTTCAACGGTATCTTGCCAACACCAATATCGAGCACATGTTGGAACCCGATTCGCCTCACAACATCCCTTCGTTCATCAGTAATTCGGGAAGCAAATCGACTATAATGCTTGGTGGGTTTCTGATGTTAATAGATCCCGGTTTCGATTTTACATCTCCCTTGATGATTACTCCGCTTATATCATCTCCTCTCTTCCGTTTTTGACTTCTAAATTCCTTAGGAGGAGGTGTCACGAAATCATCATCCTAATCATACTTATTCAATAGGGTCTTGCCTGCAACATTTAAACTAGACTATTAAGCATAAGAAGAGGCTACCCAAACATTGAGGTACTGCATCAACAATAATATACCATTTATAATCAATATTACGCTACATAAGCAATATGCAAATTAACAAAAAAGTCTTGTGATTATGCAAATCTCATATCTTATGTTGTACTTGCTCATAGTTTAGTTGACTCACACAATCATAAGATTGATTCATCTAATTCTATTCATTGATTCAACAAAACATCCCTTAGATTAAGTTATTTTTTATTTTTTTTAATCACTGAAACTAACACTTCCATTATCATTTAAACAAGAACACTAGCATAGTTGGCATGTACATTGTATGTCCCAAAATTACAGTAAACTACAAGCTAATAACCTTCTGTAATCCAACTTAAGCATAATTGATTCAAAGGATCATAGCAATAACTCACAAACAACCCACAAAATTCGCTTAGATTGGTTTTCTTAGTGTTTACATAATGTGTTTTTAACATCTCCAAACAACCCCAACAACCCTCAGATTCCATAAAATTTTCAAATACTGTTGAATGAAAACAAACTTAGAATATCACGTTGAATCACTAGTATCAATCGTATATGAAGTAAACATGAGTAATATATAATACTTTTTCTTTCACCTTCAATTGATGCATAATGCCTGCTTTCACCATAATGATCAACGAAAACCGATTCAGTCGCTTTATACCACCAACAATGAAACAATCGCTTTATACCACCTTCGATTCTGTAATCCAACAATGGAACATCACAACATTCGGACCTAAAAAACCATAACCCGTTCACCCAAAACATGCAATCCGACCAACATTATCATTTTCGGTAAATTATACTAACGATTTCCCAGAATTCGCAATTACCCCTGCAACAAACCCCCAATTTATACTAGTTTTCCACTGATCTCCACCCAATTTTCTTAAAAACACAAAACCTAATTATTGAATCACCCATTCAGAAAAAAGAAATCAATACACAGAAACCAAACGAGATAGATTACCCTTCATGTTCGATTGTTTCGGTTTTTTTGTTGTAACCATCTTCCCTAACGATAAAAATCGTTGCCGCCTCGAACTACGCATTGATTCAGTCATTAAAAATGCCACTTCAAAACTATCGATATAATCGTGTTGTTTCTTTGAACCGTTTCTCTGTCCGAAATCAAACCTGGGGTTTATGATTTGTAAATATCGCCGCTCGAGATGGAAGAGAAGGAGTGTTGATCGGTTATTTTCTACATGATAATCGATCGGGTTATATTTTTTATGTCAACATAAGTAATAGACCATAATACCCTGACACTTCAAATTTCCTAAGCAAACCACTAATCTCAACCATTGAATCAATCATCTGATGATCAAGATTGTTTCTCCACCTTCTCCATCTAAAAACCCTTCTCCCTTGATCTCAATCATATATAGGGTAGAGATCCCGTGAGAACTGATATTGATGAGAACTATGAGAACCCAGATTCTTCCTCCGCCCGCCCGCCCACTTGTCGACCGCATTTTTTTAAAACAAAATTATCCCCATCTCTTTGATTCAAAATTACTTTAACATGAATAACATGTTATTTATACAAATTATACTTTTGTATTCATGTTTTACTCTCCTCAAATTCGTACAGATCAAAAATCATATGCATCTCAAAAAGATACCAGATGCATCCATTTCAATTTATGTTTTTATACTGATTTTAATATATATCGAGTATATTAAAAACTCAGACAATTCTCCTTCAGATACATGTTAGATGCATGTTCAGATGCATCTCAATTTTCATATGATTTTTATATACAAATACATGTTAGATGAGATGCAAGTGGAGATGCATAAGATACATACTAGGATTCATCTTATTTATGAATTTAGCAGGCTTTCAAGTGTGAACTGAGTAGTTAGTATGTTCATACCGAGTAGTCAGTATGTTCATACTGAGCAGTCAGTATGCAAAAATCATATGAAATTTGAGATGCATCTCCACTTGCAGTTAGCAATTATTATTTTTTTTTATCGACACAACATCAACAACTTGCAGTTAGCAATTATTTCTTCCTCTTCTTAATCTAGGCCCAAAATTTTGGATATAGATGCAGTCACCAACAACCATAATTAATGATTTTTAGCCGAGCTGTAAACGACGACAATTAGCGGTGGAGAAGAAAATAGCGATTGTGAAGTAAATCAGAAACGATGAGGATGGCGGTGATAAGTGAAGCAGATTGGAGATGACGACGGTAATCACTTTTGGGTTTAGCGTTGTAATTATAATAGATACAAGGTGTGGGCTTTTCTCCTCTAAGCCCAGATACACTTAGCTTCGGATGTATAAATTAAAGGGCTGGATAAGTTCTCTCGGTTCTCATTGATAATTGAATTCTCATCGGATCCCTTCACTATATATATATATATATTAGACGTAGTATATAGAGTTAGAGTTTGATGGAAACTAAAATAGTTGCTCATTCGAATTGTTATAGTTACTAAAGACAAGTATAACCAACTAGTTAGTAATTTTAGAATCGAAGGTAGTCAAATAAATAATTGGGCTGGAATGTTAACAAACTGGGACATGTTGCTGAATACTAAAGTAAAACATAATAAAAGTAATGTGGGATTAGGACTCGACTACAAACCTAAGTAGTTATGCGATTAAGCGATTTTAGTCATTAAAATGCATAAATATATTCGAATTAGTAAGGGTTAAACTAAGTGGGGGAGGGATCATTAGCTTGTTATTAGTTGATGTAGTAAATGCTAAACGTGTATTATCTGCTATATGTGTTTAGGTACTAAAGGCGCGGAAACTACTTGTTGAATCTTGTTGTAAGCTCGACTAAAACATTAAGGTGAGTATAAGGGTATTAATTAAGTGATATTTGTGAGGATCCGGATTGTTTCCGAGCAAGAGGGTCTCACAATTTGATGGAATATTGTTATGCATATTATTTGACTCTAAATTATAGAAAAAAATTGTATTGTGTATATAGTTGAGTATTATGTTTGATTTTGCTACTTTGTTAGCTAAAATCCGATGGAGATGCATAAATTACTTTGCTACTTTGTTAGCAAAGGTTTGATGGAGATGGACATGTGCTTGCACATGCTATTGGACCATGGATCCACATGATGTATTGTTATGTTACTAACTTTAATTTGATACTCTAATATATCGATGTATAGTTGACTTGTATATACAAATTGATAAACTCATATGAAGTAGATATGTGTACAAGTCTAACTAATTGTTGGAATTTGATGAATGTGTAGTATTATTTGATTAATGCTTGTATATTCACTAAGCAATGTGCTTAATCCGTGTATTATTAAATGTGTAGGTAAAGACGGATAGAGAGAAAAGGGGCATATTTTGGAGTAGCGTGGATTGCTTGTTAGCTTTAAGTAACAAGCTTGATCTCTGTAACTACCGTTTAATATCGCTTGAAGTAAACCGCCCCAAACTATGGTTTTTGTCACTAGTGTATATTTGGAATTGTAGTTCATGTTAAAATATGCTTATGTTGTATAATACTACAGGTTTAGTATGATGTAAACGTTTAAAGCAAGTATATGTAATACTTGCAGTTTTGAGATGATAATATCAGCATGTATATATATATTTCGAAAATCAACTATGTTTGAATTCAACTGCAGCATTCTAACATTATAAATTGACTAGTGGGATCGTACGAGTAAGAAAAAAAAATTATGGGCGTTTCACAATATGTACACATTTTAAGAAAAGTGTACTGAATACTATGCTGACAAATAAAATTTTATTTTTCTCCGCTTAGATGCTTCGATTTGTTGAAATTGGAAGAGAACGGTTACTTTGAGACATCACAAAAAAAAGAAAGATGGATACTAAAATTGAGACAAAGGAAGTAGTATCTTTCATTGACCTACATTCAAATCCATGTTGCAGCTCTCTTTTTTAAACATTTTTATAATAACTAAATTCAAGAAAGAATCACTTTTCCCCCTTACTTTACTTTATGATTATTTTTAGTGTAGTTTAAAATTACTCTACCTTTTATTAATTTATATAATAATGAATTTTAATTTTGTAAATCTATATTTCGGTATATCTTTTTTAAAAACTACAATTCGATTTGCAATTCTTTTATAGCCATTTGTTTAACTTTTAACAAATTAAATTAGTTAATCAAATTATATATCTAATCGAAACTATTAATTTTAATCAAACTTATAAGAAGTATGAAAAATATTTTAAAAATTATTAATTGCATCATGTCAACAAAAGAGTGGCTATACTTTTTCAAAACGCATCGAAAGTATAATTATTTCTCGATACGATAGTTGGTAACAAAATATTATTATCATTTCTTTAACAATTATATATACCATACGAGTATAGCTTAATAATGTTAGATTCATCCCATCGCAAGGCGAGGCATACACTACCTCGTTATCTTCATTTTGCAGGTAAAATGGTTCACTTTGCATATAAACCAAGTTTTTATAACCAGATACCAAATCAGCTACTTACATTTCTAATTCATCTATTAATTTACTAGCTTAATGACACTGATCGCCGTCGATCTTTGGCAGATGGCTTGGGACTCGAGTCTTTCAACGCTTCTGCATATTTCACCAGCTCGGATCTTTCGTAAATATCAGCGTCTTCTGCAATCGAATCAATCCTTCTATGCATTCCTACATCACTAAGCCTATACGTCAACTTTTGAGAATCAATAGAATGTTTCGAAGAAAACGCTAAATTCCCAAAAGAAGACTCACTACACGAATTCATATCTTCTACTGATTCCGTTTGTTCAAAAGACGAGTTTCTGTTACGTCCATCTTTCCCTCTTAAGAACTTCACGAGCTTACCGAAAAACTTATGATTGCTATTATGATGTGACGAATAATCAGTGAAAGACTCATCAAGCTCGCTAGAATCTGTGAGGTTAGAAGAGGATTGAGGACCTGACCATTCATCATCATCGAGTTCGGGTAAGCTTTCTTTGTTGGCGTATTCGAGGATTAGTTGTTTAGCCTTTTGTTCTGATTTTGGGCTTAATGTTTTACTGAGGTCTCGAGCAGTTGTTTTACCATGATCTGGTTGATGGTTTCTAAGTTCGTACCTTAAGCAAGCGTTAATCCATCTAAGGTATACAAGTTCTTCAACGTCACTACATCTGTCAGCTTGAAGTTGGTCGATTTGATTCGTTAAATGTTCATTTTGTTGCCTAAAACGCTCTCTTTCTTCTTTAAGCATTTCCATCTGCAAACAAGAATTTTTCGTTTTTATCATTCTGTTTTGAATAAAAACTGCATGAAATTGGGAATTTATTTTTCTTTTTATCCCTAGTTATCTTATATTTGTATGAATCCTGATTTCAGGCTTGATTCTGAGTGTTTAAATGGAACAGGTAGTAACGAGCAAGTTTCAATACGAGTCTAATAGGATTGACCTGCATGCCCCTTTTCCCGAATTTTATAAAAATCAATGACTATAAAGAATCTGATTAGGATACTAGAAATGACACAAAAAGATATGTTTTACCTTTTGAAGCATCAGGACACCAAAAAATACTTTTTGGATGGGGCTGGACTGTAATTTATACTCCGTATTTCTTACCATCAAAAAGCGACTTTCTTTTACCTTTCGAAGTATCACAACACCCATAAAAATCACTTTTTCAAATTCAACTAAAATTTTATACTTCCAAAGTTTCTAGCAGATTAACGACCTCCCCCCCCCCCCCCCCCCCCCCCTTGGAGGTAATAACCCTTTTGGGAGGTAATAAAAAACTTAGATACTGTAAAATATCATAAAAAAGTTAACTAGCCGAAATAAGATTGGTAAAGTTGAATAACTTTTTATGTCATTTACCCAGTATTAAAATACTAATCTAATCTTCATGTGAGCATTCTAAATACTTCAGATCATGTCGACCCGCTTGACCCATTTAACCAGTACCATAAAGGCATAAACCAAGTTTTTCAAGTTTATTCATTTGAGTATTTGACTGTAGAAGATATGACTCCGATTTAACTTATTCCTACATCAATGGATTAAAATGCTTACTGAATCATCTCCTGAAACTGATGTGGCAAGGTTTTGAACATGCTCCATCCTTTGAGTCAACTTTGACTTTTCGACTTGCAAACTATGGTTCAACCTTTTCAATTCATCAGCTTCGGTTTCCAAGTCCATCAATTTACGAAGACTTAATCGAATCTCTGATTCAACCCCTAATCCACTTTCATGTTCATCTTCTTGCATTTTTTGAACTCGTTGCTGAAGACCCAAAATCCGTTCTTTATTCTGTGTTGTTTCTGATCTTAGTTTCTTCTTAAGAGCTTTAATTTTGCCCCGTGCAGCTTCAAGATCCGTTACAACTTTATTATAATCCGTCACTTGTGCTTCTAATCTCTTGTTATCATTCTTCAACGACTCTATTTTTAAAGTAAGAAGCTTAGCCTCCATGTTGTTCAATTTAAGACGATTTTGAAGCTCCTTGAAAGTAGTTTCTTGTTCTTTGAGCCCATAGTGTTCGATTAATTGAATCTCAAGATTGCTTTCTCTTTCTTTAAGGATTTTGACCATGTTTATAAGATTCTTGATCTCTTGCTCATGCGTTTCTTTTATGACACATGAATTTCCTTTCGGAGATGATTCCAATTCTGATATTTGAAGGTCGAGATTCACTTTCATGGCACTGATATCAAATTCTTTCACTAGGTCGTTAAATTCAGGTAGAAGATATAACTCTTCATCTGCATTTGCTTTGCTACTTGAAGAAAGAGAACGATCGAGCATGGGATTAGGCAACTCCTGCATTTTGAAAAATACAGACCAATGTAGTGACATGTGAGTTCAAGCTTATTGTTTTTAAGATAAAAATTGCTATAGAGATCTGTTAGATAATAAAATACAAAGATGCTCGATTTGTTGTATACTTGTATTTGTAAGGAAATTTCAAAAATCATTCAGATTTCAATCCAAACATGAAGCTGTCGTAGCTAATTAGAAGTTGCAAGTTATACCATTTGACCTCAAAAGTCAGAAGTGAACAATCTTTTTTCGAACTAAGAATTCCAAACACCGTATTCACTACCATGACGATTTATATAAGGTGGTGCTCTAGAATAAGTGAATAACAAATTCTTATTATTTACTTTTACACAAGAGAAAATTGGTTTTAGGGAAGGCACATTTCAGGTAAGGAAAGAACTGTCCTGTTCAACAACAAACACAAGTATTTCATACTCGATTTAGAGCTTAAGCATCATGTTCTAAAATTATAAAAATCGCATGTTTTATAGCGGCATACTTATGTTGGAGCTTAAGCCTTCTCTGAAAAATACACATTAGCAATATATAGTCTCTCAAGAATGAAGAAGCACTAAATGGTTGATATCAGCATCAAAATCAAATTCTCCATGAACTGTAAGAGGTCATACTTCATTCCTTTAGCATACAGGTAAACTAAAGGTTCATTTCATAGACAGTTCCATTATTTATTAATCACATACATGAATGGTTGGATGCGCTTTGAAGATTATTACTGCAACTTGAAAAATCAGAATCAAATAGTCTATTACTTAACAGCAAGGATATATGACCTAACATCTATCCTAAAAATCACTTTCTTAAATGATTGATGATTCTCTAAATCTGATTATTTCGATCTGAAGTACCCAAAAGGCCAAAATCAATACCATTATCACTTCTACCAAACTACCGAAACAGATTAACTAATATAAAGTAACAAATAGCATAAAACCAATCAATAATCCATAAAGCATCAAAATTCACAAATATTCGGAACTTGGGTCAAAAGTATAATCTAGAAACTTACATCTTCACCAGTCGCCAAGGGATCAAATAGGCAAGAATTTTGTGTTTTATGAGATGCTTGATGCCCAATCTTTGAACCCCTTCTTGAACTCCCCTGATTACTACCATCTAAATAACCATAAACATATATTCATTAAACACATAACTCAGCCAAAAAAAACAAAAAAAAAACACACAGGCACAAACCTGAAGATTGAGGTGGTGTGATCCTTTTGTTTCTGATAAAAGTAAAAATCATTCCACTAATAGAAAATACTAAAGCAAGCCCAATTTTTAACACCACTGGTTGTATGTCTTTTTTCCCTCTTCCCATATTCAAATTCAAATTAAAACCCTAATTTCATTTACATCTTTATATAAAAAAACAGAGCATGACCCATGTGATAAAAACTCAAAAAGAGTTAATTTTTATGACCTAAATCATAAATTTGACAGCTACCCATTTCATAATATGAAAAAATTAACAAAACCCATAATTTTTTTTTGATGAAAAAGATGTTGGTTTGATTAAAACAGCGATGGAACTAACGGGTGGAACATTGATGTTTAGTATCAGTTTTGAAAACTGGGAATTAAATTGCTTTGGAAATGTTCGGTCTTAAGCTTGGTTTTGCAAATTGCGTGTTTGGGTTTGATGCCTTTTAGCTTTAATTAATTAGTTTAATTAATTGGAGAGATCCAATCAATTAAGGCTTTGGTGTTTTTGTCTTATGTCATTTCCTTTTTATTAAGGAAAATACTTTTATGTCATGGTATTTGTAGTTTTGTACCTATCCAAGTGGACCAAGTTCTGGCCAGATTATCTATTCTACTGTACATTGTATAAAATAAGATCTTAAATTTTGATGCTTAAATATATATTTCTCAATACTAAATAGATATTCAGATTAGATTTGGATTGCTTTACCTAAACTTCATCTGAATATATGGTCAAAATACTACATATAACCACAAAATATTGTTGTCATACAAATACAAATATTATGTACTAATCGAATAAACTTAAGAACTACTATATGTATGTTTTTTTTATTCAGGAGTCCTCCTAATGTTGTCGAGTTGAAACTTAATTAGTTTTTCTCAACTTATTAAGTGTATAACTTTACTTTTTAGTGGTATGTATTTAGATAAACAAAAGATAGGAAAATATTTTTTTTCATTGAAACGTATTTAAATTATTATGAGAGAATGGGTAGCGATACTAACATAACGAATAACACCGATTATGTTTACCTTACTTGATTTTGTCTGTTAATACTGTGTAGAAAAGTTCTCTCTAGTCGTCTCTTTCTTCTAGTTCACCTTATTAGGATTCGATTGTATTCTAGTGTTTATCTTGTGTGATGAACTTCTCTAGTGTTTGACTCCAAAGTATGAGATTGTAGGGTAGATATTTGTAACGAATTGAGATATTAGATAGGTTAGTTTTTTCTCTTTGTTCATTCTTGTGTGTTCTTGAATGTCATTTTTTATTTTCATCGTGATTGTTTCTAATTTCTTCACACGACTTGAGAAAAGATACTTTGTATTATATTCTATTATAGTTATATATTTTTCAAAACTATTTTGCTATTTTTTTTAAGGTTAGAAATGACAAAGAAAGATATGACATGATAAAAAAAAATTAAGTTTAAATTTAGAGTGTTATCTAAATTGTAAAGATTGTCAACAAGATTGGGAGAGTGAGGAAAAATTTCTCGAATGAATACAAGTTAATTACCAATTTAGAGTGTTTTAAACAAAGATAAATTAATAAGACCTAACCAATAAATCTAACCATTACCATGATGTATTGATGTATAATAAAATTGGGCTTACTATTGAACACATTGATGTAAATCAGACTTCACATTTGGAGGCCCACCAAAGCTTGGGGACCCTGTGCTACGGCCCATAGGGCACACCCCATAAACCAGGCCTGATGAGTTGATTTAAAAATAATGCAACTTTTTATCTCATATATATGCCACATCATTTTATTGTGTTTTCTTTTGTAAAATTTATATGATTGTAGCATTGATCCAAATAAATATAGTGGAATAACTATATGCTCATGAGACGGGTAAGGCAAGAAAACTAAATGTCAAATCCAGCTTCACATAAACATCGCAGGGTCATACCGATAAGCACAACCGAACAAGTAGTGTGATACTATAATTCGATATTTGATATCGTTCATTTATGTGAAATGAATAAGTTGATCAAACACAATTAGAACATTTATTAGTATAAATAATTAAGTGTAATTATTTATTTAATAGAAGGATTTATTTATAATTAATTTTATAAATAAGTTAGTTAGTTTAATTATTATTAAACTACGATGTTTTAATTGTAAATATATTAGCCTGGGATTAGTTTAATAAAGTATTAAACTAAAGGGTTTATAGTGTAATTAGTAACTTGGAGAATAAGCTGACTACAACTATAAATAGAGTGTCACACCCCGTCTAAAGCAGAAACAACGAAATGCAACCATGATAGGATCACAACACATCAATAATAATAGATTACTAAATGAAATCAAACCAATGTGTAGTGATGTTATTAACACGAATGACGATTCGTGTCATAGCATTCACACCAAGAAACAATGTGTCACAAACAATAAATGTATGATAATTCTTGCAGCAATACTTAATGCAACCTAACAGGTCCACTAAGTTTTCTTGTCTTCGATCCTAGTGCCACTAGCGTTCCCTGAAAAGAAATGCTCGAAAATGTCAACACAATGGTTGGTGAGTTTCGCAGGTTTATAAGATATGAGAAAATACAGTTTGTTGTGATAATCAGTAAGTAGGACATATGATATGAAATATGCACATAAGATAATCTGTTTCGTCCTCAATAAGCAATCCATTCAGTTTATGCTATTCACTCAAGGATAACGCCTCTATCTCAAGAGCGGGACCATCGTCCGATAGTACTATCAATAATCGCATGTATAAGTAAGCAATATGGAGTTTTGTCAAGGTCCCGAAGACACAAGACTCATCCAACCAATCCGTTCCGTAAACAATAAGTCAACACAATCAGTATGCCACATATTCAATCATAATGTCCAAATCAGAAATCAGGTAGTTTTCACAGCGTAAGAAAACATTTCAAAACAGTTTGAGCATTCTTTTCCCCCAATGAAAAATAAGTAGAGAAAATGGGGCTACGAAAACTCACCTGAATAGCAGCTCAAAGTAAGATAATTACCACACACAAGCCTCATTAAAACATTAGCATCCTATAATGTTTAAGTGAAATGTTCATGAGTTATATGTCTTAAAAATTATGTACACAAGTCGAATCGAAGGGTTTCTATGTGTTCACATTCATCTTAAGCTTATACCCCTTTAATATCTTTCCCACCAATTTCAAAATGAAATAAATCTTATAGTTACTCAAACTTGTGTCTACTCATTGTTAATGATAACAATTCTCATTCTTTTGTAAACATTCGTCAACACATTATTAAGAATCTTTATCTACCCTAAACTTAGAAAACATTAAATTCAGAAAACATTTTATAACTCATACATTATAGACATCTCTAATAAAAATATTGGTTCACAAGTATCAAGAAAACAATATCGTAATTAAATTACGTAGACTTTAAAGCACAATAACTTAATTAATATACCAATTAAATTAAATAAATAAATTCAATTTTTGATTATAAGAATCTTAGAACTTACTTTAAAAATCCCAAAGTGATTATAAAATAATTTGTTCAATCCAATATAGGTTTACCAAAGTTTTTTGAAAATGGGTCTCAATACAGCAGTTTACAAAATAATTTTTATAAAATAA
This sequence comes from Pseudognaphalium luteoalbum, assembly GCA_963422505.1. Lineage (NCBI taxonomy): Eukaryota > Viridiplantae > Streptophyta > Magnoliopsida > Asterales > Asteraceae > Pseudognaphalium > Pseudognaphalium luteoalbum. The sequence continues at coordinate 2,673,131 of OY730194.1, forward strand.
TATAAAACGTTTTAGAGGCCGAAACCTCTTATATTAAAGTAAAATTTCGAGATCTACAACTTTTCAGTTTTGACCGAATCCTGAAAACGATCGTAGGTAGTTCAAAACAGCCACTGTTTACAACTACAAAAATCTGGACAGAAATTACGATTAACGGTGTATAACTTTCGACTTAAAAAAAAACACCTTAAACCTAATATATTAAATCCACAAACAAACAAATCATCTCTAATATACATCTTTTCCAGAAAAAAATAAGAAAATAATTGATTAGGGTTTATGAGAAATACCTACACGATCACACGAACACGTATTACACGGAAGAAATTATTGAACTTGACTTTGGTTCTTTCTTGTTGTTCGGTCGACACACAGCCAAAAACCCAGGAATGATTTCTTTTCTTTTTTTTTGATGATGAATAAGGGCTTTAGGTTTAAGTTAAGCTTATATTAAACTTGGGGTTTAAGTATTTAATTATCGAACTAATGGGCCGATCGGAAGATTTTTGAAAATTGGCATCCACCGATTTAAAACAAGGCTCACAATCATCAATGTTATTATATTTTTTTTCTTTTCTATTACTTCCATCGATTTATTATTATAATTATAATAATAATTATTATTATATTATCATATTATGATATGGTTATTACTATTATATTACTATTATTATATTATTAATTATTATTATCATTTCATTAATATTAACCTAACTTTCATTTAATCATGTACGAACATTTGATTCGAGTTTTTGAACACTATACGAGAATTAAATCTCTCTCAAAGTTTAAAATACGAATACTTAATTATTTCTTCACGAATTTCGCGCACTTAAATACGATTAGGAAATGACTTTGAATTGAGATTTTCGAATTACATTTTATGTGACGGATGTCACATAGAGGGCTAGGGGTTTCATTATTAGTTGCTCAAAACCCTAACAAAATCTCTCTCTCCCTCTCCCTTCTCTTTGTCGACCGGCCACCCCAAGCCGAAGCTGAAAAGTCGGCCGAACCCTTTCAAGGGTTTTAAACTCGTGATTCGATCGCGTGTCGCCCTAGGGTTTTTAGTATACACACTTAGGTTTCTACCAACTGTTCAACCGTGAATCAAAGGTGGATACCTAACGTATCCCGTGAGCTAGCCGAATTCAAGAAGAAGAAAAAGAAGTTCAAGATAAGTTCACTCGTACTTTGGCAACGAGTAGAAGACTAGAGATTTTACCGAGCACCCAATGTAAGAATGTTTATTCTTAATTAATTAATTATGTGTAATTAATTTATGTACATGTGTTATTATGAAAATTATAGATCTTGACTAAAGGGTTTTATTTAATGTGATTAAATGATTTTATAAGCTTTCGCATATTAATTGTATTTATTGTAAATAAATATTAAATTTTATAACGTATAAATTCTATTAAAAACCCTTCAGTGGTATCAGAGCCATATAATTTTCTAATAAAACTGTAATTATGTTTCCTGTATGCTTCTTTTAATTAAGTTTTAATTATTGTTCTCTTCTTCTACCTTTCTTGTAATTGGTTTAAGCCGTGTAGCATGTTGAACATTTAAACAACGTGTATAAATTGGTGATTCGCGATTGATCCAAAATTAATATAATTTGGTTGTACTAAAATTGCTCCAAGGTTTATGTGAAATCTTGTTGATCGATTTTGGTATATGGTGTTTAACACCATAACTGAAATTATATTTAGTTTTGTAGATTAATGGTTTTAATAGTTTAACTCGAAAACTAAGGGTTAAATCCTCTTGCTTATGGTTAATAATAACTGTATTGTTATACCTTTTGCGAAATCGATATTAGGGTTTACCCAAACCCCTTGGAAAATCGCTTTTGGCAAAAGAGTTAGGTATTTGATATCCTAACTAAAACTAGTACAATTAGTGATTAATTTAGTGAGCAAGAAATCGATACAAGGGTTTGAATAAAACCCTTGTGTTGGCCGATTAAAATAAGGGTTTTATAAACCCAAGTAAATCAATTTCTTAATCCATTGATGTGATCAACTAGGGTTTGTGAAACTCTAGATATAAATTGATTCTTGCAAAGGTACGAGACCTTTAGTATAGTCAATTTAGGGTTTTGATTAAACCCATTGATTACTTGATTTTTGCTAGGATATTTTTATCTTTTAGCAAAGATCGAAATTTGAGATATTGATAATAAAAGTTATTGTTAGAAGAATTGAGATAAGGTCCGTAAAACATGTGTCTAATCAAAAACCTAGAGTTTATGAAACCTCGTGTGATTTGGATGTTTTTGATTAGTTAAAATATACAAATTAGATTTTACGTGAAACCCTAGTTTTGTATTAATGTTTTAAGTAAACCTAATTAAAATTAATATCATTAAAATAAGTTAGTATTCTTAAAAATGCTAAAGCAACGTTTTAAAGGGTTTAAATAAAAATGACATATTTTTTAAATTAAAATTGTTTAAAAATTTTGTTTTAAAAGAAAGTGTAATTTTCGGTCAAACATGTTAATTCTATTTAAAAGTTGAGTCAAAGAAACAATAAATCAAGAAACTAATTAAAAGATAATTGTTAGTTTATAATTCAATAGAATTGTAAATAGACAATTATTAATTGTTGTATATGATACAAAGATAATGTGTATATAATGGAACTTGTAGTTTGTATCTTTTGGATGGACGCGTTTATTAGATAATGCGTGTGTCCGAATAAACACCCTAAGCAAACTATAGTTTAAGTTTCCCTTATAAGTTTATAATATGGATTATAATTGTTGTATGCGTTGTGACCATAGCCGAACCAAAACTTTGACCTAATATATGAACTGCGTGGTTGTGATTATTTTAGTTGTACTGTAATTTTCTTTTGGTATAAGGGGAGACCTGCGTGTCACTTACATCCCCATTTATTTTGTAATTTTATTTTATGTAAAAAGGTAGTTTTAGTTTTTATGTAAAATGTATTTTCCAAATTTCATATGTAAAATGTAATACAAAAGAAGGATGAGTCCAAAAGAAGAGGAGCAACCAAAAAGGAGTATTTGCGTTCCATGGTGTCACGAGGAGTTGTTGAAGCTAGTGGGAATACGAGGATTAAGATTGTCAACCATGTGTCATGTTTGTCCCTTAGGTTGACCCTTGGTTTCCGTGTTGGCTCATGAAAACCAAACATAGATAATGGCAAGGCTATGGCACTATCTAATATGTTTTGTTTATGTCCTTTTTATTTGTTTAGTTGATTGAATGAAATAATGTGTGAATTATTAGATAATTAACTAAGACATAAAAATAAGACATTAGATAATGCGTTTCATCGAGTGAACGTGTTTGTGAAACACTGATTCCTCTAGGATGAATACATTATTAGAAGAGTAATAAAACACTTGTTTTAATTGGATATATAAAACTAGGAAATGGTTTAAACTTGATGATTTCCTAAGGGTCGTGTTTTATTAAAAACTATAACACCCCTCATTCGATATAAGAATATTATATTATTTAACTCGGAAGCATGTATTTAAAATATATTTTATTACTGTACATAATATATAACCGTATACATACTTAATGCATAACTGTTAAAGTTATTAAAACCGTATTACGGTGGTACTCAAAATGGGGTATTATAAAATTCTAAACAAGGTTTATTACAAAACCATATCAGAGTGAGTATAATATCAAACATTCCTTGCATCAAAGCATCCCTTCCTGCACCCACATTCTTAATAAAACCTGCAGGAAGTAAAATAAGGGATTAGCACAAAACTAAGTGAATAGATTTATCACACACAATTCAACTAAGCTTAACTAAGAGTTTACACCAAATAATCGTAAACACACATATTTCAATGAGGATCGGTGGCTCTTGGGATATCATAATACCCGGGGATTCCCCAACACTTATCGTACATATCCGTATGGCCATAACGGACGAGACCGATAGCTAATGGTTATTATAATCAAACACAGGTTCTAAACACACAACAAATGCAGCAAGTCCTTATGTAATTCACACAATAACCAACTAGCCCAACTAACATGTTGACCTCAATAACACTGATACACATTGATCCACATATCACGTAGATTAAATCAATAATTAAGACTAAACAGTCTAACAAATACATCTACATTCATTTGTTGCAACCAGATAGTCACAACTAAATCAAAAGGTGAGTTCTAAATCCACTCACCGATACCTTTGTCTTCACAAACTCAGAATCCAGACGTCACTTACTTACTTTTTGGAGGATCTGAGAATCAACAATCAAATATAAGTTAGTAATCAGGATCTTTAATACATAACTTATATTAATCCATAACACTAAGAATTTAGCACAAATGACATCAAAGTTACAAGTTCTTAATCATGTATTAGTAATCTCAACATAGTTATTATCATATACTAATACTGGTCTATCAATGTTATATCATATAACAATACAATTAACATTAACATTAACAATTAAGAATGGATGTTGGACTGGCCAAAGAAGCCGCCGGATGGGGTCTAGGACCCGCCGATTTCACCCCACAAGCCGCCGGCTCACACCACCTAGCCGCCGGGTACAACAGTTTTTGAGGCACCAGAACTAAGTCAAGTTTTAAAGCCTAAATGAGCCGTCTGATTGGCCAAGGAGCAGCCGGGTTTGGGCTATAACCCACCGGCTTGGGTCTTTGACCCGCCGGCTCCCTAACCCAAACATAGAACCCCCCGGCTCCCTAAGGGGAGCAGCCAGCTTGTTCTTTAGGTACAACAGCAGCAGTTTTAACCAAAAAAACCTGCACGAACCAAACCTCAAATCTACTCCACTTTCAGATACCAATAAACCAAATCATGTTTCTAACCTAAAAGCGGCATCATATGGCAACAAGTTAACATCAAGCAACTTAAATTAACATCAATCCATTCCATTTTCATGCCAAATCTTAACAACCCACAAATGTGAGCTTAAATCACCATTCAATGGCAAGCACACTACAATTCAAGCTAAGGAATCAGTTCACTATCATTAACTTACATCATTCATCAACATAGAACACTTATAACTCTAACAATTCATCAATTTCACATTTGACCTAAACTAATGTTTGAGTTCATAAACAATCAAATACTTACATTATGATGATGAGAGTGATGGCAAGAAGAAGATGAGCTTGTAATCACACAATCACAATTTTAATTCTTCTAACCTTGTTAAAGATTTTAACTTTTCCTTTTGATTTTGAGTTTGGTGTTTAAGAGATAAAAGTTCAACAAGTACAAACTGAAAAAGGGGAAAAAGAATAAAAGGAGGTCGGCTCTCCTTTAAACTGACTTCACCATTTGGGTATTTTATACCCATCCTAAATTTATTGTCTGGAACCTAAATATCAATTACGAGAAACTTATTTTATTGTACCGTCGACTATAGTAAATTAAAACAAGCAACAATTTACCATCCAAAATAAGTCCTGGGACTTATTTATTTAAGTTCCACAAATAAACAATGATATTAAGTAATTCCTAAAATAATTAAATAATTGATGTAAATTAAGAAATTACTAGACCGTTGAAGAGGATGTTACAAATCTCCCCTCTTTAAGGAGATTTCGTCCTCGAAATCTCACCACGATCAAACAATCCAGGATATCTGGATTTCATAGACTCTTCGGTCTCCCAAGTCAAATTGGAACCTAAACTGTGTTTCCATTTCACTAATACCATGGGTATCTGTTTCTTTCTAAGTTGAGTAACTTTCTTATCGAGAATCTCAATAGGTTCTTCAACTAATCTCTGGTTCTGGTCGAGCTTCAAATCTTGTAAGGGAAGAATTTGAGATTGATCCTACATTACACTTTCTCAAATAACAGATATTAAATGTGTTATGAATACAAGTAAGCTCAGGAGGAAGATCCAATGAAACTGATTGATCATTAACCACTTGACGAATTCTGAATGGGCCAATGTATCTAGGTGCTAACTTTACTCGCTTTCCTAATATAATCATGCCTTTCCAAGGTGAGACTTTCAAATACACCAACTCACCTTCTAAAAATGTAACCGGTCCTCTACGTGGGTCTGCATATTCCTTCTGTCTGTCACGTGCAGCTTTTAACTTTTCTCGTGCAAACGCCACTTTGTCAGCTGTTATCTGAACAGTGTCGGGTCCAGCAAACTGTTTCTCACCAGCCTCTAACCAACACGTAGGCGTTCTAAACCGACGCCCATACAACATCTCATAAGGTGGCATACCAATGCTAGAATGATAAGAATTGTTATAAGCAAACTCGACCAACGGCAGGTGAGAATCCCAAGAACCTCCATATTCCAACACACAAGCTCTTAGCATATCCTCTAAAGTCTGAATCGTACGTTCTAACTGACCGTCTGTCTAAGGATGATAAGCTGTGCTGAGATTAATTCTAGTACCCAACTCTTGCTGTAAACTTTGCCAAAAGTGAAAAATGAATCGAGAATATCTGTCTGACACAATTGACAATGGAATACCATGTCTCGAGATGATTTCATTGACATATAACTGGGCAAGCTTAGTCAAGGATGCAGTTTCGCTTGTAGCCAGAAAATAAGCACTTTTGATCAATCGATCAACGATGACACAAATCATATCGTTACCTCGAGATGTGCATGGAAGTTTAGTTACAAAATCCATCGTTAAGTGTTCCCAGTTCCATTCAGGAATTTCCAACTGTTTCAGTGACCCATACGGCTTCCGGTGTTTGGCTTTAACTTGAGCACAAATATGAAAATTACTAACAAACCGAGCAATATCATTTTTTATCGTAGGCCACCAATAAAATGGTTTCAAATCATTATACATTCGAGTACTTCTGGGATGAACAACTTATGTGCTTCAGTCAAAATAGTATCCCGAATATCACCAATCATAGGAACCCACACTCTAGACTGAAAGGTCTTTAATCCTCTATAATCGTCAACCAACAAATCTTTCCTTTATAACATGATTTCTGACTTTAGATTATGATCTAATAAAGCTTCTAACTGTGCATCTTTAATTTTATCCACTAAGTCAGAAGAAATATTAACTTTCAATTAATAAATTCGGTCAGAGGTACCTTTTCGGCTTAACGCATAAGCAACCACATTAGTTTTGCCTGGATAGTAACGAATTTCACAATCATAATCTTCGATTAACTCTAACCATCGTCTCTGACGCTTTTCAACTCTTTCTGAGAAAACATATACTGAAGACTCTTGTGATCTGTACAGATAATACACCTTGTACCATAAAGATAATATCTCCAGATTTTAAACGCAAACACAACAGCTGCCAATTCTAAATAATGAGTGGGGTAGTTTCTTTCATGCTGTTTTAACTGCCGAGAAGCATAAGCAATAACTCTATCTCTTTGCATATGAACACCACCCAAACCAGAATAAGAAGCATCACAGTAAACAACAAAATCCTCAGACCCATCAGGTAATGCTAAAACTGGTGCCTGACATAATAATTATTTCAAAGTCTGAAAAGCTACCTCTTGTGACTCATCCCACTGAAACTTAACATCTTTACGTGTCAACTTTGTTAATGGACTAGCAATCTTTGAAAAGTCTTTAATGAATTTTCGATAATATCCAGCTAGCCCAAGAAAACTCTTTATTTCAAAAGCATTCTTTGGTGCTTTCCAATTCATTACAGCTTCAATTTCTGAAGGATCAACTTTAACACCATCATTGCAAATAATATGACCCAGAAATTGAACCTCCCGAATCCAGAATTCACATTTAGAAAACTTTGCATATAAGTGTTCCCTTTTCAAAATTTCCAACACTAATCTCAAATGCATTTCATGTTCTGATTCAGGTTTAGAATACACCAGAATATCATCAATAAACACAATCACAAATTTATAGAGAAAAGGCCGGCAAACCCAATTCATCAAATCCATAAAAACTGCTGGAGCATTTGTTAAATCGAAGGGCATAACCAAGAATTGAAAATGACCATACCTGGTACGAAAAGCAGTTTTAGGAATATCCTGTTCACGAACGTGAACTTGGTGATAACCCACCTCAAATCAATTTTAGAATAAAACGAAGATCCCTGCAACTGATCAAACAAATCGTCTATTCGAGGCAAAGGATATTTATTCTTTATTGTTCGTTTATTCAGTTGCCGATAGTCAATACACATTCTAAAAGACTCATCCTTCTTTTTCACAAATAAAACCGGTGCACCCTAGGGAGAGGAACTCGGTCTAATGAACCCTTTATCCTATAACTCCTGTATCTGATTCATCATTTCACATATTTCAGAAGGAGCTAGTCTATAGGGAGCTTTGGCTACAGGTGACGAGCCAGGAACAAGATCAATCTGGTATTCAACTTCCCTAACCGGTGGCAAACCAGGCAATTTATCAGAAACACTTCCGGATATTCAGAAACAACCGGAACATCATAAATGGATTTCTTTTCTAACTTGGCATCAATCACGTAAGCTAGGTATGACTCACAACCTTTAGACAAGGATTTCCTATCTTTCATCATACTAATCAGAGGAATATGGCCACTATCCCCTTTTCCTCGAGCCACAACATATGACTCTTCAGAAATTGGGATTTTTATCAACTTTTGGTGACAATCTATACTCGCTTTATTTTGACTCAACCAATCCATACCAATTATCACATCAAAACTAGGTATCGGCATCAACAAAAATGAGATTGAAAAAGTCTGTTCATCTATCACAATACTAGCTCTAGTCATCGAGGTGATAACAGGAACTAACTTGCCACTAACAATTTCTACTTCTACAGGCTTTGTTATCACAGTAGGGATTAATTTCAACTTATCACAGAAACACACAGAGATAAAAGAGCAATTTGCTCCAGAATCAAATAAAACACGAGCTGGCACAGAGTTTATAAGAAATGTACCAGTTATAACATCATATGTGTGAACAGCCTCATCGACTGTCATCTGAAATGCCCTACTCACAGCTGGTGGCGGATTCTTCCGCTTTTTCCTGGAAGATGACGAACTCCCGACCGAACCCGAATCCTGTCTCCCCGCCTCCGGACATTGCCCAACCTGATGACCTTCTTTCTTGCAATTCCAACACATGAAATTCGGAAATTTGCAATTTTTAAATTCATGACCAATTTCTCCACATTTAACACACTTATTAGTCTGAACAGTACATGGCCCAATATGTTTAGATCTACAATAACTACACCAATTGGAACTTTCAGTTGAACCACTTTTACTGTGTTGGTGCATCTTAGCGTGTCTGTCAGTTGGTCTAAGTCTGTAATGCGTTTTGATATGTAATTACATTAGTTATAACGTTTGTTTTAATTACATTTTGTGTTTTGGTGACACAAGGTCTTTGTGTCGCAATGGTTAACCTGACGACATATCTTGTGTCGCATGAGTCGGCTTGGCGACACAGTTTGTGTCGCAAAGGTCAGATTAGGTTTAGTATAAATAGACATGTACGGCTCATTGGTTAAGGTTGACGAATTTGTGAGATCAGAGAGTATATTGTAAACGTTCTATTCAATACAAGCTGATCGACTTTTGGTATACAATTCATATACTTTGTGTTTGACTCATTGTTTATCTGTTTAATGTTTTGTCATCAATCGTGGGATTCCGCACTACGTTTGATTGTTAGGGATTCAGTTAGGTCCGGTACAAGGGTCCTACAAGTGGTATCAGAGCCAAAATCTCAGGATTTGGCGTTATTGAATCCTTTTTGATACGTTTCTCGGATAAAGACAACAAGTTTGAGTTAAAATCTTCATTGAAAGGTGCTTAGAAATTGGTATTTAGCGCTTCTGGAAGATTTTGGGATTATTATTCGTCCTCCAGTCGTGACTTTTCGTTAGGTTATCAAGAATTTTCCATTTTAGGGTTTTTTGGTCGCTGGTCAGCCGTTTCTGCGACACTATTCTGCGACATAACTTTTGTGTCGCGTCTAGGGTTACTGCGACATACGCCTTTCATTAGGCGACATAAGCTTGCGACTCAAGCTTATCCTGACTTGCGACATACGCCTTTAATTTGGCGACATAAGCTTGCGACTCAAGCTTAACCTGGTTTGCGACATAAGCCTTCATTTAGGCGACACAAGCTTGCGACACAAGCTTGCGATATAAGACTTGGTTTTCTTCCGTTGCTATCTTTTGCGACATAATCTTTTGCGACATAATCTCTGTGTCACTTGAACCTTCTGCGACACATACTTGTGTCGCATAACTGTTTGTTCTTTGTGTCTTTGATTGTTTTGCAGGTAATTTAAAATGACATCATCTTCAGCACATTCTATTCAGTCTGTTGGAGCAATGTTGAAACAAAACAATGAGGTTGGATCTGGAAACAAACCTCCAATGTATATGCCTGGAATGAGTTATTCTGATTGGCGTCAACGCTTTGAGTTTTATGTTGGACTAAATGACCCTGAAATGATGATATATTTAGAGGAAAGATATGAACATCCTCTAAGAACAGGAGTCTTCAATGGTCCAGTTCCTGAGAAGTCAATTAAATCAATGACTCCTGAGGAACGTAAAGCTTTTGATATGGAAAGAAAAACCCATGCTGCAATCACTATGGCATTTCCTCAACCTATCATGAGACAATTGAGGCAACATAAGATTGCATATGATCTCTGGAAAGCTTTTGAAAAGAAATGTGGAGGTAGTGATCAATACAAGAAGAAAAAGATTGATCTAATTAAGAAGCAGTACGAGGTTTTTGATATGCTTCAGGATGAGTCTTTGGAAGATCTGTGCAGCAGATATTCCCAATTGGTCACTGAGTTAATGCAAGGAGGTGTAGTTCTTGAATGTAATGATGTAAACAAGAAGCTTCTAGATTCACTTCCTAAGAAGTGGCATACTCGGGTGCTCTTGATGGAAAGAGATGAAGATATCATGGACATGGAGCTCGAAGATCTTATAGGTCACATTGAGGCTGAGCTTCTTGAGATGCAAAGAAAAGAGACCAAGGCCACTTCACATCTCCAGAATCCAAAATTATATGGATTTGATGTTCCGGTATCTTCAAGCAAGCCTACAGTTACCGCATTCATCGCTAGTAATGCTAGTGGAAATGCTTCTACTAGTACTCCATCAGGTGGTACTTATTTTCAGAGTTCTGGATTCTCTTCTGGTGAAGATTATTCTTCCACATTTTCAGCATTCTTAGCCTGCGCTGGTGACTTTTCTGATGAAGATTTTGGTCAAATTGATCAAGAGGAATTGGAGAGGTTGGATTTAAAATGGAACATGGCTATGCTGACAAGGAGAGTGAAGAAATTTTTGCAGAAAACCGGTAGAACTTCTGTGAATAATCCGGGTGAAAAAGGCATTGGTTTCAATAAAGGGAAGGTGAGATGTTATAAGTGTCAGAACTATGGACACTTTGCTCGTGAATGTGAGAAGAATAAGACACCACCTTCAAGTCTTACCAAGCCTTCCCCAACTAAGGCAGAAGAGAAAGCAATGGTGTCAGCTGCTTTGATGCTGACAGAAACTCCATGGGACAACAGCTGGTCAGATGTAGCCGATGATGCAGAAGAGAACACTGCGCTAATGGCTGAGGTTCATGAGGTAGATGATGAACCTTTATCTTGTGTTTCTTGCATCAAACTTACTAACCAGTTTAATAGGTGTAGAGAGGATAACGAACGCCTTAATGCTACTATTTCACAATTAACAGAAAATAATGAAATGTTGAAAGAAAGTTATAAAGCATCCGAAAAGAAATTAACATTTTTGAAGAAAAGAAAGAACTAAAAGCCAAAATTTTTGAACAGCAAGATGAAATAGGAAGTTATGTAGATATGTTAACTTTTGTTAAAAAGGAACTTGTTGATTCACAGGCTGAAGTTCTTACTTTAAATCGGAAATTATCAAATTTTTCGACATCCTCTCTCGTTTTTGATGAAATTCTTCAAAAGCAAAGGACAGATACTAAAAGTAAGGCAGGACTTGGTTATCACCATGTCCCACCTCCAAAAGACTATCTGCCTATGCCTCAACAAGAAATCATCAAAGATTTTGTACCTACTGTTCCTCAAGTAGATACAAAACCTATCAAACCTATTAAAGTAAGGATAAGTAGGCCTCAAGTTGGGAAGGAGGGACTAGGTTTCCATCAAGTCCCACCACCAACAGAGTATCATCAAGAAGATACGGCCGAAAATGTTAAACATGAGTCAAAAATACCTGTAACTAGTGTGCCTGAGCCAGTTAAGGCATCGACTAGTGAGCCTGAAAATTTGAAGGCTCCTAAGGTTGACTCAGTTAAGAAGCTCGATGTCAGGGCTGAACCATTTAAGCTAATTGAGAAACAGGAAACAAAGGCTGAGCCTATTAAGCCTGTTGTAGTTTCCAAATCTGTCAAATCTGTTACTAAGTTGATTCCTCCAGTTAGTTTGAAGGAGGAAATTGAGATTGAGGATATAACCGATGAAGAATACGGTTATTTGAAAAAGAAAAATGTAACCAACGACCATCATATCTTCACTAGTGAAGGTTATGATGAGATTTATAAAATGAAAGGTAAAGCTAAGGCTGAACCTACAAAGGAGATTTCTCAACCAGAAAATTTCAAATCTAAAAAAAAATCTTCTAAAAATAAATCTCTAGGTTCAACTTCTGCTTGTACACATCAGTGTACTTGTTCATCACATCCGTTTTTTGGCCAACCTCAAAGGTTTAAACCTCGATCTCATGATAATGTTGAGCAACGATCTTGTTTCTATTGCAAGAAACAAGGTCATTTGATTAATATGTGCCCATTGCTTGCTAAGAAGTATGGTCGAAGGGGAGATGTACGAACCTCTAACTCTCAAAGTTTTTCAAAAAAATCTATGAGAGGTTCTGCAGTTCCACCAACTACTTCTGAGAATAACAATATTGAGCCAAACAAAGTCAAACATGATAAGCTCAATAATGTTAACAAGCAACCATCCAAACCTCAAAAGGTTTGGAAGATCAAGGAGTCATGTTCTGACTCTTCATCTGACAATGATTCATCAGGCAATGATTTCGATTTGCTAAAAAATAAAATTTTGACTGATGTAATCATTGTGGATGATGCTACTGGGTTACCCAAGTCTGTTAAGGCTTGGGTCTCCCTTACTCATTGATCTCTTTATTTTTGATGTCGCAGTAATCTGAAGCAGTTCAAAATAATAGATGGTATATCGACAGTGGTTGCTCGCGACATATGACAGGCGACTTATCTCTGCTATCTGAAGTCAAGGATTATAATGGGGGATATGTTGTTTTTGTCGGTGATAAAGGATGAGTTATTACCGGACAGGGTACACTCACTAATGGGCAAGTGAGTTTTGAAAAGGTTAATTTTGTGGAGCAGCTTACTCACAACCTGCTCAGCGTATCACAAGTATGCGACAAAGAGTACACTACAACATTTACCAAAACTGAATGCTGCATTTTGAAACCAGGATTTGTAATTCCTGAGGAATGGGTGCTACTGAGGGCACCTAGGCAAAAAGACACATATATTCTAGATATGAAGACTGTTGAAACAACCCAACATACGTGTCTACTTTCAAGAGCTCCTGAAAAAGAATCACTTTTATGGCACAGACGTATGGGTCATCTGCACTTCAGAAAGATGAATTATTTGGTGAAGCATGATCTTGTGTGTGGAGTTCCAAAGCAATCCTTTGGAATCAATGATCTTTGTGTTTCCTGTCAAAAAGGGAAACAGCACAAGAAGTCCCATAAGTCAAAAGTGGTGAATTCTGTTTCAAGTCCTTTAGAGCTACTGCATATCGATCTCTTTGGACCTATAAGTAAGAAGAGTATGGGAGGTTCTAAATATTGCTTGGTAGTGACTGATGATTACTCTCTCTTTTCGTGGGTGTATTTCTTAACTACTAAGGATGAAGTTCCTGAAATTCTCACCTATTTGTTTGATAAGCTCGAGAACCTATGCAATTTGTCAATTAAGAGACTGCGATCGGATAATGGTATTGAGTTTAAGAATTCGACAATTGAGTTGTACTGTTTAAGAAAAGGTATTGATCATCAATTCAGCACCGCACGAACTCCTCAACAGAATGGAGTTGCTGAACACAAAAACAGGACGCTCATTGAAGCCGCACGAACAATGTTAGCAGATTCTAAGCTGCCTATATCTTTCTGGGCTGAAGCAGTAAATACTGCTTGTTACATTCTTAATCGGGTTTCCGTGGTTAAAAAGCACAATAAAACGTCTTATGAACTGCTTAATAACCGGAAACCTTCGTTACAGTTTTTTAAACCATTTGGCCGTCCCTGCACCATTATGTACACGAAAGAGAGAGTTGCTAAATTTGGAGCAAAGTCTAGTGAAGGGTTATTTTTGGGCTTTTCAAATAATTCTCCAAACAAACGTGTGTACAACTTGGCAACTAAGCGTATGGAAGAACACTCTGAAGTCACGTGCTTTCGTTACTCTGACAATCCGGAAGGAAAGGGACCAGCGCATTTGTTTAATTATGAGGCAATCTTTGATTCATTTAATCTGCCTAAGGAAGATGATGAAGTTGATCAGGTGGTCACATTACTTCATGGCCTTAATTTATCTTCAACTACTTCACAGCCATCAAAATCAAAGACTCCGACTGTCTCTGCTACTCCACCTCCTTCTCAACCAAATGTTGATGTTCCTGAATCATCCACAAGATACCAAGAAACATATACTGATGTTCCTGCGTAGTCTGATGATGAAGATGAACAGTTTGAGAATACAAGGGAGTTTCAATCGGCCCAGGAAGCTGATCTCACAAACTTGGACTCTGTCATTGTGCCTGACGAGATTCCTAGTTCTCGCATTAATAAGGACCATCCAGTAGAGAATATTATAGGTCCTTTGGATAAGGGGATTCAGACAAGAAGTCAAGTTATTGCTGATACACATCCTGCATCCCCTTCTGACTCTTCTGAGTCTGCTTCTCTTGCATGTCTTTCTGCTGAGGTTAAAACGTGTTTTCTATCTCAGGTGGAGCCTAAACGTACAGAAGATACTTTAAAAGATCCACACTGGGTTGAAGCAATGCAAGAGGAGTTGCAGCAATTCCAAAAGCTGCACGTTTGGGAATTAGTACCGTTACCTAAGGGTGCACATCCAACCGGCACTCGATGGGTTTATCGAATCAAGAAAGATGATCAAGGGGTAGTCATTAGAAACAAAGCAAGGCTAGTAGTTCAAGGTTTTCATCAAGTAGAGGGTTTGGACTACGATGAGGTCTTCGCTCCTGTTGCAAGATTGGAGTCGATTCGTATCTTCTTGGCCTTCGCGTCCTTCAAAGAGTTCATTGTTTATCAGCTTGATGTAAAGAGCGCTTTTCTTTATGGACAGGTTGATACCGACGTTTATGTTAAGCAGCCTCCGGGTTTTGAAGATCCGCTGCATCTAGAATATGTCTGTAAACTTAATAAGGCATTATATGATCTGCATCAGGCACCACGACTGTGGTATGAGAGGCTTGCAACTCATCTCGTTAAGAATGGTTTCGAAAGAGGTAGCATTGACAGTACGTTATTCACAAAAAGGGATGGTGAAGACTTATTGCTGGTACAAGTATATGTCGACGACATCATTTTTGGATCTACCAAAGACTCCATGTGTAAAGACTTCGAACATCTCATGAAGTCTGAATTTGAGATGAGTGCAATGGGGGAACTCACGTTCTTTTTGGGTGTTCAAGTTGAGCAGTCTACCAAAGGAATTTACATTCATCAGTCCAAATATGTCACTGATATGTTCACCAGGTATGACTTGCTTAATTATAAGACCTATGGAACACCCATTGAAATCAATCATAATCTCGGACCGGCCATTGATGACGAGGATTGTAAAGAAAAGGACTATCACTCAATGATTGGTTCTCTCATGTATCTGACCGTATCCAGGCCGGACATTGTATTTGCTGTGTCCATCTGCTCAAGATATCAGGCTAGGCCAAAGGTTTCTCATATAAAAGCAGTAAAGAGAATTTTTGGGTACCTCAAACATAGGCCAACTCTATGGTACTCCAATGAAAAATCGTTTGAACTGACTGCTTATTCGGATTCTGATCATGGCGGCTGTAGCATTGATAAGAAGTCAACAACTGGTGGATGCCAGTTTCTTGGATCACGTTTGGTATCGTGACAATGCAAGAAGCAGACGACGGTGGCTACTTCCACTGCAGAGGCTGAATATGTTGCTGCGGCTAGTTGCTGTTCCCAGGTTCTGTGGATTCAGCATCAATTGCGCGATTACGGGTTACTTCTTACCATGACTCCTTTACATATTGATAACACTGCTGCTATTTCAATTATACGCAATCCCGTACAGCACTCTAGAACTAAACACATAGAACTTAGGTTTCACTTTATACGGGATTGCTATGAGAAACACTTAATAGACCTTGTCGATATAGATACCCTTAAACAGAATGCTGACCTATTCACTAAGGCTTTTTCTCGTGCCCGATTTGATGAACTGGTCAACATGATTGGTTTGCGCTTCTTTCAGCTTAAGAAGTAACTTTTTGGACTTAGACTATTGTGGTATAAAAAAAAAAAATTAATTAAGCAATAGCCACTCTTTATAGTCTTTAGTATCAAAGAAATGCACAGTTGCAACATTTGTCAAAAGACATTTAGTTGTGTCTGTAAACAACTAGGGAAATGATAGTACATTAGGGTGCATGCACAAAATGAAAATTTTAAGGTTTATCCTTGATGTATCAGTAGGTTTATCTAGCATACTTACCACAGCTTTTATAAACGTTAGATTCATCATATGATGTACTGGTAGGCATGTTACACCGGTCTTTGAGCACTTAAAAAGTAATGCTAATACATGTCTATTATCATGTGGTCAACATTCTGTGATGTATGACTAAGTGTCTTAATTCCTTAATACAGCTTGGCATACTTCCAGTTTAGTTAATAATATGAAATACTTTGGGGGTATATATTTCTTGTTTCCTCTGTTGTACGTAAGTACAGACCTGGTCTCATGTTGTATATACTTAAAAGTTAAGCAAACGCAAGTCAAAAGAACTTGAAAAAGTCTTAAATTTTAAGATACCTAACAAGGTCGCCAAAATGGTTTGACCAAGTCTGGTTTTGCTTACACCTGAATCAAGTTATGTCGCTTTGTTGTACGTCTGTACAGACCTGTCACCGCTGACTTGATTCTTAAAAATGACTTTCCTCTATTTTATCTATCTTGGAAGATATGTTCTTGTCTAAATTAATGGGATATATCTATGGTGGGGACCACAGATAATTACTCATACTAACAATAAAAGTTTTGCTTATAGCCGTAGATGTAACATGTTTAGGTGGTCAAACAATACCAGTAATTATCTTGAAATAATATTTATCAAAGGTGTTCTAAATATGCTAAGTAAATTTTCAAGAGGTTAAATATACTGATAATCGAGATAACACTTACCATTTTCTAATAATTGCATGTTATCCTAATATGATTCCTTAGCAGACAAAATAACTACGTCACCAAAAAGAAATTTAATTTAAGTTTTATTTTAGGTTTAGTATTTCCGTTATTTTTTATCTTAAATTTGTATATTTATTTTTCACAAGTCCAATTAGTTACACTTCCATCGGGTTACAAAACTTGAAATTAAAAATCAAGTTTTCTGGGCACTGCGACATAAGCATTGTCCTGCAACATAACTTATGTCGCCTTCTATGTCGCCACATTATGTCGCTAGGTGGGGCAGAGGTATAAATACCTCACTCCAGTTGCTTTCTCCGTTCACACTTTTAGCGACACAAAATCAAAAACTTGCGACACAAAATCTACCCCTGCGACACAAAATCTGCGGTGTCTTCGTCTCTTGATTTCGTTCGTGTGGTGTTTATTTTAGCAATCAACCTCGTGTTTCTTGTTCTCTACCTTCCACTCGATCGATAGGTACTAGTTTCAACCTATACTATATTACTGCTTATTTGTGCTTCAATCGCAAATTTTAGTTACGGGTTTTTAGGGTTCACGGGTTTTGGGTTGATTAGACACGAAAATCACACTCTTATTTGTTAATATGAATGTTTTCGTGATTCTGGTGTGTTGGCGTACCCTAGGGTATGTCTTGTTTTCAAAAATCCCAAATTAGAGGTTAGGATTTTCTTGGTTGGGACTTGCAGTTCGTCATTGCGACATAACCTGCGACATAAGTTTTTATGTCGCAGATTTTCTGAATTTCAATTTATGTCGCTTACATTTGCGATACAAAATTTTATGTCGCTGGAAATTGCGACATAACTATTATGTCGCCAAATGCCATTTGCGACATAACTTTTATGTCGCCAAATGTCATTGCGACATATCTTATGTCGCTTGAATCAGTTTAGCCTATTCCTCACTTTTGTCCAATTATGGTATAGCCATGGCAGGTGATTTCGTTCAGGACAATGGTGTTATACACTACTGTATTCACTGCTTCTGCCCAAAGACTATCATGTCTTGCACTTCCGCGACTTCGAGGGTCATCTTCCGGTCGTGGAAGCTTACGTGCACTCAGGTGTCATGATAGCATTCTTGCTTGATCGATTACCTTTTGTTTTTGGTGGTCTGGTGGGATCCCCTCATTATCCTGGATCTTTGCCTGGCCTTGTCTTGAATCTTGGCTTTTTGTCTTGAATCTTGGCTTTTTGTCTTGGATCTTAACCTGGCCTTGTCTTGACTCTTGGCCTTTTGTGTATTAATAGTATCCGAGGATACTATCTAGGTTTAGGGTTTAGAAATGTGATAATTTGTAATCATAACTATGTATCAATCTTAATTATCAATTAAACCCTTATTTTGTGCTACTTTGATCACTTTACTTGTTATATGTGTGATTTTGCACTCTGTTATGCGACACACCTTTTATGTCGCCTCATATTTGCGACACAAATATTTTATGTCGCTTAATCTTTGCGACACAACTGTTTATGTCACATAAAATCGATTAAATTCGAATTAATTGCAAAATGCGACACAACTCTGTCCGTCGCATTACTCTTTAGCGACACAACTCCTTATGTCGCTTACTGTGTCAATAATCAATTTAGTTCTGTTAGCGACACATTCTAATTATGTCGCAGTTGATCTGTGACACAATTCTCTATGTCGCATACAATTACAAATTGATTTTGTGTTTCGATTAAATCTACTAACGCTAACCGTTTGTGACTTTCATTTCTATATTTTGCACAGCAATGGCAGATGGTGATATTCTATGGGAGCCACGTCACAACATTGTGGCATTCTTGGATGACTCAAAGGATACGGCTGCGCCATATAGGCCAATGGTAGCATTTCTACGCCGGTCTAGTATTCACACTGCTATCACCGCAACAACCACTATCTACAAGGACCAGGTGTCTCAATTTTGGGAAAATGCGGTTATCAACTCCGAGTTGCCATTTACCAGGATTATCTACACTGTGGGTGATCGTCAACTCATTATCTCCGAACAGGTTATTCGGGATTTCTTCCACTTTGGAGATGCTACGGAAATGCCTACTCTTTTTGGCAATGAGTTTATTGCTGGGGCTATGACACGTCTCGGTTATCTAGGCGTGCCCAACGACCAATATCGCAAGGCGAATCTGCCTAAGGTCTAGAGATATTTGATGCATGTGCTTATTGTTTGCCTTTCTCCTCGTAAGGCAGGTTTTGACGGCATTAGCCATTCTACGGCTTCCGCCATGTTGGCGTTGATCTACAACAAGCCCTTTAATTTTTCTGGGTATATCTTTAGGGCAATGGTGGATAATCTTAACGCCGGGGATAAGGGTTGGAATTTATATCCATGCTTCATTCAGCTGTTTCTGGACAATCAGCTTCCCGGCCTTCCGCAAAATGCTCGCGAACGCTTGCGTCCTACTCCCATGAACGTCCGAATCTGGACGGTTTATGCAGCTGGTGCGAACGCGAATAACAACTTTCCGTTGTTTGGGCACATCATCAATGAGGCTTATGTTGCGCCGCCCAATGATGGTTTTATGGACGTTTTGCCTGCACCTGGGCAGGGAATTCAGGAGGAGGAATTACACCTCCATGATGCTCAAATACAGGTCGATGATATGTTACAGGAAATTGAGGTTTTCCAGGCTGGAGAACAGGCTGATCAGCCTAATCTTGAAGATCCAGTTGTTGAAGATTCAGATGGAGGCTCTACTCCTGAGACTTCTCCAAGGGATATCCCCTCCGCAGATGCGTTGAGGAATATCCAACGCTTTGATCCTCATCGGTTCAAACGAATACAACGTTGTATTCGTGCAGGTACGAGTTATGTTTGCCCTGATCTGGGCAAATGACCAAGAAGTGCTGATCTTGATGACGAAGATTGGGTTCCACCTCCGTCTATTCGTCGTACTTCTACATCGTCTTCGAGGCCACGGGTTGACATCCCCCATGTTGAGATTCCCATTCAACCTTTGCCTTTGGTTATCGAGGAATTGTTGAAAAGAATGGATCAGATGCAGCAGACCATGGATAATCAAGCTAAAATGATTCAGTCTCAGGCATCGGTGTTGGAGGTTCAGGCTGCTCAGATTAAAGTGTTAGAAGAACAAGCAGCTCTGGTTCCTACTTTGAATACTAGGGTTTTAGAATTAGAATCCCTAGCTGTCATTCCGGGGGAGTCAGGCTTGCGTGCCATAGAAACAACATCTAGGGCTTCAGCCGGAACACAGACTGACAATGTAGATGATAATGTAAATATTTCTGATAATAATGAATCTCTCCTTTTGTATTATTTCTCTGTCGATGACATTCCAGGTCAACCAAGACCATTCGCTGTAGATTTTTCAAATGCTAATCTGTCTTTTATTCAGCAAATGGTTATTGAGGTAAATCAGGCATCTGAACCTGAATTTGAAATAAATGATGATGTCGAGATTGAAGAAGAGGAGATGCATCCTGATGAATTCTATGATGATGCTCCAACAATCGAGACTGATTCTTCGGAAGATGAAGCAGAGCCAGCCGGAACTTCGCAAACTGTTCTAGAAACTACACCAGCTTCTGATACTGCTTCTACTTCAACCTCTGAGCGGCCTGTGATAAGTTTTATTCCTGGTGAATCTATTCCTGTTACCTGCAAGACATATAAGGTGAGTGGGAATTATACAGGAATTATTAAAAGCTGGAAAACCTACAAAGGTATTTTCATGATTAAAAGAAGCGATGGCATACAGTATTTCAAAAGATCATTCAAGAAGCTGAGTACATTACCAAAGAGAGAAATAAATCGTCTAGCTCAACTGGAACTGATAAACCCAACTAGGGATTCAAGAGCTGATTTTGTACAGACGGTTTTGCGTCGTGAAGTGAAGAGAAAAAGATATAATTTTATCAAACCGACGCTTGGTACGAGATTCATATTCAAGAAGAAACTTGATCCAGTTACAAGGCAGCCAATTTGCAAAGTGCATTATCCACCAGCTGATTGTTTAACTGAGATTCCATTGGAGACAGTTCCCTTTAACTTTCTAAGAAGGTTTCATCATTGGGAACTCGATCCTCATACAGGCGAAGCTGTGTTCATTTTTGTTCTAGAATCTGAGCATCCAGAAAGAACTTCGCTTTATGGTTTGAAGAAAGCTCAATTTAAAGTTATTGATCCTATGAGCTTGATCAATTTGTCACAGAAAGACTTGAGGAAGTTGTTTGATAATCCAATTCGCTTCAACGTAAGAAATGTGGTGAATTCGATTCTAGCTAGACAATTCCAGAAAGTTGTGACTATGTGTGTTACGCATGGGATTCATGCTGGAGGCAGGTTTCCTGCAGGCTGGGCTTAATTGAAGAAATTTTGAAGACCAAGCTGAAGACACGGGGGAGTTTGTTGGTGCATCTTAGTGTGTCTGTCAGTTGGTCTAAGTCTGTAATGCATTTTGATATGTAATTACGTTAGTTATAACGTTTGTTTTAATTACATTTTGTGTTTTGGCGACACAAGGTCTTTGTGTCGCAATAGTTAACCTGGCGACATATCTTGTGTTGCATGAGTCGGCTTGGCGACACAGTTTGTGTCGCAAAGGTCAGATTAGGTTTAGTATAAATAGACATGTATGGCTCATTGGTTAAGGTTGACGAATTTGTGAGATCAGAGAGTATATTGTAAACGTTCTATTCAATACAAGCTGATTGACTTTTGGTATACAATTCATATACTTTGTGTTTGACTCGTTGTTTATCTGTTTAACGTTTTGTCATCAATCGTGGGATTCCGCACTACGTTTGATTGTTAGGGATTCAGTTAGGTCTGGTACAAGGGTCCTACATACTGCAAACTTTTTGTTTTTCCTGTTACCTTGCCATCTAGACTTGCCTTTACTTGAAGAATCATTTTAAAACTCGGAGAAGAAGTATCTTTAATTTGAAAACCCGAAGCTCTCATATCACTATCAACAGAACGTGCAAAAGTAAAAGCCTGAGATAAAGAACCAGCTAATCTCAATGTAGTACGGTAAATCAGAGATAAAGTACCAACAAACTGTTCAACTCTGGTTTTCTCATCAGGAACCCACTGTTCACAGATACCTTTATCTTCACAAACTCAGAATCCAGACGTCACTTAGTTTTTGGAGGATCTGAGAATCAACAATCAAATACAAGTTAGTATTCAGGATCTTTAATACATAACTTATATTAATCCATAACACTAAGAATTTAGCACAAATGACATCAAAGTTACAAGTTCTTAATCATGTATTAGTAATCTCAACATAGTTATTATCATATACTAATACTGGTCTATCAATGTTATATCATATAACAATACAATTAACATTAACATTAAAAATTAAGAATGGATGTTGGACTGGCCAAAGAAGCTGCCGGCTGGGGTCTAGGACCCGTCAGTTTCACCCCACAAGCCGCCGGCTGACACCACCTAGCCGCCGGGTACAATAGTTTTTGAGGCACCAGAACTAAGTCAAGTTTTAAAGCCTAAATGAGCCGTCTGATTGGCCAAGGAGCAGCTGGATTTGGGCTATAACCCCCCACCAGCTTGGGTCTTTGACCCGCCGGCTCCCTAACCCATAAAAAGTACCCGCCGACTCCCTAAGGGGAGCAGCCGACTTGTTTTTCAGGTATAGCAGTAGCAGTTTTAACCAAAAAAACCTGCATGAACCAAACCTAAAATCTACTCCACTTTCAGATACCAATCAACCAAATCATGTTTCTAACCTAAAAGGGGCATCATATGGCAACAAGTTAACATCAAGCAACTTAAATTAACATCAATCCATTCCATTTTCATGCCAAATCTTAACAACCCACAAATGTGAACTTAAATCACCATTCAGTGGCAAGCACACTACAATTCAAGCTAAGGAATCAGTTCACTATCATTAACTTACATCATTCATCAACATAGAACACTTATAACTCAATCAATTCATCAATTTCACATTTGACCTAAACTAATGTTTGAGTTCATAAACAATCAAATACTTACATTATGATGATGAGAGTGATGGCAAGAAGAAGATGAGCTTGTAATCACACAATCACAATTTTAATTCTTCTAACCCTGTTAAAGATTTTAACTTTTCCTTTTGATTTTGAGTTTGGTGTTTAAGAGATAAAAGTTCAACAAGTATAAACTGGAAAAAGGGGAAAAAGAATAAAAGGAGATCGGCTCTCCTTTAAACCGCCTTCACCATTTGGGTATTTTATACCCGTCCTAAATCTATTGTCTGGAACCTAAATATCAATTACGAGAAACTTATTTTATTGTACCGTCGACTATAGTAAATTAAAACAAGCAACAATTTACTATCCAAAATAAGTCCTGGGACTTAATTATTTAAGTTTCACAAATAAACAATGATATTAAGTAATTCCTAAAACAATTAAATAATCGATGTAAATTAAGAAATTACCAGACCGTTGGAGAGGATGTTACAAAAACTATTGTATATAAACTCATGCATAGTTTATATATATTCAAAAGTAATTTTTGAAATTAGTTTAAAAAAATACCGAAGTAGGTTTAATTAGAGAATTAAGACCTAAAATCCTATTTAATTTAGACCGTAAGCACCCTCCATTTGTGGACATTCATACCGAACTCGACTCCGTGTCCTTTGCCGCCTCACCGGGTGGGCATAGATGTACTCGATTAGGGTGAAGTGAAAGGGACGTGATATCCACTTGAGAAGATGGCCGGTTCCCCACAGTTAGCAAATGGTTTGGTGGTGTAAGTTGAGATTAAATATACCTAAACATTAAAATTTAGAGTCTCAAGAGTCTAGAAGTTGTATATGTGATGCAATTGATATGTGATCTACCTAAAAAGTTATCGTGTGTCATTGCAGCCTTCGTTGAGGGCACACTTTAGTGTGAATGTCGGATTCTAGCTTAATAATTCTATTAGGGTTTATGAATTATTAAGAGTTTAAAACGGAATAACTAAGTTTGTTTGTTTTACTGTAGATGGCTAATAACAACAGTAACACAAATACTACCATGAACTTATCGCTTAGTTCTATCCTTGAAAAGGATAAGTTGACCGGGCCTAACTTTCATAATTGGGAAAGGAATCTTCAAATTGTCCTTCGCCATGAACGAAAGTGGTTTGTGCTCGAGACACCTATTGGTCCCGTGCCACCAAACGATGTTACCAAGAACGTTAGAAATGCTCACTCTAAGCATGAGAACGATCTTCTCGATGTGCAACGTTTAAAGCTTGCTACTATGTCTCCCGAGCTCCAAGTTAATTACATGGAGACTTCGGCGTATGATTTGATTCACCGATTGAGAGAGACATTTCAATCCACTGCTAGAATCGAAAGGTTCGACGCTACTAAGGATTTGAATAGTTGCAAGATGGCTGAGGGATCTGATGTGAGTGCCCATGTTGTGAAAATGATTGGGTATCTTAACCGTATTGAAAGACTTGGACATGCCTTTCCACAATAATTAGCTATTGATATAATTTTTGCTTCATTGAGTAAGGAGTACAAGCAATTTGTACTTAATTACAATATGAACAACACGGAAGTGTCCATACATAAGCTGCATCAAATTTTGAGAACTGAACAAAGGGATATGAAACCCGTGAGGTCTAAAGATGTGTTAATGATCCGTGATGAAGGTGTTAGATAAGCGTAAGTTTCGTGGCAACAAAGGAATGGTACCGAAAGTACTGGTTAGTATTGATATCTTATATTGGATTATTTATCACTTCTTATGACTGTATTAGATGGTTGATCTAATATTTATAATTTTTGATTGTAGAAGTCAAGAAGAAATGATAATGAAGCATTTGAAATAGAGATATGGAGATGGCACTTTTCAAGTAGCTAGGATACGGATAATAAGTGCTATGAGCACATAGTTTATGTTTAAATTTTTGGGAATATTATTTCATACATTGGTTTTCACACTATGGTTTGCTCATTTTGAGCTTGCTTATTTGTTTTTGGATATTTAAAATATTATGGTTATTTAAATATTAAAGTATCGGTTTTGTGAAATAATGTTTGAAATGTGTATAAAAGTTTTTGAAGTGTTCTTTATTTAAAACTTGTAATGAAATCCAAAAAGAGATCTGTATGTACCAATCCTAATGTGCTACTCATTTAGAACTTATCTTTCTAAGATATGAGTTCATGAGAAATGCATTTAACTAAGTGTGATTTAGTTGATATCTATATAATTGTGAATTATTGAATACAAAAGTTGCCAAAAAAATAATAAAGTGTGATTTATATACAACTTAGCACTAAATAATAATACTCCAAGATTATTGAATCTATTATATGCATGAAAATGTATGAATAAGTTGGGTGAACTTATTAGGTACAATAAATTGAATTGTCAATTAATCATGGTATATTAAAATAATAAACTTGTTGTGGTTTGATTTATTCTTGTCTATGAGAAATAAATTGATAATGTGTTTTCTAAACACATCATGAAACCAAAGACGTTAGTTTATTTGATTAATGCATCATTTCTAAAATGAATCATGAGATTTGTTATATAGAAATCGGATTCATAAGTATTATTAGATTTAGTGGGAGCGTTAAATGGAAATTTTTAATATCTCACAAGAATATTAAATTGTTATTATTATTGTTAGAGAATTAAAAATTTATTGTTGGATTGATTTAAAAATTGTTTGATGATTGTTTAAAAGAAATTTTAAAATTCAAGTATTTGGAAGCATCAAATTCATTGTGAAGTCAATTTCATTAAGTTGAATTAATGGTTAGTAATGGTGAATGCTTTGTATAAATGATATCATGATCTAATATGTTTTACTTCGGTGTACAAATTAAATGATTATTGGATAACATTAACAAAGATTCGAATTATAGCTATAATAATTAAAGTCTAAAATCTTTATGTTTTAGATTAGTGGGTAGATATTTAATAAGATATATTTGGAGAAATCATCTTAATAAATATAGTTAATATGAATTATTTGGAAATAGTTCTATTTATATTCATATACAACAACCTGATTTCGAAACCATAAACTGTAGCATGTTAAGGTTGGATGACTCATTGAGATATGACGAGGCCTTCTGTAACACCCGTCAAATTAGGGCTATAACTAGTGCATAAACTACTTGTAATTACATGTAATTAGTTTTGTATTAATCTAAATATACGTGATATTTTGTGTAATTACGTACACACTTACGCGATTTGATTTAAATCGCGCACTTATGTACCGGACGGAGTCCGACACTATTTTACTATGGAAGTTGGTGACAAAGTTAATAAATAATGTGGAATTATCCAAATAAACATTATTTACTATAATAATATATTACGATAATATATTACACGAATTTTCGTATTTGTTTTAGACATATTCTAAGCGATGAAACCGCACGAAACACACCCCAATGAGCGATTAATATCAAAAAGTATATTTTTATAATTTTATAACTTGAAATAAAGTATTTTGATTAAATACTTCGGTTAAAATATTTCTGATATACTTTAACATATTTATAAATCTTAAAAAGATTTCGCAATTAAACGACTACCGGATTAAACGACTACGAGACATAACACGATATTCGGAAACACAACCACGCGATCCCGAGACCCAAGTTGGGTCGGCCCAAACCCGCGAGCCCAACGCAACCGACCCGTGACCCAACTTCCCCTCTTTTATTCCATTTCTTCATTCCATTTCATTTACACACACACACACACTCAAACACATACACTCTCTTTCTCCCTCTCAAATCACAGCCCAAATAACACAAAAACGTCACCAAAAACTCATCGTCTGGCGGAGTTGATTCAAGAGAAAACGATTACCATCTCAAGCTCTCCATCTTCATCTTCTCCATTTGCGATTTCGTGGTAAGAAACTTTAAAACTCTTTTAAATTACTTGAAAAGCTCTTATTTACATGCTAGAACGTTTACACAATAAGATTATGTCCAAAATCCGACTTAAAAAGGCGTTTTTAAAGTGAAGTATACGATCATTTCATCCTGCGAATTGAGATCCCAGATGCAGTTCATCCTGCGAGGCGAACTGAAATTGCGAACCGAGCTGACTTGCGAGCTAACTTGCGAGTTGACTTGCAAGCCGAACTTTGTCCTGCGAACCCAACTCAGTTCGCATCAAACTTTGTCCTGCGAGCCCAATCTCAGTTCGCATCACGAACTTAGTTCGCATCGTGAATTCAGTTCGCACCATAATTTCAGTCCGTGGTCAAGCTTAGTTAATTTTCCCGATTTCAAAATTTCGATGTGTTTTTAATAAAGCAATGTAGTAGAATAAAAATTTTTCCAGCTGACCTGGCAGCTCGACCCCAGTCAGGGGCTCTGCTCCTTGGAACCCGCTACCAGGAGCGCTGCCCCCGGACCCCCATCATCCAGGAACTTGAAAATACTTTTATACTAAGTGTTGAACACATACGATAACCGAACTTAAGCGATAATACTTGAACGTGCAAGTACATATACTTTATAAGACTGTAATGAAACAAACATATTAATAATGTTTTCAGAAATTATTATCACGTAACATCACCAACGGGCCATACTTATTTTCAAACTACAAAACGAAATATCAAACAAACACTTGGACATCTCCTAGTTGAGTGGACAACTAACATGGGTGATCTTTCAAGACACCAACTTATTTACTTATTTACTTACAACCTTGTGCGTTTCGGATGCCAGAAGGTTGCAGAGTTCAGAGAATCGATATAAAGAATTACATCCGACACGCCTACGGACTTACATCCGCTTTACTTGGTTAATTTTACATACATACTTGCTAGACTCAGGTGAGTCTTACAACCTCACTTTTTACTGTTTTCTACTTGGGGTGAGATACTTTGCTATTATTTTACGCATGAACACGAGTACTGGACAGACTATACTACTTTTCTTATGCACATTGCATGAGTACTTTTTATCCACTGAAAGCCTCCTATCGTAAGTTGTTAGTTATGGATTTAAGCGCGAGTACTAGTAGATGGATCCATTTGGGACTGACAATCCCTGCCTGGGGTAGTAGCGCTACCACGGATTTCACCATAGAAATAGGCATATTAGTATTTGTTACATATGAGTGTCGGGATAGCACTCTTGGGGGTACATTATATGATTCTTGATTGATTCATACTTACACACTGTTAAGCTTCAACTTATGAGCTCATGGAAATTGTACTGACTTACTGATTTACTTACTTGCTTGATAGCAACACCATTACATACTTGTGGTTCACAACGATTATTTACTACTAAACCTGTAAGATTCACCAACCTTTTGGTTGACACTTTTTAGCATTGTGTCTCAGGTACACAGACGACATTGGATTTCTTCAGGACACTAGCTAGAGTCGCATGATTTTTGAATTGCATCTAATGGAGATTCTTAGCATTATCTTTTGTATATTTTGATTATGTAATAGAATCTCCCGCTACACGTGTGGACTCTAAGGAACTACATTTTTGCAACCAAAAACACTATGTTTTCAAACATTATATTTATGAAAATGTAACTATTTTCAAACGTCTCATTTAGAAGTCATTTGCTGTTTACTTTGGTGCTTTGATTACTTGATTAATAGCACCCCAAAGCTTGCTTCCACTAAAGACAGATTTTGGGGGTGTTACAGATTGGTATCAAAGCCTAAGGATATAGCGAACTAGGTTGCATTAATGGGCCTAGACTATGACCGTTAGGCAACATTTCCTCATTAGGTATGACTGGTTCAGGAATTACATCATACGACTTTAATTTAACATAGCCTGATCAACTATGTACAATTAAGGAAAGATGATGTGAGGTCTGAAACGGTTATGTTGAACAGGGATACACTAGTTGACTTTGACCACTAGAGAAACGGGACCATTACTTGTTTGTGCTAGACACATTAGGCTATATTATATTATTATGTGATTAATATGTATATAGGCCTCACGATACTCAATATTTTTGCCACAAAAATGGCTGACTCATC
The DNA here is from genome assembly GCA_963422505.1 of Pseudognaphalium luteoalbum. NCBI lineage: Eukaryota > Viridiplantae > Streptophyta > Magnoliopsida > Asterales > Asteraceae > Pseudognaphalium > Pseudognaphalium luteoalbum. The sequence continues at coordinate 2,702,582 of OY730194.1, forward strand.
ATCTAGACAAACTACACGAACACCACACTCTCCCTCTCTCTTTCGTCACAACCACACGGAATCACTCGTGGCTAGGCGCACCAATAACTCACGCATAGCTAGACCGTATCACCATCCTGCCATATCCGATGTCACCACTGCTCTAGCTCACCATCGAGCACATGCTCATCATTGGAGCTGGTTGCCATCTGCTCTCGCTACTTTGATGATGGAAGATGACATTGAAATCCCCACTGACATTGGAGAGATTTCACCCATGGATCTCTCTCCATACACTAAGGAACCCACACACTTCACAGTATCTGTGTTAGCTGCTCGTGTTCACCGACACGAACGCAGGATACACGATATGGAAATCGAGCAACGCAATATTCACTCTAACTGGATGGAACAAACTCAAGACAGTATAGCACAGTTGTACATAGGTCAGCCAGACATCTCTAAGACCATCACTCGTACGCATAACCAATTGGAGAAAACCACAGAAACCATGGAAATCGTTCAAAACCAAGTAATCAATAACCGAAATGAGATCTCCGTTTTGCAATCAAGACTACACCAATGTGAAACACGCCTGCGGGAAACCAAGGAAGCGCTCAGAATGGTCAGTAGGCTTACAGAATCCGTTGACCACCTCACTTCTCTACTGCCACAACTCAACCTACACCAAGATTAGTGCGGTGTCTATCATGTAACCTATTAGCTATCTATGTAAACTCTTGTAATTCGACCGGATATAATGTTCGCGGCATCTTTTGTAGACTCTAGATTTTGTAATCTTTTGGAACTCATGTATTGTACAGAATCCAATCTTATTATCTAATGAATTATGATTATCGCTTCATGTTGTTGTATATTACCACCTTATATATACTTACGCATGTGATATATCATAACCTTGTGCAAACATCTTACCTATCTTTTTCCCTATTATTCAGCACGATGCCTCCACAATGACACACTTACAGTGATATTATAATGGCTCAACTTATTGCACAGAGCGTGGCCCAGGCCCTAGCTGCTCAGCCTAACTCGGGCAGCGAGGACACAGCTTGTAACATCCATTCTTCGGGTCTAGTAGTATTTTAATATTTTCTGACTGTGAATTATTATTTAATGTGTCAGAAAATAGGTTCATTGTTATTTGCAAATAAATGGGTAAAAGAGTCAAATAATTTATTGTGGTTCCTAAATTATTAACTGTTTTAATTTAACTCAGTTGACGGTAAAATAAAATAATGTTTCCCCGCAAATGGTTTTTAAGTTCCGAACAATAGACTAAAAAGAGGAATAAAATTATACTAATTAAAATTAAGTCGGCTGGGAAACCGACTTACTCTCTTTATTCCTATTCTTTTGTTTATTTCATATTTCCATACACATACATACATAAAAAATGCAGGAACATTGAATCAATTAACAAAAATCAATTGTGATCATGTAATTGGAGATGAAATCACTTCCTTAATCACCTCTCAATTCTTTACATCTTCAAGTAAGTTGTGTTCTTTATTTACCTTAACCTAGAAATGGAATTTTGGGGTTTTGATAGGTTATTGAAGTATATATGAAATTGATAATTAAAAGATGTTCTTATGATGTTAGTGATTGTCAATTGATGAATATATGATGATTACATGAGTTCTTCAAGTTTATAGGGTATTGATTCCAAGAATGAAAATTGAGTTAGAAAATGATTAGGTGATGTTACTTGAAGTATAACTTGATGATATATGATGTTGTGATTGTTGTTTAATGTAAAGTTATGTATAATATCGATTTATTGCTTGAGTTGTGTGGTTTTTGGGGGTTGGTTCGAGTTAGACAACAGGATTTTTGATGACACGTAAAAAGTCATGTTTTTGTGTGCCATTATCTCACCATTTTGGCCCAATTATTAATGAAAACACTTAAAATATGAACTTAAACATCACATTTCATCATAAGGGCTAAAATATAGACGATGTTTCAAGAATCGACAAAAACAACCTAAAAATGAGTAAAACAGAGCACAAACGATCATTGAATCTTCTGTTCATGTATTTTAGCACTTTTTGAGCTACACAAAGAATTATGACCTCTAACTTATGTCATTTTCTTCTTGAGGAAAATACGAACGCGTGGATATAAAGAACGCTCAAAACGGATAAACGACGAAGAAGTTACGCCCGAACGAAGAAACAAAGAACCAAAGAGCCAGGATACGGCTGAATACAGCCGTATACGGCTGAGCCAGACCGTATTCGGCTGGACACAGACCGTATACGGCCTGTACAGACCGTATACAGCCTGTGCTCAGCCGTATACGGCCCAGTTCAGCCGTATTCACCCTATGCTCAGCCGTATACGGTCCAGTTCAGCCGTATATGGTCCAGCTCAGCCGTATTGTGCGTTTGGGTGATAAAAATCTGATTTTTGTTCGCCTTTGTGATACGGTTGTGCGTTTGAAGGTTTGGATACGGTCTACATATAAGGCTGTGCGATCTCTATAAATACAAGCCTCATTTCATCATCCAGGACACAAAGGAACACACAACACTACACACACACTTTCTCTCACTACTCTCTCTCTAGATTATGTTATAATTAGTAGTAGATTAGTGGCTAGTTAGTAGAGGGGCAATCTTGTAACATCGCTTGGCGCATACTAGGAGTTCTGCTCGTGTAACGTTCAAGTTGTATTCAGCTACGCTCTTATTACGGTTATATCTATCCTTTATCTATTTCATTATGATGATTGTTATTACTGTTGTCATGCTAGATTTAGGATTGATTGCCATGATTAGCGAGTAGTGATATTGCGTGTTTTCTATGATGTAGTTAGTCGTAAATTGATTGGAATGATGTTATAGTGCTTTGATTTACTTTCTATCTATGATTTTAAACCTATTAAACTAATCGCCTTTCAACCAGTAAACGTGATTACAGCCTTAATGATGGGACGTCGCGAACCCCATCAAAGGTACTTAGTTATATGCGTCAAACATGAACATGGTCTGATTTGTTAATCGTGTACGCATCGCTTTCTAAATGAACGCTAAGTACATCGCCATCGAGGAAATACTATTTTCTAATTCGAACGCAAAGTACTCCGTGGCTATGGAAATATGGTTTTCAAACTGAACACTAAGTACACTGGAGCCGTGGAAATACTGCTTTCTACTTTGAACGCAAAGTACACTGTGCCCGTGGAAATATAGTTTTCTAACTGAACGTGAATATTACACTGTTGACAAATTAGGGATTTATTGGGACTTAAAAGTAAGGGCTGGTTTATATCAAAGATGGATAATATTATGCTTAAATACAAACTTAGTTAAGTAGTCTGGGTTAGCTTTTATGAAGCAATGTAAGGTACCGTAAGTCGGCTGATTACTCGGTATAGCGTCGACAACACCTCCGGTGTAGTTAACACGTGGAAGCCGAGGAAAAGCCGCAGTTACTAAGCCTTGTGGAATAACGGCAACTCTGTGATCAGCAGAGCTGGTACCGACTAGGTCCTTGGTTCAGCAATGGAAACACCTCCGGTGGAGTACAGTGCAATAATCACGGAAAGAGTCGTTGTTATCGGTCTATGTGAATCACGAGTCATGACTCAACACCCAGACTCACAAAACCATCGATAGAAAGTAATCAAGCACACTCTATAAACTTGGTCTTAAATGTTTTATTTAGATTAGATATTATTGTGGGGTTAAGAAAGGTCGGACATCGAGTTGGTTTGTCGCCTTATTCATGCACCCAGGGTTTCATCCCATATAAGGGTCACTATACCTTCACCGGTTAGTGTTGTGGGCTGGATAAACTACTCTGATCAGAATCAGGATAGCCTAGTCGCCCAGTGACATACTGATCGAGAACTCTATTAGTAGGGGGCTAGTGCTTACTCCACAAATACCTGAAATAAATAAAATACAAACCTTTAGAACACATTTTCATTCCAATCAATAAGGCTACCGAAATCATAGCAAACACCCTCTCTTGATTATCTGCTATTTATATTTATTTTATTCCGCTTTAGTTTAAATTTTCTGCCTAAGTATAAAACAAAACCCCAATCAAATCTCTTAAAATCCGCTAGATTGATAAGTACACCTGTTTCGTCCACGATCCACAATACACTGACTCAGAGAACGACCCTAGGTCATCCTTATTGCTATACACCAATAGTAACTAGGTATACTTAGGCCCTTGATAAGCATCAAATAGATACTATATTTTATACTATTTATCCCTATATTTGTATACATTTTAATTCATTTATATGATTTAGATACTTATTTTGTTAATTTTTATAGAAATGTATTTTAATTAAAGATTGGAGAAAAAGGAACGAAAATAAGACCAAAACTGAAGAAATTGAAGCAGTTGAAGAAAAAAAGACTTAAACCTTAAAGAAATGAAGACTAAGATGATAATATTGAAGAAATGGGCCAAGAAAACAAGTTGAATCCGTTTAAGAAGAAAGAAAGTCCACATTGAAGCCCGAGCCCGTATTTGGAATATTCTGGAAAATCAATCCAACCGGCGGTTGGATTAACCAACCGACGGTTGGTACTAAGGGTTTCAAGTCGGTGGATTAATGCGGAGTTTGAGTGGGATTCAAAGTTATTCCAACCGGCGGTTGGAGGTCCCAACCGGCGGTTGGAGGTCCCAACCGGCGGTTGGGAGGTCGGCCAGAAAAACCATAAATAGAGGCTTAGTTTAGGTTTAACCATATACGATTTAAAGAGTAAAAAGTCGAAAGTTAGGGTTTTAGGTCGACTATAGGTACAAATTTGGAGGCTAAGGAGCTAGGGTTTAAAGGTTTTTAACCCTGGGAAAAGCTAGTTCGTCAATTGGTTCGGTTTCTTTATCCTTGTAACTTTATTATTCTTTTGGATTATTTTGGATATTGTTTATTTGAATTAATTGCTTGTTAGATTTTCATTATGAATTTTTAAATGTATGTTTATTTAGTTTATTATATGAATTATATGTTTATGTTGGAACTATATTATTGAATATTATTATACAAGAATTGTTTGTGTTAAATTATATTAATGACGGTTCTTGATTTAGTTAACTGATTTATATAAACTAGAATGACCATAAAAAGTTTCTATAGATTAGGTAATTATGTTCACATCTTGATATCATCTATTAATGTTAAGTAATCTTATAATTCAACCGACTCAGGAATTGTATCAATAATATGTTGATAGATCTTAATAAATAGTGATACTTTACATATCATTTGGCTGTATTGTTATATGAAAATTATCTTATTCTTTGTGGTTTTCTACATTAGTAAATCACAATAATAATAGCCAACACACAAATAGACATAAGTTAATATAATAAGTTTAATAAATAATAGTTTAAATAGTCATAATCTTCTATCCAATTGAGTATTCTTAAGTTGTTCCTTAAAACTTATCTATTAAGAATCGGTATCAATTATAAATATGTTCGATCGGAACTAAAACGTTCCCCCTATCTTGTATATTATTGTAAAATTGTATATAAATTGTAATAATTGTAATTAGAATAAATAAATAGTTAGTTATAAATTAAATCACGTTCCCTGTGTTCGAATCTGGACTTACTTATAAAGCTATATTCTATGATCAGGATAACACTTGCCTGAATTGTGTGATAGTATTATATAGTATTTCCTTATTTAAAACTTATGATTATAATTGTCTATACTTAGCACACATCAAGTTTTTGGCGCCGCTGCCGGGGAGCGGTGTATTTTAATTAAAACTAACTATTTTCCCTGTAAAATAATTATTTTTTTTCTAATGCGTTGCAAAATCAATACGAAATATCAGCTCACCCATTGAGAATACTGACAAAAACAAAGGTATAAGGAGAGTTCAGCCCTACCTCATTGATTTATCATATAAGGGGTAAGGTGCTTCTCGAAAGAAATTGGTTTTTAATAAGCTTCACGCCGACCTGTTTCTCCGCTTTTGTGTACTATCAATGGAGCTACCGAGATCTTTTGATTAGCAATGTATAAGATATTAATATAATTATTCAATATGTATAATAAGTTACTTTAGGAAAAATAGGATTAGATAAGTAATCTAAACTATGTGCTATTTTATGTGCACAGAGAAATTTAACTGTTATTAAGAATGGAGTCGATGCAAGTGAACTTTGGAAGTGATAATAAGGATTTTAAAGATATAGAGATAAATGACCATTCTTTTGAACCAAACAAGAAAATCAAGCTAACAACTGAAGATGAATATTTTGAACATCCTCCCGTAATTTCAACCAAGGAAGACATGTTTGAATACTTAGAACACCATGAGGATGAGCTTAGATTTGTTATGGAACTCATACATAAGTCTACCTTAGAATATACTGATTATCAAAAAGAGTTGATTAAGAAAATGGAAGAACAATTCAATGCTTGGGTTATATCTAATGAAAACAGAGATACAGATGATTTTATCAACTATGTGAATGAGCTGAAGTATGATATTGTGAGTGAACATGAAATGGTAGATCCAACTTTTTGTGAGGAACAGCTGTTGAAGTATGCTTATGTGCATAAAACATTTGAGAAATCTTTGTTTCCTTATTCTGATAAACAAAGAGAAATGTTAGGAGAGCTTAAGGAAATAATAGAGTATACAACTGGAAACTTGAGTAACATGGCTGACATCTGTTTACTAAAAAACTTTCAAGACTTCTTCAATTCAATAAAGGCTAGAGAGCATATTGGTTCTGGAAGATTTTTCATAGATTGTACGGTTGATTTCTATATTCAGGATATTGTTGATGAATTTTACTATGGAGAATGGGATGAAGTAACACGTACAATTCCTGAGTACTTTTCTGATGAACCAATGGCGAACTTGGTTACTTATGCTAAAAAGGAGTTGCAACTAGCCTACAATGGAATTCACTACAATCAAAGAAATAACCTTTTTCACATAGGGCTATCAGAGGTTTATTATCATTTAGTAGATACTTTTAGGTATTCTGGGTTAACAACAGATCATCGAGAAGGATACTATAAGAGAATCTTAAAAGACATAGGACAACAGTGAGAACCCACAAGACATATGATTATCATGATATACATTTGGGTTTCTATGGGTTATTAGATTCGTTAAGGCAAAATCATGTAGAACGCGAAACGAAAATTGAAGATAACTATTTGAGTACGGACGAAGATGGTAGAATAGCTAAAAAGGTAAGAAGAATAGCTGCCATGCTCATAGAAATTGAAAACGCTAAAAGAGTTCATCATGAGAGTTTCTCTGAATTTGCTTCGCCAATACCCGAGTTAACTAATAAAATTTATATACATTTTCGAAGGATTTATCCTGAGAATTTTGGAAAACCTATCTACGAGAATTAAGTTTAAAGATCAATAAATCACTTCTGAAGATCATTTGCAACCTTTTCGTTTTTAATAGCTAGTTACATTTTTTATGTTTTCTATTTAATTAAGGATTTGAATGTTATTTGGATATTTGAAGTTTATTGTTAATTTCATGTTTGATTAATATAAAGTTTACTATTTTCAGATTTATATGATTATCTCATCTCTATTTGTATTAGCTACACAAATATTAGAAATTTAAGTATTCAGAATTGATTTTTACACGAGTTGCAATAGTGATAAAAAATTAAATTCATAAGTTACTTAATAGAGATTAAATAATAAGTTTTGAAATTATGCTTAACATTGTTTACAAGATTGCAGATATATAAAATATAATATTTTTGGTGACAAAAAGATTGAAACAATAGTTGGAATTCGATAAAGTCGACAATTGAATTTCCAAACGGTGGATGAGTCGACGCAATCACGATTGAAAATTTTTTATGTATACCAAGGTAAGATTTATTATATCCGTTATTTGTCACAACTAACAGCATTACGGGAATTTTTATTAAAGGTACGAACTACTAAAACAATCCATTTATTATTTAAAGTTTTAAAATGTTGTTACCTAAAAAAAATAAGAAACAATTTCTAAAATGCACATAGATCATAGTTTGTAGATATTTTGTAAATGTACAGGAAAATTGTTATTATGTATTACGCAAACTTAGTTTATTCATATAAACATAAATTATACATACCGAAATTATGATGGGCTAAACTAGATTTAAAACCCAATAATTTGAATGGGCCGAATAAAAAGGCCTGGGCCTGTTCAAACCAATCGACGGTTGGAAAGCCCAACCGGCGGTTGGATACTTTTTCGATCAAAATCCAACAGACCCCATTTCTGTTCGGGTCACACACCAAAAACACACACTGCACAAATTGCAATCGCCACACTCGGAGAATCATATTATCATCATCATTTCATTGCGTTTTTGTGATATTCATTATCAAAGGTATGATTTCTAACTCGTGTTTATTATTTTTCGCGATTTAGTTCCAAATTATATAACTTGATTATGTTTGTTGCGATTTTTGGATTGATTACACGTATTGTGTTAGTTTAAATGATTAGGAATGCTTAGAAACTAGTTTAGGTTAGTTAGGTTATGATTTTATAATTCGAGGATTGATTGCGAAATGTTGTTGATCAAGTTAAATAGGATTAATGCTCGGTTTTACATATTCTTAGAAAAACAACAATTTCTAAAATTTTGACTTAATAAAATTATGAAACAAAATTATAAAAATTTATAGAATTGATAAGATACAAAATTTATTAAAAATACATTTTTAGACTCGATAAATTTTTCGAAATAAATTTAAAAATGACTATATTTTGAATACTAATAAAACTTTGAAACTAATTATTTTGAAAGAATAAATACGTGTCATTATAAAACTCGACATTTAAACATTTATTGTTACAATTTACAAACCATTTTTGAATCGATATTTATTGTGACATATTCATTATTTGATTCGATATTATATTTCGAAATAAAGACATATATTATACTTAGTTTATTGGATATAACATTTGAAAATAAACAGGTGGCTATCAAAAATTAAGCAGAAATGCTGCCCAAATTTCTAATTTTTAATATTTATTAAAAAGTTATTAAGTTTTATGTTTATAGATATGGCGACTAGACGTCAGAGAGGACGTGCACTCTTAGATAGGGAGGATTTCCAACTACATCCATATCTACATTTTGAGCATGAGACTATTACAGCAGAGCGGAGAGCAGAGTTTGCTGATGGATTACTGGAGTATATTGCTCAGCCGGTAGAGACACCGGATGTGTTAGATTGGTCGGTCATGGAGAGAGTTATAGATCCTCGCCATGATGGGGAGACTAGGGATGTTACTTTGAGGAGACTGATGACACAGAGTTATATTTTACAGTCAGGTGATGTTGGCTTTGTTTCTCTGGCTTGGTTTCGATTATTTCAGATACAGGAGATTATTTATAGGGAGTTGGTTATCGAGTTTTACTCTACTCTTAGATTTGATTCCACTTCTAGGAAGTTTGACCAGCCTTCAATTTCTTTTTATTTAGGAGGTCAGCCTAGGTCTATCAGTTTGATTGAGTTTGGAGTAGCTGTGAGGCTCTATACACTAGATGAGCTCCACAACCATTCTTTTGTAGAGCATTTGACTGCAGGTATGGTAGAGCAGTATTCGTCTGTTGAGATAGCTGAGTATTGGAGACAACTGGCTATTGTTGATTATGGGGAGAGAGCACCTTCTGAGATACATATGAGGAGTCCAGTTCATAGACTTTTGCATAGACTGTTAGCATATTCTATTTGTGGTAGGCATACGGGACCTGAGAAGGTCTATCAGCCTGATTTCTTTTATTTACACATTATGATTCAGGGGACACTGATCAATGTTCCCTGGAAATTAGTGCATTGGATGACTACCGGAGCGACTGGGTATAGGCTTACCAGTAGTTTATGTGGAGGGCAGTATGTTACTAGGATAGCTAGGCATTATGGTATGACAGCTGCTGATTTCTTGACATGCACACCAGTTGCACCAGGGATGTCCTTGCTAGGCGAGGACAAGTTGATTGAGTTAGGGATTCTACAGGTAGGTGTACAGGAGGGGATATTATTATGGACACCTGAGGTTGCACCAGGACAGCATCCAGTACATAGAGCTAGATTGAGAGGACCACCTGTTCCACTACCGCTAGTTCCTGAGATTCCAGTACCAGAGGTTGATCTACCAGCAGGTAGAGGCAGGGGCCGTGGTAGAGGTCATGGCAGGGGAGATATGTTGGATGATATTCAGCAGAGATTGGAGAGGATCGAGATTGCTCATGGTAGAAGGTTTGACACGATTGATCAGAGGTTTACCAGGTTTGAGCAGAGGTTTGATAGATTTGAGAGAGAGAGCTTTCATAGATCTGATTATCAGCATGGATTACTGCAGAGGTTGAAAGACGTTCGCCACATTCATCAACTTACAACTTTAGGTTTAATCATCTAAATCATAATTCATCTGCATTCACAATCAAAACTCAATCATTCATAGACAAAATAATTGATAACAAACATAAATGATAAACATCCGCTATAATCATTCATTTGTTTGCCACATAATTTAGATTCAATAATCAAACCCTAACTCATAAGCAACTCGATTTAATGTAATTTGATTAAACATGAATATCACAAGAGAATACCCCTAATCATCAATCATTTCATCCAAACAAGTGTTTATAAATTTAGCTGCTCATGATTATGAAAGAAAAATCATAAGAAACAATTGAAATTGAAGCAAGCATAATTATATAGAATAAAGATGTAAAACGAACAATTACAATGATTTAATGATGATCAGTGGAAGCCAAATGAAATCAATAAGTGAAAGATCTTCAAAGTTTATGAAATTCTTAAAGAGTTGAGAATTTTTTCGTCTCTAGGGTTTTCTTCAAGTCAAAGTTATCTTCTCCTCTCAATAAAAACGTCTTTTAATCATTTCAAAAAAATGCTGGAACCGCTCCCACATGCGATCCGGGAACAACCTACGCGATCCAAAGATTTTCTCAATACGCGATCCAATAAAGTAATAACCGGATCGCGTATCAACTTGAAAAACTTTCTGTGAAGGAATTTGCCTTGCATACGCGATCCGGAATGTAATCTGGGATCGCGTAACTGTGTAGAAAATCAGGTGTGACGAATTTAGCCTTCATCACGCGATCCGGCTCAGCTGGCTATTGTTGATTATGGGGAGAGAGCACCTTCTGATATACATATGAGGAGTCCAGTTCATAGACTTTTGCATAGACTGTTAGCATATTCTATTTGTGGTAGGCATACGGGACCTGAGAAGGTCTATCAGCCTGATTTCTTTTATTTACACATTATGATTCAGGGGACACTGATCAATGTTCCCTGGAAATTAGTGCATTGGATGACTACCGGAGCGACTGGGTATAGGCTTACCAGTAGTTTATGTGGAGGGCAGTATGTTACTAGGATAGCTAGGCATTATGGTATGACAGCTGCTGATTTCTTGACATGCACACCAGTTGCACCAGGGATGTCCTTGCTAGGCGAGGACAAGTTGATTGAGTTAGGGATTCTACAGGTAGGTGTACAGGAGGGGATATTATTATGGACACCTGAGGTTGCACCAGGACAGCATCCAGTACATAGAGCTAGATTGAGAGGACCACCTGTTCCACTACCGCTAGTTCCTGAGATTCCAGTACCAGAGGTTGATCTACCAGCAGGTAGAGGCAGGGGCCGTGGTAGAGGTCATGGCAGGGGAGATATGTTGGATGATATTCAGCAGAGATTGGAGAGGATCGAGATTGCTCATGGTAGAAGGTTTGACACGATTGATCAGAGGTTTACCAGGTTTGAGCAGAGGTTTGATAGATTTGAGAGAGAGAGCTTTCATAGATCTGATTATCAGCATGGATTACTGCAGAGGTTGAAAGACGTTCGCCACATTCATCAACTTACAACTTTAGGTTTAATCATCTAAATCATAATTCATCTGCATTCACAATCAAAACTCAATCATTCATAGACAAAATAATTGATAACAAACATAAATGATAAACATCCGCTATAATCATTCATTTGTTTGCCACATAATTTAGATTCAATAATCAAACCCTAACTCATAAGCAACTCGATTTAATGTAATTTGATTAAACATGAATATCACAAGAGAATACCCCTAATCATCAATCATTTCATCCAAACAAGTGTTTATAAATTTAGCTGCTCATGATTATGAAAGAAAAATCATAAGAAACAATTGAAATTGAAGCAAGCATAATTATATAGAATAAAGATGTAAAACGAACAATTACAATGATTTAATGATGATCAGTGGAAGCCAAATGAAATCAATAAGTGAAAGATCTTCAAAGTTTATGAAATTCTTAAAGAGTTGAGAATTTTTTCGTCTCTAGGGTTTTCTTCAAGTCAAAGTTATCTTCTCCTCTCAATAAAAACGTCTTTTAATCATTTCAAAAAAATGCTGGAACCGCTCCCACATGCGATCCGGGAACAACCTACGCGATCCAAAGATTTTCTCAATACGCGATCCAATAAAGTAATAACCGGATCGCGTATCAACTTGAAAAACTTTCTGTGAAGGAATTTGCCTTGCATACGCGATCCGGAATGTAATCTGGGATCGCGTAACTGTGTAGAAAATCAGGTGTGACGAATTTAGCCTTCATCACGCGATCCGGCTCAGTTTCCTGGGATCGCGTATCGATGCTGAATCTGAGCTTTTTCTCGGCTCCAAGACTTAACCAACTTGTCACCAACCTTCAGGACTTCAACTATTACCTGAGAATCGAATGCTAACTAACTAAGTACCAAAAGTTCTAAAAGTTCACTAAAAATAAACCTAAAAACAATGATATCGCGTTAGATATATATGTACAAAATGAGCTATATCAAACATCCCCACACTTGAGCTTTGTTTGTCCTCAAGCAAATCATTTTTTAGATTTAAACCATTACATCCTCTTGCATTTTCAGAAATGGAGATCAAGCTTTTCAAAATAGACTAACAACAATCACCTAAGCAATTATGCTAGCAACATATATAATTATCAAAACTTGAGATGATAATTTGCCAAGCTCGAAATGCACGACCTAGCACCTCACAAAAGGATAAGTGTTTAATCACTCACTCCCAACCTATAAACTACAAGGTAAGGAAATGAATAATATAACACTCAATTAAGCCAAGTCGTGATGCACTGTTGCCATAGGCTTGCAAAAGGATCAAATCTCCACCGTCTTGGTGTGAGCACCAAGTTAAATCTCAGAAAAAGGCATTCTAATCATGTTGTATACAAAGTAAAGCTGAGGATGTCATGGGTAGGTTAGACTCAAGTAATTGGTATAAAGTAGTAGTCAAAACCCCACAAAAAGGTAAAGGAAATGTTGCCTAATCTTTTCTCAATGTGACAGTAATAAAACTCAGGATTCTCATGCTAAATCAATTAGAATTATTCCTCAGTTACAACTTATATTCAACAATTATCAATTTTCAATTCTCATTGATTTACATTCATGATTTGATTGATTAATTGCATTCTACGACTTTCTATGAATCCTGTGTAGCGAACTTTCGGACCAGCCATCCTAGAACAGAAAAAGACCTTCAGTGGCTAGGTGTAGAACACCCCTCAGGAACTACTTGTTCAGGAATTCAAAGGTCATGTAGTTGGCTACAATTAACCAATCCTAAACTTAAAGCTTTAATAGTTAACTTCCATAACTTATATTGCTTTCAACTTCAATTACTTAAACTTTCAACAGTCAGCAGCGCTTTCAGTTGATTACAACTTCAGATTATAGAATTCAACATTAGAATCCCTATTAAAACGATTTAAGTCACATTTCCACAAAAATCCATCAAAATACCAAATTAGACAACATTTTGGAAAATAAATGATTTGGGAATTGACTACACAAAAATAGGCTATATGATGTAGTGATCATGAATGTATGTGGAAGTGTCTACGGGTTTCTTAGCACTAAAAGTGAGTGCTAACGACCTGGGTGGACTGGATATAAATGGGTATAACAGAAAATAAGATCCTAAACAATTAAGATTCCTTGGTCGATTATTGAGATTAGTACTAATCAAGTATATGATCCATACGGTCCTGATAATTTGCTAGAAAGTCAAAATTGCTAGGATTAAGCTCCAATCCTAAGAATACCTCCTCATCATCCGATCTCACTTATATCACATCTTTGTGATCTCACAGCGGCCTCGAAATACATCACTAGGGCAAGTTCTAGAACAAACTACAATCACCGGCACACTCATAGCAACTAACAATATAAACACTGAAAATAAGTGTTTTTCTCAATAAGGCTCTAAATATCTCACACTTTTTAGTAGGGCTACAAGTGTGCTAGTCATGCAATTCACCCAATGAGGTTGCTCAGATGACACATCTCTTAACAAATTTACAGGCAAGAGGAGAGATTTAATTACTTTAAACAGATTATCCACAAAGCAAGTTTCTAAGTAGTTAATCTTGCAAGGACAAACACATTCCTAGCAAACTATCATTTCCCGACCCCTTATTAGAATTCGCCAAGATCTATTGAGCCCAAGATCAATAACAGACTTATTAAGTGGCCAATGACCCGTTAATAGGATTCGTAAAGTTCAATCGGGAACCAATAGATTTAACAAACCTCATAAAAAAGCAAGAAACAACAATTTACTAGGAATGAAATTCAAGTAAATGACCTCCCCACACTTAAGTTGTGCATTGCCCTCAATGCATCAAAATTAGTAAAGCAAGAAACACGAATGCGGGAAGTAAAAGGGAACGAGTACTTCCCCGGGGAGGTTGCAGAAAAATGGTGAAAATGCCATGCGTGTGATGTCGCTGAACTTACTGCCAGCATATGCAATTGATTCCATTCCAACAAGGCATTCCAAAATGCCACTCAGGATGAAGTTTATGCGATACTTCTAGATACGCAAGTACAAAGTCTAAAACACACATAAAAATGAGAAATAGTTCAAAACAGAAGTAAATTTGCCAAACACCACATAACAAAAACCAACGGGAGTTAATCCTCGAATAACCAATGCCCGGATGAACCATGCTGAGAATGCTCTTGCACCTCTCCTCGTTGGTGCCTTTCAAGTACCTCGAGCGCAGCTTGACGATCGTAGTCAGGAACAGGATTAACAGCGCCAGGTTGACCCCACCTTGGGAATTGCTGATAAGGGGTGGAGGTAAGATCATCATCAGGATTAAAGATGCGCTGAGTGTTATGCCTTTGCCAATCTTTAAAATATCGTTGCACTCCCCACTCATATCTTGATTCCTCCTGAAAGTCCTCTTGCTGCAGCTGCATATTATCAAACCGATTAACAAAACCTTGAAACCAAGCAGGTGCATCCGGGTGTTGTGAACCCGCGCCCTCGGGTTGATCATCCTCATCCATTTGCTCTGGGTGGGAAGGCTGTGATGACTGAGCCTGACTATAATGCTTGGTAGGCCTCCAAGGAACGAACTTCTTGTTGATCTTTGATACCACTCTAGCAGCGGCGTACATCTCAAATGATAGTGGAGTTGATGTATCCGGGACCAAAGTGTAGGGATTTTGTCGCGTCTTCAAATTCAGACCAAAATATATTGCAATAAGTGTGACATAATGGCCCCTAGCAAGCTTGGATGGTTTCTTCTTACCATGATTGTAAAAATTCAACACCTCAGCAACACAGTAAGGAATGCTCACCCGTCTCCAATTTATATTATGCTGCAAAAACCACATGTCCACAGCATTAATCTTCTCCGTGTTCTTACCCCTACAAGAAATAGAATGTGCAATAAACTTCTGTAGCAACCGTAATTCTACGGTATTCAGATTACTCGAGAAATTATCCCCTGCAGAATATGGGGTGTTACTCAAACAGCTCCAAATCATATCCATCTGCACAGATTTTTCATCCAACCAAGCTCCTTCAAAAATAAATTGATGAAAATGGCCCGAATTTTGTTCTTCGAGAGTATAAATCTGCAAACATCTAGTCAAATCCAGTAAAGACATTATCCTAGCTTCACCCCCAACCCAAAGCCCAGCAAAGGATCAGCGATCCTTTTAATCTTATACATTTCCACCGTTGAGAAAAATTCCAAACACAACTCCTTATAAATAGGTTCTTTGATTGCAAAGAACCGCTCCAAATCATTCAAATCATAAGTGTTACCATCGGCTCTTGATTTCACAGTTTGTAACAGCGTGCGCCTGATTCCATCCGCGAGACCTGCCTCTTCTAATGGATGCCAATCAATCTGACGTGGATACACAATCTCTTTGTCCATAATCTTCATCAAAGTTTCATTCCACGCGTTATAGTTATTAGACATTCTTGGTGTGAACTGAAGATGTGGATGAAGGGTTGTCGGGACAAGCTGGGAAATCAGAGACATTGGAGGTGCCCTGATGGATTCACTAGCCCGAGAAATCGATTCCTTGCCTTTACCCTTCCTTTGAAGTTCACGTGTTCTCTGCAATTCCAAACACAAAACAACATATATGGAACGCGAATGTGTTAGCGTTAGAAATAATCAGTTAGCCATCACTCGCAAAATGAGCGATCACTTGTCTGAAACCCATTCCCCAACAACTTTAAACACAATATCTACTTACAAATGATCACATTCCAAACAATTAAACCAAACATTCATCATCCCAATTCAAGTGACTAGACGGCTGAGTTACTCTTCAATAATTATCACAATAAGAAACTCAACTCTCCAAAGATAAACACGTAATCTAATATCAAACAAATGCTTGAACATGATAATGAATAACATAATCTAGTCCCAAACAAGTCTCACAATCAAGATTACATGTCACTCATACAATGGACCATCATCTTTCGCCAAACTACCCATTTCAACAAGTTCCATAACTCTAATATCAAATATTACTTGACTTATGCAAATTAATCACATAATTAGAATTAAGTAATGCACTACAATCACAAGTCATGTAACAAAGTCAACTGTTGACCAGAAAAGTCAACTTCATCTTCTTCCCCAAATCACATGAACCCTAATTTCAAAAAAAATTTACCCAAAAATTAAAATTAATCAACAATTAAGCTTTATGAAGCACTGGCATCATGAGTTACATGCAAATTAACACCCAATATTAACACACATCCTCAAAATTCGGATTAAACTTTAAACCCTAAGTTTATGAATCACCAAATCAAGCAAATAAATCAAGATGTAGTTGATGAAACATGTACATTGTCAACTAGCAAATGCATATAGCACGAAAATATAACATAATTAACATCCCCACACTTGAATTGGGCTAAATCCGAATTCAAGTGTTCATACCCCAAAATCTTACAACAAATATGATTAAAGGATGTTAATTTGTACCTTAGACATGATTGTTAGTTGATTTCTTGAAAGATTTACTCGAAATTTGATATGAAAGACGATTGGTTAGGTGTTTGTGTGTGTGTGGGGTGTTCGGCAGAGAGAAAGAATGGGTATGTGGTTTGTAGAAAAAAAATGTCTATCCAGTTTCTTTATCCCAGGAGCGCGTGACCCGCCCATATACGCGATCCGAATTTTGTGTCTCGGATCGCGTAACTACACATTGATACGCGATCCCAGTAAAATTAGACGGATCGCGTAAGTATGCTGAAAAATTTCTGTTGCCGAATTACACATGAATACGCTATCCGAAAATGAAACTTGGATCGCGTAAGTTAGTACAAAAATTTTTGTTACCAATTTACCCATGGTTACGTGATCCATAAATTAAACCTGGATCGCGTATGACAGGTAAAAATCTGATTTTGATTTTATTTTTTTTATGTAATAATGATAATAATACTACAATATATATATATATATATACACACACGAATGATGTACCACACCATGCTTAGTTTATTTACGAGTCCAAAGCTAGACTCGACCCCGAATTTACTTGCCCTTGGGGTAAATGGCAAGTGCCTCCCACTCGCAACCGGTATCCTCCTCATGATACAATTTCAAAATGTAACCATTGACAATGAACGATCCTCCATCTTATTTAAACAACTCCACATAACCTGAAGGATATCCATTTTTCACCGTGTATGGACCCGTCCACCTCGGTTTCAGTTTTGGTTGTTTCAACTTAAACCGAGATCGGAACAACAACACTTTGTCTCTCGCTTTGAATTCCTTCCTCATCTTAAGCTTTCTATCATGCAAAACCTTGGTCCTTTCCTTGTACAACTTGGAGTTCTCGTATGCCTGAAATCTTAACTCGTCCAACTCATGCAATTGAAGCATTCTCTTCTCACCGGCTTCAACTAAATCTGTGTCACAATTCTTGAGTGCCCAATAACCCTTATGTTCCACCTCAACCGGTAAATGGCAAGTTTTGCCATAGAGCAACCTGTAAGGTGTAGTTCCAATCGGTGTCTTGTAGGCGGTTCTAAACGCCCACAAAGCATCATCCAATTTCTTTGTCCAAATAGCTCGGTTATCTTTAACCGTTTTCTCAAGAATTCTCTTCAAGGCTCTATTTATATTCTCCACTTGACCACTAGTTTGTGGGTGGTAAGAGGTAGAAAACCGATGTTGAACTCCGTACTTCTTCAACACTTTTTCAAGTTGCTGATTCGCAAAGTGACTTCCCCGGTCACTTATTAAGGCTTTAGGCACACCGAATCGGCAAAACAAACTTTTCAAGAAGTCAATAACTACCCGGGCATCATTCTTTGACACATCTTTTGCTTCAGACCATTTTGACACATAATTCACTGCTACTAAGATGTATTCACACTTATTTGATGGTGGAAATGGGCCCATGAAATCTATGCCCCAGATGTCAAACACCTCACAAACCTGAATACTTGTTTGAGGCATTTCATCCCTTTTTGAGATGTTGCCTACCCTTTGAGACGCGTCGCAAGTTTGGCAAAGAGTTTGTGCCTCTTTAAAGATCGTGGGCCAATAGAATCCAGCATCATAAACTTTCTTGGCTGTAACAGATGGTCCATAGTGCCCACCGGTTGGTCCATAGTGGCACTCATCCAGAATTCTCCTTGTTTCAACCCCGGAAACACATCTCCTAATCATCTCGTCGGAACATACCCGAAACAAATGTGGGTCTTCCCAAAAATAATACTTCAAGTCTGAAAAGAACTTTCCTTTCTGTTGATGTGTCATGCCTTTTCTCAAAACACCTCCCACCAAAAAGTTTGCAAAATCGGCGTACCACGGTGCTTCCTCCTCATTGTTAGCTTCATCACCTACCTGCAAAAGGAATTCCTCAGGAAAGGAATCATCAATGTCAGTATCGCCTGGCTTGTCTAGGTTTGGATTCTCCAACCTAGACAAGTGATCAGCGGCAAGGTTTTCAGCCCCCTTTTTGTCCTTAATCTCAATGTCAAACTCTTGCAAAAGAAGAATCCAACGAATGAGTCTAGGTTTGGCATGTTGTTTTGAAAACAAATACTTTAGGGCTGAATGGTCGGTGAACACAACAGTTTTGGACAATACAAGATAAGGCCTAAACTTATCGAAAGCAAACACAACAGCAAGTAACTCTTTTTCAGTGGTTGTATAATTCTGTTGAGCCCCATTAAGTGTTTTACTAGCAAAGTAAATTGGCCTAAAATGATTTCCCTCACGTTGTCCTAAAACTGCTCCTAAGGCATAGTCACTCACATCGCACATCAATTCAAATGGTCGTGACCAATCGGGCGAAACCATAATGGGTGCATTGGTCAACCTATCCTTTAAAGTCTCAAAATCTTTCACACATTCAACATCAAACACAAAGGTGACATCTTTCTCAAGCAATTTGGTCATGGGTCTAGTGATCTTAGAAAAGTCTTTGATAAACCTACGATAAAAACCCGCATGACCCAAGAAACTTCTAACCCCTTTAACATTTGCGGGTGGAGGTAACTTGGCAATGACATCAATCTTTGCCTTTTCAACCTCAATCCCCACACTTGACACCTTGTGCCCCAAAACAATACCCTCTTTAACCATGAAATGGCACTTTTCCCAATTAAGAACTAAATGTGTCTTCTCGCATCTTTCAAGCATCTTGTCTAACTTAGACAAGCATGATTCAAATGAGTTCCCAAAAACAGAAAAATCATCCATGAAAACTTCCATGGAAGTCTCAATCATGTCCTGAAAGATGGCGATCATACACCTTTGAAAGGTGGCTGGGGCGTTACAAAGCCCGAAAGGCATTCTCCTATAAGCATATGTACCAAAGGGACAAGTGAAAGTCGTTTTCTCTTGATCTTTTGGGTCAATAGGGATTTGGAAATACCCTGAAAACCCGTCAAGAAAGCAAAAGAATTCATTCCCGGCTAGTCTCTCCAACATTTGGTCAATGAAAGGTAAAGGGAAATGGTCTTTCCGGGTAGCATCATTTAATCTCCTATAGTCGATACAAACATGCCAACCCGTGACTGTCCTAGTTGGAACTAATTCGTTCCGGTCATTTGTCACAACAGTCATACCACCCTTTTTAGGCACACAATGGACATGACTCACCCAAGGGCTATCAGAAATGGGGTAAATAATACCCGCATCTAGCAATTTAACAACCTCCTTCTTAACTACATCCTTCATATTTGGGTTAAGCCTCCGTTGTCTTTGAACAACGGGTTTTGCCTCATCTAAAAGATTTATTTTGTGTTTACAAAAAGATGGGCTTATCCTAGGTATGTCGGATGTACGCCAAGCAAATGCGCTCTTGTGAGCTTTCAACACATTAAGTAACATGCATTTTTCAGAATTAACAAGTGTAGAGGAAATTACAACTGGTAATAGATTTTCCTCCTCCAGAAATGCATACTCCAAATGACCTGGGAGTGGTTTCAACTCCAAGTCTCTCGGGGGATCCTCCAACGAAGTCTTGATCCTCAACTGATCCTCACTCTTTAACTCCTCAAAGCTTTCCCCAGTTAGTTGCTCTTCATCAAAAGTCTCCAACAATTCAGCAAGCTCAGCATCCAATCCAAGTAATCTTTGCAACTCCTCATCCAAAGCCTCATCTATGACATCAATACTAAAACAAGTATCGTCAGTAGAATAAGGATGCTTCATGGCCTTATCGACCGTGAAAGCAATCCTTTCCTGGCCCACTCCTAAGGTCAACTGCTTATTTTTCACATGAATAATAGCATCAACAGTATGTAAGAAGGGACGTCCTAGAATGAGTGGGACTTTACTATCTTCCTCCATCTCGAGGATCACAAAATCAACAGGAAATGTAAAAGGTCCAACATCTATCAACATATTTTTCGCAATCCCAACGGGATATTGGAATGATCTATTGGCCAGTCGGATGCTCATACGTGTGGGCTTAAGGGATCCTAAAGACAATTTTGCATAAAGGGAGTAAGGCGTCAAGTTTATACTAGCACCTAAGTCAGCTAGGGCATCACAAGTCATAAACTTTCCTAATGTACATGAAACAATAAAACTCCCCGGGTCCCCCAATTTGGGTGGAATCTGATTTTGAATGATAGCAGAACACTCATCATTCACAAATGTAGCCGATGCCTCCAAAAGCTTTTCCTTGTTGCTCACCAAGTCTTTGATAAACTTGACATAATTCGGCATTCCAGCTAAAATATCCACCAACGGTACATTGATCCTTATGCTCTTTATCATATCCACAAATTTTCCATAATGGGCAGTAATCTTTTCTTTCCTCAGACGTTGAGGGTATGGAATCTTCGGTTTGTAAGCCTTCACTACCGGTTGTGTAACGGGAGGTGTTGGTGAAACCGGAATAGAAGGAGGTTGAACAATCTCCTCTTCTCCATCATTAACCTCTATCTCATCATTATCCTGCAAAACAAAGTTAGAAATCTTGGCCTTTTTGACCGGAGGTGATGGTAACTCCTTCCCGCTACGAGTGGTAATTGCATTAGCATGCTCATTTCGGGCTGGTGGTGGCTGATATGGCTTTGGGCCACTGCTAGAAGATGTTTGTCTCGGGTTTTGTTGGGTGTTACTCGGTAGACCACCGGATGGCCTACTACTTTGTCCTTCGGACAACCTATCCATTTTCCTCTCCAAATCTTGGATTGATGCCTACTGATTTTTCTGACTTTGCTCCATACTTAACCTAAGATTTGTCATTTGGGTTTTCAACCTCTCAGTACAAGTATCCTGCTTAGAGATAAATTCTCTCATCATCTTCTCCATCGGTGACTCTGTGGCTTCTTGTGGCTGAATTGGTGGTGGTGGCACATTATCTCTTTGGTATTGGTTATTGTAGTTTTGACCCTGTCAAGAAAATTTGTTAACTTGATAATTACCCTGATTTCGATTCTGATATCCACCTCGCTGATAAGTGTTTCCACTTTGGTAATTACTCTGTTGCATGTAATTTACATCCTCGTCCGCCATCATCATGGGTTGAACATCAATATTACAATCTTTGGTGGCATGATTACCACCACAATCACCACATCCCTCACGAAGCTCCTTGATCTCTCCTTTTAGAGTCTTGAACTGATCATCAAACTTGGTAGAAATAGCTTTAAGCTCTTTCATCATTTCAAAATTGTCAGAATTTCTACCACTTCCACTTCCTTCAGCAAAAGCAACCGTCTTTCGGGCTTGTTTACCCTTATTATCCTTCGCCCAATTCAGACTTTGGATAACCCTATCCTCTAGTATCTTCCACGCCTGATTTGGAGTCTTGTACATGAACAAACCTCCTCCCGAAGCATCAAGAACCGAAGTTGAGGGAGGATCAAGACCATTATAAAAGAGTTCAATGATTTCCGCTTTAGGTAAACCATGGCCATGACAGTTCCTCAACAACTCTTTCATCCTCAACCATGCTTCCACTAATGTTTCTCCTTCCATTTGCTTGAATCCTCGGATCTCATTAAATAGCCTTTCCGCTAAAGCCGGAGGAAAATAACGGCTAACAAAAGCCTCCCTCATTTGGTCCCAAGTTTGAATGGTATTTGGCTCGAGTTCTTGGTACCAAATCTTAGCTTCCCCACATAGAGACTTTGGGAAAGTCCGTAGTCTGATAGATTCTTCGCTATTCGGACCATACTTGAAATACTCCCCTATTTATAGAAAGTCAGCAATATGTTTATGCGGATTGGCCCGCACTCTCCCATCAAACTGAGTATCTCGAAGCATTTGCAAATGATTCCCTTTTAGTGAAAAATTGTTATCGATTGGTGGCCTTTGAATCGTAGACGTCGGCGTAGGAGCAACGGTCCTAGTCCGGTTAAACATGGGTCTATCATTCTCGTCCGCCGTTTGTTCAACTTCCTTTTCGAATCTCGATTCAAGTTCTTCTTCAAAAACTTCCTCAATTATTAAGTTTGCTGAAGTTGACCCGCTTTCAGTTTGGCTTTCAGGAGATTCCGTCGGTTTATTCTTTGATTTTTTCTTTCTTTTCTTCTTTGTAGTTTTCTCTGGATCGGATAAAGGACTTAGGATTTCGTTACCCGAATTCCTAGTGTTCATCCACTATCAGCAAACCTGCAAGAACAAAGAAAATAAAACCGTAAAACGCACCGGTGCAACACAATTTAACTTTTTTTTTAAAAAAAAAATAATAATAACTTTCTAAGAATTAAAAATAATTTAAAGAAAGGATCAATAAATTACACTTGAATTAAATTCTCAAATTAAACACAGTCCCCGGCAGCGGCGCCAAAAACTTGATGTGTAAAAACAAGTTATAAAATAAACTAATAAATACTGACACTGAACTATTACACAACTAAGGTAAGTATACCCTATCGTGTATAGTATAGCTACAGTAAGTATCGGTTCATTCCACAGAGACTATGTAATCAAGAATTGTAATTGCAATGTAATTAACTTGGTACAGAAAAGACTTGGGTTTTTGTGTGACCGAATTGTCACTTTGCTTAACAACTAAATTAATTTAACTAGGCAAGTGGACTCAGGAAGAGTCAGATTGATTTGTTTAACTTTTTCCAAATACTAGAAACGACACTTGCTTGGATTATTTAACTAATGACTTCGGGTTATTTATTTAAAATAAATTAATAACAATTCATGCTCATCTCGATAGACTAGGTTTAACATTCTCTATCACCTAAACTCTAATCTCAATTTATCAAAGTACAATTTAATCTATGAAAGACGTTCGCCACATTCATCAACTTACAACTTTAGGTTTAATCATCTAAATCATAATTCATCTGCGTTCGCAATCAAAACTCAATCATTCATATACAAAATAATTGATAACAAACATATAAATGATAAACGTCCGTTATAATCATTCATTGTTTGCCACATAATTTAGATTCAATAATCACCCTAACTCATAAGCAACTCGATTTAATGTAATTTGATTAAACATGAATATCACAAGAGAATACCCCTAATCATCAATCATTTCATCCAAACAAGTGTTTATAAATTTAGCTGCTCATGATTATGAAAGAAAAATCAGAAGAAACAATTTAAATTGAAGCAAGCATAATTATATAGAATAAAGATGTAAAACGAACAATTACAATGATTTAATGATGATCCGTCGAAGCCAAATGAAATCAACAAGTGAAAGATCTTCAAATTTTATGAAATTCTTCAAGAGTTGAGAATTTTTTCGTCTCTAGGGTTTTCTTCAAGTCAAAGTTATCTTCGCCTCTCAATAAAAACGTCTTTTAATCATTTCAAAAAAATGCTGGAACCGCTCCCACACGCGATCCGGGAACAACCTACGCGATCCAAAGATTTTCTCAATACGCGATCCAATAAAGTAATAACCGGAGCGCGTATCAACTTGAAAAACTTTCTGTGAAGGAATTTGCATTGCATACGCGATCCGGAATTAATCTGGGATCGCGTAACTGTGTAGAAAATCAGGTGTGACGAATTTAGCCTTCATCACGCGATCCGGATCAATTTCCTGGGATCGCGTATCGATGTTGAATCTGAGCTTTTTCTCGGCTTCAAGACTTAACCAACTTGTCACCAACCTTCAGGACTTCAACTATTACCTGAGAATCGAATTCTAACTAACTAAGTACCAAAAGTTCTAAAAGTTCACTAAAAATAAACCTAAAAACAATGATATCGCGTTAGATATATATGTATAAAATGAGCGATATCAAACATCCCCACACTTGAGCTTTGCTTGTCCTCAAGCAAATCATTTTTTAGATTTAAACCATTACATCCTCTTGCATTTTCAGAAATGGAGATCAAGCTTTTCAAAATAGACTAACAACAATCACCTAAGCAATTATGCTAGCAACATATATAATTATCAAAACTTGAGATGATAATTTGCCAAGCCCGAAATGCACGACCTAGCACCTCACAAAAGGGTAAGTGTTTAATCACTCACTCTCAACCTATAAACTACAAGGTAAGGAAATGAATAATATAACACTCAATTAAGCCAAGTCGTGATGCACTGTTGCCATAGGCTTGCAAAAGGATCAAATCTCCACCGTCTTGGCGTGAGCACCAAGTGAAATCTCAGAAAAAGGCATTCTAATCATGTTGTATACAAAGTAAAGCTGAGGATGTCATGGGTAGGTTAGACTCAAGTAATTGGTAAAGTAGTAGTCAAAACCCCACAAAAAGGTAAAGGAAATGTTGCCTAATCTTTCTCCTTATAATGGAAGAGACAAGATGATGAAGAAGCTGTTAATACAAGTAATTCAAACAATACAAGAAATCTTTCTCCTTTCTATTTCTATTTGGATTTCTTAATGTTTTGGTATGCAAAATTGAGAAACTCAGTAGAGTTTGGGAAAGTAGAAATATTAAGTCGGCCAACATATAGAATCGAATCCATATTGGTATAATTTTAGTCACCTTTTAAAACTGTTGTCTGGAACCTAAAAACTATTTGTGGGTCCAACTATTTTATTTTACCGTCAACTATATTAATTTAGAAAAATTAATAATTTATCTGTCACAATTTGTTATTTGACCTTTTATCTAATTTTTCACAAATAAAACATAACACATTAAATAATTTAAGTCTAGGAAATTACTAAAATACTACTAGACCCAGAAAACAGGTGTTACACTATGATGCTATGGCACTGCCTGAGTGCCAAAAGGGCATTACAACCCTCTTGTCATTTGTCAAACAAGTAACAAACTAACAGTATGCTATGAGATACAATAAAATAAATAAATAAAAACTAAAAACCATTGTAGGTCTTAGAATCCTATAACTCGATTGTTGTGAGTGATGTTTTTGTTGTTGTTGTGGTGTCAGTAAATATATTGATTCATGCGTTTAAGATGAATAATCCCTCTCGTGAAGTGAGAGATGTCATATGTTTTACTAGTGTTAAACTCGTGCGATGCACGGCTAGCATTATAAAATGTCGTGATATGTAAATCATAAGTCAAAATGATATATGACATGGTGAAAACTTTCATATTATAAAAGGATTTTTTTTCGGTATTAGTGATACTTTATAAATTTTAACCCCTCAAAAATGAATTAATAACAGCATATTTTTCCCACAATGTATCAATGAAATGTGAAGGTTAAAAAATATGTGTATGTTATAAATTGATATTTTTTTAGCTAACAAAAATTGTGTAGTCATTGTGACATTTGCGTTCCCTATAGTTATAATATATTAACCTTGCAACAATTAATAAACAATGTGTACGTTAATAGTCTTTGGAAAAATAATTCTAATCATGTTTATACCAATTGCTAGGATTAAGCTCCAATTGGTTCTCTACTTCGTTCTGATATCCTTTTGAACATTTCAAAATTATCGGACTTATGTTTAATCTGATAAACATATCCAGATCTATTGAGTAGTGATTTCCATCTTTTGTAGCGCATCGGATTTGTACACACACATCCATGTGCACTAAGTCCAATGTTCCTTCACCGCTTTCACACGACCTTGTGAATGGTGAATTAGTCATCTTGCCTGATAAACAAGATTCGCATACATCATCCGATTTATGGTCGAATGGTTCCAACACTCCATCCCTTTGGAGTTGGGCGATGCGTTTCTTATTTTGGTGCTCAAGACGAAAATTCCACAATTTAGATTTATCAAGCTCATTAGAAGAACGAACATTTAAATTTCTTTGCTGACCTATTTAACATTTTCATACATGCCTTTGCTAGGAGAAGCTCTATCATCATTCTCATTATCAAATGAAAACTGATAACTATCCTTAAACAAGCATGAAATGAAACTATGTTTCGAATAACAACAATTATTTAAATGTATCATAACTCCGGATTTTAGCATGAACTCAAACTTTCCAATGGGTGTGACTATCTTGTCTCCCATGACTAAGTTGAGTTCTTCATACTTCAAACTCCCACTTTCCTTTGGACCTTGCAATACAGTGCAAATGTGAGTACCACACCTTGTATCCAAGACCCACGAATTAGAAGTTTTAATAATGCGGAGTTCGATTACTTATATACCTGAATCCTTTTTTCGACCATTCTGTCTTTAAGGTCCTTCAGATATTTTGGGCGGCAACGCTTCTAGTGTCTCACTATGTTGCAGTAAAAGCACACTGCTTTCCATGGCTTACTTAGCAGATGCAATCTCAAATTAAATCTTTCTTTTAGCCCTACGATTGGACCTTCCATTCATAGCTATTTTAGATCTCATCCTTTCTTTGCATCACGACCAATTTTACCACACAGGAGCTGCTGAGCCAGAGGGCAAATCCTTATTGATCCCTCGCTTAGCGGTTTGAAGTAATTTTAGAGTTACATTATTGAGGTGTCTATCTCATTCAAATCCATTTGACATGAGATTACAAATTGTTTGTATACAGCTGGTAGACCGGACATAACTATGGTGATGGAAAACTCTGTATCGAATATCATATCCAATGATTCCAACCTATCAATGTGCCCTTTCATCTCCAAGACGAAAGCACAATTAGAAGTTCCAGGTTTGGGTATGCAAGCCATGAAGGATCTAACCACATTAAGGCATTCTTTCCTTGTCCTTTTCCTGAACCATTTCTTTTGACTGCTGGTTCATTTCATAAGCCCAAGTATTCTCAAAAGTCTTTTGCAATTGAGGGCTCATGAAGAATACAAGATACTTTATTCGCATCATCATAATGTTTCCGGTGAGATTGAATCTGTTCTTGGGTTGAATCATTATCATTTGTGGGAATCTGTTCATCGAGAAAATACTCCTTGTTCTCATACCTTAGGCTGAACCTAAGATTCGCATTAGTCCATACAGTTTGGACTGGTTAGTCTTTCCCTCCCAAGAACTGAGAGTAGTGAGGAATTCGAGTTGTTTGTTGAATTAGGAACAGGAGGATTATTACCATTTTGAGCAGACATCTTTGAGATAACCTAGTTTTAGTTATATTGAGTATTCCTTAATTAAATTACCCAATTTCAAATTAAGGCTAGGATCCATATTTTAGATTCGTTTTATGAAGAGTTTGCCGTAATCATATCGTGAATTTATTTTAGGTAGACAATGCTCTTGTCAATTTCATTCTCCATGAAATTCCTAGCTCTTTTGAGATTCATTGATTTCCATCAATCGCATGTTAATCTCGGATTATGCTCATCTACCATTCATGACTGGTGTGCCGAGGATCATGAACAAGATGGTGAAATTAACCATGCAAAACCCGCGTGGTCCTCGGCCCGAGTACGCTCGAGAATCGCGAGTTCCACATCACCTCTCAATATGATCTCATATTAATGTGCCGGTAAATCACACACGCTCCATTAATAGACCATACGAAAGATGTGTGATTTTCATGGTTTAGCATACTATTCACATTTGCTATATCGAAAATGGGATTTTGTTTTAGTACTTTTAGGTCATACTTTTGATCTTGACATCATCCTATCAAAAGTCCTCGATAGCTCCATTGAACGCACAAAGAACCTTTCTTATAGTTTGTTCACTATGGGTGAGCCGATTTATCAATTGACTGATAATGTATTTACCTTTACATATACTTATAGCTCATAATATATGTAATGGCTCTCTTAACTTTTAAGGTCTACGCTTCTATTTTAAAACATTTTAAAATTTAGGTGTATATTTCAAACATTTCAAAATATAGGGGTCTAAAGTGTAAATTTTTTTTACCAATTTAGACAAGCCAATTTCTAATTTATCTTTACCTACATACTATTGCAGATAATTAAATGTTAATATTTATTAAGCTAAGGCTCTGATACCACTGTTGGGTTTTCTATTCCCTAACTAGATTAATATACGCAGCGGAATTATAACAAAATAATTAATCTAGGGCAATTAGGAAACTAAACCCTAAGGGATCTTAACTTGAATAAATAAAAGCAATAAAACAAATAAGATAAATAAAAAAAAATTACTAACCTTTGAGAAAAACCAATTTCTCACGCGTAGACGAACTAGCAGAACCTTCTTGCTTGGTGGCGAGTGCCCAAACTAGAACACCTCTAATGGCTCACAACCACGAACAAAGAGAAATCCCAAGTCTCCTAAGGTCACGACTCAAGGTCGCAAAACTCTTACAAGGAGCAAGAATAAGAAAGAGAGAAGGAGAATTAAAACTCTTCAATTCAAAAAGGTGCTTGGAAAACTAAGGGTTAGGCCCCTATTTATAGGGGAGGAGGAAACCAATAGTTTGGTCCCCCAGCCGATGTGGGACAACTGATTTCAGCATCCATACGGCGTATGGAATTCCATACGGCGTATGGATGTAATTCCAGAACTTTCTGACAGCCGTCCACCACCTTACAAACCCTAGCATCCATACGGCGTATGGATATTCCATACGGCGTATGGATATTCCATACGGCGTATGGATGGAGTTTCCAGAATCTCCTTTTCTTTTAGTTTCTAATTAATATCCAATTAATAAACTAAATATAATATTAATTCCAATTAATATTATCACTCATTTATTTCTCTTACTGTTCATTGAGGGCGACCCAAAAAGGACTCCACTTTTAATGATGTACTTACCAATTAGTTATGATATTGGACACTATTCCAACATTAAGACCCTGTGTAATTCACACAATAACCAAATAGCCCAACTAACGCGTTGACCTCTATAACAACTGATGCCCGAAGGCCACATAGCACATAGATGTACAACTAATAACTCGGATTAAATAACTCAACAATACTTCTACGTTTACTTGTTGTAACCAAACAGTTACAACTAAATTAGAAGGTGAGTTCCAAATGCACTCACCGATACCTCTGCAGATTTCACACTCAGAAATCTTATATTACTGAGTCTTCAGAGTATCTGAAACACCACATAATACACAAGTTAGTAACTTGTTCCACAATCATCATTCTAGCATATTTATTCAATTAGGTTATCCATGAAGTCTACGCAAACAAGAAGTTCAATTAGAAATAAAATTAGAAAATCCCGAAATGATGTTTAAAAACTAAAAAATGCCATTTTCGGCCCCTAGATGACCCCGAATGGCCAAAAGCTACCTAGGCTCTTAGAATAGAGCCTGAACCATTAGGCCGTTTCCGAGTGACCATGCGAATTTCAGCCCAATCCGAGTTAATGAAATTGTCACTTATCCATGACCCCGAAAGCACTTACACATTTTCAAAATTTGCAAAACAAAACTTTTTAAAATCTGAGTTCCCAACATTTCAGTTCGCTTCGCAAAAAACTCAGTTCGCACAGCTGAAACAACTCAGTTTGCAACGCAATTTCAACTCGCATCGCAACAACTCATTTCGCAAGATCTCAGTTCGCTTCGCAACAAAACTCAGTTCGCAAGACGAACTGGGAACTGCGAACTTCACTGTTGTAATCAGATTTTCAAACCAAATCTCACCATAACTCAAGAAACTCGGTTTTTATGATTTCTAACACTTTACTAACATCAAAGAAACATCACATAACCTCTAATAACAACATATTACACTCAATTTCACTCAATTACTCAATCTCTCATAAAACCCATTTATATAACTCAATAATTATAACTCACTTTGTGATGAAGATGATGGTGGGAGTGAAATCAGTAGCTAGAACAATAATCACAACTTCTTGTGTTATGAAGTTGATATATATAATTTCAATTTGCAAAGCTTAAGGTTGAGGTTTGATGCTTATGAAATGAAGAAGAAGTGAGAATTGGGAAAAATACTCAAAAGTAAGTCGGCTCACAAACCGACTTCACCTATTAAGTGGTATAATTTTATACCCGTTCTAAATCTATTGTCTGGAACCCGAAAACCAGTTGCGAGAAAATTATTTTATTTTACCGTCAACTACAATAATTTAAAACAACTAATATTTAACTATTCACAATAAGTCCTGGGACCTATTTATTTAAGCTTCACGGTAAAACAATTAATATTAGGTAATTTATAAAACAATGAAATGATAGAATTTACCAGATCAATAATGAGGATGTTACAAACCCTGTTTCTAATATCACCAAAACTGAAGGGTACCTTGCTATAAATTGTAGAGAGAGAACCCGGGTGTGCCAAACCCGAATTCTAAAACCACTCAAATGTTCAATCATTTCCTCCTCATTATCATAGTTGAAGCTGGACTTTTTAGAGCTTGACGTTTGGTCCTCTCTTTACACAAAACCTTTCAGTATGTTTCCTCTGTTGGTCTTAAAGATAACTTAAAGTCCCTGGTTGTAAGAATGAAGTGCTATTGTCCAAAAGAAATGACTTGAAAAAGTGACAAAAGTATGCAAACTGCAAAGGATGGCACACTCAACTAATACAAACACTACACCAGTTATTATATTAAAGTCTTTAAACCGGGTTTGGCACATCCGATGTCTCTCTCTGCACTTTGAAGTCAGGTTTAACACTCTCATTTTCAATTCTAGGGATGTTAGAAACCGGGTTTGATACACCTGGTCTCAATAGTTTTGAAAAAAGTTTGATCAAAGCAATTGTTTTGATAAATTGTTTTGAAAATGCTATACCTATGAAAAAAATTCAGTCACGTATATTAATTGTTTGTAATGAGGACAATAATATATAAAATCACAATTGTATATTTGAAATTATAAAACGAATATAATTTATCATAGCAATCTTAATTTATCATTCTTCATAATATGATCATGATAAATCAGGTAATGTATCACGATAATCTGATAAAGTTTGCCAATTGAGTACAAGTGTTAATAGAGCAAACATTCAGAGATACATTAGATTATTTGTGTGTAACCACATTTTATTTATTTAATCAACTCATTTAACGTATAGATAAAATATTTATAATTTGAAGTGTCACCCACTATGAGTAAGATTGACAATTCAGATCGGGTCAAGTTGATGGGCTGGATTTGCAACTCAAAAGTTTTAAACCTGAACCTGTACTAATTTGATAAATTGATTAACGGGTGATAATTAACCAACCCTAATAAAATCCGTAACACTTTTATGTAAACGGATGATTAGTTGGATTTTTTTCCGGTTGGCAAGTCGAACTGTTGACCCCAAGCTAAACCTGAACCTTTAGGTTAGCATGTTAACGGGTTACAATCCAACATGAAAATGTTTTTTTATGTGTCGTGATTTAGTTTGTATCGAGAATGTTACCATATATATAAACACACACACACACATTATATATATATATATATATATATATAGAAAATTGCCCATTTCGTCCATGTGTTTGTTCGAAAAATCATTGGGAGTCCCTGAATTCTAAAAACGTCACTGACAATCCCTATATCTGTCATTTTCGCTCACTAGTCATCCCACTTAACAAACTTCGTTAGTTTTTTTCCGTTAAGTCTTATTATATATTGACCAAAATACCCTTATCTTCTACCTCAATTCTTTACCTTAACTCTCATTTTTTCATTTGTACATTCTTCTTCAAAAATCAAACACTCAAAATATAATCCGTTTAATATACCTGCATACCTTTAAAAAAAATAAAAACACAGGGTAACCATATTTCAATCTTATAACTTTTATATAAAACATATATACAACATTAATAGTTATCATTTTTTTATGTTCAATATTTATCATCAAACTTCGCATAAAGAATCAATATGTAATACCAATAAACACCGAAAAACTACACTCTTACAAGTAGTGACCAAACAATAGTTACCACTACTGTAAGTCCGTATGTATTAGGATCGATAACGAGGTTATCTTTTAGTATTAAGGTGCGGAATCCCTTAATACTATGTTTACGGATTGTAAACGGTTTATTTCACAAGTATTAGTGAAATCAATAATCTAATATGTCTCGTATTGATTATAACAGTTGTTAATCGATCAATACCTAACCTTTAGATTATGTTGAAAGCTCTGGAAAGTTAAGTTCGTTTGTAATTATCAATTGGCAAAAGTTAATTAGGTTTCAAACCTAATTTGTTAATAAACACGTCTCGGTTCGCAGTTTATGGGCTCTGTGGACCAACTCGGTTCGCAGCCCAACTTGGCCCAGCGAAACCAGTTGGTTCGCCTCGCAGTCCTGCCCTGCGAACCCAACTCAGTTCGCATCGCAAGTCCTTGGTCAAACGTGGTCAACATTTTTCAGCATTTAATATTTAACTCTAAAATGTTTACCAACCAATATATTCATTACAATTCAAAACCAATTTACAAACTTGATTACAATAATCTCTAGTACTATTACAAGCTAGATCTGTTGTCACAATAACATATCCCAACAGACTCCCCCTTGACAATAGCTCTAGCATCTATGTCTTCAAAATGTCTTTGATCTTCACTTGTAAATTTTACTCCCAGCATACATCTTCAGTTTAATGCAAGTTTTAACCATAAGCTGATAATCCCTTCCTAAATCTCCCCAGCCTTCAATAGCAGTGATCCTGTTCTTGTATAACATCAACAGATCATTCTTGGAAAGATTCACTAAGTGTCGATGATCATATATTCTCAAAAGTTCTTTTTCTCCATCTTCGACTTCATCATCAGCTTCAAAAACCACAGCTTCACCAGTTCCAGCTTCTACATGCCATCTCTTCATATTTCCCAGAATATCCTGAGGCATAAGCTTTAACGGTATCTGCTGTACGCATTTAACTGCTGGATAAATCTTTTTACGCAGTCGTCTTCCTGTTCTTTGACTTCTTTCATTTAACTTGATAGTTTTTCCTACTCTTGGCTTAATTCTTTCAAACTTCATTGACCAACCTTGAGTCTTGATTACCCTTTCGACATATCTTCCATAAGGATCATTACTAGGGTTCTTTATTTCCATTCTAGCCAAGTCTCTTATTTCAAATCTCGGTAAAGAACTAAAGACTGCAAGCTTTCTTTCAAAATATTGA
This sequence comes from Pseudognaphalium luteoalbum, assembly GCA_963422505.1. NCBI lineage: Eukaryota > Viridiplantae > Streptophyta > Magnoliopsida > Asterales > Asteraceae > Pseudognaphalium > Pseudognaphalium luteoalbum. Next base: position 2,736,780 of record OY730194.1, read on the forward strand.
ACACCGTCATATCTTTTTATTGCAAAAAGCTTTAAATCTGCGTCATAATACCAACCGATTATACCTTTCTTAGGTACTCGCTTTCCAGTAATATCGATTTCTGATATCGAAGTCTTTGCCTTTTTCTTCTTCTCCAAAGGCTTAAACATCGGATTATCTTTATGATAATCAGGAAGATCTTCTTCAAAATCAGAATCAGTTGATTCATTCAGATATTCATCCAAATCTATAACTCTTTCTCCTTCTTCATCCTGAATAATCACATTCGTCCTTGAAGGATTTATGATATGTTCATCTATATTAGCATCAAGATCAACACCTTCAACCAACCCAACATCGACAACAGAAGTCCAATCTTCAGGAGGTACAAACTCACCTTCCTCTAGATCATAATCAACTTCCACTTCAACTTCATCGACAATCTCAATATCAGAATCACTTTCAACATTCTTTTCTGTAATCTTTTTAAATAACACGAATTAGATAATATAATATAAATTCTTTCATTGATTTCCCTGAATCAATCTAAGAATTTCCTTTATTTATCTCAATCGTACATTTAATCATTAATCTTATATAATTTTAATTTGTTATAAAAATATCTCAAATTCAAATATTATATAATTAATCTTATATAATTTTCATTTGTTATAAAAATATCTCAAATTCAAATCTTATATAATTAATCTTATATAATTTTCACTTGTTATTTATAAAATCACAAGTCTAAATCTTATAACATCATAACTTATATACTTACAAAATATTAATCTTTCAAAGATTATAAATAATATTACAATCAATCTAAGATTATAAAAGTATATCAGTTTCAAATACAAAATATAACTACTTCTCACCAGCTCCACTCCCACTAGCACCAGCACCAGTACCAATACCAGCAGACTCAGACTCCCCCTGAAGTGTAGCTTGCTCACTAGTTTTTGAAGGACCAGTTGGCTCACTATCTTTAGATGCACTGGGATCATCGTCTCTGTCATGTCTCCTTTTCAACTTTAGCTCATCTTCTTTGCACGCTGCCATATAAACCCTAATCTCCCCCTGAGCTGATTGTTCCTGATGTAAACTCAAAACAAGTTCTTCTAAGTTGTCAAGCTTCAGTCGTTGGGTAGTGCAGTCATCAAGCAGTGTGTTATGAATCTTCATCAATGTTCAATAAGACTCACTAACAGTGACCAACTACTGTGCTAAAGAGAGATTTTCAGCTAACAACCGTGGAACCGATCCCGTCAATTTCTCTAACTCCTTTACCCTAGACTCTAAGGATGTAATCCTTTCAGCATCAGTCATAGGAGTTACTGGAATCGTTGATGGTCCAGGCGGTGTCACCGAAGCAAGATAAGACTCACGAATAAGCGGTGGAACAGCCTGAGATAAGGCAGTCGTGAGAAGGCCAGCTGCAAAATAGCTTGCCTTGGTCGTAGGAAACTGTGCTGAACGCACCAATTCCACAACCCCTTCTTTGATAGTCTGAGAAACCGATTCTTGTGTCGGTAACTCTGTCCTTAGCTCAGCCTATTAAAATAGACACAATTACATAAAGAAAAATAATTTTTACAGATAACTCTGTCTCAATTTCTTAAGTAATTATATAACACTTGTAGTACTAAACGTTTATCTCATACCTCAGTCGGTACAGATACAGGTTCAGAAACCACCGGTGTCACCAACTCCACCTGCGGTGTATCTCGAGAAACTGTTACAGAATGAACTGTCTCAGTTTAACTCCTCATAAACAACAAGTTAAGATTATCTAATTTTAAATTTAAGATTAAAAATAATTACCATCTCTAATGGTCAAAGTCCTCGAACGCTTACGGCGTTGAGAAATAAGAGATATATCCTCTTCCTCAGGACCCTCATCAATAATACTGAAGTCTGGGTCGACTTCCTTAGCCTTCCTCTTCTCCTTCAGTGCTGGATCTGGAATCATCCTAGATCGATATCTAATATAACCAGCATCTGAAGGTGGAGAAGGAGTACTATCATCATCATCTAAAGCCGATTCACCATCACGGCCTCCAGATGGACCAACATCATAATCCTAAATATTAAACATTTATGATTAGCTAGAAGCTCTATCATACAAGTTCTATATATTTTTAAGATTAATCTGATAATTACCTTAGAAGGTAAACCCTCAGATCCATCAAGCTGTCCCTGCTCACCCTCAGGTCGAGTGACCTCTGGGTCTGCAGTCTCAGCTCCCTGATCATAATGATATTTATATTTTATAATCAGAAATATTATCTAATTAACTAAATATCTATAACATTTACATTATATAATAATATTATAACAATAATATAACAACTAAGTACCTATATTACTATATAATTATAAAATTACCTCAGGTTGTGCAACATACTGCTCAATAGCCTGTAAAACAGGATCAGTAGCATCATCATGCTGTACTAGCACCTCCTGCACAACCTGTGCAGCAACCTCTGCATCAACCTGTTGTCCCGGATGTTCTAAAACATCATCCAGAAGCTCTTGTGGATCTTCAGGAAGAACCACATCAACAACAGGTTCAGGTACCGCAACAGCAGGCTCATCATCTAACCATCCATCATTGGCCGGAGCCACATAGTTCTCATCTAGAAGATATCCAAATAAATCTACCGCTTCCGGCTTCACTACATCTGGACGTCTCGAGGAGTTGAGAAAACATGAATTGTATGTACGCAAGTTGACTCGATCAACAAAGCGATCCGGAGCAACTGCTGGCATATCAGGAATGAGTGGCGAACAATCAGCATACAAAATTGTGGATAGATCAAAAACTTCGATCTAACTGCTCCAGTAATCTGAACGATGAATAAGCTGAAGATATAAGAAGAAAAATTGTATGGTTTGTTATAAACCAGTGACAGTAACCCTGAAAATAACTGAGGGCTAAGCTCATCGTATCCTCCCTTCTTGTTACCAAAGATCGTAACAATGATGTGGAATAAAAATCTCCACTGCCCTAAAATGAACGCCTTGATGAATTGACGTCCACGTCTGGGACCAGAATATCCCATTCTGCCCAAAGCTCCCTCAATAAAATCCGTTGAGTAAGCAGATGGACCAGCTTCCTGCTCGACAGTGCCTAATCGCAAAATCAGTCGTAGATCATAAGCAGAGAAGACAACGGGATGTGCATTAACCCGTGTTCGGATAATCGGAGGGTTAGTCGTAGCATCGAACTCAATATTGTCCCAGAATTGGGTCAATATATTCTGAGATATAGAAGGTGACTCGGTAATGGCATCTAATCCTTGATCGTGCCAAAAACGTCAAGATCTCAGTAAATCGCTCAGCACCGCGCTCACTGGTGTCGAGACTCACCAGAATGTTGTGACCAGATGCAAAAGCTCTATCCGCCATATCTATTATTATAAGTAACACAAATGGCAATTAGCGTTAACTAACAAACATTAGTTAATTTAAACTCTAACGTATTATGATCGAATGATCATCAAACATCTAAGTTTACTATTAACTGAAACCTTAATCTACAAATCTTAATTGAACGATTAAACAAAGTTAAATATTCAATTATATTTGGTAAATTATATGACATTCGTTAGTTATAATAGAAAGTTTGAGTAAATATACCACCGATTAAAAATCAGGACACGCCGCTCGACTTCGCTATGAGTCGGAAGACTTTCGATATTAATTAACCCAAAAGTTCTAAATTATTGCATATATTTAACTTATTAACAAAAGATCATAAGTCTAATCATGTAATAAAATATTAACTTGTCAATTATTTGTAACCTCAAAGTTCTCAAATCGAAAATAAGTTATAACAAATATCATGTCAACTAAATATCGATTAAATCAAACGTTTAGTTTACAAATCACATTTGAAAATTTTAAAAATTAAAATTAACAACATTCACTTTGCTTCGCAGGAATCCTATGCTAATTGAAGTTCAGTTCGCAATGGTCAATACAAGTCAACCATTACAACTCGCTTCGCCATTATTAGCTGTGAAATGAGGTTCATTTCGCAGAGTAACCTGCGATCCGAGGTTTGACTTTGCATAATTGATCTGCGATCCGAACCCAAATATTGAGTTCGCTTCGCAGGAATGTTCTGCGATTTGAGTTGTCACTTCGCAGAAATGGCCTGTGATCCGTACTCAAATATTGAGTTTGCTTCGCAGGAATGTTCTGCGATTTGAGTTCAACGAGTTGAACTCAGTTCGTAGGAGCGTACTGCGATCCGAATTAAACTTCGCTTCGCAGAAACACTGTTACTCGATTTCAAAATTAAATTGACAATCGAGTATGTTTTAATGCAATAAACCATTTGACAGTTGTTCCTTATATAGCAACTAACAATTTGTATAAGTTTCAAGTTGAATCATTCACCAAATCGATGGGAATCCGTGAATGATTAACCCGACACATTCGAAAACAAAAACAAGCAATTAACCACTAAATACGCAATGAAAGAGTGTGAAACTTACTTCAATAGATGCGTAATCGAAATGTGTAAAAGAATCACGGAGCGAAAATTCCTTCTCTATCTTGAAAATCGAAAATCAACCGAATAAGTGGTTCGGTTCGCTTCGCCAAATCTCAAGTCGCAGTGGAGTTGGTTTCGCTTCGCATAATGTGGGAATAGTGTGGGTTTGACTCGCTTGACTTGTCCCTTTTATACCCTAAACTCACCTCGCAACGTTGATTGGTCAACTTCACAGTTTTGACCAAAATTGCGATTTTAGCTTTAAATATAAATTGGACTTTTACTTATTTTTACTAGTCAAACGTATTAACTTCCTATTGCGTTTTTGTCACATTTATTCAAACACGGAACGATAAAATGTTATTTAACTTAATTTCAAAGGATAACACAAAAAATAAATCAATCCAAAACTTTATTGAATTATAATAAAATAGAAAGAATAAACTCGGTTCGCAGGTTGATTAAGAATTTGTCTGCTTAGGGATCATATTAGAAAGAATAAACTAAACTTAATTGATTTTTAATTAGTCTAAGACGATTGTTAATATTCATACCTCATGAAATTCATATAAGCACAATAAAATTACAACTTTAACCAGTAATAAACTTATATTTATAAAATTATATCTTATTTACCTTTATCCACACGATATAACACATTGTTGAAAAATAACATATAATTTCTTTAGAACTTATTCACTAACGTGAATGTTCAGTGGTCATAGACAGATCAAGACGATTACCGATATTATGATCCACATAAACAAATTATACACAGATTTCTGAGAAAACTTTTTATTGTTAATGTGAACAATATCTAGTGTTTTCCACTATACAATAACTGAGAAACTCAGGTACAACTCATAACACTGTGTAAGTCCCTAGTATGTAGATCGATAACGAGGTTATCTTAGGTATTAAGGTGCGGAATTCCTAAATACTTGGTTTCGCAAGAATAATAGCGAATTGATTAATCAACAAGGTTTTGTATCGATTAATTAATGTTAATCGATCAATACCTAACCTTATGAATGCTTAGAATCATGTTCTTGTTCTCTGGAAATCGAATTGCAAAAGTTCTTATCCGATTTGACCTAGCTTTGTATTTATATGTTTCTGTCAAACTCGGTTCGCAGGTCGATGGGCTCTGCGAGTTGAGTTCAACTCGCAGCCCACAACCAAGCCCATTTCAACTCGGTTCGCAGCTCTGCGAGCCCAGATCTCATCTCGCAGGACTAAAATTCTGCGACTTGAGATCTCATCTCACAGACTTTAGTTTGTAACTTCGTATTCGATATTCGTCAAAACTTTAACATACTAATATATTTAACGAATATTAATACCAAACCAATATCATTTACAAATCCAAATCAATTGTACAAACTAGATTACAATAATCACTAGTACTATTACAAGCTAGATCTGTTGTCACATATACATGTCCCAACAGACTCCCCCTTGACAATAGCTCTAGCGTCTATGCTATTATGTCTTCAAGTTGTCTTTGATCTTTACTTGTAAATCTTACTTCCAGCATAAATTTTCAATTTTATACAAGTCTTAACCATCATTTGATAATCACGTGCTAAATCACCCCATGCTACTGTCGTCAAGATTCTATTTTCATTCAATTTTATCAAATCTTTCTTTGACATGTTCATTAGATGTCGATGGTCATAAACTCTGAAGATTTCTCTCTCACCACCTTCAACCTCATCGTCAGGTTCAACCATGACAGCTTCTCCAGTCTCTGAATCCACATGCCAACTCTTCATATTTCCCAGAATATCTTGTGGCATTGTCTTCAGTGGAACTTGCTGTACACATTGAACAGATGGATAAATCTTCTTTCTTCTCCTTCTTCCTGTCCTTTGACTTCTCTCTGTCAGTTTAATAGTCTTTCCTTTTCTTGGCTTAATCTTTTTAAATTTATTAGCTCTAACCTCAGTCTTGATTATGTGTTCAACATAACTTCCAACAAAATCATCACTTGGGTTATTTAAAGGTAATCGAGCCAAATCTTAAATCTCAAATCTAGGCAAAAAACTAAATGCTGCAAGCTTTCGCTCAAAATATTGAACTCCGTCAAACCTTTTAATAGCAAACAGCTTCAGCTCAGAGTCAAAGTACCAACCAATAATCCCTCTTTTAGGTTCCCGTTTCCCAGTTATATCAACTTCAGAAACTCCAACCTTCTTTTTCTGTTTTGGAAGTTTTCTAAGAAAAACTGCTGGATTCTTGGTAGGAATCAAGATTTCATCATTTTCAGAATCGGTTGAGTCATCGATTTCTTCATCTACATCGACAACTGTTGGACCTTGATCATTTTCAATAATAACTTCTGTCCTAGATGGACTCACATGGTGTTCATCAATATTTGCATCTGGATCTACACCAATGTCTTGTACATTCTCAGGTACAGCAGTCCAATCTTCAGGTAGTAAAAATTCTCCTTCTTCAAGATCAAAATCAATTTCTTCATCGATTTCATCAAGTACATCACTTCCAGAGTCACTTAATTCTAGCATTTCCATACCTACACAAATCAAATTAATAATATAAATTCTTTTATTGATTTCTCTGAATCAATCTAAAAATTTCATTATTTATTTCAATTATGTTAGTATAACCAATCTATATAACTTATAATTCTTTTATTAATTACCTTGAATCAATCAAAGAATTCTTAAGTCTTATAAACACTTAACAAATATTAATTAACTTTAAATTCTAATGCATTGTGAATAATCACCAAGCATTTAAATTCACTATTAATTACCTTACATAATTTCCAAGACTTAATTGAACTGTTATATCGCAACAACTTAACTTTCAATTATATATTTAAATTATATATCATTTGTCTAGTTAAAAATCATACATATTTAACTTGTCAGTTATAAAAACTCTCAAGTCTAAAATGTCTAAGTTAAAATAAACTTTGACCGCCGAAATAAATCAGAACACGCCGCTCGACTTCTCAATGAGTCGGAAGACTTTCGATCACTAATATATTTAACTTTTCAGAACTAAATAACTTAAACAATTTCTAATATATTTAACTTGTATTAATAATAATAATCTCAAGCCGAATATATTACAAACATTATTAAGTTACAATTATTCAGTTACAATTATAAATTACAATTATAATTCAACTAAATTCTAAGTACAAATATCTACACAAGTCTAAGTTGTCTTACCAGCTTCACTTGTACCCGCAGCACTTGTACCAACACCATCACCACTAACACCAACATATGCAGACTCCCCCTGAATAATAGCTTGCTCACCAGTCTTTGAAGGACCAGTCGGCTCACCATCTTTCTGAGCATAAGGATCATCATCTTTATCATCTCTTCTCTTCTTAGCTAACTCATCCTCTTTGCAAGCTTCATGGTATATCATTATCTCCCCCTGAGCAGACTGTCCTGAATGCACTCTCAACACTAAACGTTCTAAGTGTTCAAGCTTCAGTCGCTGGGCAATAAAATCAACAAGCAAAGTATCATGAGTCTTCAGCAGAGTCAAATGTGATTCACTGATATGAACCATCTGCTGAGCAAGAGAAACATTCTCAGCTAACAACCCTGGAATCCTGGATGTACTCTATTCCAGTTCCTTAACTCTCGACTCTAAGGATGTAATCCTTTCAGCATCAGTCGTCGGAATGACAGAAATTGTTGATGGTCCAGGCGGTGTCACTGAAGCAATGTAAGATTCACGTGTAAGTGGTGGAATATCTTGAGATAACACTTCCTTGAGAAGACTAGCTGCAAATCTACTAGCTTTATTGGTCGGAAAATGAGCATCATGCACCAGTTTTGCAACTCCCTCCTCAACAGTCTTGGAGACCATTTCTGGTTCCACTGACTCAAGCAGTTTCTCAGCCTATAAAGTTAGATATAATTAAATAAGTAATTGTTACAGATAACACTGTCTCAATCTCTAATTAAATATCTATAATACTCATAGTACTAAACGTTTATCTCATACCTCAGATGGTACAGATACTGGTTCAGTAACCACCGGTATCATCGTCTCTACCTGGGATGTATCTTGAGCAACTGTCACAGAATTAACTGTCTCAGTTTAACTTCTGATAAACAACAAGTTAAGATTATCTAACTCTAAATAAAACATACCATCCTGAATGATCAATGTCCTGGAACGCTTACGGCGTTGAGTAATAAGAGGTATAACCTCTTCCTCAGGACCTTCGTCGATAATACTGAAGTCTGGATCGACTTCCTTAGCCTTCCTCTTTTCCTTCAGTGTTGGATCTGGAATCATCCGAGATCGGTATCTAGTATAACCAGCATCTGGAGGTGGAGAAGGAGTACTATCATCATCATCCGAAACCGATTCACCATCACAGTCTCCAGATGGACCAACGTCAGAATCCTAAATATTAAATATATTAAACATTTATGATTAGCTAAAAGCTCTATCATACAAGTTCTATATATTTATGATTAATCTGATAAATACCTTAGAAGGTAAACCCTCAGATCTATCAAGTTGTCCCTGCTCACCCTCAGGTCGAGTGACCTCTGGGTCTGCAGTCTCAACTCCCTGATAATAATGATATTTATATTTTATAATCAAAAATAATATCTAATTAACTAAATATCTATAACATTTGCATTATATAATAATAATGTGATAATAATATAACAAAGAAATACCGATATTACTATATGATTATAAAATTACCTCAGATTGTGCAACATAACTATCAATATCCCGTAGCAAGGGATCTGTATCATCATCAATCTGTATCAAAACCTCATGAAGAACCTCAGCAGCTAGCTTAGGCACAACTTGCTGGCCTTGATGTTCAGCCTGATGTAAAACATCCTCAATGAGCTCCTGTGACTCTGCTGCTGGTTGAGGTTGAGCTTGTTGTGGTTGGTGAGGTTGAGCTTGAATGTGAGCTTCGGCATCCATCCAACCATTGTTCGGTGGAGCAACATAATCAGCATCAAGAAGATGCCCAAAAAGATCAGCTGCCTCAGGCTTAATCTCATCTTTACGCTTAGATAACAAAAAGCAAGCGTTGTAACCTCGCAATCCGATGGTCTCAACTTAAAAATCAGCTGCATACGCTGGCAAGTTTGGAACTTGAGCTCGAATCAGGAGCATGCAGAATCTAGGATAAAGAATAAACAACGTCCTAGCAGCTCCGGTGATCTGTCCTCTGAAGGACTGAAAGATATAAGAAGAAAAACTGTATGGTTTATTATAAACCAGTGACAGTACAGCTGACATCAACTCAGGACTAAGCTCATCTAATCCTGACTTCTTGTTTCCAAAAACAGATACTATAACAGTAAAGAGAAATTTCCACTGTCCTAGTACAAATGCCTTGACAAACTGGCGTCCTCTCCTAGGTCCTGAATAACCTGTACGACCTAGAGCTCCTTCTATAAAGTCAGCTGAATAAGCAGCCGGACCAGCTTCTTGCTCAAGAGTTCCTAACTGCAGTAGCTGTCGTAAATCATCAGCAGTAAAAGAAAACGGATGCTGATTCACCATCGTACGTATAGTAGGCGGGTTAGCAGCACCATCATATAGAATGTTCGTCCAAAACTGCGTAAGAAGGTCTCTGTTCAGTGGAGGTGACTCAGTAATAGCAAATCGAATTCTCGAACGTGCTAAATATGTCAAAATCTGCTCAAAGCGCTCAGCACCACGCTCGTTGACATCTAAATTCACCAATATGTTGTGACCCTTCTCAAAAGATCTGTTAGCCATATTGCAAAAGATGCGCAATCAAAAGTTGTAAAAATTCTACGGATCGAAAATTCCTTCCTTGTACTAAAAATCAGAAAATCAATCGAAAAATAGATTCGATTCGTTTCGCCAAATTTCGAGTCGCTGAGGATTTTGGATTCGGTTCGCAGGGTAAATAGGAAAGTGTGGTTCGGTTCGTTGGACTTGTTTCTTTTATACTATTTACTCGATTCGCATGTTTCAACTCGGCTCGCAAAGGTTGACTGGTCAAACTCGCAATATTAGTTTAAAACACGAATTAAAGGAAAAGTATAAATTAAAACATAATTAAATAATTATCTTTGTAATTATGTAGCCAAAACAATAAATGTTTTTGCATAGTTAACTTATACCACTATTAAAATGGCCTTAAGTCAAAATTCAAGTCAAAAATAAATAAATCATTTTTCACTTGAAGTTGAGACATTTATTCAACACGGATATAAGATAACTAGATTAATTTAATTCCAAAGGGTAAACACTAAATAAAACAAGAATAATAACTAAAACTTTTATTTATTAAGTCTAAGAAATAATTACAAAACTTAAAACTTAAAATAAAATAATAAAACTACTAACATTCTAAGAAAATAAACTAACTTAATATAAAACGCTTAAAGTTTTAACTGCTTAGGGATCATATTAGAGAGAATAAGGTAACATTATTACAAGTTAACAAGTTTAAGACAATTGTTAGTACCTCATGAAATTCATATAAGCACAATAAAATCACAACTTTAATCAGTAATAAACTTATATTTATAAAATTATATCTTATGTACCTTTATCCACATGATATAACGCTTCATTGAAAAATAACTTATTATTTCTTATTATTCACAAAGGTGAATGTTCGAATATCATAGACAGTTCAAGACGATTACAGATATTATGATCCACATAAACAAATTACACACAGATTTCTGAGTAAAACTTTTATTGTTAATGTGCACAATATCTAGTGTTTTCTACTATACAACATACTGAAGAATTCAAGTACAACACATAACACTGTATCTTGTATTAACAAGGTAGAGATTACTAAATAATGTTCTTTAGAAGCATATAACATACACTTGACACTAGATACTTTGTATCTTCAATATGTAAGGTAGAGGTTACTAAATGATGCTCTTTAGAAACATATAACTCACCTTTTGACATTATGATACTTTGTATCATTTTCATTTTTTTTTATTTTAGATCACAGTGCATGACAATACTATCATTCAACAATTAAGACATATGTCATAGGTTATATAGCAGATCACATAAGATAAGACACATGAAATATGTACTTCTTAACTGCTCGGAAATCTTAGCATAATCTGCCTACCAATAAATCGTATAATGAACCTGACTAGACGTAAATTATTCTTATCACTTGTTAAATAAAAGGACAAGTTATAATCAGTGGATATAGGTGTATAATAAGATAAATATAAGTGTAATCCTAGTTAAAAAATCGTTATTCTAGTGCAACTTATAGGAATCTACTAACACATCGTACTTAATACTTAAAGTTATTATTCTTAGGCTTATTCTCCTAATGTACTATCATCTCCCAAGTTTTTACAGCTAAAAACTTAAAGCTTTTTCTAAAAGAACTTCTTTTGTTCTTTTATTGGAGGCGATTCCCTGTAGGTAACAAGGACTTGAATGCTATACGTCCCCCCCCCCCCTTTTTTTTAAATAAGTACACAAAAATAACTACTAACTATTACTAAAATACCCTTGGAAGACTAATCACTCTGGATTTCTCATTCCATTCAGTTGAACCAATGTCTCAAATCTTGCTCTGTCGAACGCCTTCGTGTAGAGGTCTGCTAAGTTATCCTCAGTCGGAACCTTAACTAACCTTATCATTTTCTTCTCAGCACAGTCTCTAATAAAATGATGTCGAATATCAATGTGCTTAGTTTCACTGTGCTTCACAGGATTGTTGGTGATCGACATAGTAGATTCGTTGTCAATCATCATAGGAGTATTGGTTATATTTAACCCGTAATCCCGCAGTTGCTGTTGTATCCAAAGAACTTGAGAACAACAGCTGCCAGCTGCAACATACTCAGCTTCACAAGTAGAGATGGCTACTGAGCTTTGCTTCTTGCACTGCCAAGATACTAATCTACCTCCTAAGAATTGACATCCTCCGGTCGTAGATTTCCTATTTTGATTGCATCCTCCATAATCCGAATCAGTATATGCTACTAGATCTAAGTCTCCATCAATTGGATACCAAAGTCCCAGCTTCGGTTGCCCTTTGAGGTAACGAAAGATCCGTTTAACAGCCTGCATATGTGACTCTTTCGGATTGGCCTGATATCTTGCGCATAGACAAATAGCAAACATAATGTCAGGTCTAGAGGCAGTCAAATACATTAGTGATCCAATCATGGCCCTATATAGAGTAGGATCCACATCCTGATCACTCGATGTATCCGGACCTAGTTTGTGATTAACTGGAATCGGAGTATTGTAGACTTTACTGTCATCCATCTTGAAGCGTTCTAATAACTCATAAATATATTTAGATTGATGAATAAAGAATCCATCCTTCTTCTGGTCAACTTGTAACCCTAAGAAGAATTTCAACTCTCCCATTGCAGACATCTCAAACCTTTTTCTCATGACTTTCTCAAATTCTTGACACATCTTTTCATTAGAAGATCCAAAGATAATGTCATCAACATAAACTTGTACTAATAGAAAGTCTTTCTTTTTCCATTTTACAAACAATGTACTATCAATTGCTCCTCTTGTAAATCCATTATCAAGTAGATACGTAGATAGTGTTGCATACCACATCCTCGGTGCTTGATGTAATCCATATAGAGCCTTATTCAAACAATATACTCTATCTGGATACTCATGATCATCAAACCCTGGAGGTTGAGCAACATACACCAATTCTTCCACTTTGCCATACAAAAAGGCACTCTTAACATCCAACTGATAAACCTTTATATCATAGAATGATGCGAATGCTAAGAATACTCTGATTGCTTCTAGCCTAGCAACTGGTGCAAACACTTCGTTGTAATCTATACCTTCTTGTTGATTAAAACCTTGAACCACTAGACGTGCTTTATTGCGAGTAATGACTCCATGGTCATTTCTCTTACACTTAAATACCCATCTAGTTCCAATTGGATATTCTCCCTTTGGAAGGTCAACCAACTCCCAAACTTGTAATTTTGAGAACTGTTGCAGTTCTTCTTGCATAGCTTCAACCCACGAGCTTTCTTTGAGAGCCATTTGCACATTTTTAGGCTCAACTTGTGAGATAAAGCATGAATATAGACATTGATTAGGAATCCCTGTCTCTTTCATAGCAGTATACAAGCTTTCTAAATTTTCACAAGTACTAGCTTTAGATCGAGTCCTAGTTTGAACAGGAGTATTAATATCACCGATGATGTTTTCAACGGGATGATTCTTACTCATTCTTGTAACCGGTATAGGGTCAACTATTAACTCATCTCCTAAGTTAGTACCAATCTCTTCTAATGAAGGCATTTCTTCTGAACTTGCTGAAGAGTTCTTTAAATGGTTCAAAGAAGTAAGCACATCATCAAATGTCGTTTGAAGATCCTCTTCAGAATCTTCTGTTTCTTGATACTTATCCTTTGAAAATTGTTGAGACCCACTTGAAGAAGCTTCATTTGAGTCATCTGTTGTCCTGATTCCAGATTTCAAAACACTCGATGTTGAAGACAGACCATTGTCCAAGTCTCCATTCAATAAGTGTTGTGAAATCTCTGAATCACTGACAAAGTCATTTATGGGAACTTTAAATGACTGAAAGAGATCGGAATATCAAATTGCCAATCTAATCCCTTATGCACATCTGGTGTATAGCTTGTAACTTCAATGTTATAAACTATCTCCAGACGACTAGTGACCTTATTGAAAACCCTTTTATTTGGAGAATTAGGCATATAACCCAAGAAAAATCCTTCGTCAGCCTTCTCACCAAATTTAGATTGATTCCTAGTTTTCAATATTGTACAAGCAACTCCAAAGGGGTCAAATCCTTTTAAGTTTGGTTTCTTATTGTTCAAAAGCTCATAACAAGTCTTGTTATGCTTTTTCACCGTAAGAACTCTATTCAGAACATGACATGCTGTATTCACTGCTTCTGCCCAAAAGATGACCGGAAGCTTTGAATCTGCAAGCATTGTTCTAGCAGCTTCAATCAACGTTCTGTTCTTCCTTTCAGCCACACCATTCTGTTGAGGTTCATATGGTGCACTGAATTGATGAATTATCCCTTTGCTTAAGCAATAGATATCTAACGTCGAATTCTTGAATTCTGTTCCGTTATCACTACGAATACGCTTAACTCTCGTTTTGTATACATTTTCAATTTGATCTAAAAACTCAATTAGAATACCTGGAGTTTCATCCTTAGATCCTAAGAAAAATACCCATGAGAATCTAGAATAGTCATCTGTGACAACTAGACAGTACCATTTGCCACATATGCTTCTTTTGCTTATTGGGCCGAAGAGATCCATATGTAGCAAATCAAATGGTGAGGAGATTGAGTTCTCAGTCTTAGATCTGTGTGGTTTCTTATGCTGCTTTCCTTTCATACAAGAAACACACTTATCCTCAGACTCGAAACGTTTAGTTCATCTTTCTCCAGTTTAGGTGTGCCATTCTCCTATGCCATAATAGCGCGTCTGCTTCTGAAGCTTTGGATAGTAAACATGTAGATACCATTGAAGAATTTGGAACACCCATGTTTATTGCATAGATATCCTTCTTCCTTGGTGCCCTCATCAATATCCATTCTTCAGGGATTGTGAAGCCTGGCTTCAGGACTAAAGCCTCCTTTTCATTAAAATGAACTGGATGACCTTTATCGCAGACTTGGGAAACACTCACTAGGTTATGAGTTAGTTCTTCAACATAATTCACATCCTCTAGAGTCAAAGTTCCATTTGAAACTTTTCCTTTCCCAGTAATTACTCCTCCTTTGTCTCCTGCAAAATTTACTTTTTGCTTGAAACTTCTCTGAAGTCTTTCAGTAGACTTCATTCACCTGTCATGTGTCTTGAGCATCCACTGTCTACATACCACCAGCTGTCCTTGTTCACAGTCTGCTCCTACACATAACAGGTTATACACAGTTAGTTATCAAGAGGGACCTAAGCCATTACGGTCTTGGATTGTCCCTGATCATCTACAATCTTAACCTCCTTAAAGTAACCATAACTATTCCCATCGGGAGTCTTGGTAACCTTCACGGAAGCTTGAGACTGTTGATGATCTGAAGTCTTAAGCCTATGAGGAGAGTGAGTAGAGAACCTCCTAGGCACATACTTAGTTCCCTGTGCACTCGAAGTAGAGCCATTCTCAAATTGACTATGGTTTCTACTTGGGGTCCTAAACCTCGAAGGTGTCTTATCTCTTGACTTATTGAAAGTATTTTCGTTTAAAGTAAAAGCCCTTTTAGGTTTAGGTGGAGAGACACTATGATTACTATCTCTTTTCAGAATGTTTATAGGTTTGCTTCCTAATCCCGGTTTGGAGCCTAACCTATCTACAATCGAACTAGAAATAGTCGGTGTCTTTTCAGTATTCACTAACTTATGTGATGCTTCCAACTTCTTATTTGGGCAACAAGAAGCTACGTGTCCTTTTTGGTGACACTTGAAGCAAGATATCTGTTTACGTGACTTACTAACTTTTGCATCCGCTACCGGAGTCTTAGGCACTAAAGTTTCAATTACATGTTCTTTATTAACCACTTCATCAGTCTTAGTATCATTAATTACTCCACCCGGTACAAAATGTACTTTGGTGTGAGAAATTTTCTTACTATCATCAGATGAAGGGTTCTTAATAACATTCTTTTGTGCTTCTACCTTTTCCGGTTTATTAGTTACTTTCGTCTCAGGGTTAACATCCGCCATCTCAATATCTACAGGAGTTTTAGTGTAATTTGAATTGAATGGGTGAGGCATATCATTATAACCTATACCAGACATATCCTTCACACTACGCTGAGCACCTAACATTTTATCCATTTCAGATGTTCTATAGCTCTCAAGCTTACGATTCTAAGCTACAAGTTTTGTTTTGCAATCAGCTAACTCCTTATCCTTATTAGCAATGGACAGATTCAAGTCATTTATGTTCATATAGAGACCATCTATGATAATTAATTTCTCATTCACGGTATCTCTAAAAGCTGTCTCGTCAGCCGCATCTGCCTTAATCTTATCCTTTAAGGCTTGTTTATCATCACTTAACCTACATATATCTAACTTAGCTAAGTCAAGTTCAGATCTTACAGCCTCACTGGATTTACTAAGTGTGCTAAGTTGAGATGACAGGGTATTATTAGTTTCAGTTAAAGTCTTGTAGGATTCAGCATAAGCACTAACTTGGGACTGTAAACTAGAAACTAACTGACAAAGATCTACAAGAGAGATAAGATCTAGGCATACCCGTTTTTTATCAGTTTGCAGTTCAGTCATCTTAGCTACAAAATCTACAGGATCCAAATCTTCAGTTGAACCCAAATCTAACACATCATCGACATTAGCTTTAACAGGAGTCTCAGGCACCTTTATTTCAAAAGCTGGATCAGTGGGCATATAGGATAATGACTCAGCTACAATCTCTTGATCTTCAATCTCAGCCATCAAAGCTTCCTCGGACTGAGCTTTCCAATCATAAGAACCATCTAGCTATTTCACTACTAAGGCTTTGGAATTCAAAGTATTTCCCGAGCCTTGTTTCCCTTCACCAGTCTCTACCTTAGGTTTTTGGCATTCTCTAGCAAAGTGTCCGTAACTTTTACAGTTATAACACTTGATCTTGGTTTTATCAAACCCTGATCTGTTGCCAACAACCTTTCTTCCATTCTTCAATAAGAAATTCTTAACTCTCCTTGACAACAAAGCAAGTTGATCCTGGAGATCTATTTCTTCAAGATAGTCAGGATCTATCTGTTCATAGTCTTCATCAAAAAGAATTGGATCATTAATTTTACAATCAATATAATTCTCATATGAAGCTACAAATGAAGCAAGAACAGACAGTTGCTGCTCAGCAGATTTCACACTCATAGGCATCTTTTGATGTTCTTGAGGTGACTTCTCAGAAGGTTTCCCTTTAGCTTCATTTCCAGATGATGTAATGAAACACAGTTCATCAGTTATCATTTCACCCTTTCCATCAGCATTACCAACAAACAAAGCAGTGGTCGAACTTGATGAAGCAGTCGAAATAGAAGTTTTTCCATGATACAGTCCTGGATCCTGAACATGATCAAAATCAGTATCTTTTGACTTCTTACTGAAATCATATCCTTTGAGCTTGTCAATAACCTGCTCAAGAGTCATGGTTGCATATCTGGTTTCATTGTCTGTGTAACACCCCCAAATTTAATGGGCTCTGCGAGTTGAGTTCAACTCGCAGCCCACAACAAGCCCATTTCAACTCGGTTCGCAGCTCTGCGAGCCCAGATCTCATCTCGTAGGACTAAATTCTGCGACTTGAGATCTCATCTCACAGACTTTAGTTTGTAACTTCGTATTCGATATTCGTCTAACACTTTAACATACTAATATATTTAACGAATATTAATACCAAACTAATATCATTTACAAATCCAAATCAATTGTACAAACTTGATTACAATAATCACTAGTACTATTACAAGCTAGATCTGTTGTCACATATACATGTCCCAACACACTGTATCCTATTTTTATAAGGTAGAAGTTATTAAATGATTTCCTTTAGAAGCATATAACTTACACTTGACATTGGATACTTTGTATCTTTCATATGTAAGGTAGAGGTTACTAAATGATGCTCTTTAAAGACATATAACTCACCTTGTAGTCTTAAAGACTTTGTATCTTTTTGTTTTAGATAACAGTGCATGGAAGTACTATCATTTAACAATTAAGACTTGAGTCATACATGGTATAGCAGATTCACAAAAGATAAGACACATGCATTTAGAATTTCTTAAACGCTCAGAAATCCTAGCATAATCTGCCTATCAATATATCGTATCATGAAGCTGACTAGACTAAAGTTATTCTTATCACTTATGAAGTAATAGACGGGTTATTATCAGGGGATATAGGTGTATAATAAGATAAATATAAGTCAAGTTCTAGTTAAAATCATTATCTTAGAGTGACCTATAGGAATCTATTAACACATCATACTTAATACTTAAGGTATTATTCTTAAGCTTATTCTCCTAAAGTACTATCATCTCCCAAGTTTTTGCAAATAAAAACTTAAACAATTTCTAAAAGAACTACTGTTGTTCTTTTATTGGAGGCGATTCCCCTAAGGTAACAAGCAAATGAATGCCATACGCCCCCCCCCCCCCCCCTTTTATTTTAATTTGAATAGAAAGACTTAAACTATTACATTTCCTTTGGAAGACTAGTTATTCTGGATTCTTCATTTCGTTCAGTTGAACCAATGTCTCAAAACGATTCCTGTCAAAAGCTTTTGTGTACAAGTCTGCCAAGTTATCCAATGATGGAACCTTGACTAACTATATAAGCTTCTTTTCAGCACAGTCTTTTATGAAATGATGACGAATATCAATGTGCTTTATCTTGATGTGCTTTACAGGATTATTAGTGATAGATATGGTGGATTCATTGTCAATCATCATCGGAGTGTTGGTTAAATTTAATCCGTAATCTCTCATTTGCTGTTGAATCCACAACACTTGAGAGCAGCAGCTGCCTGTAGCAACATACTCAGCTTCACATGTAGAAATGGCTACCGAGGTTTGCTTCTTGCACTGCCAAGACACTAATCTTCCTCCAAGAAACTGACATCCACCAGTTGTGGACTTTCTATTCTGATTGCATCCTCCATAATCAGAATCAGTGTAAGCAATAAAATCCAAGTCTCCTCCAGTCGGATACCAAAGTCTCAGCTTCGGTTTCCCTCTTAGGTTACGAAAGATTCTTTGAACTGCTTGCATATGAGACTCTTTAGGTGAGGCTTGATATCTTGCGCAGATGCATACTGCAAACATTATATCAGGCCTGGATGCAGTGAGATACATTAGTGACCCAATCATGGCCCTATAAAGAGTAGGATCCACATCTTTGTCACTCGATGTATCCGGTCCAAGTCCATGATTTTCTGGAATAGGAGTATGATATATGCGTGTTTCATCCATCTTAAAACGTTCTAACAGTTCATAGGTATACTTTGTTTGATGAATGAACATACCATCTTCTTTTTGATCAACTTGTAATCCTAAGAAGAAATTCAACTCTCCCATAGGAGACATTTCAAATCTTTTTCGCATGACTTTCTCAAATTCTTGACACATCTTTTCGTCAGAAGACCTAAAAATGATGTCATCAACATATACTTGAACGAGCAGAAAGTCATTCTTTTTCCATTTAATGAAAAGTGTACTATCAATTGAACCTCTTGTAAATCCATTCTCAAGAAGGTACTTTGATAGTGTCTCATACCATGCCCTGGGTGCTTGATGTAATCCATATAGAGCCTTATTCAAACGATATACTCTATCTGGATAATCTGTATCAACAAACCCTGGTGGTTGAGAGACATACACCAATTCTTGTACTTTGCCATACAAAAAGGCACTCTTAACATCCAACTGATACACTTTAATTTCCTTGTAAGTTGCAAATGATAAGAATACCCTTATTGCTTCAAGCCTAGCAACAGGTGCAAACACTTCGTTATAATCTATTCCTTCTTCTTGATTGAACCTCCGGACCACTAAACGAGCTTTATTGTGAGTAACAATTCCCCGATCGTCTCTTTTGCACTTAAAGACCCATTTAGTTCCAATAGGATACTCACCAGAAGGTAAGTCAACTAGCTCCCAAACATTCAGCTTTTTAAACTGAGTCAATTCTTCTTGCATAGCTTCTACCCACGAGTTTTCTTTTAATGCTAGTTAAACATTTTTAGGTTCAACTTGTGAGATAAAGCATGCATAAAGACATTGATTGGTGATCCCAGTTTCTTTAATTGAAACGTATAAGCTAGTGTATTCATAAATACTAGCTTTAGCTTTACTCCTGGTTAACATTGGAAGGTTTTGATCACCAATGATATTTTCCACAGGATGATTCTTACATGTTCTAGTCACAGTTACTGGTTCAACAAGTATCTCATCATCCGAATTGGTGCCAATCTCTTCCAATGGTGGCATATCCTCATCAGTACTGTACATCTCATCAGAATTTATTCTTTCCCTCAATTCCCTTGTAGGAGTAAAGATATTATCTAATACCCTTTGAGTAACTTCCGACAACTTGTCTTGCTCTTGAGGTTTATCTACTGATGGCTCTTTTGAAGTACTGGCAGAGTGATTATTTGCAGACGTCCCATATGAAGAAGCATTCAATGTATGTGTCAGGTCTGTGTCCCCGTCACCGTACAATAAATGTTCTGGGATTTCTGAATTAACCACATAGTCACTTATAGGGACTTTAAATGACTTAAATAGATCTGAATAATCGAATTGCCAATCTAATCCCTTGTGTTTGTCATGAGTATAACTGGTAACTTCAATGTTGAAGACCGTTTCCACACGTCCAGTGACTTTATTGAAAACCTTCTTGTTTGGTGAATTAGGAATATAACCTAGGAAATATCCTTCGTTAGCCTTTTCCCCAAACTTAGGTTGATTGTTAGTCTTCAAAAGTGTGCATGAGACACCAAAGGGCTCAAATCCCTTCAAATTAGGTTTCTTTTTGTTCAGAAGTTCATAACAACTCTTGTTATGCTTCTTAACAGTAAGTACCCTATTCAAGACATGGCATGCTGTATTCACTGCTTCTGCCCAAAAGATGACCGAAAGCCCTGAATCTGCAAGCATGGTTCTTGCTGCCTCAATAAGAGTTCTATTCTTCCTTTCAGCAACACCATTTTGCTGTGGTTCATAAGGTGCACTGAATTGATGTTGAATTCCTTTACTTAGGCAATAGACATTCAACGTAGAATTTTTGAACTCTGTACCATTATCACTACGAATTCTCTTAACTCTCGTGTTATAGACATTCTCTACTAAATCTAAGAACTCCATTAGCATTCTTGGAGTTTCATCCTTAGATTTCAAAAAGAATACCCATGAGAATCTAGAGAAATCATCTGTAACAACCAAACAATACCATTTGCCACATATGCTCCTTTTGCTTATTGGGCCAAAGAGATCCATATGTAGCAATTCAAATGGCGAGGATATAGAGTTTTCTGTTTTGGACTTGTGTGGTTTCTTATGTTGTTTTCCTTTCAAAAAAGAAACACACCTGTCTTCAAACTCAAAACGTTTCTGTGGCACACCCAGAACTAAACCATTTTTGGTTATGTAATTCATTTTATGAAAGTTCAAATGTGCCATTTTCCTATGCCATAGAATAGAATCCGCTTCTAAAGCCTTGGATAATAGACATGTAGACTCCATTGAAGTATTTGGAACACCCATGTTAATAGCATAGATGTCCTTCTTCCTTGGAGCCCTCATTAATATCCATTCTTCGGGAATAACAAATCTCGGCTTCAGGACTAAGGCTTCCTTTTCATTAAAATGAACTGGATCACCTTTATCGCAGACCTGGGAAACACTCACCAAGTTGTGAGTTAGTTCTTCAACATAATTCACATCTTCAAGAGTCAAAGTTCCATTTGAAACTTTTCCTTTTCCCGTAATCACTCCTCCTTTATCACCAGCGAAATTCACTCGCTATTTCAAACCACCTTTGAAGTCTTTCAGTAGACTTCTTTCTCCTGTCATGTGTCTTGAGCATCCACTGTCTACATACCACCAGCTGTCTTTGTTCACAGTTTGCTCCTGCACATGACACGTTGCACACAGTTAGTTTTCAAGAGAGACCCAAGCCATTACGGTCTTGGGTTGTCCCTTATCATCCACAATCTGAACTTCCTTAAAGTAACCATAACTATTCCCATCGGGAGTCTTGGTGACATTTACTGGAGGTTGAGGTTGTTGATGATTTATAGTCTTATGCCTGTGAGGAGAGTGAGTAGAAAACCTCCTAGGCATTTGACCATTTAGTTGTGCACGAGAAGTAGAACCATTCTCATACTGACTATGGTTTCTACTTGGTGTTCTAAACCTCGAGGGTGTCTTATCTCTAGATTTAATGACAGAATTATTACTTTGAGAATAAGGTCTCTTAGGTTTAGGTGGAGAGACACTACTAGTGTTGTCTCTCTTCAACATGTTCACAGGTTTGCTTCCCAAACCGGGTTTAGCACTAGACCTGTCTACATGTTTTGGTTTCTCGTTATTCACAGGCTTATGAATTGCTTCCAACTTCTTATTGGGATAACAAGAAGCCACATGCCCCTTTTGATGGCATTTGAAGCAAGACATCTGCCTCCGTGACTTAACATCTTTTGCCTTAGTTTCAATCTGAGTCTTAGATACTAAAGGTGAATCATTTTGTTCTTTAATAACTTTATCATCTACTTTGGCATCATTCAGCATTCCACCCGATACAAATTGTACATTGGTGAAACCTGTTATCTTACCAATTTTAGATGATTGTTCTTTAGGAACATCCTTCTGTATCTTAGAGACTTCAGATTCTTCGGGTACATTAACATCAGAATTAGCAGTTGCATTGATCATCTCTAGGTTAACATTATTAGTAGTGTAATTAGCATTAAAAGGCGGAGGTACATCACTATAGCCTAAGCCAGTCTTGTCCTTTACACTACGTTGAGCATCAATTATATTGTCCATAGTTAAAGAAGAGGTTCTATAACTCTCGAACTTACGATTAAGCTCAACTAACTTGACCTTAGATTCAGCTAATTATTTGTCCTTGTCAGCTATTCCTTGATTTAAGTCCTTTAGGTTTAAATAAAGACCATTTATTGTCACAGATTATTCATTTATTGTATTCCTAAGTACAGTCTTATCAAATGTGTAGGACTTAATCTGTTTCTTAAGGTCTAGCTTGTCCTCACTTAACCTACGTACATCAATTTTGTCCAATTCTAGTCCAGATGTTAAAGCCTTATGTGATTCAGCAAAGACATTAACCTGGGCTTGTAAACTAGTCAGTAATTGACATACATCAATAAGTGTAGGATCATCAAGACATACCCGTTTCTTTTCAGTTTGGAGTTCAGCCATTTGTGCAACAAAGTCTTCTGGACATAGATCTTCAGTTGATCCCAAGTCCAACAAATCATCTTTAACTGCCAGCATCTTCAAATCAGGAATCTTCACTTGATAATCCTCAGCAGTAGGCATGTAAGATGGTGTCTCTTCAGTCTGAACTGGATCTTCAATTTCAGCCATTAGAGCTTCTTCAGACAAAGCTCTCCAGTCATAAGAACCATCCAGTTGTTGAACGACCAAGGCTTTAGAAGACAGAGAAGCACTTGATTTTTCTGGATTTGCAGTTTTCTCAATTTTGGGTCTTTGACATTCCCTAGCAAAATGTCCATAACCCTGACAGTTAAAACATTTTACTTTGGATTTATCAAACCCAACTTTATTTCCCACCATCTTTCTTCCACTACGCTTTAAGAAATTTTTAACTCTCCTTGACACCATAGCAAGTTGCCACTGGAGATCCATTTCTTCTAAGTCGTCGGTGTCTACCTGATCATAATCCTCATCAAAAGTAGCTGGATCATTGATCTTACCCTGGATGTAATTTTCATATGAAGCAACTGTTGGGTTTTCTATTCCCTAACTAGATTAATATACGCAGCGGAATATAACAAAATTAATCTAATGCAATTAGAAAACTAAACCCTAAGGGATCTTAACTTGAATAAATAAAAGCAATGAAATAAACAAGACAAATAAGAAATTACTAACCTTTGAGAAAATGATTTCTCACGCGTAGACCACCTTGCAGAACCTTCTTGCTTTGGAGGCGAGTGCCCAAACCAGAACACCTCTAATGCTTCACACCCACGAACCAAGAGAAATTCCCAAACTCCTAGGGTCCCGACTCTAAGTCGTGTAAACTCTTACAAGGAGTAGGAATGAGAAAGAGAGAAAGAATTGAACTCTATTCAATTCTGGGATGCATCTGAAAGCATAGGGGAGGTCCCTATTTATAGTGAAGGAGGAGGCCTAGGGTTTTATCCCTTGGCCGATGTGGGACAAACCACCAGGAATTCCAACCGGCGGTTGGATCTGTTTCCAGAATATTCTATTGGTTCATTCCACCGCCTTTACCCTTTAGACTCCAGCCGCCGGTTGAACCTTCCAACCGGCGGTTGGATCCACTTTCCAGAATGTTCCACTAATTAATCCAATAATCAGTTATCTCTCGTTTATTTCTCTTACTGTTCATTGAGGACGACCCAAAAAGGACTCTACTTTTAATGATAGTCTTACCAATTTAGTTATGATCTTGGACACTATTCCAACAGTCTCCCACTTGAACAAGTCATCAACTACCATTGGTCTAAGCCTATTCCATTAACTAATTAGAGAGTGCCATCCAACGCAACTGCCGAACTCTGATTCTTATCTTAGAGTTAGCCCTTTAGATAAGTGATCAACTATTCAATTGTTCTACTGATATCGTATGAATCGAGACATGGATTTTAATCAATCTCAAGATTCATGATTAGTTTTTCTGATTTCCGATTACATTGACTTTATGAGACTATTGAACCATCAACTTAGTCTTGGCCAGGCCTAGCACTTTGGAGTCAATCTTTAATCATCAGAGGGCCCAAGATATCGCTTTTCCCATTTAGGCAAAAAGGAACAAATAAATTTTGACTACATAGTACTAGTCAACTCATCATGTCATACCTAGCATACCCTTTATGACTGGCAGTTACGCACAACGTTTGAATAGACTAAAGTATAACAGACTTGAAAAACTAGAAACTCAATGTATCTCCATTTTAAGAATAGAGGATATTATCATCTCAGAGTTACTCGTGATTTCAATCCATGAAGTAACTTCCATGAGTGCGGGTCTCTCCTATACTTAAATCCCCATCAAGTACCCATGAGTGTTGCAGCATTCTCTATGCCATGTCTAATCTCCATAGACAATCTACTAACACTTCATGACAGTCTTGATTCACCACTTACTTCCAGGAGTGTGAACGACTGAGGAGGTTTGAATAAAAAACTGTTTTACTCGGGAAGTGGTGTCTAAACATGCAAAACTGAAACACAATGACAAACAATAGTAAATGGCAAAACTCCTTCCAATAAATAAATCTCCATTATTTAATCACCAAGTCTATATCAATTTCCATCATTGTTTACAATGTTTCAAAATCAAACTATCAAGTAAAACTTTACATTATCTCTTAAGCCTATGCTCCTAGCATGCTCATCATGTTTGGACTTTCCAAGTGGCTTTGTGAACGGATTAGCCGGATTATCTTCTGATCTTATACTCTTCACAATCACGTGTCCTTCTTCTACTTTCCTTCGAACAAAATGGTATTTTCTCTCAATGTGCTTTGACTTTCCGTGATCCTTGGGTTCTCTACTCAAGGCGACCGCACTTTCGTTATCACAGAATATTTCAATGGGGTCTTGAACCGTTGGAACAACTCCAAGATCTCCAATAAAATTCTTAATCCAGATGGCTTCCTTTGAAGCCTCGCAAGCCGCTATGTACTCAAACTCGCACGTTGAGTCTGCCACCGTATCTTGCTTGGAACTTTTCCATGTCACCGCTCCCCCATTCAGTAAGTATACCCAACCAGACTATGAACGGCTATCATCTCTATCTGTTTGGAAACTTGCATCACTATATCCCGTTACTCTGAGTTCTTCTTCTCCACCATAAACCAAGAACCTGTCCTTAGTATTTCTCAGATACTTAAGAATATTCTTTACAGCTGTCCAATGACCTTCACCAGGATTCTGCTGATGTCGACTCACTAAGCTCAAAGCAAATGAGACATCAGGTCTCGTACACGTCATGGCATACATGATCGATCCTATAGCTGAAGCATATGGGACTCGACTCATTCTATCCGATTCTTCCTTAGATTTCGGACAAAGATCCTTACTGATCTTAATGCCATGATGTAAGGGTAGATTCCCTTTCTTAGAGTTCTCCATTTTGAATCTTTTCAAAATTTTATCTAAGTATGTGTCCTGGCTAAGTCCTATGAGACGTCTCGACCTATCTCTATAATTCTTTATACCAAGAATATATGTTGCATCTCCCAAGTCTTTCATAGCGAAATATTTTCCCAACCAATCCTTTACACTTTGTAATGTTGGGACATCGTTTCCTATGAGTAGTATATCATCCACATATAATACTAGGAAGACTACGACACTCCCACTGAACTTGACATATATACAGGACTCATCTTCGCTTCTAGAAAATCCAAACTCTGTGACTTTTTCATGGAAGCAGAGATTCCAGCTACGAGAGGCTTGTTTAAGTCCATAAATAGCCTTTTGAAGCTTGCACACTCTATTAGGATACTTTGCATCTTCAAAACCCTCCGGTTGTGCCATGAACACATCCTCTGTCAGTTTCCCGTTAAGGAAGGCGGTTTTGATATCCATCTGCCAAATTTCATAATCATGAAACGCAGCTATGGCTAGCATAATCCTAATTGACTTTATCTTAGCTACTGGCGAGAAGGTTTCCTCATAATCAATCCCGTGAGTTTGAGTATAGCCCTTCGCTACCAACCTAGCTTTATAAGTGTGTACTTTCCCATCCATGTCGGTCTTCTTCTTGAAGATCCACTTACAACCCACCGTCTTAAGATCGGGTGTAGTGTCAACCAAATTCCAAACTTGGTAGTCATACATGGACTGAATTTCGCTTTTCATAGCTTCCTTCCACTTGGCAGCCTCAGGGCCTGCCATCGCTTCCTTGTAGTTAGCAGGTTCATCTAAGTCATTTAGTGTACCATCACTAATTTTATTCTCTTCTTCTACATGGTAAC
The DNA here is from genome assembly GCA_963422505.1 of Pseudognaphalium luteoalbum. Classification (NCBI taxonomy): domain Eukaryota; kingdom Viridiplantae; phylum Streptophyta; class Magnoliopsida; order Asterales; family Asteraceae; genus Pseudognaphalium; species Pseudognaphalium luteoalbum. The sequence continues at coordinate 2,763,970 of OY730194.1, forward strand.
CATAATAGAACTGAGGAGGCTTGCTAACTCTACAAGATCTGCGAACGGGTAAGGATATGTCTTCAGGTTCAACAAGTGTTTCCACCTCTTGTTGAACGTCAGTGTTTACTATAGGTTCTTCATCGGTCGACTCTTGAATTTCTTCAAGATCTATCTTACTCCCACTGTCCTCTTTAGATATCATTTCTCTCTCAAGGAACACTCCTCTTTGAGCTACAAAGACCACATTATCCACGGGTCTGTAGAACAAATATCCAAATGACTCTTGTGGATAACCGACGAAAAGACACTTTTCAGATCTGGAGTCTAGTTTGTCCTGAGTTTCTTGTCTAACGAAAACTTCACAACCCCAGATTTTGATGTGATCAAGAGAAGGACGTCTTCTCTTCATCTCATAAGGTGTCTTTGAAACCTTCTTGGTGGGTAAAAGATTTAAGATGCGAGCGGCTGTTTCTAATGCATAACCCCAAAAACTTATCGGAAGTGTAGCCCGACTCATCATAGACCGAACCATGTCCAACAAGGTTCTATTTCTCCTCTCAGCAACTCCATTAAGTTGTGGTGTTCTAGGAGGAGTTAATTGTGAAACTATTCCACAATCTCTAAGATGATCGAGAAACTCGATACTAAGGTATTCTCCTCCCCTATCGGATTGGAGTACCTTTATCTTTCTGCCTAATTGATTCTCTACTTCGCTTTGATATCTGTTGAATATCTCAAAAGTATCTGACTTATGCTTAATCAGATAAACATGTCCAAATCTACTGTAATCATCAGTAAATGTAACATAATATCGACTTCCATCTTTTGTGGTGCATCGGAATGGTCCACAAACATCTGTGTGTACCAAGTCCAACAGTCCTTCACCTCTTTCACACGACCCGGTGAATGGTGATTTAGTCATCTTGCCCAATAAACAAGATTCGCATACATCATCCGATTTGAGGTTGAATGATTCCAACACTCCATCCTTTTGGAGTTGGCCGATGCATTTCTTGTTTACGTGCCCAAGACGATAATGCCACAATTTGGATTTATCAAGCTCATTAGACGAATCAACATTTAAAATCAAATTGCTAACATATTCAACATTTTCATATATGCCATTGTAAGGAGAAGCTTTGAAAATAAAAACACCATTTAAATAAACCAAAATATCACCATTCTCATTATCAAATGAAAATCGATAACCATCCTTAAACAAAGCATAAAATGAAATAATGTTTCTAGTCATTTCTGACGAATAACAGCAATTATTCAAATCTATCCTAACTCCAGAATTCAGCACGAGCTCATACTTTCCGATCTCGGTAACAGGCGTGATTCCTCTGTTTCCCATGACTAGATTAAGCTCCCCATGCTTCAACTTTCTACTTTCCTTTAGACCCTGCAATACAGTGTAAATGTGAGTACCACACTCTTTTCAACCTTGCCATCTTCAAGGTCTTTCAGGAATTTCGGGCAGCTACGTTTCCAGTGCCCCTTAGTGTTGCAGTAAAAGCACACTGCTTCCTTCGGATCATTCACTGGTGCAATATCAGAATCAGTCTTTCTTTTGGACCCACGATTGGACTTTCCATTCGTAGTCTTTGCTTTCCAATTTGACCTCTTTCTTTTCTTTGCAGTTTAACCAATTGCCAACACAGGAGCTGCTGAGTTAGAGGACACATCATCCTTTTTGATTCCTTGCTCAGCAGTTTGCAGCAAATTATGGAGTTCCATTATTGAGCCTTCTCTCTCATTCATATTCATCTGATATGATATCACAAACTGATTGTAGACAGCTGGCAGACAAGAAAAAATTATGGCAATGGAAAACTCTGTGTCAAACATCATATTCAATGATTCCAACCTATCAAAGTACCCTTTCATCTCCAAGACGAAAGCACAGATAGATGCTCCAGGTTTGGGTTTGCAAGCCATGAGTGACTTAACCACATCAAGGCGTTCTTTGCTCGCCTTTGCCTGGAACATTTCCTTAAGCTGTTGGTTCATTTCATAAGCCCAAGTATTCTCAAAAGTCTTTTGCAACTCGGGGCTCATGGAGGATGCCATGATACAAGACAATTTATTCGCATCATCATAATGTTTCCTGTGTGCCTAAATCTCCTCTTGGGTTGAATCTTCATCAATCACGGGAATCTGCTCATCGAGAACATACTCCTTGTTCTCATACCTCAAGGTAAACCTTAGGTTACGCATCCAATCCATATAGTTTGGACCAGTCAGTCTTTCCCTTCCAAGAACTGAGAGAAGTGAGAAGTTCGAGTTGTGTGCGGAATTGGGGACGAGAGGATTATTACCATTTGTAGAAGACATCTATAAGATAAACAGTTTTAGTTAGTTTGAATATTCGTTAATTAATTACCCAATTACAAAATTAAGGATAGGATCCATATTTTAGATTCGTTTTATGAAAAGGTTTGCCGTAATCATATTGCGAATTTATTTTAGGTAGACAATGCCTTTGTCAATTTCATTCTCTATGAAACTCCTAGTTCTTTTGAGATTCATTGATTCTTATCAACGGCATGTTAATCTCGGATATGCTCATCTACCATTCATGACTGGTATGCCGAGGATCATGAACAAGATGGTGAACTTAACCATGCAAAACCCGCTTGGTCCCCGGCCCGAGTACGCTCGAGAATTGCGAGTTCCACATCACCTCTCAATATGTTCTCATATTAATGTGCCGGTAAACCACACACGCTCTATTAACAGACCATACGAAAGATGTGCGGTTTTCATGGATTAGCATACTATTCACATTTTAGTATCTAGAACGGGATTTTGTTTTTAGTACTTTTAGGTCATACTTTTGATCTTGACATCATCCTATCAAAAGTCCTCGGTAGCTCCATTGAACGCACAAAGAAGCGGAGAAGCAGGTCAGCGCGAAGCCTATTAAAAACCTGACTTCTTTAGGGAAGCTAAGCTACCCGCCTTATACCTCTCTTATAGTTTGTTCACTATGGGTGAGCCGATTTATCAATTGACTGACGATATATTTACATTTAATGATACATATAACTATAGCTTATAATATATGTAATGTCTCTCTTTAAACTCTTAAAGTCTACGGTTCTATTTTAAAACATTTTAAAATTTGAGGGTATATTTTAAACATTTCAAAATATAGGGTCTAAAGTGTAAATTTTGTTTACCAATTTAGATAATCTATTTCCAATTTATCTTTACCTACATACTATTGCAGATAATTAAATGCTAGTATTTATCAAGCTAAGTCTCTGATACCACTGTTGGGTTTTCTATTCCCTAACTAGATTAATATACGCAGCGGAATATAACAAAATTAATCTAATGCAATTAGGAAACTAAACCCTAAGGGATCTTAACTTGAATAAGTAAAAGCAATGAAATAAACAAGACAAATAAGAAATTACTAACCTTTGAGAAAACGATTTCTTACGCGTAGACCACCTTGCAGAACCTTCTTGCTTTGGAGGCGAGTGCCCAAACCAGAACACCTCTAATGCTTCACACCCACGAACCAAGAGAAATTCCCAAACTCCTAGGGTCCCGACTCTAAGTCGTGTAAACTCTTACAAGGAGTAGGAATGAGAAAGAGAGAGAATTGAACTCTATTCAATTCTGGGATGCATCTGAAAGCATAGGGGAGGTCCCTATTTATAGTGAAGGAGGAGGCCTAGGGTTTTATCCCTTGGCCGATGTGGGACAAACCACCAGGAATTCCAACCGGCGGTTGGATCTGTTTCCAGAATATTCTATTGGTTCGTTCCACCGCCTTTACCCTTTAGACTCCAGCCGCCGGTTGAACCTTCCAACCGGCGGTTGGATCCACTTTCCAAAATGTTCCACTAATTAATCCAATAATCAGTTATCTCTCATTTATTTCTCTTACTGTTCATTGAGGGCGACCCAAAAAGGACTCTACTTTTAATGATAGTCTTACAAATTTAGTTATGATCTTGGACACTATTCCAACAGCAACAAATGAAGCAAGAACTGAAAGTTGTTGTTCAGCGGATTTCACACTCATGGGCATTTTTTGATGCTCTTGAGTTGACTTTCTAGTTGTCTTGCTTTTTGCTTCACCACCGGATGAGCTTATAAAGCATAAATCTTCAGATATTATTTCACTAGTTACTCCAGTATCACCAACTAGTAAAGCAGTGGTCGAACTGGACGAACTATTAGAGATAGTAGTTTTTCCATGATAAAGCCCAGGATCCTGTACCTGATCAGGATCAGTATCTCTAGATCTCTTTGTGAAATCATATCCGCGGAGCTTGTCAATTGCATGCTTCAAAGACATAGCTGCATAACGCTCATCGTTATCCTTAAGCATAACTCCATACATTTCCCATTTCGAAGGAAGACCCTCAATAAACTTGTCAGTCTTCTCCGTATTAGAATAAGTAATGCCGTGGTCATCTAGCTCACTTAACGAATGGTAATATCGGGTGGTATATGCATCAAGATCTTTACCTTTCATAGCTTTGAAAACTATGAATTGTTTCTTTAACAGATTACACCTACCTGCCTTAACTTGAGGACTTCCATCACACCTTTTCTCTAGAGCTTCCCATAGCTCTTTAGCGGTATGAAAAGACTTCAACTGATGGTTGATTTCTTTTGGAAGACTCATTTTAATTGAAGAGTGAGTTTTATTCTCAATTTGATAATCTTTCTTTTCTTCATCACTCATTTGAGTATAGGTAAGTGCCACTGTCTTACTACCAACCTTAGCAGAAGGTGCAGTATATCCATTCTTAATGCACATCCAAATTGACAAGTCATGGAACCGACAGTGTGATTCAAATCTGTCTTTCCATCCATAGTAGTCTTCAAATCGGAGCAATTTAGGTGGAACATTAGATTTCCCAACCTCATGATCCATCTCAATCATCTTACTTATGTCAGACATTGTTGCAAATTCCAGAAATAAACAAATAAGCAGAATGCTCAGTTCGCAGGAACTCAACTCGCAGAACAAGTTCAGTTCGCAGACCAGAACTCAGTTCGCAGAATGAACTCAGTTCGCAGTGGAGAACTCAGTTCGCAGAGAAGAACTCAGTTCGCAGGGGAGAACTCAGTTCGCAGAGAAGAACTCAATTCGCTTCGCAACTCAGTTCGCAGAACAACTCAATTCGCAGAATCTCAGTTCGCAAATTCAGTTCGCTTCGCAACTCAGTTCGCAGAATCGGCTCAAAACCCCAAAAATGAAAATTTTAGGTTTTTGAACGTCTAAACCCTAAGATTTCGGACGTAAACAAACCCAAAAGCTTCCAGAGTATGATTTTGATCGTTTTTACGCAACAAATCACGTACAAACAATCCCAAATCAACCGTTATTATCCGAATAACCTCGAACCTACGCGTATCTAGCCGTAGGCTCTGATACCAATTGTAAGTCCGTATGTATTAGGATCGATAACGAGGTTATCTTTTGGTATTAAGGTGCGGAATCCCTTAATACTATGTTTACGGATTGTAAACGGTTTATTTCATAAGTATTAGTGAAATCAATAATCTAATATGTCTCGTATTGATTATAACAGTTGTTAATCGATCAATACCTAACCTTTAGATTATGTTGAAAGCTCTGGAAAGTTAAGTTCGTTTGTAATTATCAATTGGCAAAAGTTAATTAGGTTTCAAACCTAATTTGTTAATAAACACGTCTCGGTTCGCAGTTTATGGGCTCTGCGGACCAACTCGGTTCGCAGCCCAACTTGGCCTAGCGAAACCAGTTGGTTCGCCTCGCAGTCCTACCCTGCGAACCCAACTCAGTTCGCATCGCAAGTCCTTGGTCAAACGTGGTCAACATTTTTCAGCTTTTAATATTTAACTCTAAAATGTTTACCAACCAATATATTCATTACAATTCAAAACCAATTTACAAACTTGATTACAATAATCTCTAGTACTATTACAAGCTAGATCTGTTGTCACAATAACATGTCCCAACAACCACCATGATAAATCAACTACGAATTTAGAAAGAATTTTTTTATAAAATAAACGTAGAATAATTTCCGACAGTAGCGTAGGAAGTAAACCAAAAATGTCAAAAATATTCTTAACCCAAAAATACAATAAGTAGATATTGTTACCAAATTACCCATTCAATAGATTCCGATTAGATTTGATTTTGATTTTCAAATAATGTCGAATCCCGGTGGCTGATGAAATCTCCCAACAGACCAACCAACACCAAACCCTTACCACCATTCTACACCTCCACCTCTGACCACCACCACCGTATGCTCCCTTCCCGACCACCTTTTACTTGATATTCTCTCACATGTCACTCAATCTTCTCTACCATCCACTCCCTTTGTCTGCCATCAATGGTCCCAATTAATGGGTAACCCCAAATTTTACCATCTTCGCCGCTGCCGTGGTCTTCTCCATTTCGCCGTGTTTGTCCTCTCGTTCCCCGATTCTGGATTTTTAGTTGGGAGTTATCAGTTGGGTGGTCACACTAGTTACTGGAGAACAATTGCAATGACTTATTCATTGGTGTGTGATGGTAGCTATGATGATTCGGTTTCGTATTCACACGCGCGGTGGACGGTGGATCTATGTTACTCAATTCTGGTTAATTCCAGTGAGTAATTGAATGGTTCGGTGCTTTTAAGTTTAGAGATGGGTTTGAGAAATGATGAGTGTAAATGTAGACTGTAGAGTTTAATAAAACAAAGAAAAAGAAACAAAAAGATGGTGTTGTGTGTTGTGTTTGTCTGAAACGCCCTGAATCTGAACATTTTTTTTATAACCTTTACTTGTCCCAACTCTCGACTAATAACACGCGGAAACTATATTTTTGTTAATACATATCTACAACCAGACTTGAAGCTCAAAAAATCAAAATGTAGTTTTACACACTGGATCCACCGGATCTTCCTTTGGATCCGCCGGATCCCTTTCAAATCCGCCGGAACCTAATTGGATCCGCCGAAACCTTTTTCCAAAAACTAATATTTAGCACGTCAAATAAAAGTGTAGATTACGAGTGTGAATATCCGCCGGATCCTCTATTCGATCCGCCAGATCACATACTAATCCGTCGGATCCCCTAGTGGATCCGCCGGATCCTGTGTTAAAATAGCTAATCCAGGTCTGAACGTTTAATAACCAAAAACTAAACTTCAAATTCTCATAACTTTTTAATCGGGAAACATCTGGACCTGAAAATTTACGTGCACCTTCATTTTTGCCCATATAAAGGTTTCCCTTTTTACACTTTTCCAAAATACGCGTTTTATCAAAATCTGGACCGTTAACCACTTTTAGCCCATTTTTGGCGCATTTACTTGACATGTCAAAACCCAAACTACATATAGTCTGACTTTCAAACTTTGACACTAACTTTGACTAACAAAATGGGACTTGAAGCAATTCTCACTACTTTCATACCATAACTATAACCCATTTTGACACTTGAACCATTAATGACCCAATTGAACCCAAAATAACCCGTTTAAGTCTTGGACCAATTTATAAGTCAACTCACATCAAAACTATATCACTATTACTTTATACATATGTTGACTAATTATAGTCAACCATTACATAACCATGAAACTTTCAACATCTTTCAAATATCAACAAAGTTTCCTAATTTACTAGTTAACTTCACAATATACAATTTGACTATTCAAAGTACTTTCAAAAGAAACTTGTTGGGCGACTTATACAAGTGAAAATCATTACGACTAGTCAAAGAGAAAAGCTTGTTCAACTTACAACAAGCAAGCAACTCCACTTCTACCCTTTTGCAATATCCTTCCCTTTTCCACTTCCACTTGTACCTACACATAAACTTAACTAATAAAAGCAATTTGCTTAGTGAGAATATGAAAAATAATCAATACAATGCATTATTAAATAGAATATGTAATAAACAAAGTAATTAAGTGTAACATCCTCAAATCGGGCCTAGGAGAAACAGGTATTTTCTTTAGTTTTATATGTAATATATATATTTATATGTGTTTGATTGTAAATTTAATAGGAAAATAAGTTTCAGGTAATGTTGTGACTAATGAAATATTGTTTACTTTAAATAAATTTAGATGATGGTAAAACAAAATAATTTTCTCGTATTTAAAATATAGGTTCCAGACAATATATTTAAGACGGATATAATATACTAGTGTTATAGGGTCGGTTAAGTAAGAGGCCGACCTCTTTTTTCTTTACTTCCTAAAATTTCAGTAAGTTCAAGAACACTTAACTACCAACCAAAACCATATTCAAGATTTAAAATCAAGACCATATTCAAGATAATCTAATCTGGAGTTGTGATTACTTCCTTGCCATCATCATCAGTAAATCTTTGCTTTGAATTGAGTATGTAAGTGTTCTTGTTTGTAAAAAATTGGGTTTTAACCTTAATAAATGTAATTGTTGATAGTTATGCGAATTAGAAGTTTGAATTAGGTTAAGTGATGGTATATGATGTTATTTGAAGTTATTTGAGCCTTTGATAGTTTTTAAATACGAATTTGATGTCATTTTGAGTTTTGGTTCGAGCTGGGCAAGAACAGGTCTGTTCTTGAGCTGAAGAACAGCTCAACGCGATCCCCAAACCCTAGCTTGGATCGCGTTCATTAGTTATAAATAATGTGGGATGGATTTTACTCTTGGAAACGCGATCCCAAGAAATTACCTAGATCGCGTTGTCAAGTGCAAATCAATCCCAGAAAGTTTTCAAAGTATGAACACGATCCAGCCTCTTGTTCAGGATCGCGTTGCTCAGTGTAATTCGTTAACAGAAACTTATTTTAAAGGGGAACGCGATTCCACCCAAACCTGATCCGGATCGCGTTTGTCTGTTGTATTTTGATGATTAAGTTAAATTGTGAACTTAAATATATACCATATACATATGTATTATATGGTTATTTATGTGTAAGATTTATCAATATGGTAAATACTATTTTGTTAATGACAAGTTACTAATTTGTTATTATGTGATATTTCAGATAAAAACCAAGACTCAGTGCTAAGAAACTGAGTGTTGCAACTGCTGAGGTATCGGTGAGTGGACTAATTCTCACAATTTGATTTTGGTGTTAACAGTTAGTTACATCAATTTTAAGTTTATATTATTGATTGCTTTATTGATCATTTAATAATAGATTGATTGATTGAATTTATTAATTGATGGATTACTTGATTGCTAGTGATTAATTCCATGATAGTTTGGAATGATAGAGGTCAATTACATTGGGTTTAGTTGCTATAGGTTAATCTTTATGGACCGGATGAACATTTGTTGTGAATTAATCCATAATGATTAAAGATAGCAATAGACTATCGGTAAAATCTCTGTATTGGCCTGCAGTTGATTATTAAGTGTTCTTGGAGGATCACCGCGGACTGAGGATACCTCAAGAACCACCGATCCTCTATTTGATTGTTTCTTAAAGTTAATTGTTGTGAATTGATTGTTATGCTAAGTTAGATTGTAAGACTTAGTTTATTCACTTAGCTTCGTGCTAATCCCCCACAATTTATTTGCAGGTTAACTTTTGGAATATTTGGGCTATTAGTGATCGTTTGAAGAAATGTTTGACGGCAGAAACTCTGATCAATATGATGATTAAAATGTTTTAGAAGTAATACCCAAATAGAAGAAAACTGTTTTGTAACTATATATGCTTAAGTTTGTATTAGTATTATACTTGGTAATGGTTTAAAGTTTATATAAATGTTTAAACTTTATGGAATGGGATAACGCTTCCGAAATAAAAAAAAAATATGTGATGAAATTTCAGGGTGTTATATTAAGCTACTTCCCTTTTTCTTGCAACTCTCATTTCGCAATTCTAATCATACGTGCACATATCTAATCATTCATCTAGCTAATCTCAATTAGCTAGTCTAATCATATGATTAGCTAACACAAAATTAGCTACAAATCACAAAATAGTTAACCTTGGTTAACTATTCTAATCATTGACTTTCATCATAATCATGTCATTATCAACAACTAATCAAAACTAATCAACAATTATAATATAGCTACTTTCATAAACTCACCTTGATTTGTTGAATTGATATCGCGTAAAAAGTCACGTTTTTACCACCGATATCTCTCTCATTCTGGAGCAATACTTAGCATTTGGACTCAAATAACGCAAAAATCAAAACAAGCAAGATCAAAACAAGGTTGCACGAGCAAAATCAAGCAAAACGGCCGAAAAACGAAGATTCCACGCGCATTCGAAGATTCCAGACATCAAAATGAGATTTCAAGATAAAAGAGCCCATCACCAACATCTATTTGACCCAAGATGTTCGTTTTCGAATTATGAATCCAACAGAAGAAGAATCAACAAAAACGGACGAAGAATAAAGATTCTACGCACTCCGGAAGATTCAAATGATTCGTACGACACATCTAGAGTTCAGAGACATATTTTTGGGATTTCTTTTCATCAAAAGCTTCGCTTTTGAATTACGAATCCAACGCAAAAAGAATCAACGCAAACGGGCACATAACGAAGAAAACACGTACGAATCGAGAAACGAAGCAACGGGCAGCAGACCGGTGCAGGTGGCAGCCAGCCGCCGCCGGCCACCACCTGGCCGCCGCCGTCTGCCACCCACCCGCACGGATTGCGCTTTTTTGTCCATTTTCGTACCCGGTGCTAGACCTTTACATGCTTTTCGTACCTGGTGCCACTACCTTTTTCACCTTTTCGTACTTGGTGCCACTACCTTTTCCACCTTTTGCTAATGTGTGCTTCCATTTGCTAAAATGCACCAAAACTCCTCTATAAATAGGAGGCATGGGGCTCATTTGAAACACACACCAACACACCTCAACACACTTAAAAATACCAACACATTTGGTTACACCTATTTGTATTTTCTTTTCTTTTATTCTTCCTAGTAATTAGGCTAGCTAATTAACTAGCCAAGGAAGATTTGTACGGAGGTGCTCCGGGATGCATATTTTAGCTACGAGTTATTGTACTTCTTTCCATGTGTCAATCTATCTTTCATATTTAATATGTTTGTCCTTTCTTTAATAAATTTAAATATGTATGCTAGAATTGCCATGATTAGCTAAATAACTCAATTGTCTGCTAGGATAGTCGTTTAGAAAGTATCGAATATGTGAATAAGTGGTATGTTGTGAGATTGCGGATGGTTTATATTACAAATGGATATAGGAATTAAATCTTTATCGTTTATCTGCCCAACTCATGTTATGACTAAAACTTTATCCAAAAATGAACGTAGCTAACTCATAGGATACAGGTCACTTAGTTATACTATGTTAGATTGAATCATTGAGCTCGGCATGGCCGGTGTTCTCTAGACCAAAATAGGATCCAAGAGACACGGAACATGGGAGTAGAGGTAGATTAAGATTAAATTCATATAAACGATATTTTTGAGACAACTTTCGGAATACCCTCAACTTAGATAATACTTTTGTATGCTTAAATTAAACTGTTGCCTTGATCGTCTTATTGCATGTTCTTGTTTGATTGTTGCCTTAGGATCATCATAATAGTAAAATTTAAACGGCATTAATCATCGTGAAATAATATGACGGCCCATATTCGACTGTTCTTTGATATAGTACTGGAAATGCTTACGGCGGAGTACAAATGTATGGAAGTCAGAACAACCGAAGGTAGTTGTATTATGAATCGAATAGCAAACGTATTACCTAGGTCTCCATTTGTAACACAAATTATCCCTGTCTTATAGCATCCCCAAGTAATGATGATAACTCGTACGAATAAGTGATGACATGCTATCCGACCGTCTAGACCAGTTAGCGCAACCTATTCCGGTGAGGATAACCCTCGTTCATAAGATTGTTTATTCAACAAACTATGCCATGATTCGGGCATCTCTGACGACCGAGATTGGGGAATAGGATTCGAGGTTAACTGTTGGATAGTGTGGGTGTACATTTGAGAGAACTTTCGGTGTACACTTTAATATATTGTGCAATCCCCGTGACATTCTATTTGCCTGATTGTGGACACCTCCGCGTTAGTCCGATAGAAGGATTGTAGAATAGCTCACATCAACTTACGAACTTATCCTCATTAGAACTTTCCATATTTAACCACTTCTAAACCACGTTATAGTAGACAATCGCTTTAATTGCTGAACGCCCGAAGTAACCTCCACATTTTAATTCAGTTCAGTTTAAATTAGGATAAGAAAACCCAAAACCAAAACCAACTCTTTCAACCCCAACTGAACACATAAAAGCTTCTAAACCCCCTAGTTTCAATTTATCGCGCTTTGAAGAATGATCCTAGGTCATACTTGTCCTGTACTAGCATAATAAGTAACCCTAGGCCCCAGCCTTATAAATTAAAAAACCCACTGCTATGTCACGTCACCATTAGAAATCTCAACGACCGGTGCGCAACACAACAAGTTTTTGGCGCCGCTGCCGGGGAGCGTCGGCAACCGATTTTAGGATTTAGTAACTTTAGTGTTTAAGCGATCCTTTTGAAAGATTAACATCAATCAAAAGTTACCTTCTTACCCTTAGGATTAGTTCTGTTTTAGTAACCACTTTTTAATCAATTATGACAACACACTTTGATTGGACCAACCCCACACCAAATGAGTCTGTGACCCAACTTTTAGCTGTTTCCTCACCTATAAACCACTTACCTTCCTCAAAACGATCTTTGTCAGAATTTATGTTCAAACAAAACGTTATAAACAAAAGAGTGACCGGATTTCAAGATAACATTGACGCCATGATAAAAATTTCAGAAAAATTAATCTCTAACATGAAATCCATTTAGAAAAACCTAAGTTTTATTGAGGAAAGTACGTCGGTAATCACTAGTGACACCACTCATCCACCAAGTGATGATCTGTTAATCGTGACTAGAGGAGGAAAAGTGACCAAAGTTGATCCACCGCCACCAGATAACACCCCCGAAAACACTTCTTTGCCCACACCTACACCTAGTAAAAATGTGTCAATTGACATCCCTATCACAATACCTGACCCATCACCAGCCAAAACTCCAGATAATATACCTCGAACGAGAATACCTTATCCTGGTAGTCTTAAAAAGGAAAAGCAAGAAGCCCAATTCGGTAAATATATGGAAATATTTAAAAGCCTACACTTAAACGTTAGATTATTAGATGCTTTAGTAGAAATGCCCTCGTGTGCTAAATTCTTTAAAGAACTCCTTTCAAACAAAGAAAAACTTAGGCAAATAGTTAGTTTACCCTTGAATGCTGAATGCTCATTAATTGTACAACGTGATCTCCCACCTAAATTAGGTGATACTGGACGTTTTACTATACCATATTTTCTCCAAGGAATTCAAATTAGTAACGCCTTAGCAGACCTAGGCGCTAGTGTTAATCTTATGTCTTATTCCCTTTACAAGAAATTAGGATTAGATGACCTATTACCTACTCGTATGACTATCCAATTAGCTGACAGATCGGTAAAACTCCCTCGAGGGATTGCTGAAGATGTCATGGTCAAAGTCGATAAGTTCGTTTTTCCAGTGGACTTTATTGTCATGGACATAGAAGAAGACACACATATCCCGCTCATCCTAGGCAGACCATTCCTAAATACTGCCAAGGCTGTAATTGATGTTAGCGAAAAATCTTTAAAATTAAGAGTTGGGAAAGAGGAAGTCACCTTTAATGTCGATCGATTAATGAAGCAACCTCTGGAAGAGGACCTTGGTTTGTGTGATACCATGCAGGATATTTTTGATGAGCATCTCCACGAAGTACTAGCACTATCCAGCCAGGATCCGATACCCAACACCATAATCACCGTTCGAAAACTGTGTAATGAGGACCCTGGGCTGCACTCCGCAATCGCTTCGCCAACAACATCCAACGAACTACTATTTCCGCTGTTTGAAAAGAAGTCTCCTTACATCGATGGCAAAACAATCGTTGTTCCATTAGGATACGGTACACCGATACCTTGGCTAAAGAGAGATAAACCCATATTCAATGAACCAAACCCATTTCCCTCAATTAGAGAGATCTTGGATTCATTCAAAGAAATGAGTGTTGAGCCACCATCGTTTGAACTACAATTAGCCAATCAACCCGAATCACTGCCGTTTTCAAACCCTGAAATCACCATAAACCAATCTTCATCCGCTCAATTTCAAGAATTCCAATTCACTAACGACGGAGAGATCACCATCACTAGAAATAATGAAGTTTCCTCATCGTCAGTCAACAAGTACGAGCTAAAGACAGACGAATTCTTAAATAAAACCGAGTGGGTTGAAATAGCATCAATCTCCACATCTGAACCTGAGACAGACGAAGCACCATTCCAAGCTGAATACGAGAAGTTGAATAGAGACGAGATAGCTAGAATGAAACGTCTATCGAAGAACCACCAAACCTAGAATTAAAAGAACTACCACCTCACCTTGAGTACGCTTACCTCCATGGAACATCACAACTCCCGGTGATAATATCAAAAGAGTTAAAACCAGAGGAGAAAGCCCAACTCATTAATGTTCTGAAATCGCACAAGAAGGCAATTGCATGGAAGATTTCCGACATACAAGGAATCAGTCCAAACTACTGCACACACAAGATCCTCATGGAGAACGATTTCAAACCATCCGTACAAAGGCAGAGAAGGGTAAATCCTAAGATTCAGGACGTGGTCAAACAAGAGGTTATCAAACTCTTAGATGTTGGATTGATCTACCCAATATCCGACTCACCTTGGGTTAGCCCTGTTCAAGTCGTACCAAAAAAGGGAGGAATGACGGTCATTACAAACGAAGAAAATGAGCTTATACCAACTCGGACGGTTACCGATTGGAGGGTCTGCATCGATTATCGGAAGTTAAACGAAGCAACTCGCAAAGATCACTTCCCGCTTCCATTTATTGACCAAATGCTCGAAAGGTTATCAGGAAACGAATTCTACTGTTTCCTCGATGGTTTTTCCGGGTATTTCCAAATCCCGCTCGATCCGAAGGACCAAGAGAAGACGACATTCACATGTCCCTACGGAACCTTCGCATACCAACGAATGCCGTTTGGATTATGCAAC
This sequence comes from Pseudognaphalium luteoalbum, assembly GCA_963422505.1. NCBI lineage: Eukaryota > Viridiplantae > Streptophyta > Magnoliopsida > Asterales > Asteraceae > Pseudognaphalium > Pseudognaphalium luteoalbum. The sequence continues at coordinate 2,779,025 of OY730194.1, forward strand.
GCACCTGCAACATTTCAGAGATGCATGGTTGCAATTTTCCACGACATGATTGAACAATGCATGAAAGTCTTTATGGACGATTTCTCATTCTTTGGAGACTCCTTCGCATCATGTCTATCCAACCTCGATAGAATGCTCACCAAGTGTGAAGAATCAAACCTCGTGTTAAATTGGGAAAAGTGTCACTTTATGGTGAAGGAAGGAATAGTTTTAGGACATCGAATATCCAAGTCCGGAATTGAAGTAGACAAAGCAAAGGTCGAAACCATCGCCAAACTTCCACCACCAACCAACGTCAAGTCCATTAGAAGCTTTCTAGGACATGCTGGGTTCTACCGCCGTTTTATCAAGGACTTCTCCAAGATTTCTCGACCTATCACCCACCTTCTAGGAAAAGACATCAAGTTTGTGTTTGACGAGAACTGCATGAAGGCTTTCAATTACCTGAAGAAGGAGCTTACAAATGCACCAATCATGGTCGCTCCAGATTGGAACCTACCATTTGAAATCATGTGCGATGCTAGTGACTTCGCAGTTGGGGCAGTTCTAGGCCAAAGGAAGGATAATCACTTTCGACCAATCTATTACGCTAGCAAAACACTTACAGATGCTCAAGAAAACTATACAACTACAGAAAAAGAGCTGCTAGCCGTAGTATTTGCCTTCGAAAAATTCAGATCCTACCTGATATTGTCCAAAACAATAGTATATACGGATCACTCAGCTCTAAAATACCTCTTCAAAAAGCAAGACGCAAAGCCTAGATTGTTACGATGGATTTTACTCCTACAAGAATTCGACATAGAAATAAAGGATAAGAAAGGAGCAGAAAACGTCACCGCAGATCATTTAAGTCGACTTGAAAATCCATCAATGGAACAACTTGCGGAAAGAGATATTAAAGATCGATTTCCAGAAGAGCAGTTAATGAGTTTAGGAGAACAAGGTTCGCAATTCACTGACGATCCTTGGTTTGCAGACATTGCCAATTTTGTAGTTGGAGGGATCGCAAGAATAGGAATGATCTCATCGCGGAGACAAAAGTTCTTTCGCGACGTCAAATATTACTTTTGGGATGATCCATATTTGTTCAAGGTCTGTCCCGACCAAATAGTAAGAAGATGTGTCGATGGGAAAGAAGCCAGACAGATACTCCACCAAAGCCATCACGGACCCACCGGAGGACATCATGCAGCTAATCTAACAGCAAAGAAAGTCTACGACTCAGGATTCTACTGGCCTACCATTTTCAGAGATGCGCAAGACTTGGTGAAACGCTGCGATATTTGCCAAAGGTTTGGAAATATCACAACGCGTAACGAAATGCCGTTAACGAATATCCAAGCATGTGAAATATTTGACATATGGGGATTAGACTTCATGGGACCATTTCCGAAATCTTACGGAAAAGAATACATTCTAGTAGCTGTCGATTACGTATCAAGATGGGCCGAAGCCCAAGCCTTTCCAACAAATGATTCAAGGGTCATAACCAAGTACTTAAAACAGTTATTTTGTCGGTTTGGAACACCTCGAGCAATCATCAGCGATAGAGGCACGCACTTTTGCAATACTCAGTTTATGAAACTATTGCAACAATATGGGGTTACACACAAAACCTCTACGGCCTATCACCCGCAGACGAATGGACAAGCAGAGATTACAAACCGTGCACTAAAAAGGATCTTGGAACGGACAATTGGTCAACACAAGGAAAGATGGGTAGACAAGCTAGACGATGCTTTATGGGCATTTCGGACAGCTTATAAAACGCCATTAGGAACAACTCCCTATAGGCTCGTTTATGGAAAGGCATGTCATCTCCCGATTGAACTAGAATACAAAGCTTACTGGGCACTGAAGAACTGTAGTTTAGATCCTACGATAACAGGAACTCATCGGAGAATGCAGCTAAATGAACCAGCAGAGTTGAGGGATCAAGCTTACGAAAGTTCCTACAAATTTAAGGAAAAAACCAAGTTACTCCACGATTCAAAGCTCCGCCTCACACGCTTCAATCCAGGTGATAAAGTTCTACTCTTTAACTCCCGATTTAAGAAATTTTCTGGTAAATTCAAAACACGGTGGAGCGGCCCCTTCACAATCTCTAAAGTATTTCCCTATGGTGCCATCGAACTCGAAGCTCCAGACGGATATTTCAAAGTAAACGGTCACCGATTGAAACACTACGTAGAAAAATTTCCCTCAAATGAGGAAGTCTATAACTACGAACCACCCTAATAAAAAAAATAGGTATAAAAGAGTCAAGCTACGAGACTCGATAAACAAAGCGCTCTTGGGAGGCATCCCAAGCCTATCTTACGTTTTCAGCATTAATTTTCCTTTACTGTTATGTTTAAACTAATCCAATTTTTATGCAGTACCTCGCCTTACAAAAGACTAATAATCTCAGACCATTAACCTTTTGTATTTTGCAGGATGAGTTCGCAGTCAGACAGAGCACGAGCCCCCAGTCAGAGACGCTCGCGTGCCATGCATCACTCCCGGAGTTCATCACCGGGTAGTAGCATGAGGACTGTCAGAGGATCCCAGTCACCACCTCCTAGGTTGGATGAGATATCGGCAGACTCGGTGGAGGTGTATGTTCAGGAGTCATTCATGTTACGTCCCATCCATTCCAGGTTACCTTCATCTCACCGACTAGCGGGACAGACCGCAGGGACCTCCAGAGTACCCACCTTTGAGCATGGGGTTACTACTGCGGACCCTGCTGTCACTTGGTCTATACTGAGAGCCCTCGAGGTCCAGCACACCGCCATCTCTGAGATCCACACTGCTCTGGGCCTTACCTCCACACCTGTGTGCCCCTTTCAGATGGGACCTGATCCCGCTCCGCACATTCCACCGTGGGACTTATTCCCACCTTGGAGCTTGACTGTGCAGGACCACCCCACTTTCATGGACTCACTGGAGGAGGAGACTGCTGCCCTAGACGCTTGGATTCAGGATCCAGAGGATGGCACGGCATCTCCTGTCTATACCATCGAGGAGTCAGCATCTCCTACATCGATCGTGGAAAACACGATCTTTATGGATGATGACTTCACCGATTGGGAGTCGCTCTATCCTGACATGGATTTGCTTTTATTAGTTATTTTATGTTTAATATTAACTTGTATTAACACTTGTGTTTTCTGAAGGAGGTGTACTATGCAGAATTCAAAGTAGAATTTGTGGAACAAGTTCATTTTTAATGAGCCTGGTCCATTTCCAGCAAATTCACACACTTGAGCCTGGTCCATAAAATCAAATGGCAACTCACGCAGCACAAGGAAGTATCTCTTCTAACCTTATTTTGCTCGATTTAACACGCTAAAATTCTAAGTAAAACTCTAAGTGTGGGATTACAACTCGCAAATAGAGAATGACTTCGAAAACATTGACCCTTATTCAAAAATCTAAGTGTGGGATTGACCTAACTTAGAAGTAGAACATTAGGGACAATGTTATTTTAAGTGTGGGATAACAGTAGTATTGACTACTGTATTGCAAATTGATTACTGTATTGCAACATAAACTTTTTATCAAACTTTTTAGCAAAACTCAGATTTTCAGCAAAATTTTCAAAATTTTTGAATCAAAGTCAAAAAAGGGTATTTTTGGTCAACAAAAGTTCAAAAGGTTTGGTAAATCGGCTATGACGAGCAAAAATCTTTGATAAACTTTCAAACCAAGTTTCAAAACAAGCAATCGCATGACTAGGCATAAAACCACCCAAAAATGAGTGAGGAATCTTGAGCCATATAAAAGCATTCATCTTTAATGCTTCACTTTTCAATTGTGAGTGTGCCGATGTATGCTCTCTAGAATCAGAACTTGTTCAAGGAATACATTTCAAGATTACAAAAATGGGCGTCATACGTGACGAAGGTGCAATCAGAAAACCTCGACATTCCGTAGGATAAGAACCCTCTCATAAAACCCTCACTTTCAAACCCAACCAGTGCTCACCTTCAGCGGAAAACATGCTGAGCCTTAGCCTTTTCAAAAACTTCACTCCCTTCTTTCATCTTTTGGCCATAGCCTAAGTTTCTGTGCTGACAGAAGAATTATTATCAGAAGCACGGAGCGTTCCCCAAAGGATGAACACCATCCGTAAAAGGAGCTCCAAGAAAAAGAAATCCAGCAAAGAAGTACGGAGCGTTCCCCAAGGGATAATCATCATCCGTAAAAGGAGCTCCAAGAAAAAGAAAATTCAGCAAAAGCAAAGCTGTCAGAAGGAACCTAAAAGCCCAAGGATCATTTAAAGCCAATGGAAAGGTTCATCAAAAGAAAACTTGAAAAGAAAAGATGCAAAAGAAGGCTCTCAAAGAGAGATCCAGAAAGAAGCACTACTAAGCACCAAAGATAAGTCATCGTAAACAACTCTTAGGCTATATTAACCCCCCCCCCCCCAAAAAAAACCACCTACAAAACCCTTCATCCATATACACCACTTCAACCATCTTGCGAATGTCTAGGGATAATTAGCACCGTCCCCATTTAAGTATTGTAGATTTGATTTTCGATCAAGCTTATGACAACGGAAGAGCTACATGACTGGACCCTGAGTGAATTAGAAGTTAGGAAACCCGATACACTTGAGTGAATTGAGTGACCACCTGTGAGGGCCCCAGTCATGTATATCTTACATTATGAAGATTGAAAAGAAAGCTTGTTAGAACCAAAGGTTTGGGAAACCATCAAAGGATGGAACCTCGTCCGAAATCTTTTTACCAAACTTGCAGGAATCAAAGTTCTCCGGAATACAAGACACCTTCCATCACAATTTTATGAAGATTTGCTTGAGGACAAGCAAAGCCCTAAGTGTGGGATACTTGATATCGCGTAAAAAGTCACGTTTTTACCACCGATATCTCTCTCATTCTGGAGCAATACTTAGCATTTGGACTCAAATAACGCAAAAATCATTGATAAAATACTAAGAAGATCAAAACAAGGTTGCACGAGCAAAATCAAGTAAAACGGCCGGAAAACGAAGATTCCACGCGCATTCGAAGATTCCAGACATCAAAACGAGATTTCAAGATAAAAGAGCCCATCACCAACATCTATTTGACCCAAGATGTTCGTTTTCGAATTACGAATCCAACAGAAGAAGAATCAACAAAAATGGACGAAGAATGAAGATTCTACGCACTCCGGAAGATCCAAATGATTCTTACGACACATCTAGAGTTCAGAGATATATTTTTGGGATTTCTTATCATCAAAATCTTCGTTTTTGAATTACGAATCCAACGCAAAAAGAATCAACGCAAACGAGCACATAACGAAGAAAACACGCACGAATCGAGAAACGAAGCAACGGGCAGCAGACCGGTGCAGGTGGCAGCCAGCCGCCGCCGGCCACCACCTGGCCGCCGCCGTCTGCCACCCACCCGCACGGATTGCGCTTTTTTATCCATTTTCGTACCCGGTGCTAGACCTTTACATGCTTTTCGTACCTGGTGCCACTACCTTTTTCACCTTTTCGTACTTGGTGCCACTACCTTTTCCACCTTTTGCTAATGTGTGCTTCCATTTGCTAAAATGCACCAAAACTCCTCTATAAATAGGAGGCATGGGGCTCATTTGAAACACACACCAACACACCTCAACACACTTAAAAATACCAACACATTTGGTTACACCTATTTGTATTTTCTTTTCTTTTATTCTTCCTAGTAATTAGGCTAGCTAATTAACTAGCCAAGGAAGATTTGTACGGAGGTGCTCCGGGACGCATATTTTAGCTACGAGTTATTGTACTTCTTTCCATGTGTCAATCTATCTTTCATATTTAATATGTTTGTCCTTTCTTTAATAAATTTAAATATGTATGCTAGAATTGCCATGATTAGTTAAATAACTCAATTGTCTGCTAGGATAGTCGTTTAGAAAGTATCGAATATGTGAATAAGTGGTATGTTGTGAGATTGCGGATGGTTTATATTACAAATGGATATAGGAATTAAATCTTTATCGTTTATCTGCCCAACTCATGTTATGACTAAAACTTTATCCAAAAATGAACGTAGCTAACTCATAGGATACAGGTCACTTAGTTATACTATGTCAGATTGAATCATTGAGCTCGGCATGGCCGGTGTTCTCTAGACCAAAATAGGATCCAAGAGACACAGAACATGGGAGTAGAGGTAGATTAAGATTAAATTCATATAGACGATATTTTTGAGACAACTTTCGGAATACCCTCAACTTAGATAATACTTTTGTATGCTTAAATTAAACTGTTGCCTTGATCGTCTTATTGCATGTTCTTGTTTGATTGTTGCCTTAGGATCATCATAATAGTAAAATTTAAACGGCATTAATCATCGTGAAATAATATGACGGCCCCTATTCGACTGTTCTTTGATATAGTACTGGAAATGCTTACGGCGGAGTACAAATGTATGGAAGTCAGAACAACCGAAGGTAGTTGTATTATGAATCGAATAGCAAACGTATTACCTAGGTCTCCATTTGTAACACAAATTATCCCTGTCTTATAGCATCCCCAAGTAATGATGATAACTCGTACGAATAAGTGATGACATGCTATCCGACCGTCTAGACCAGTTAGCTCAACCTATTCCGGTGAGGATAACCCTCGTTCATAAGATTGTTTATTCAACAAACTATGCCATGATTCGGGCATCTCTGACGACCGAGATTGGGGAATAGGATTCGAGGTTAACTGTTGGATAGTGTGGGTGTACATTTGAGAGAACTTTCGGTGTACACTTTAATATATTGTGCAATCCCCGTGACATTCTATTTGCCTGATTGTGGACACCTCCGCGTTAGTCCGATAGAAGGATTGTAGAATAGCTCACATCAACTTACGAACTTATCCTCATTAGAACTTTCCATATTTAACCACTTCTAAACCACGTTATAGTAGACAATCGCTTTAATTGCTGAACGCCCGAAGTAACCTCCACATTTTAATTCAGTTCAGTTTAAATTAGGATAAGAAAACCCAAAACCAAAACCAACTCTTTCAACCCCAACTGAACACATAAAAGCTTCTAAACCCCCTAGTTTCAATTTATCGCGCTTTGAAGAATGATCCTAGGTCATACTTGTCATGTACTAGCATAATAAGTAACCCTAGGCCCCAGCCTTATAAATTAAAAAACCCACTGCTGTGTCACGTCACCATTAGAAATCTCAATGACCGGTGCGCAACACAACAAGTTTTTGGCGCCGCTGCCGGGGAGCGTCGGCAACCGATTTTAGGATTTAGTAACTTTAGTGTTTAAGCGATCCTTTTGAAAGATTAACATCAATCAAAAGTTACCTTCTTACCCTTAGGATTAGTTCTGTTTTAGTAACCACTTTTTAATCAATTATGATAACACACTTTGATTGGACCAACCCCACACCAAATGAGTCTGTGACCCAACTTTTAGCTGTTTCCTCACCTACAAACCACTTACCTTCCTCAAAACGATCTTTGTCAGAATTTATGTTCAAACAAAACGTTATAAACAAAAGAGTGACCGGATTTCAAGATAACATTGACGCCATGATAAAAATTTCAGAAAAATTAATCTCTAACATGAAATCCATTTAGAAAAACCTAAGTTTTATTGAGGAAAGTACGTCGGTAATCACTAGTGACACCACTCATCCACCAAGTGATGATCTGTTAATCGTGACTAGAGGAGGAAAAGTGACCAAAGTTGATCCACCGCCACCAGATAACACCCCCGAAAATACTTCTTTGCCCACACCTACACCTAGTAAAAATGTGTCAATTGACATCCCTATCACAATACCTGACCCATCACCAGCCAAAACTCCAGATAATATACCTCGAACGAGAATACCTTATCCTGGTAGACTTAAAAAGGAAAAGCAAGAAGCCCAATTCGGTAAATATATGGAAATATTTAAAAGCCTACACTTAAACGTTAGATTATTAGATGCTTTAGTAGAAATGCCCTCGTGTGCTAAATTCTTTAAAGAATTCCTTTCAAACAAAGAAAAACTTAGGCAAATAGTTAGTTTACCCTTGAATGCTGAATGCTCATTAATTGTACAACGTGATCTCCCACCTAAATTAGGCGATACTGGACGTTTTACTATACCATGTTTTCTTCAAGGAATTCAAATTAGTAACGCCTTAGCAGACCTAGGCGCTAGTGTTAATCTTATGTCTTATTCCCTTTACAAGAAATTAGGATTTGATGACCTATTACCTACTCGTATGACTATCCAATTAGCTGACAGATCGGTAAAACTCCCTCGAGAGATTGCTGAAGATGTCATGGTCAAAGACTACATTTATCAATATCAAAATCCAAAATTATAGTAATAAAATTACAATTTACAATAGTTTATATTTTTTTTAATTAAATTTAGAAATTGAACGCATCAGTACATTACATCCTTTTTCCCCGTATTCAATAGAGCTAGCTAGGTCACCATAAATCTCCGATCACTTTTTCCGGCTACTTTTCCATCTATAAACACACAGTGTTAAAATATCTTCTATATCTATCGCTGTTCATTCTTCAGTTTAATTAACTTATTCGTCTCTATACCTCAACATTCAGCTCTCGAATCGACACATTATTCGCGCAAACGATTGATTCAACACTAACGTTATCATCATCTCTGTGAGTTCGTTCCGTTAATTATATTATTAGACTGAATTTGATCTCAGTTTCCTGTTTCCTAGGGTTTTGATTTGGTACTTTTGTTATTAAGCATCAAGTTTTGACCTAGTTTTCTGTTCTAGGGTTTTGAAATTCGCTCTGTTGATCTAAATTTTAAAATTAGGTTAAATTTGAATGTTTATTGAGTAGAAAGTACCATAGAGATTGAAATTCGTTACTTTTATTAAGCAGTTACTTCTATAACGTTTGGTTTCTGATTCGGATTGTATACAATCTATAGATATATTATTTATATCTATAGGATTTTTCTAAGGTTTTAGTGTAACAGTGAGGTGTGGTTCTGTATAGTGAAATTCTGAAGGGCATGGCATCATACAGGCCATTCCCTCCACCACCACCGCCTTCTCAATCGAATTTTGGACCTCCACCACCTCCGCAGCCCAATCACACATCACTTCCACCTCCACCCCTAGCTCCACCGCCGCAACCTAATCAGTATACTCAAAATTGGGGATATCCTAATTCGAGCTTTCAACAGGGTGGTTATGTAGCTCCACCGGGTAATCCTGTTCCCAATCAACAGCAATTTGCGTCCTATCCACCACCGCCGCCGCCACCTGAGTCTGCGTATCTGCCACCACCACCTCCTTCCCAGCCTGCACCACCGGGACAACTGTATTTTCCGTCTTCTCAGTATACTCAGTTACAACAACCACCTCCACCACCTCCGCCTTCTTCTCCCCCGAGTTCGTCTGTCCCACCCCCACCTCCTCCTCCGTCACAACCGCCGTCACCGCCTCCTCCTCCTTCGTCTGTTTCAGTTAATAATCAACCTAAGGAAAGCAGACACGATGGCTATAAGAGGTCTTCTAAAGACATGGAGAGTTCCAAATGGCGTGATCCATCGCTTAACCATCATGCGGGTCCTTCTAGACATCATTCCAAGTCTTCTAATTTACCTCCTATGCCTGCTAGAAAATCAAATGGCCCTCCAGGCAGGGTTGAAACCGAAGAAGAAAGAAGGTTGCGTAAGAAGAGAGAAATGGAGAAACAAAGGCAAGAGGAGAAAAACAGGCAGCAATTGAAGGAATCTCAGAATAAAATCCTCCAAAAGACACAAGTGATATCTTCAGGGATCAAGCCACATGGTTCGATTAGTGGCTCCCATATGGGTGATAGGAGGGCTACACCATTCTTGACTGGTGAAAGGATAGAAAATCGGTTAAAGAAGCCAACAACATTTCTTTGCAAGTTGAAGTGAGTATGTCATGATACCAAGTTTTATTATTTTTCTAATTGTGTGCCTTATACCACTTACTATTTCTCTTTGTTGAGCATTATTGGTGATTTGTGCTATTATTTTGTTTTCTTTTAATTGAGGTTTTTCCTCAACTCTATCCATTTCGTGATAGAACCTCTTTGAGTCTGTGTAGTGTATATATATGACCCTGAATGTTGTTTAACATTCTGTGTTTCTTGAAGATTCCGGGATGAGTTACCAGATCCGACATCTCAACCGAAGCTTATGTCTATAAGAAGAGATAAAGATCGGTATGCATTCTATTATTTTGGATTTTTTTCACTGCTATGTGGTTTAGCTTCTAAGTTATCCGGAAAGCATATTTGGAATGTGGACAACCCTAAATGCTTGAACCATGTGTTTGTACATAACTCTTCCAGCTGCTCATATATCGATGGTAAAGACTAATTGGTCACTGCGTGTGGTTGAGACTTTAAACTATCATAAAGAACACCGAAAACTGATATTTATACTGGTGCTAGTTTTAACGCTCTTTTTTAAATGTGAGAATATATTTTAAAGTTAGCTTCTTGGATAGGCTCTTAGAATCAACCTGCTGGGCAAACCTTCACCTCTATGTGTCTGAAATTGGGGTTTTGATGAAAAGCTGATCCAGTATAAATGGATTGGTGATTCAAACATTAATCTAACTAAACATATCTGGATAGATGGATCATTGTTCCATTTGCCACATAGCATTCACACAACTATGCTGTTTATGTCATGTAATAATCTTGATCAACCGTTGGGATTATTAGTTTTTGATAATGAATGGCGTGTATGTTTACAGAAACAAGAGTAATACATACATCGTTGGAAGTGAAATCCAAGCAAGAAAATAATGCCCATAAAAAGTGGTGTTTGAGTTATATATTTATATATGACATGATAGTAGACATTTCAAGTATAAGTATCACACTGGTAAACACTTTACAATGTTCGTACAATATTTGGAAAATTTAGTGGCTCTTGTATATTCACTACAGCCTAGAGAAATAGACGCAGTACCTCTTTCTAAGACTAGTTGGGTAACTATTAACCGTTGCTCACTATGTACTATTCAAGTAACTTGGGCGATTATGTAAATTCTACCTCATGTACATGCCATCTATTGTACATCTATAGTTTATACTTGTAATCTTCTTAGACCTTACATATGATCATTGCAGAGCTGCTAAATACGCTGTCACTTCACTGGAAAAGGTGCATAAGCCTCAATTGCATGTTGAGCTAGACCTTGGGATACCACTTGACCTACTTGATCTTAGTGTATACAAGTAATAGCTCCTCACCATTGTGCTTGTTAAAGTAGAAATAGTAAATATTTCATTGTAATTTTGTCAATTAACACCCGGAACTCTTTCCTACCTTGTTAGTGCTCCTAAGGATGAAGTGCTACGTGTTGCTCCTGAAGACGAGAAATTATTGCAGGAGGATGTTACTTTGACACCAATTAAAAAAGATGGGTTAAAGAGAAAAGAACGGCCCACGGATAAAGGGATGTCTTGGCTGGTCAAGACGCAATATATATCTCCTCTTAGCACGGATGCAACAAGACAGGTGAACACAAAGCTTATGTCTGGAAGTGTTATTTACACATTTCCATAGCGGACAACCTGGATTGTGGATCCATTTATATATACAAATGGATCCATTCAGGCTATGTTTAATCTCTGACGAGTCAAATTGGTTAAGTTGCCAAATGGTCTTGCGGGTAAAATGGGTTGGAAGTCATTTACTCATTTGCAATGTACTTAAATGCATAAAACCTTCTAAATCACTATATTACATAAAGGTAAGATATTTATTGTAAATATATAATTTCGGATCATACTTCAATACATCAGTTATATCTTAAAGAAGAACAAAAAAGTGTATTATGGACCCATAATGATTTATCTTGACATATTACCCATGCGGCCCATTTGTCAGTTGCCACCCCTGCAGATGTGTAATAAAGGCTATTATGTGTTTGTTTGGTTGAGCTAAAAGTCATATTTCTTAAATGCTAATTGCAGTCTTTGACTGAAAAACAAGCAAAAGAACTACGGGAAAAACGTGGGAATGCCCTCCTGGACAACCTCAATAGTAGGTATATATCCTTTTCTATCTCTTCATGAATAAATTGTAGGATGTATGTATCACGTGACATTTTTCTTGAATCAGGGAAAAGAAAATCAAGGACATCAAGGCTTCATTTGAGGCTTGCAAGACGCATCCTGTTCATGCAACCAACAAAAAATTGCACCCTGTTGAGATTTTGCCATTATTTCCCGACTTTGAAAGGTATACACCACACTTAAATATTGTCTATGGTATTTATCTGTTTCTTATGTGTCTTGAATTTTTAGTAACATGCATCTTGTATATCCTTGAAACTGAGTGCATGGGTGATGATGTTGTACTTGGTTTCAAAGAAGGATAAGGAGCATGCAACTTTTGTGGCTTTAGAGCAGATATATTCTATGGGTGACACATTTGTGGTACATAATTAAAATTATGACAGAGTAACATGTGCAGATATTGAATGATTTTTTTCGTTAATTAGCGTTTGTTATTACACTATATTTAGAGGCTATACATCTCAACCCAGTCATGTATGAATGGGTCAATTTGGTTTATTTTGATCATTATAGGGTAAACAAATATGTAGCTTAAACGGAAATGGGGCGAGTAGGTTGAAACTCGTAAATCACTTAAAGTGTTTACTGTAATGCGTAAAACCTTCCAAAGTTTGTAATCCAAAAAAAGTTAGTGTTATGTATATATTTCAGTTTTGTTATACATTTATTATAATCTCGGACAAAATGGTGTTTTAGGTCACTCCGACTCATACAGAGTTACCAATTACTCAACCTGCTCGTATTGCCACCTGTAATGTATTTTCTCTGGTGATTGTAAATATATGATTGGCATGACTTGAAGTTCAAGTTCTATGAGCAGCTCAAAAATACTTAACTTGGAAGTGTTGCACTCTTAGTTGTTTCACTACAACTGGACAATGTGTCTTATTAATGCAACAAGAAGTCGAGAAGCATTTTCTGATTCTATCCCTCATTAGATGGGATTAGCTAGAAATGTAATCAACTAAATCATTTGGTTCCTTCTTTGTTTGCTAATTGCTGATTGTGCAGGTGGGAAGATCAATTCGTTGTTGCAACCTTTGACGGTCCTCCTACCCTGGATTCAGAAAGCTACAACAAAATGGACAAAGCTGTTAGGGATGCCCATGAATCTCAGGTTTGATCTGCTTGGATAATGCTCTGCATTTCTGGTAGAAGTCGTGTTATATTTAGGAGTACAAAGAGGTAGCTTTGAGGGTTTAGTTTCCTAGTCCTTCAGCATAAAATGGAAGTAGGGAATCAAAGATTAAGATAGCTGAATCATTGAATATTAAAACATATAGGGTGATAGGAGAGATGGCAATTTTGACCCAGTTATGTATAGAAGGATCGATTTGGCTAAAAGGGGAACGTGTCAAAATTTTGACCCAGTTATGCATACGGCCTAAAGCAGCTTATTTAAAGATTTAGTTGTAATAATGTTGTTTCTCTGATCACAATTAACGCATTAAGCATTTAACTATAAATGCTATTCATGTAACTGGATAAAGTAAATATCTGTGGGTCAACCTAACTCTGGCTGTACTTTACATGACCTGTTACATAACCTGTACAACACACCCAATTTGCTACCTGTAGGTGATAGACATTCTTATTTATCCTATCCTCTTGCAAATTGGTTAAACATGAAATTTAAATGTAAATTAAAATTTGGGGGGCAAAAGGACACTTCTCTACTGGTGTGTCAGTTTCATCCCCCCTTCTGCGGCATTCTGTCTAATTTCACATTATTACAGTAATGATTAATGAAAGCTAAAAATATTAAGGTTCAATCATCCATTATATGATCTTGGAGACGTGACACTAGATGCACCAGTTTCCAGCAATAACCATTAAATCACTTGTTCAATTTGAACTACTTGTCTAGTAGTTTTGACTTGATTATCCCATTCCAGGCTGTCATGAAAAGTTTTGTGGCAAGTACCTCGGATTCAGCAAAACCTGACAAATTTTTGGCTTACATGGTTCCTTCAGTTGGTGAGGTAATATATCTCTGTAGAATTCTCCTCGAGATGTATCTACTTTTAGTTCCAACAGATCCATTATTCGAAACTTTTGGCAGTTATATGTATTTTTTTAGTGTTATTTGGTCTGTCTAATGCCTACAATGCGTTTACTGATGCTTTTCAGCTATCAAAGGATATTTATGATGATAGTGAAGATGTCTCTTACACGTGGGTTCGCGAGTATCACTGGGATGTATGTTCTGGATCTATGTATACTCTTTGAATTCCGTGGAACTATGTCTTAAAAATGATGTGTTATGGACCTTTCGTGTTTTAAACAGGTTCGAGGTGAGGATGTCGATGATCCTACAAATTTCCTCGTGTCATTCGGGGAATCAGAGGCTCGCTACATGGTAATAATTATGGATTGATTCACTTCTCCGTGGATGTCGCAGTTTTGACCCATTTGCTCATGATTCGGTTGGATCGGGTTATGTTATATCTCTAATGGGTCAAACGGATAACGTTATCAAAATTATTTTATTAGGAACCAGATCGAAAGTATCCCCAAGTATACTTCTAATGCATAAAAATTCTGTAATTTTATTCAAAATATTAGATTACTTAAAAACTAGAAAATATTACAATCATATATGAGATACAGATCGTTTATTAAATAATCTAATGTTGGATGAAAGTCTGATTTTACACCTTTTGACCTGTACCAGAACTACCTGTTACCAACGCTACGTCTTTGTAAAATTGTTTATGTGTAATTATATTCCTGGTAATTTTTTTTCTGTATTCAGCCTTTGCCAACAAAACTCATGTTAAGGAAAAAGAGAGCCAGGGAAGGTAAAACAGGTGATGAGGTTGAACATTTCCCTGTTCCTGCAAGTATCACAGTGAGGCAAAGACCAAGCGTTTCAGTTGAGATGAAGGAATCCGAGGTACCTTTATCTCTGAATCTTTCCTGAACTAATCTGACAAAATTTCTTCTCTGATTCCTCAGAGATACCTATCACTAGAGTTGGATTTAAAAGGTGCGAAGATGGGCGGGCCAGGTGGGATAGATAATAGGTCAAATGGATTTGGGTTGAAATGGGCTACTTTTGTTATGGGTCGGTTTGGGTTAACCCACAAACTCTTACTTGTACATTTATAACTAATATAAATATAAATAATTAGTGCGTTAATTTTTATTTTAAAGTCAATA
The DNA here is from genome assembly GCA_963422505.1 of Pseudognaphalium luteoalbum. NCBI lineage: Eukaryota > Viridiplantae > Streptophyta > Magnoliopsida > Asterales > Asteraceae > Pseudognaphalium > Pseudognaphalium luteoalbum. The sequence continues at coordinate 2,794,243 of OY730194.1, forward strand.
TAATGTCAGTAATAATAACAGATATTTGAGTAAAACGAATCAAGAAGTTGTATAAATTAAACTAGACATTATGCGACTCTCAACTCAGCCTGGCCTGTTTTACCTCTGTTAATAATCATGCGTTTCACCTGACTTCGTTTCAACCTGTTATCTAACCGCTCATTTGGCCACCTCTACTCTGTACATGTCTTACTTGACAAATGAAATTTGTATATGGCGAAGGCTCTCGTTTCTTCGTAAAAGACAATTTATATTCAAATGGTAATAAGTAGTGGAATCCGGCTTACTATTGTCTCGGTTCATATAACATACGAGAGTTTCTTGCAGAGTTATGTTGGCTCTAAGGGGAGAAGTTCAAATGCTAGACATCATAGTAGAATGGATATGGAGGATGATGTCAATCAACATCATAATGGCATGGATGATGATGATATGGACCAATATAGTGGAGCAGAATACGATGTGTCAGATTGATATTCCTCCAGTATTTATGGAAGATAAACAGCTAAGGTAGCTGCAAAAGGGGAAAGAAGAAACAGGATATACATATAATCTGAGTGTATGAGGTAGTTTTTTTTTCTTACAGTTTATGTTATCCTTTAGCCCCTTTTTTAGTGTTTGCATTTCATCATTACACGCGATTATGTCGAAAGTATCTGTACATTAAGTAATGCAGTTTTAACAAATCTATTTATAGAAGAAACATTTATTTTTAAAGAGAAGCAAAAATTCTTGGAGAATTCTTGGCATAGCAAAAATTCTGTGATGGAAAATTCTTGATTTTGCGTTTAAAAATGCATCTCTTTATTTAACTCCACTGTTCAGAAAATGAGATGAATAAATTAGCTCCATCATTGTATGTCTTCTTATTCAAGGATAATTGAGCTTTTAATTATCGCTGTATTCTGCACATTGTGTGTACCCGAACCCGTCTCGTTAAGCTGTTTTAGAGTTGCTACTGAAAAATTGATCGGAAGTTCTAGGGATGGGTGGATGGCTTTAATATTAGCTGTATTCTGCACATTATTTGTACCCGAACCCGTCTCGTTAAGCTGTTTTAGAGTTGCTACTGAAAAATTGATCGGAAGTTCTAGGGATGGGTGGATGGCTAATTGGCTAGATCTGACAATAGTGGCTCATCTAACCAAAACTGGTTCATTAGCTTGTATTCTCTGAGTATCGGGTCAAACATGTAAAGCCTTGAAACTCAGCTGAAATGTAAACGGGTCAAATTAATAGACGTCTTGAAACCTCCTGGATCGCTATTTCTTACAAATCTTTTGATTGTCTCTTACGTGCGATAATACTCTATCTGAGTTATCAGTTCTTTTTTTTTCTCTCTCCGCGAATGCCTCGAAAATCTTTTGTTAGAAGTGATGATGTCTGATTCTTGGTGGTCTAAGTTGGAGGCTGCAAGTTGATATCTGCATTCAACAAGTGATGTGAATCTTATGTGGAGATAAAATGCAAAGGATTAATAATTATCAACTTGAATGTGAAACCTAATTACATCTAACGATTGAGCGTTGAAAAGTTGTACCTAATTTATATAAATAATAGTTAGAATAAAGATAAATTAGAAAGATATTAGTAATCTTACTTCAATGTTACGTCATTTATGATGTATTTTTTTGTAGGCCACCCATATTTAAAAACGATTTCTTAAGCCACTCAAGTAGTTACATGTATATCAAATCGCTAAAAACTCATTGAAAATATGTGAAAAGGACACAAATATCAATGTATTTGAAATAAAAATTAAAGTAATATAAGCACTGTTAAAGCTATATAGCGTCCTTTAATATTATATCGATGAGTTTTTAGCGGGATTTGATATAAATAAAGGGTTTAAGTTATGGATCGCCAACGTACTCTTCTTTTTGTTCCAATATCACCAATGAACCGATTTTATTATTAGGATCATCAACGTTCATATTTTACATATTTTACATGTGACTCTCTGGGAAGTGTTTTGATGTGTTGCTTCTTCACATTTATGGAACCAGAGTTAGTGTGGGGGACATTGGGCGTTAGGTGTCTTAGGACATTGCTTCTTCACATTTATGATTCTACGTTTCAGAATAAGCCTAGCTATAAGGAAGTTGCATGCTGCACAGATAATTAAAGCCTGTCGATCTGATTCTTATGTGGAGTTACCGGTTCGTTTTTTTTCAAAAAATCTTTTATTACAAGTGATGATGTCTGATTCTTGGTGGTCTAAGTTGGAGGCTGCAAGTTGATATCGATCTGCATTCAACAAGTGATGTCAATCTTATATATGTGGAGATAACATCATGCAAATTCAGGATACATAATTATCAAGTTGAATGTGAAACCTAAATACTCCTTAAAACTAAAGCCATCTACAGTATTTTTTTATTGTTATTGAATTACCCACTACAATTGACCCTACAGGGGCGGAGCTAGGATATTTTGTATAAGGGTGCAATTTTTTATTTTTATTTTTCATTTTCATATCATTTTTGAGGGCAAAACTCCAAAACTATCACTAATTATCTTAAAAAATTTATTTTTTTTCACAATTTTAAATTTTTAGGGGGAGCGACTGCCCCATGACCCCCACTAGCTCCGCCCCTGATTGACCATCTTATAATAATCTCATCTAACGATTGAGTTTTTGAGAAGTTCTACTACTCCGTATTATATAAATTAATAATAGTTAAAATAAAGATAAATCATAAGTAATCTTACTTCAATGTTATGTCACCATGTTTGAAAATGATTTTGTAGGCCACACCTATTTGTATATTGTTCCATGTGTATCCGCTAAAAACTCACCGGGAAATGTGAAAGTAAACAAATACCACTCTATATAATATAAAAACTCAACTAACATAATATAAGTAATGTTAATAAATATGTATAGGGATATTTGGATCCTTTTTATTTCTCGATGAGTTTTTAGCCGAATTTAGTGTACATGAACAACATACAAACTTAGGTGGTTTACAAAATTATTTTCAAATATAGGTGACATAAAAAAATAAAATGATATACTTGATGACCTCAACTCCAAATATGTAATTCCTTTATCTTACAACATCAAACTAATTAACATTAAAAAAATATAAATTGCATAAACGAGTTACTTAAACATTATCAATTACGAACTTCTAAAACTCAAATGTCTACCTTTGTTGCTTCATAAGTAATTTGACGTGTCAAATGATTTACAACATAACAATTCTACATAGAAAAGAAAAAAAAAATCAACAATCGATTCCAAGTAGTCAATTTTTTCTACAATTATCAACTATCGACAAATGATTTATTGTCGGCAAAACTCACAAACTAAGAACTTAGGATTTCCTAACACGTTAAAGACTTTTATTCCAACTTAGACCGTCAAAAAATTTAAAGGTGCGGTGAGTGTTAATGGATGCTTCATTTATCAAGTATCGATCAATGGTGTTGTCAATAGCTCAAGTTCGAGTTAACATGTTGACACTAAACGCCAATATAATTAAGTTTAAATTTTCTTTTATAACTTCAACCCATCAATCCGTCTTTGACTCATTCTATTGTAAACTAAAATGTTAACTCGAAACCAACCCTTTTACCCGTCAAACTGATGAACCAACTTAAATGGGTTTATTCAGTTTGTGTCCGACTTGATTCATTTTGACCTATCAATCCGTTTATCAAATCAATTCAGACTCAAGTTAAAGTTGGAAACTTTTGACCCGTTAACTCGAATCCTCTAACCCGATCTTCCAATCGCACCCCGTAACTATAATGATAGTAAGTTACAACTCTTCAATGTAGCTATCAATCAAGATGATATTACAAGATCGATAATAATTTATGAGGATAAAGTGTATTGTTGACAATATATACACATTTTGTCCTATTACCGATGAACATGTAAATGACTCATTTATATTTTACACATTCAGCCCCTCAACCTCACGATATGCACATGTTCATCCCTTTATTAAAGAAAAAAAACTCAAAGGTACGTCTCAAATGCTCTGTATAATAATTAAGTGATAAATAGATAATGGATTGCTATTACTGTCTTTAAGATATAAAATACAATATCCAATAGCCAAGTACATCATCTATATTATCGGCTCATTTTAGGAGTTGAACTATTGGACGATTTTTTTATATGACGTCATAATAAAACATAACCAATATATAGCCAACACCTTCTTTATTAATAGTCAATCCTCCCAATTATCTACCATAAAAACTTTTAGGCATCATTTAAATTTAAGATCACAAACTTTGTATTAACCCATGGCACAAGAACATATTAGCCTGTTCAGTGAAGTTGTAAGCTTGCAGCCGAAACCAGAAAGCTGGGAAGGTTGTTCAACTAACAGAAGCTATTAAAGCCAACTAAGAATGGATAGATTCGCTCCTTTATCAAACTGGTGCCATTCTCTTTAGAGGTCTCCCAGTTTTCACTGCTTCTAAATTAGTTCAACGATGTCGTTAAATCATCTGGCTACGACGGCTTCCCCTATGAGGCGGTTGGTGGAGGATCAAGAACTAGAATTAGTGGACGTGTTTACACTGCTAATGAATCACCACCCAAAGACAAGATTGGTTTCCACCACGAATTATCTTACGTACGATATGACGTCCTTCATACTAAATTTGGCATATTGGAGCTTAATTAATCAGTGTTACAAAAAATTACATTGGTCTGTTTCTTCGTTTGAATTCGGTTATTAATCTAAAATAACAAGCACGTTTCACTTTGTCTCCTACGAGACAATTTAGTTTTCTTTTATTTTTAAGTCTCATGAAGCAATTAATGTACTTGCTGTGTAACAGGCTACCGAATTTCCTTCGAAATTATATTCTTCTGTGAAGTCGAACCAGGAAGTGGAGAAACTTGTATAGTCCAAAGGCATGTGATTTACGACAAGATGAAACAAAAGTATCCAAAATTTGTAGAAGATTTGGAAGAGAGAGGATTGACTTACATGAGAGTTATCGGAAAAAGAGTATGATCCTTCTTCGCCCGCAGGCCGTGGCTGGAAGGACTTGTTTAGGACCGATGACAAAAGTCTCGCTGAGGAAAGGTATTCCGCATTTTCTTCATTTACGTGAACATGAAAATAACAGTCTACAAACTTCCTCCTTAAGAGGTCCTGGGTTCGAACTTGACTAGGTAAACATCTTGGATGTGACCACAGAAAAAGTCGAACCCGGTTAATTACTAAAGGCCAAATATATCTACATCTGATTCAAAAACTCACCCACTCTGAGTAATTCAGGGAACACTTCCGTTGTATTATACCGATGAAGTTGAAAGTTAGATTATTAGAGTATAAATTAATCATTTAATTATGGTACCCAACAACAATGATTCAACCTATAAGACCCCTAGCTAGTTTACCAGTTATACTATACTCTTCGCATTCAATTCTTGATATCAAATGAACTAATATTCGCCAAAGGGCCTTTGACCCGATCTTATAAGGGTAACCCATCAACCAAAAGGTTTTGGGTTCAAAAATCACTCGAGACAAATGTGTATATAATGGGTAAGTGTTGTCATTCTACAAACAATTGAGCTAATTATTGATAAAAAAAAAATAAAAAATTACAGTGCTAACAAGATAGGAAGGAAACTAAAATGAATGGGGGGATAATGCGAAAGTTGTAACAGGTCCCAAACCCAGTTTTAGATATGATGAGGCACGATAACACAACATCTGGTTCAACAATCTTCCAATATCTTATGGCGGAATGAAAGATAAGCTAAACAATGACCCAACAAAGAAGTTTTTGGCGATGGTGACATGTTACCTCCGAATGAAGTGAACTGACTTAATAAAGATGTTGGATAACGAGTGTGTTGTGTTGCAATGGCAAAAGGGCGATGTGTTACTGCTCGACAATTTGGAAGTTCTTCATTCGCATAGGACATTCACATAGGACGTTGCTCGCCATATCACGTCGCATACTTGCTTCATTCTGTAAATGAAGTTTTCAACGAAGGACATCACGCATTACGTCTTGTAATGCATTTTGTATGATCCTGTAATTCTATGTTTTCGAATAATGAAGATACTACTAAAGAATAGCGTAAACGAGTTACTCAAACATTAGAAGTGTGTTATTTAAAGCAAGTCATAAACTTGCTAATTTTAGATTATAGCAACAATACTTGCTAATTTTAGATTACAGCAACAAGTCATAAGCTTCCTAGTTTTAGATTACAGCAACAAAACAACCAACCATCAATCCACATACTTCTTTTTGTTGTTGAAGGAAATGGTATTGGCTGGCTTAGACATCAAACCGCTCACTTCACTTTATCAGGTTGTGAAATACAACCCTTAGGATGCATCCACGCGGTCAACGGGTTAGAAAAGTCATAACCCTTAGTCCCCAACCTATATATCACCCCCGTAGCCCTATAATGGTCTCTAGTACCAAGGTGACGATCATGTAAATCTGCAGGTACATTTAAAACACACGGTATCAGATAGGCTAGTTAACACGTGTAATTTTAATCTTAAACTTTAGAATAACCCAAATCAGCTAGTAGATATGGACATGGAGTATACGATGGTTTAACCTCGATTAACTAAGGGTTGAATTACAACAAAAATTATTAATTGCTTAGCAAGTGGGATTTCAATTTCAACCTATACACATGCATGATATTGTCTGTAGAGAAAAGAAAACGTAGAGAGATAGATGGAAGACCAACCTTCCACAGTTTCAGACTTGGATTTACTGGTTGGAGTCTCACCTGTATGCAAAATAAGGCATCAAGTAACAGGACACCAAAAAACAAAAAAGTTGTGATTAATGCAGCTTATATAAACCATTAAATGCTAATTACTTTACGGGTATAATTAGACATGATAGATGCACTTTCAAAAAGGTTTTTGTGTTAAATAAGAATACACTTTGCTCTTATATAATAACATGTTTGCATGCATTGGGCGACCTTCAATCTGTTTGATCTGAAACAGTCTTCAGCTACGTTGGAGATGAACCCTTTGACAAAAACCGACACATTTTTACATGAAGGTTTGTAGCAACACAATAACTGTTTCAAGAGTAAAAACCACAACCGTCGGCTGTTGTAAAAGTCCCGACTAGTCCCCAATTAGTCCCCGACTAGTCGGACTTTAGGGCTACACCGACCCGACACGCCTGAATCCGACTTAAAAGTCAGTCAACGGTGGTCAATGTCAGTGAACGGGTCAAAGTCGGGATTATTCGATCAAAGTCGTGATTAATCGGTAAAAAAATCAAAGTCAAACTTGGAAAATATTATAAACTTGGTCAAACCTGAACAACTGAACGATTATGTTTATGTTTCTAGACAATTTTTTTTTTTATGTTTCCAGACAATTATGTGTATGTTTACGGTTCTCGTATTTATCTACACATACAATTTTAGAATTTTGTATATAAAAGTAAAAGAAAGTCAAAAATAGTTAAACCCGACTAGTCCCCGATTAGTCCCCGACTTGGCCGATTAGTCCCTACAAGGTCTCGACAGACTAGTCCCCGACTAGTGACTTTTACAACCTTATATTCTAAGGTGTTAAATGCATGTACGGTGGAGTTAGTATATGAATGGGGGTTACTACTGGTTGTTATAAGAAAGTGATACAGATACCAGTTGGTGTAGGCCCCTTGAACTGAAACATGCAAAGGGTTCTTGCACCATCAAGAAGATCACATCGGACTACAGCATTATAGACCCCAAGTTCCCCTTGTTCAAGGGCGATTATGGTCATGAAGAAGTAATATGCATCGCCCACTACTCCTTGGTACTCGCAGTTCGTGACTTGAGCTTGACTCACGGCAGTGTCTATGGCCTTGTTAACATACTAACCCAACATACAGATAATTTGTTTAATTACATGTAATTAGTAAAACCGTTAACGAAACAGTAGAAATCAGGATTACCATACCCGCAAATAAGTATTGTTGAAGGTGCCAACAGCAAACTTGCAAAGGGAGCTAGTGAAGGTATTATCATTCTCAAGGCTCGGTAGACTTTCAGTCGAATATATAAATGAATTACGCATTCCCTGCCCAAACGCATGAAATATGTACATGAAACAAACATGTGTACGTAGGTTTATATAGATGAAGTGAAAAAGAGAGATGAATACATACAGACTGATGGTGCAGTCTAAAACTTTCCCAGGTTTTCTTCTCATAAACCGAAAGAGGAATGGGACTGAGTAAATCGGAAACCTCTGAAAGTTACCAAGTTGACATCCATGGGTTTAGTTTAATAGAAAAATACAAATAATAAAGTTTATCAAACCAACAATAATACATGCAGGACCTAGCAACATTGTGATTAGATACTTGAGTGCATAAAACATAATTCTATGTAATGTTGAAATATAATCAGATTTGTTTGTCCATGACTTGCATATCAAATACACAAATACAAGTTACCTTAATTGTATTGGTCTACAACTCGATCTGAACCCAGATAATGAACAAGCTCAAGACTTGTTGTTTTTAGCAGGCTAATAACAAAATGACCAAGAGAAAGGAAATGTGTACCCAATTTCTCTTGGGGTGGCAAAGGTTCCAGATCCTCTTCCGGAACCAGTTGTGCGGAGGTGCTATAGTCTCTGCGATAAAAAGGGTAATATTATATTATGTAAGAGTAGATAGAAAAGGAAATAAGTTTAATATGAAAGAAATCAATTTGAAAGCTTTTGATTCCTTCCTTGAAAGCTAAACAAATCAAGCTAGGATAAGTATAAAGTATGAATGTGAATATGGAAAATAACATACAATTCCCAGTCAGAAGGCAACGCATCAATCGATTTGAAGAAGTCAGCATTTGTCTTAATCCTTTTCTCAAGATCATCCAATCTCTTTTCATATGCGTTTCTCTTGTTCCTAGGAGGATTACCAGAACGAAGAGAAAGAGCTTTCTCAATGAGAAAATGTAATGCCTTTGGAACTATAAGGGGCTCGGGCTGGGGCTGGAATTTCAGTGATCGTTTCGCTCCAGTGGAAGAGGATGCAATAATCTTGCGCGTTTGGAATCTAGTATTTGGTTTTGCCTGAATAGAAACGAATAACTGTTTAGTGTCAATGTATCGGTAGAACCTAAACAAGTTAAACTATGTACACTTAGTAATTAGTCTTAGACATAGTTGAAAAATTAATTGAGCTTAAACCATAGCTACCACATACGCTAGGAAGGCCACAAATTACGAATTCGATACAGCTCGGAAACGCGAATCCATGATACAACTTAACGTTTCCAAATTGATTCGATTCCATTTCGATTGGTGGGTTCGCGTTTTGAACTGAAAGAAACGGTCTTTCGATTCCGTTCCGAGACACTGGGCTTCTTAATTCCATATGAAAGAAATAGTCACTGCCTTCCAAATCCCATTAATTTGAAGTATTGTAGTACAAATTAGACGAATCTGATTCTCCAAAACTTACAGTGTTAAAGCAAAATGTTTTTTTCTTTGTTGTTGTGTTTTGAGTTTTGTGCAGAACTATTTGCTTATGAGATTTTGTTAAAAAATATTAGACATGTATGTTGAAAAATCAAACCCTAGCCTAGCTGTGTGACGTAAACAACGATAAGCATAAGGAAAGTTTAAACAATATTATATATTCTTACAAACTGATGAGAGCCTGATGATGATGATGATGATCTGTTAATTAACAAAATAAAATAAGAAAAAGAAAAAGAAAACAAGGCATGCATGCGTATTACTATCGATCAAATACACACACAACGGACGGAACTTAATTACCCTGACCTTAAGCGAGGCATGATGCTCAACAGAACCCTAATCAGAAGACCAAAGGATAACTACTTTATTTATGGATCATGATTACTTGTATTTTATTACTCTTTGAATTTACAAATTGAAGACGTACTCTAACTTTTACTCAATATATAGATATGGAATGGCAGAACCGGCCATATAATCATTGTGTTATGACGAGATGACGAATCTGAGAAACACTTTGGGAATACTCTAGTTTAATAAATAAATTCTAATAACTAGACAGACATATAAAACAAATTAAAATATTGCGCACCAGATGTACATATAACTTTTAAATAGCATGGTACTATTTAACAATTAGTTATTTCACTAAAACTTAAAAGTAGCACGTATGTATATATAAGTATATAATATAGAATATATGTTCTTAAATGTGTGTAGATGTTCTGTTTAAAACATACACAAGACGTGTATCTATAATGAATAAACAGTCTGAATTATTGAAGGCTGAAGCGTACTCGGTCATCATCTTCAATTTCAAATCAACGAAACTGTGAATTATTGAAGGCTCTAACTTATGTATCATGTTTGCTACATAGAATTCTCAAGTCTCTAACAACTTTATTTGCCATTAAGTATGGTACTTAAATAAATTTGGTTTACAAAATTTATGATAAAGATATGAGATATAATGTCAAAATCATAAGTTAGAGCCTTAGAGATAATTAATTATAATGTTAACTATACTTATTTTAGAGTTACAGTAGTTCTTTACTATGTGTTTCGGATCTTCAAACATCGCTTTGGGTGTATGCCGTAGCAAGGATACAAACTGTCATGTATATAAATATTTCATTTTAGTTTTAATATACCGAAGTGTCATGTAGATAAATATTTAATTATGGTTATAAGATATTTTTTCTAGGAGATCATAAAAAATATATGGTAAGGGAGTAATAATTTAGTATAATATCCGTTTGAGCCTAAAATTTTAATATACCTATGTTTTTTATTCGCACTATCCACCTTTAGTACTTTTTCCTCTATATACATATTTGTTTATAAGGCCGGCCTGTAAGGCAAGCTTGTGACTTCTGATACCCAAATCGGAAGAACCATATCATTGCTGACACTTGCATTTTGTATCCAATAATGAATGGCACCAACTTAAGTATAATAACTTAAGTATATACGCTTAATTCCAGGATAATCTACAACCCTTATACATTTGTGATTATTACTTATATATTAATATATATATATATATATATATATATATATATATTCAAGGATAACCTTCAACCTTTATACATTTATGATTATTACTTTTATATATATATATATATATATATATATATACGAGTATATATTTAGATTAGATGTAAAAGTTTTTTTCCAGGTTGATAACCTATACATCCATTCATATTTTAATGGGATTAGTGTAGGGGAATGTACCCAACTTAGACACGAAGTCTATTGTATGTATCCATCAAAAATTCGCTCTATTGTGTGTACCGACCCGGAAAAATAAAATTTGTGTGCACCTTTACCTGATTTGTAAGTCAATGCCGGTGAATCCTTGACCAAATGCCACGTTGGATGATCACGTGTACTGCCACGTCATGGATACATACAATAGACTTCGTTCCTAAGTTGGGTGCATACAATATACTTTTGTCGTATAAAACCTTAGCTCGGATTACTTAGGACCTTTTGTCGGTGATTTTTTTTCTTGACGTTTTCATAGAAACCTATAGTAAGTATATCTTTTTAGGAGAAAATAGTGAATAACATATGCAAAGTGGAGATGTTATAGGTTTATAACTACTACGTATTAAGTTGTTTAGAAAATAGAGAACAAAAGAAGCACACTTAAACTGCCCCTATCAAAAACAATATCTCTTGGAGATGCAAAAGGTACATGCTTAGTGAAAGACTTGAAATGGTAGCACATATAACTGCACAATTCCTTTTCCCTTTATGGCTTTTTGCTATTAGATATGTAAAATTGTGGCCATGAAGGATAAGGGAAGCTAAAGTCCAAGAGTCTAAGATCTTGTGAACATGATGTCCGTTTGTCTTCTGGCAGTCTACATGCTACCTCGGGATGAATCTTTTTGTAAAATATGTGTCCCAAATTTGATCAATGTTCAAATTGCTTTTACGGCTCTACATGATTACATCGACTAATTATTATTTCCCCCGCTTTCATGTGCTCCTTTAATAAAACTTGGTTTCTATTTCTGATACATAATCTATATATTACTATTTATGTAATATTCTTATAAATAAATGCAACGCTATGATCTTGAAGTGATTCTCTTGATAGTTTACTATAGTCTAGTAATGATACATTGATACTATTTCACTTTCAAGGGACGTTAGTTAATCTTATTGCAATGATCGTAAGACATACATAAGAATTTGATTGTTGGTCTACTTTTACTAAATCATGTGTCAAGTTACGTTAGTGTACATGCTAGTGCGTCGAAACAAAGATACGATTATGACTGGCAACATGACTAATTATTTTCTTTATTTCAGGACTTGGTTAACTGAAAAGCTGAAAGTGGGCAAAAAATATCTTTCTTAGTGAGATTTTAGTTTGTATATTCTAACATGAGACAAGTCATGTATCGAACCTGGTCAAATGAAATCAAATAAAATGAAGATTGCAATGTTCTCCTTCCACTTCACTTTTTTTTAAGTTCTTTAAAAGGGTATTCCCGTTTATAACAGGTTCTCGGGTTGGTCAAGCTTATGCTTGTGATGTACGCGGCCTAACCATTATCGTAGCCGTTTCTGAACCTTCATGTGGCATTTGGTTTTATACGATGAAAGTATATTGTATGTATATAACTTAGGAATGAAGTCTATTGTATGTATCCATGACGTGGCAGTACACGTGGTCATCCAACGTGGCATTTGGTCAAGGATTCACCTGCATTGACTTACAAATTAGGTAAAGGTGCACACAAATTTTATTTTTCTGGGTTCGGTACACACAATAGAGCGATTTTTTGTTGGATACATACAATAGACTTCCTGCTTAAGTTGGGTACATTCCCCTGTACTAATCCCTATTTTAATTATCATAAAAATTTTCGAGCCAGTAAATCAATCTAAAGCTTTTATATATTAATATATTTACATATTAAAGTATATGCCATGTATAATACGTAAATATATTATGCTAGCCATGAGAAAGAAGAAGAAGCCAATCTTAGTTCAGGCCCAAACAAAAAATCGAGGCCTGAAAATAAAAACTCCAGGTTACGGGTTGAACGAAAATAAATTTTCAGGATGGACATGGAAATGGAGGTTACGCATGCCAGTTAGCTAGGATAAGTTTACGCCAATATATATATATGGTTTCCTTTTAATAATATATATAATAATATATAATATAATATGTATATTTTTTCAGGCCCAAGCTAAATAATATTAATTATATTTAGCAGGATGCTAACTGACCAGATGCCACGTTAATATTTTGCAGGCCCACATTAAAACTAATTTTCCAGGCCCAAGTTAAAACTTTTTATTTCCAGGCCCAAGTGCTTTTTGTTAGGATGCTTTTAACCGCAAGCCACATACGAATTTGCTAAACCATCCTATCATATCCATCCTACCATATTCATTCTATCAAGTGCATTCTACCATATCCATCCTACCATCCTAAGTGTGATGATGTATGTATTAAAGTAATATAAAAACGGTAACACCAAGTGTTTGGTGTTAATTCTTTTCAACCGTGTTATTAGAATTATGCATTTAATTTAACATTAATTATCCGTGTTATTAGAATCGTGTAATATTTAATTTAACATTAATTATCCTTTTATTATCAATATTAAAATACGAGTTGGAAAACTCGCACTCGCACAAACACAAATCAGTTGTCAGCTTGAAAGTTGTAGGCCCAAACTCAAACCTAGCAGGCTCAAACTAAACTAAAAATTTCAGGCCCAAAATTCACATTCCAGGCCGGCAGGCCCCATGGAACAAAAGCTACGCCAAATAAAAGCTTTAATTGATATGTATTTTGTAACTTTATCTATATACTACATACTACATATTTATTAATTTAATATCGTGAAGGACCTTGATTCTTATGAGAGTTTGATTCAGAGTCATTTGTCAAATCCGTATTTACCTTTATTTTATTCAATTTTATATGTTATTTATTTTTTTTATTGTATATCATTATCTATCTATTGTATCATCTAAAAAATTATGAGAAACTTGTGTCATTGTTGTCTACGTTTATTTTCTAAAAGTGTAGCATTTATATTTTTTTTGGTGTTGGCTGTTAAGTTTTAGCATTGTAACGGAGAAATACTTAGTAATAGCCTAATAGGAAAACTTATAACATTCAAGTTGCTCATTCTTCACTAATGCATGTCTCCGTCTTCTTTTCCTCGTTTGTGAATGTATTGTTATTCTACATATACCGATTTCAATTTTAAACTTCAAGGGTATGTAATATTTTGTTTACCTAATTATATACTCATGTATCAATATAGTCATCTTTGGTCGAATTTGTTTCTCGGTTTTTTATATGAAAAGGGTTTAAGCAAATTATTTTATTTTATTGATTTAGATATTTGTCTAATTGCTCTTCACCATCAATAATTTATTAATTTATTTTATTGGTGGAGCAACGTCAACCGTCCTAAATGCCGTCCTAAATGCGGTGGCTAAATTATATTGATTATATTTATCTCCACGTTCTAATATATATATATATATATATATAGTAGGGGATCAAAAAGAAGAAAGATTATGGAGAGAAGAGGGAGAAACATTTTGGGCCAATCATTTCAAATATTAGTGAAAGGGTATTATGGGTATTTACTAGCGCTAATTAATTAATTGTCCAATTAATTATTTCCTTAAATTATGGAAGAGCAGTTTTTTAGTTTTCAGTAACTAATTATTTGATGATTCACGTCATATGTAACAAATCTGATAGTTCTTTCTGGGACCAAGAATTTCAAATGAAAAAGTCAAATAACATATCATCAAAATTGGTTATTGTTTTATTAGAAAACTGGGGATCAAAAGTCGCAACTTTCTCGTAAGTCGCTATAATCAGAAACTAGTGTTATCCATATACTTTCTATTGTTAATTATCATCCATGAATTCTATATTATTATTAAATGAATTCACTTACCTTTGTTTCATATGATAGTGTTGTGTTTTAAACTATATATACACATATAGTTTTCAACGATAATGAAAGATTACTCCAACTAAAACAATGATATATCAGATGCATAAATCCATTACTATGATTTGATGTATTATAAGTGAACAAGATATTAATAAATCTATAAAAGTTGATATAAAATATTGATTCACATAAGCATAACAATGAATCAAACTTTTATCACGTTGATTCAACAATATATACAATTGATTCAAAAGAATTATTATATTGATTCATAAATTTGATAACAGTGATTCACAAAATTTATAATGGTATAACAATTCAAAGTTAATATATTAATGACTCAAACAAATTATTACATTGATTCAAAAATTTTATAACATGTATAATTAAAACCATCCTAGCGAAAACTATTAGCATCCTACCAAATTATTAGCATTCTACCAAATAGGGAAAATAAATAAATTATTTATTAGGATCATGCCAAATTATTAGCATCCTACCAAATAGGGCAAATAGCATCCTACAAAATATTATATTGATCCTAGACAAAAGCATCTTGCCATTTTAAATTGGGACTGGAATTTTCAGTTGGGCCTAGATTGTTATTATTTGACCTAGCATTTTCCTGATATATTTGATAGCATCCTTGCCACAAGCATCCTGCCATTCTAAACATGTGAGCCTGGGGATTTAATAGCATACTGCATTTTTAAATTGGGCCTGGAATTTTCAACAAGGCCTGGAATTTTATTATTGGGTCTGGCTGATCATTTGGCATTTTGGTTTTGAAAATATATGATAGCATCCTGGCGTTTAATTACCATGTGTAACTTCCATCCTGGTAACCTCAAAATAACGGAAAACATTGAATAACCGACCGTCAGGATTTAGAGTCAACGGAATCCTACGCTGCAGAATGGAAGTGAATGAAAAAAAACTGCCAAGACGGTTACACGACGTTGGAGTCATAGATAAGGGAAATTTTGAATGAATGATTATATTAAGTATATTTAACTGATTTTCGATACGGACTTAATTAAAGTTTGAAAAGTATACCATGACACGCCACTTATTTTTTTGTTTATTTTTTTTTTGTTTATGTCTAACGGTTTTAAAAAAATTGATTAAAAAAGAATAACCATTGGAGCCAAACGGCTAAAAAAATATTTTTTTTTTCCAAACCCATTAAAGTATATATATACACACCCTCATACTCATTTTTCATACACCAAACACTTTCCAAAGTCATTTAATACACAACTTTCATACACATTTTATACACTTTCATAGACAATCTAAAAAACACTTGAAAATTATAAAGTCGTCATCCGACTCCGACAAAGAAGATTTGAATGTCGTCATGACCATCCGCAATCCGATCACTACGCTAAATAATCTCAACGCAGAAGATTCGCACAAGGATACCAAATTTACATTTCGTATTCCACGAACAAGGCGTTATTTAGCTAGATGTATTTTTTTTTTATAAATGTTATTTTTTCGATGTATCTTTTTTGGATTTGTAATGTTTTATTTTTATTTAATGTAATGTTATTAACTTTAGTGAATATATTTTATTTAACTTTGTGTTTTAAATAAATAAAGAAATTAGTGTGTGAGGCCCAGAAAAAAAGAAGTGATGTTAAGTGTCACGTGGCGCTGATGTGGTACAAACTGAAGCGTCAGTTTGTGTCACCTGTTAGGAGAAGCCTTAGGAAAGAAAGGTTCGGAACATGATACCCTTAAATGGCATGATGACACTGAAGAGCCTACGAGTAGTGAGTTAGATGAGCAGATTCAAGAAGATAATACGGGTAATTCAAGTCCAACTAATGCAGATACACCACCTACTGCGGGTGAAGACGAAGAACATGTCAACTCAGGTACTTCAAGTCCAACTACAGATGGAGCAGGCAATTCCAGTTCAAGGGAGGATTAGAAGACCACCTACACGTATGGTAGATTATGTAAGTGGTGAAGGTTTGTCAGATGATGAAAGGCTGCAGTTGGTTATGTTTACTTCTATAAATGATCCAATTCATTTTGAAGAAGCTGTCAAATATAGTAAATGGAGAGAACCCATGGATTTGGAGATGCGAGCTATTGAAAGAAACGACACATGGGAGCTCACTGAAGGATCAAAGACAATGGGAGTCAAGTGGATATTTAAAACGAAGTTGAATGAAAAAGGAGAAGTGGACAAATACAAAGCTCGACTAGTAGCTAAGGGATACTCACAACAAGTGGGAATCGATTATACTGAATTTTTTGCCCCAGTTGCTCGTTGGGATACAATTCGAATGATTCTCTCTCTAGTAGCAAGCAAGGACTGGAAAGTCTTTCAACTTGACGTTAAAAGTGCTTTCTTGCATGGAGAAATAAATGAAATAGTGTTTGTAGAACAGCCGCAAGGTTATGAAATAAGAGGATCAGAAGGAAGAGTGTATCATTTAAAGAAGGCGTTATATGGGCTAAAACAAGCCTCTCGAGCTTGGTTTAGTAAGATAGAGGATTATTTCTTAGAAGAAGGATTTGAAAGATGCACTAGTGAGCCAACTTTGTTTATGAAAGTTGGTAAGAATGGTGAAATACTAGTTGTTAGTTTATATTTAGAGGATCTTATTTTTACAAGGAATAATGATGATATGTTTGAGACCTTCAAACGTTCAATGAAGTAAAAGTTTGAAATGTCAGATCTTGGATTAATGAAGTACTTTCTCGGTGTGGAGGTGAACCAAAATTCGGCACGAATTTTTATAAGTCAAACAAAGTATGTCAAAGAAATATTGGAGAGATTTGGAATGCCAATGCAACTCTGTCAAAAATCCAATTGTTCCTAGTTGCAAGCTTACAAGAAATGAGGAGGGAGTGAAAGTAGATGCTAGTATCTACAAACAGAAGGTGGGGAGTTTGATGTATTTGAAAGCTACAAGACCAGATATAATGTATGTAGTAAGATTGCTTAGTCAATTTATGGAGTCACCCACTGAGCAACATCAATTGGCAATGAAGAGAGTGTTTCACTATCTACAAGGAACTGTGGAGATGAGAATTTTGTACAAGAGAAAAGAAGAAGAGTTAATTGGGTTCTCTGACTCAGATTATGCTGGGGATCTCGATGATAGGAAAAGTACGTCAGGCTATGTTTTCAAATTGTGTTCAGGAGCAGTTGCATGGAGTTAAAAAAAACACCTCGTTGTAAGTCTTTCCACTACTGAGGCTAAATTTATTGCAGATTGTGCTTGTCAAAGTGTATGGATGATGAGGGTGCTTGAAAAACTTGGGCTTAGTACGTCAAGGGAAGTGCAACATCTTTTGTGATAATATTTTCGCCATCAAGCTGTCAAGAAATCCAATTATGCATGGGAGGAGTAAACATATTGACATTCGCTTTCACTTTCTTCGAGACTTGGTTAAAGATAATGTGATCAACTTGGAGCATTGCAGTACAAATAGGGGTGTTCACAGTTCGGATTAAACCGGATTATCCAAATGGATAATTCGGATCGGATTATGTGGTTTGGATAATTGGATTTTTAGATTAGTTCGGATCAGAACCATACTTATTATTTTAGATTACGGATTGGTTTTGGTTTATAAATTACAAACATAATTATCCAAAAACACCAAATAAGAAATAAGTATTAATTTTTCAAACATTATATATATAGGTATTTTATAGTTTCTTTGCATTTGCATACTATATTACACATAAATATATAAATGTATGCTAACTTTCAGCATTTATAAATGTGACAGTTGGCAATGGATCAACACATTTTGTGCTTTTGTTGAAGAATTGAAGATGATGCTAAAGATTGTATTAAATTTTTAGAAATGTGATAGATAATTTCACAAACACTATATATGGTGAAGATGATATTGATTTGAACTTGTACAAATCAAAGTTAGTATCATCTATTTTTGTATATTTTTGTAATAATATATAACATATTTAGCAAGTTTATATATATTTGTGTATGTGTTTGGATATCCAAAACCAAACCGATCCATCCAAATAATAATTCGGATGGATTGGTTCGGTTTTTGAATTTGTTTGGACGGATCGGATTCATATTTTCAAAGCCATAATCCATTTGGATTCATCTATACGGATCGGTTTTGAACCGATCCATCCATTTGAACACCCCTAAGTACAAATGATCAATTAGCTGATGGTATGACAAAGCCCTTGAAGTTGGAGCAACACTTGAAGACGAAAGAGCTACTTGGGTTATGCTTTGGTCATGAAGTAAGTTAACTGCACATGTTTGGCAGTTTAGTTTAAGGGAGGATTATTGGGCCACGTTTTGGGTCGTCTTTAGTGTTTAGAATCAGTAAAATGTTGGTTGAGTCATTAGCTAGATATTCCAGATTTGTTTGAATATTTCGTAGCCCATGTTTATGTATTGGTCTAACTTCTCTTTGTATTGTAAAAGCAAACAAATATCTATTCAGTTTATAGCAGTATAAACATATGTACATAAGATGATAACTTTGATACAATAAATGATAAACGGTCAAGGTACAGTCATATGCACGTAACAAGATTTTATAGAAGCCTTGTGGTTATCAAAGTCAAAGTCCATTTTTTATATTGATGATAGAAATAAACAATAGTCTATGGGCACATGTTAATTAGGATTTGGACTATTCGACGACTTTTTATTTTTATATGATATATGAAACACAATCACCTATATTCGATCCTCCCAATTATATATCTATCATAATCATAATCATAATCATAATTTGGATTTTGTATTAATCATGGGAGAAGAACAAAGCCTGTTCAGTGAAGTTGTAAGCTTGCAGCCAAAATCTGATGGCGAAATCGTCTTCCCAGCAGTTGTGCATCCTAACCCGAAAGCCGGGAAGGTTGTTCAACTATCAGAGGCTATAAAAGCCAACAAAGAATGGATAGATTCACTCCTTCATCAAACTGGTGCCATTCTCTTCAGAGGCTTTCCAGTTTTCACTGCTTCTGAATTCAACGACGTTGTTGAATCATCTGGCTACCATGACTTCCCTTATGGTGTTGGTGGTGGAGGATCCAGAACTAAAATTTGTGGGCGTGTTTACACCGCTAATGAATCACCACCAGAACAGAAGATTGGCTTTCATCATGAATTATCGCATGTATGATCTTCTTCCTATCTTTGATTATTAATTGTATTGTCATTTTGGTTTTATGTTACATTTCTTGGTAACTTTCCTTCAATTATTTTGATGTTTGAGGTGAATTTGTGTAATTACTCCGCGTTATTCAAATATGCTTAGTTATGAGAACCAAAGTTGTTTTCCTAATTGTGTGACTTTGATTCTGAATTATGCATATACGAGTATATAGATTCACACAATTGATAAATGGAGTTAGTGAATCGGTTCGTTTTACACTTCTAACAAAAAAAAATCGATCATCTTCTGAGTAGTTTACTCGAATAAACGTCAAATAGATAATCTACTGCGAATAAACTTGAACGTTTAATTTTGTGTGATTACCCAAATTAGCCTCAAATGTATCATTTTCTGTGTAACAGGCTATAGAATTTCCTTCAAAGTTATTTTTCTTCTGTGAAGTCGAACCAGGAAGTGGAGGAGAAACTTGTATTGTTCAAAGTCATGTGATTTATGACAAGATGAAACAGAGGCACCCAAAATTTGTAGGAGATTTGGAAGAGAAAGGATTGATTTACATGAGAGTTATAGGAAAAGAGTTTGACCCTTCATCGCCCTTAGGCCGTGGCTGGAAGGCCATTTTCATGACCAATGACAAAAGTGAAGCCGAGGAAAGGTATTTCACGCACCACTAATTGTTTGTGATATTTAGGATAACGGTCTTTGAATTATATATATCGTCGATGGAGTTAAAATTTTGAATTATTAGGAAATTTTGATATAGGATGACCTAAAATATAAAGTGGAGACAAATGTATATGTGAGTTAGGGTGTGTGAATGTTGTTTGTCTAAAAACTATTGAACGTATTTTTGATTAAAATTTACAGGGCTACCAAGACGGGAATGAAACTAGAATGGATGGGGGATGACGTGAAAATTGTAATAGGTCCCAAACCCTGTTTTAGATATGATGAGGCACGACAACGCAACGTCTGGTTCAACAGTCTTGCAGTATCTTATGGTGGAATGAAGGATAAGCTAAATGATGACCCAACAAAAGCAGTTGTTTTTGGTGATGGTGAAATGCTACCCACAAATGAAGTGAATGACTTGATAAAGATGTTGGATGAAGAGTGTGTTGCGTTGAAATGGCAAAAAGGCGATGTGTTATTGCTCGATAATTTAGCAGTCCTTCATTCACGTAGGCCATTGCTGGCCCCACCACGTCGCATACTTGCTTCGTTTTGCAAATAAAGGCATTGTGGAATACGTATAATGTATAATTCTATTCTATGTTTTCGTAAAGGAAGTTACTACACAGATAAAGCTTGTCAAATGGCTAGAAGCCTTAAACCATGTACTCTTAATGAGTTATAACACTATCATGCATTTTTACCAGGAAATTATACTGAATAACAATATACTGTTCAATGGTCCACTTTGGTAATTATACTTCTTTTGTTCAAATTTAGTATTTATAATTGAATTTGATGATGCCCGTCTGTGGGAGATTTATCAACGAGCTGAATGATGATCTAGCAAAAGCAGCAACTTTGGGACATTGTCAATTATTGCCAATTTGCCAGCTTAAGACGTTCAGGACTGTTCTAGGATCCTAGATGAGGAGTGTGTGCAATACATTGGCAAAATGGTAATGTCTTATTAGATAATCTGCCGGCTATTCATGCCGGATACCGTTGAATTGCTCTCTACTTGATGTATATTGGCATCATTATGGAGATGAAGCGATTGATGTGGTTTCCTGTTTATAATGGTACTTCCAGTTCTTGATGTTATTGTCCTAGTGGATGCTCAAACTCAAGCTTAATGATCATGTCGATTGTTTTGTTGGTCCTTTTCAGTTTTTCCTAAATGTTAGGTTTCTTATGTATGGTCGATAGACCAGAGTGCCATTTTGACCCAGTTACTACCAACGGGTTAATGTGGGTTTAGATATATCTCAAACGTGCCAAGAGCATTTTTTAAAGCTAAAAGGGGAAAGGGTCAATATGTCAAATGAAACGAGTTAAAGGTTACCCAAGTCTGTATATAATGCATACAACCTCTTAGAGGTGAAAAAAGTGTTTGCAGCTCAACCCAACACACCTTGGCCTAACTATACTAAAAACAACCAATTTCACACATTATCCAATCTATCTGACCCACCCATCTTGCCACCTCTAAACAGTGGAGTGAAAACTATAAATGGTGTATCCTAATAGAAATTACGCCAGATTATAGTTTAGCAGAGTGTCACATCTTCTATAGGATAGACTCCCATTATAAAAATGATATATCAAATAGTGTATGGGAACAATATTACAAAAAAGATGTATAAAGTGCAGGCGACCCCATCAAGACTAGATGGAACAATCTATACAACTATATACACACAGTTATACAAGTAGGTTCTAGCAACATAATGGCGAACTCTGAGAAAACTCAACTAATAACATGAATCCACTTCGATGAATAGACGGAGATTGGAAATAGAGTTGGAAAACAAGTCAGCAGGTAACATTATCTACCTTGAACAAGGCCACTGAATACCTGGCTATTTCCAGCAAGAGTGGCTTCCCACTCCACGGAGGACAAAAGAATATGAGAAAGGGAAATAACAACTTGCTTCATGTCTGGTCGCAAGATCGGATCATCCTCCACGCATTGCTTTGCCAGCATGGCCATCTACACAGTTTCAGATAAACCAACGTATATCAGTCAATTTTATCCATAAGTGTCTATGTTTTACGTTTCACATTAACCAGCAGAACCAGAGACAAATAATCTATGAAACAGGGGTGAAATCGTCTAGTAGGTAACATGTATTGGGAGGGGGATCATGGCATCAGCATGCTAAAAACCTCGTTAGGTTGGTAAGGGGTCAAACAGGTTATTTTTAAATTTTGGATCACTAATACACGTGTTAGATATGGTCACACTTCTTTTTGAAAAAGAAAACCAAGTATAATGCATGTTTCACAGATGATTCTAAAATCATATGGCTACAAAATTATATGATCAAAGAATAATCTAAACTTATTTAATACAGCAACGTGAAAGAAGTTATGTATTTTAATGTATTCAAATGACTTCCTCCTGTTTGACCCGTTTTCCTTTTAGTTGACTCATTTTATTAAACTCATTTGACCCCTTAGATATACAAGACATATAGATTTAGTACCTTGAAAACACAATCATGGGGAAATAAATCCATCAAATTTGGATCGATATGATCTTTTAAGCTCGGCGTACTGATACCCTCGGGTGTATTCTTAAGAGCTGCCAACATCTGCAATTATCGACAAAAGTATAACAGATTTATGACTTCATCTACTATCTATTTCAACTGTGATGCTGCATGATATTTAACATTCTGCTGAAGAGATTAGTTCAAAGATTTCATTAACTTGTGCAATAAACTTACAATAGATGCCAACGATCGCCTCTCAGAATTTTTTGTCGCAGCACCTTCGGTTCGTATTATGGCATCTTTTCCTGATATTATCTCAAAAAGAATAACGCCAAAGGCATATACATCACTCTTAGCTGTGGCAAGACCATCCCTAAGATATCTGTAAAAGTGGTCAGTAAGAAGTCAGTTTGGCAGTAGTAATAGTTCGAGATACAAGCAGCAATTTTGACCAATTTAACTAAAAATGGGTCAATTCAGATTATATCCTATGGTTGAATGCAGATAATAGTAACATCTGTAGGCCAATTTTCTCATTTAAGTAATGTAGTTTTATACAAGTAATTTTAATCAAAATAGCAACAAACTTCAAATCTTTATCAGTATATCCACGTGTCATGGTTTCTATATTTAATTAAATACATTGGATAACAACTTAATGGCCCAACCAGTTACAATGGGTTCTCTTAAAATGGATGAAAACTGAAGTATGTTGTTATATTGCGTAAGAAGTATATTGCCTACCATGGAAATTGGCATGAAGTT
This sequence comes from Pseudognaphalium luteoalbum, assembly GCA_963422505.1. Lineage (NCBI taxonomy): Eukaryota > Viridiplantae > Streptophyta > Magnoliopsida > Asterales > Asteraceae > Pseudognaphalium > Pseudognaphalium luteoalbum. Next base: position 2,818,225 of record OY730194.1, read on the forward strand.
AAACACATACTATTTCTATGTTATTCTATTTTAAGCTTTATTGTATTTAAACCAAACACTATTTATTATCCATTAAACCGTATACTTTATCTCAGCATGTCAATAGGGTTTAAATAAAAGAATTTAGTTGAGCATACAAGGAGTCAAATGGGTCGAATTGAAAAACAGGAAACATGTATCCATATGCTTATGATCAAAATCTATTTTATTTAAAGAGGAGTATCATTGTTTTCTTATTATAATTATTGTAACCATATTTAATACATTGACTATTTGTAGACAATGAACAAAGATTGGAGCCTGGCTGGTCAACCTGACCCAACCTATTTTGACACATTGCACATCCTGCTTGACCCGCCCATTTTTCAACATCGAGTTTGAGCTGTGCACGTATAAAGACTTACTCTGGAGCTAAATAACCATAAGTTCCAACTACTCTTGTCACTGAAGCTTCGCCATCATTACTTCTTCCAACAAGTTTTGCCAATCCGAAGTCTGAAATCTACTTCATGCTAAAATCGATCAAACGTATGGAAAAATATGACATAAAGGTTCTACTTGTCAGGCGCAGATAAGTACCTTGGCTTTGAAAGAACCATCCAGTAAGATATTGCTTGTCTTGACATCGCGATGGACATAATGAGGTTTAGTATGTTCATGTATGTATTCCAGCCCCCTTGCAGTATCGAGTGCGATTTGAACCCTCATGATCCAAGAAAGTGTTGGATGACCTACATTGTCGTCATGTAACAATTATTAGAATGCAGGGATCTCAAGTTTGGAGAATGTACATGGCGAAGCAGTATGTAATATTTACCCTTGTTTTGAGGATCATGCAAGTGACTTTTAAGTGAACCTTTCTGAGCATATTCATAAATTAGGAAGAGCTCGTCATCACTAGCAGCATAACCAATCAGTTCTACCTTAACAATAAGAAAACAAAACGCAAGTCAATTCTATGAAGTAAGGAAAAGGTGGATACTAGAGGTGATAATTCTGACATATTTACTTTTAAGTGTCAGTTTGAGGTCAAACGTGTAAAATACAATTAAAAAACTTAGCCAAAAAGGCAACAAGCCAGATGTGTCAAAAGTCACCCAAACTGTATTTCAATGCTTAAAACCTCCTAGATTACTTTATTCAAAAAGTCATACAATAAGTTCTCATAAAATATCAACAAAATATAATTTGGAGGATCAACTCAACCCAACTGACCCATTTTAACCTGTTGCCAACCTCTAGTGTGAACAATTATGAAAATTAGATGACAAGTATTTTTTGTGGCAATAATAAGTATTTTTTTGTTTTCAATAATAAGTATTGATTTTAATAAAAGCCAAAAGGCTTACCAAATTCGAATGATGAACCCTGCATAACACTTTCATCTCTGCCATGAACTCCTTAGTTTTTGTTTCGGTCATTCTTTTTATGGCAACTTCCTACAATTATGTCACCATAAGGTATAGACTCAAGTAGTCCAGCATATATGGAAAAAGAAGAAAGGAAGACGAGTGCTAACCTGATCACGAAGCAGCCCATAGTACACAACACCGTACATACCATGACCAAGAAGATTGGATTCAGAGAAACCATCTGTAGCAGCAAAAATTTCTTCATATAAGAAGACAACAGGCTTCTCTACGTCAAACATATCAGCCCCAATAACTGCATGAATAAACCAAATATGCAAAATCACTTAAAGGTTACTACTTAAAGTGGAAATTTGACCGATCTACTTATGAATGTTCAAATTGGGTAGTGTTTCATCTTGAACAGGTTACATGGGTTAAATAAAGATATATAGTTAAAAAGAAAACATGACGAAAGTCACCCCCGGTGTGTTTATAGTGCATACAACATTCTAAAATGTTTTATTTTAAAAGGTTAATTTTGTATTGTAATGCTCACACTAATTCTATGAGACCTCTACAGCTTTTAAACAAAAAGGTTTTCCAGTCTACCCAGCACGATACTTTTAAATTTTTAATTACCCTTTTTGACTCGTTAGCCAACTCGGCCGACCCACCCATTTTGCACCTCTATTTAGTATGAAAACATCAGGTTGCCAAGAGCAACGATGGAGCTCGGAAGAGATAGCAGGTGCAGTTCCTCCCTCCTTCCCAATCTTGTAGTTGACGTGTCTACTATTTTTAGTATGGATTCACAGGGTCGAGAAAATTTCAACCTAAATTAATATTAGTCAATTTTGTAAATTTCGCGCCCCTTCATGCACTTTATGGCTCAAGAATGGCCATGAGAGTTGGATTCTAATGACTAGAAAAATTAAAGCCTAAAAGTATTGACCTTTTGGAATATTCATATGCCGGTCACTAGATTCACCAATATTATCTCTCCAATCATCAGATCTTGAACCACAACAAAAGCTTGTCGTCCTTAAGATATGAAACTTGTGAGGAATTTTTCCACCTTTCGGATCCTTTACATGACTCTCTTGGGTGTCACCATCGATTATTGATGATCTTGAGCAGACAAAAAACCCTACAACCGCTACGATTAGTGCCAAACCAACCGTCAAACTCCCTATGATCCACTGGTATGATACATGCCCATCATGAATCTTCTGATTTGCTGCAAATTATAACAATATTAGTCATCTCATCTCCTACGAGATGTGAGTAATACTATAGTATAAAGCTTTCACAATTAATGGAACTCTACTGTGGAGGTAAGAATGCTCTATGGATAAGCTATATGCAACAATCATCGAAATTCGTAACAGGTAAACAAACAAAACCCTACAATACCTGCAACATCAGTAATAAACAGGGGCGCAGGAGCTGGAGCAGGAATAGCTATCTCAACGGGATATGGCTCACCGGGAACTGCAACATGTATGATAGTATTTTAGATCAAAAGCTCAAATGGTACAAGGATGCTGACAGTGAATATGTTTATGTTGTACCAACTGTGGGTTTGTTCCCTGATATTAGACTGCTACAAATTCCATTAACTGGTCCTGGGTCATCACAAATTCACAATTTTATTCCCCCCAGGTATTTACTTACTCTAATGTGATGTCCAACAAATTTCAAGGCGTTCCTCATGAAGGTTTCCCCAAGATTCTAAAGGCTTCTACACTATTCAAGTGAAAAAACACCTATGTTGAGTATAAGGGGATGAACAATCTGTAGAATGTTATATGTAGTAAGTAAACATCTTTATACATAATTGCTGGTAGGTGTAATTCAACTAATCATGAATTTGTAAGTACTCTCTCCACGTAAACCCATCCTAAGTTTTCATTATAATAAAGCTAGAGCCTTCTTAATAGATCTAACCAACTATCCGTAACAATAATCATCCAATTCAATAAATGTTACAACTAAACTATACTACGTATTAAACATCTGTTCCTGCAACTTACATTCAACAGAACATAAACTAATCAAATAATTTAAACTGATCTAGCAAAAAGGTAACAGTAAAAGGAGCTTTAAATAATTAAATCAAGCTTAATTACATGACCTACCAGAATTTAAAGGAATGTAATAAAGTGCACCAACAGTAACATTGTCGGAATTATCGATTCCATTAACAGTTTCAATACTATCCATACTAACACCAAACCTACTAGCCAACATTTCAATACTATCCCCTTCCTTCATCACATAGCTCATCAAATAATTCCACAATCCACTCGAACATCCACAAAACAACTGCAATTTCACCACCGCACCGACACGGGCCGGCCGCGTAAAATTCGATAAATAACCTAATCCACCGTAAGCATCAATCACAGTCTCATACATTGATCCACCGTTTTTCCTAACTGTATACGTCGTATTCGTTAAGTATTTAGCAGAATTAGCACACGTACAATTCTTCCGTACAAAAACATAATCTCTATCATTACCGTTACCGTTAACCGTAATATCTTCAGGTAATACATCAAACATGCTCATGATCACACCTAGGTTTTCGTTTTGTGATGGACGGAATGCGAGAAATGAAGTGCATAAACGAGATGATTCCGTACAGTTTAACGGCGTTGTGAGTGAATTACACGGTTGCTGTAACTGTGAAATGAGTGTAATTAGCATAATTAGAATGAACGTTTTGTGAATTTGAAGATGAATTGACATTGTTGAAGTTTAATTAACGGAAACGGTGAGCTGAGATGATGAACACTGAGCTATTTTGAGTGATTATTATTATGATTTTAGGGTTTTGATTGAGCAATAACGATGAACTGTTGTTTATTTGCAGTAGGGTGTTTTTGGAGTAAAATAGTGATATAACAGTAAAAAGTGAGATATTTGTTGATTTTGTTGCTTTTCTGTTTTTTTTTCTTACGTACTTTTGTTACATCACTAATAAAATTTTACTTACTAAATTTACTCCGGTCCCAAAATAATTGTATGCATTATTATTTACTGACCCACGTTATACGGCAATTAAAAATTCTAAAAATCATTCAAAATTATTGTGATTAACGTGTTCTACATAGTTGACATGAATAATATATTTTATTGAAAGTTTAAGGATTAAAATATAGTGAAAGTTTAAGGATTAAAATATAGTGATAAAAGATAAAAGGTAAAAGTTAAAATATTAAATCACTAACCAGGTTATTGAATGCTTAGATATTAATAAGATTTAAGGATTAAAACAAGACAAAAAAATAGTAATAAATAAAAATTAAAAAGGATAAAAGTTAAAATATTATTATTAATAATAATAATTTATTTAGAAACAATTCAGATTGAAGTTAATAATTCATTCATATAGATTTAAAAACTAAAAAATAAAAGTTTCCATTCTTTTAATTTAAGGGCATGTAATTTTCTTTCTTTAAAAGCCTAAGACAATAAAGTAAAAGTCTAAATATTTTATAATATGTTATAGTATTCGTCCTCAAAATAATTCTCTGCTTAGAAAAAATAACTTTTAAAACTTGTTAGACTTCTCATATTAACATCATTCTATATTTAAAATATAAATCTAACTTTTGAAAAGCTGTCAAGTTTTATTATAGGATGCTTATATTTTACACTTTTATTTAAGAAATGACAAGAATCCAAAAAAACAGCACTAAAAGCAGCAAAAGGATGGGGGACTGGGCAGGCAGTGAAGTAGCAAGAAAAGAGACAGTTGGTGGGGGACCTACCATATCTCCGTTTTGGCGGCAAACTTTGGTCCCGTTGAAACGGACGTTGACTAGAAAAGTCAAAGTCTACACCGACAACGACCTCGCGTTACTTATTCTTTTTACGGAGTACCCTTTTTTTTTAAAAAAAAAAAAAAAAGGATTTTGCATTTTGAAATGAGAATAGAAGATTTCCCTTTATTGAAGTTTTAAGTTATATAGTGTTCGAGGGGTAAATGTTTTTGGATAATTTCATTATCTATATATATTCTCTTAACAAGTATTCACATTTCCATTTTATTTATTTCCATTTTAGTTAGTCCTAAAATTAGTATCCACTTCCAAAAGTAGTTATTAATATTTACTACCTTCGTCCCATTTGAAATATTCACATTATCTATTTTTGAATGTCATATTACTAGCTTAAGACGCGCGGTTTCGCGGTATGCATCATGGATATTTGTAATTATTGTACGTGATGATTAGTTAGGAATGTAAACTAATATATTGGCATGTGCAAGGTATAGTCGATAAGCACAATTTAACACAAACAATTTAATTTCAAGAACAAAAATATAACGTTGTATTGAAACTCAAAATTCTGTAAGGGCATCGATATGGAAACGCTAAAATACATTTATTATAAATTAAACACAAAATAGGTTGGTCATATGTTATTATTTCGGACGATCAATCCAAAAAGCGCTTAGTTCACGAATGCGTTAGAAGTAGTCGTATATCACAAGAATGGCGCGTGCTGATTGTGTTGTTGTAAGTAGTTTATGCAACTGTTGTAATGTTGATTCCCACGATATCTCAGCCTGTTATTCAATCCATATAAAATGAAAGTTGAAGTAAAAAAACAAAACTACATAACTATATTAGGTACATTGAGGCATAAGTATTAGTATTTCATCAGCAATATGATGGAGGCAAATAGTAATACCTGGTTTAGGTATACTTCAAGTGAACCCAATTTTTCGATAGCAAAAGCCATTTGCCCCATGTTATTGGCTATTTCAAATGAATCGGATGGGATAACGTTTGAAGCAATTGCCAATGTCGATGCTAAGGAACGTCGGAATTTTTCCATTTTGCTTGATAGTTCGTTTTCTAGACTCAATGGTAATTTGTTGCAGTTCACGAAGTTTACTTTTTTGTTTTTCTTTTAGGTTTTTCAATCTAGTGTCAAGCAACTGCATTCATTTTTCATATGCACATTATTAATAATTTAATATATATATGGCCATTTATTGCAATAACCATATGGGTTACTATACACACGTCAATATATACTATTAAACATTATACACACGTCAATATGTACTATTAAACATTGTGTTACATAAACGTCTACATGTACGTGATTTTATTTTTGTAACTGTTGTTTTGATGACAAGTTACAATTATATAAGTAATAAGATAGTCTTATTATATATTACAAAAAGATATTATTAGTTGTCAATTATGACAGAAAATAAATTGGATTTTCCTAAGATTTTCAAAAATCTGAGTCAACAGCATATACTATGATATATTCTTCGTGAAAAAAATAAAAAATATATATCGTACTATGTAATAGTAGGACTTACATCAAGAACTTCACTTGGAGGAAAATCATCAATCCACGTAAAACAACATTCTGCTGGAGATGTCCTCATCCCAAATATGATATCTAAGACGTTTTCTTTTCATGGTGAATATTTCATTAAAATGAGTTATTACATCCGTTACGATAACACTAATGTCCTCTTCACTTTGGTTAGAATGGATTGCGTTTCTCAAAGTCATTATATGTTTCTCTTGTTCTTCTAACCATGATACATATATTGATTCGAAGTAAATGTAACCTGGTAAATGTTACACAATTAGGAAATTTAGGTAGTATCCATTCAACGTATAATGAGAGTGATAGACAATAACTTTATAATTTAGTAAGATTCTTTTCATCTGATGATGAATTAAAAACACCCTACAAAAAATAATTTGAATATAAAAATAAGTATGTTTCACAATAACCAAAAGTAAAACTTACGGTAAGGAACATTTGAACGATGAGAGAAACAACGTTGGTAGCATAATAATCAACAGGAAGATACTCATGAAAGCTGAAGGATTTCTTCATCCTCACGTACATAAACCTTATATCATATCATTATACATACAACAAATACAACATTCAATCATATCACATTATACAACTCTAAATACAGTCGTTTTTCTCAAAGCGTTTTTCTCAAAGCGTGGGACGTAAATTGTTATTGTGCATGTTGACACCTCAGGTTGAGAGATGCCTATAACAATCCTTGTCATTGAAGACTAACTTTTTTTTTTTAAACTCGAATTCAGTTGAACGAACAAATCATAACACTTGATGGAGGATTTTGGTAGCATCTTTATTACAACTTCTGTTTATCATTTCCAAACGGCAAGAAGGGCCATTAATCCAGCCCCAAGGAACAACGCGATATAAAACACTACTTGAAGCCTTGCATTGCATCTCATTTTCTAACTCATGAAATCAGCTGCAATTAGATTAACTAAAACCATATAAACCAAAATCTTAGCAGATATGGAATCGAGAATGTTGATACATGTTTTAGTGTCTGTCAGTTGGTCTATCGAGTTGTACTCAGTGTCGCTTGTTATGTATAGAAAGATAGTTTTTGTCTATGCGACACTCGTGTTTTGATTTAGGCGACACTTGTCTGAGTGACGCATAGCGACACTTAGATAAGTGACGCATTAAGGCGGTCACATGCGACACTTACCTAAGTGACGCATGTTGGCTGTGTTTTTAGTATAAATAGAGACCTACGGGTTTTAGGCTAGGGTTGACGAAACCCTAGCACCATTTGTCGAAATAGCTTCTGTGTAATCGTTCTATACTCAATATACAATCGTATTTCATTGATTAATTCACGTATTACTTTCGTTTCGGTTTGTGTTTGCTATAGATATATACAATTGATTGATTCCACCTTCAATTGTAAGTCAATTGTCATCTAGATCCTAGCAAAGTGCATTTTCAACTGGTATCAGAGCCTTGTGGTGATATAATTGACGTTTTAGAAGCTATTTTGGATTCATTTCGGTTTTAGATTGATTCAAGAATTGCGAATTAATACGGATTTTGAGGTGCAAAGGTGAATTCCAGTCAACATTCATCAAGATTCACAGGTTTCGTCCATTAGGGTTCGACAAATTTGAGTTTCGTTTACGAAATTTCGAATTTTTTAGGGTTTTGGAATTTTCAGCCGTTTTGCGACACTCGACAGCGTCACTTGTACGCGTCACTTCCTGCGGCACTAATTAATTTCACATTAGGGTTTTACCGTCACTTGAACGCGTCACTTGAAGCGTCACTTGAGGTTTATACGACACTTCACTTAAGTGTCGTCTACCCTAATCCACCGTCACTAACGTGCGTCACTGTCGTACGTCACTTGACTGTTTAGCGTCACTTCCTTTAGTGACGCCTGTTTGTTTTTCTTGCGTCACTTCCTTTAGTGACGCTCCGCTTAATACGTCACTTAAGTACGTCACTTGAGTGCGTCACTTGCTTGATTGAGCGACACTTACTTCTAGTGTTATCAGTCACTTTGCCCGTCACTCGATAGCGTCACTAGCCTAGTGTCGCTAGTCGTTGCGACACTGCAGTGCGTCACTTACTAAGTGACGCTTTAAGGACTAATCTTTTTCGAGTTCTTGTTTTTGCATATTTTTTTTAGGTATATCTTCAATGGCAGCGGACAAGGAAGATATTAGAGGGATTCGTGAAATGTTGAAACAGGGAAATGATATCGGTTCAAATAATAAACCTCCTCTTTTTACAGCAGATATGGAGTACGTTTATTGGAGGGATAGATTTGAACAGTTCGTTGATTTTCATTGTCCGGAATTGTGGGGTCCTTTAAAACAAAGATATGAGGCTCCTGTATCTGAGGGAAATTATCGCGGAGTTCCACCACCAAAATCTTTTACTGCTATGACACCGCAGGAAAAGAAAGATTACCAATTGGAGAGAAAAGCACATTCAGCCATCTGTATGTGTCTAACAAAGGATGTCATGCGACTTTTCAAAACGCATGACATTACTTATGACTTATGGAAAGCGATAGAGACCAGATGTGGAGGTAATGAGAAATATAAGGAGGCCAAGCTTGAACTAATCAAGAAGCAGTATGACCTATTTGACTCGTTACCTAATGAGACTACTGCTGGATTATTCACTCGATACTCACAACTTGTGAGTGAATTGACAGAAGGAGGGTATACTCTCACTGCACTGGAGATTAACAAAAAGTTATTGGATGTTCTACCAAGTGCATGGGACGTGAAAGTACAATTCTTGAAAGAAAATCAAGAATTATCTGGGATGACTCTGGATCAACTCATTGGAGTTCTTCAAGCCCATGCTATGGAATTGAAGAAGAAGGAATGCAAGTCAACTGGATTTGTACAAAATCCTTCTCTGTATGGAAGCCAAGTGAATACGGGAAAGAGCTATGGAGGCATGGCATTTGTGTCAGATGTGAATTGTTGAAAATGCACTTTGCTAGGATCTAGATGACAATTGACTTACAATTGAAGGTGGAATCAATCAATTGTATATATCTATAGCAAACACAAACCGAAACGAAAGTAATACGTGAATTAATCAATGAAATACGATTGTATATTGAGTATAGAACGATTACACAGAAGCTATTTCGACAAATGGTGCTAGGGTTTCGTCAACCCTAGCCTAAAACCCGTAGGTCTCTATTTATACTAAAAACACAGCCAACATGCGTCACTTAGGTAAGTGTCGCATGTGACCGCCTTAATGCGTCACTTATCTAAGTGTCGCTATGCGTCACTCAGACAAGTGTCGCCTAAATCAAAACACGAGTGTCGCATAGACAAAAACTATCTTTCTATACATAACAAGCGACACTGAGTACAACTCGATAGACCAACTGACAGACACTAAAACATGTATCAACAAACTCCCCCGTGTCTTCAGCTTGGTCTTCAAAATCTTCAAATTCTTCAAAGTCTTCAAAAGATGCTGAGTTTTCATTTCCAGCCAGCAGGAAATACACCACCAGCGTGTATTCCATTGGCAACACATATATCGATTATCTTTTGAAACTTGATTGCTTCATCTCTATCTCTTTCTTTAAACTGAATGCGATTCTGATGTAATCTTTTCATATCATATTCAGAGAGATTAATCAAACTCAACGGATCGAATACGCAAAACATATTTCTCTTTAGACCCCACGTAGACCTTTTCCTAGGTTGAACAACATCCCATGTTGTCTTTTCTTCAACCTCTGATTCTGCATTTAAGGCCCTCGAATCCGTATCTGGTTCCGATTTAGGAATGAACACAATTACTGCTTCACCGGTAATATCATCATATTCCCAGTATTCCAATCGGTTCAAGAAGTTAAGCGGGATGATCTCCAAAGGAATTTTTTGTAGACACTTAGCTGGTGGATAAATCATCTTCACAATTGGTTGTCTTGTGATTGGATCTAGCTTCTTCTTGAATTTGTATCTCATACCCAACGTCGGTTTTATCAAATTATACTTTTTACTATTCATTTCACGACGTATGATCACCTGGAAGAAATCTGCTCGTGAATCTCGTGATCGGTTTATCAAGGGTATTTGAGCTAACCTTTGTAGCTCACACTTCGGCAAAGTACTTATTTTATAGAACTTCATATTGAAGTACTGAATGCCGTCACTTCTTTTTATCATGAAAACTGAATTGTTCTCATCAAACTTCCAACTTTTAATCAATCCCGTGTAATCAGATCTGACTTTGTAGCGTTTACACGTAACCGGTACCTCGATGATTGGTTTGAGCACTATTTCCGGTTTAGTTGTAGAAGTTGATGGCTCGTTCGTCTCCTTTTCTGATTCATCTTCAGACGAATCCGATTCTATTATGGGAGCATCATCATAACATTCATCGCTGTGCAATTGCTCCCCCTCAACTTCAACCTCATCATTCTCCTCAAAAAAATAATCCTCTGCTACAGGATCATCCATAACCTCTTCCTCAGGCCGCGAGTTGTTATCATTCATCAAATTTTGCAGATATGTGAGATCAACATAAGAATAATCAACTGCAATAGGTCTTGCCTGACCTTGAACCTCCACAAAGTAATCTAAACTGATGTTTTCATTGATAGTTGAAGATGGAAGTACATTTTCTGGTTCCGGGGAAGGAGTTACATTTGTTTCTAACTCACTAGGACCTACCTCCCCCGAAACATGTGTAACTGATTCCAACTCTAACAACCTAGATGACAAAGTAGTCACTTGAAGCTGTAAAGAGTCAACCGTAGCAGCTCGAGCTTCCAACTCCCTAATCTGAGAGGCTTGAGCTTCAATTATTGCCCTCTGATCATCAAACCGCTTTGTCAAAATCTCCATCTGAGCTAAAACCATCTGAAGAGACGGCATATCAGAGGTTGGCGGTGGTTGTTGTTGCTGAGAAGTTGGTTCCTCAATTACCACAGTCGTCCGCTGGCGTCTACGAAGTGGTAGATCAGCATAAGAGGGTGAAGACCCAGCGGGACGCTTGCCAGGATTCCTCGGGACATGAACCCGACCAGAAGAAATCCGGCGCAAAATACGCTTAAAGCGTTGGGGATTAGTCAGCTGAATCCCCTCAAAAGCCGATTGCGGTGGCACGTCACCCTCAGAATCAGAAGGAGTGGGCCCACCGTCGTCAGATTCTGCCTCAACTCGATCAACTTGATCAATATCAGCGAGATCCTGAGCTACATTGGCGTCAACTAAATCGTCCTCGTTGACCGGAGGCACGACATTATCCAAAAAACCATGATCGGGCGGCGCAACGTAGTTCTCATTTACCACGTGCCCGAAGAGTTCCCGATCTGCCAAAATAGGCTCGCCCTTTGGCGCCAGCTTGCAGTCATTGAAGACTCGCAGAAGCATAGGCGTAGGAACCAAAAGTGACCTCTGATCTGGGGCAATCCCGAGATCCAGGTCATTCAACAGAAGTTGTACGAACCGAGGATACTGTAGCCATTTATCTTTTCCGGCACGAATGTTCTCCACCATGTTGCCGAATATGTAACCGCTAAAGTTGTACGGTTTGTTGTAGATCAAGGCCAACATGAGAGAAAGTGTAAGATGGCTGGCAGCATCAAAACCTCCCTTGCGCGGAGATAGGCAGACAATGACGATATGACATAAATACCGCCAGACTCTGCAGAGATATTGCTTTCGAAAGTCGGAAAGCTGGTTCGCTGGATAGCCCATTCTTTGAAGTCCCCCGAAGATGAATGTCGTCGGGAAGATAGTGGGCATCGTGTGGTTGTCGTTGAATTGTAAAACCCGACGTATTGAGTTCTCTGTAATCTCAACTTCCTCGCCGAACATGGTTGAAACAATGCGAGGAACATCACCTACAACCCGGATCACAGCATGATCATAAAACTCCTCAATTTGATTCATATACACAGGAGTGGAGGCCGTGATAGCATAGAAAATCCTCGATCGGCGAATAAAGTCGATCATCGGCCGAAATGGCACTGAATTTGCATGGGTCGAGTCAAGAAATGCTGTAATATTGTGCCTGGTGTTCGTACGTCGGTAGTAATCCTGTAAGCCGGCCATCTGTAAGCTAAAAAGACCAATAAAAGTAAACGAAGACGTTAGAAAGTTAGTCCGAACACAGAAAGGTTGAAAAACAAATTTTGACTTTAGGCGTCACTTAGGGTAAGTGACGCATGGAGACTACCGTCACTTAAGAAGTGTCGTAATATACAGTATTTAAAATTGAAATCAATTTGTAGCGTCACTTACTGGAAGTGACGCTATCAAGCGTCACTGGTGTAAGTGACGTATGAAAGTTGAGGTTTAAAGTATACGACACTTTGCAAGTGTCGGATGAAGATCATGCGACATTTAAACTAGTGACGGTATCCTTAGTCAGTCACTTAAGAAGTGACGGTATAAGTGACGGATATAAATAAGCGTCATTTAGACAGTCACTTGGGGTAGTGACGCATGTAAAGGCGTCACTGAAAGGAGTGACGGTTTAAACAGGTAAAGCAAGTAAATGCGGCACTAAATGAGTCACTTACGAAGTGACGCAAAATCAAGCGTCACTTGTGAAGTGACGGTATGGGTTACCAAATCACCAAAGTGCGTCACTTGAAGTAAGTGACGCATGAAGTGTCGCAACGATGAAGATCATCGTGCACTGTTCATACCCAAAATCAGAATTGAGGGTTTTTCAAAAACAAAGAAACCATGGTGTGCGCTAAGTATAGACGAACAAAACACACCATTTATTACATTAAAACACAAACTTACAAGCATTCAATCGAAGGATTTTTCAAAGCGAAACCCTAACCCGTAACTATAAATTAAATTACAGCATAAATATCGAAGTATAATGGGTAAAAGAAGTACCTAAAGGGTCGTATGGATGAGTAGAACAAGAACTAAGGGACAGAAACGCAAAAGCAAACCGCAACAATCACGAATCGAGCGAAGGAATTGCACAGATGGAAGTGACGCAGAGACAATGGGAGTGTCGGTGTGTCAGTGGAAGTGACGGTAGAGGAATTTGAAAAGTGGTGAGGTTGAGTGTCGTGGGGAAGGGGTATTTATACACCGACCCTTGTATGCGTCACTCAACCCGACACTTATAGCAAAGCCTAACCCGGCACTTACTGCGTCACTTAAGGGAGTGACGCAATATCGTATGCGTCACTGATAGCGTCACTTTTGAAAGTGACGCACAGTGCAAAAATTTGCGATTTCTTCGATGTTTGCGCGTTGTGTTGTCAGTAACCGCATATGAAAATGCAACAGTAACTTGGATAAAGACTAAAATTACGCTACCTTAAGAAAAATAAAACAAGCAAATAAAAACAAAAAACAAAAAATGTAAATTTACAAGTAAAAGGAAATTTACACATTCTTTTTGGTGACGGAGATGATAAAGTCTGATTAGGGATCATATCGGAATAACATGCATGTATTAGGAACATTAAGTGTTATTTCAATCATCAGTATGTTTGTCCTCTTTAAATTTACTTAACATACTAAAAACACTGCTTATAAAAATTATTTCAAAAACGATTATTAGTATATTTGTCCACTTAAACATGTTATACGTACAACTAAGAGGTATTTTATTATTATTGGTATGTTTATTTCACTATGGTTTCCATCATAGATATACATCTTAACTTAAAACATAGATCATGTTTTCATTTACAGATAGAATATAAGAAAATCAATTTTTAAGTATCAAGTCAGCGGTGACAGGTCTGTACTGACGTACAACAGAGCGACATAACTTGATCCAGGTTTAAGCAAAACCAAACTTGGTCAAACCATTTTGGCGACCTTGTAAGGTATCTTAATTGTTAAAGACTTTTCAAGTACTTTGACTTGTGTTTGCTTAATTTTAAAATATATATTGACAGAAACCAGGTCTATACTTACGTATAACAGAGGTGACTGTCAATATATACCCCCAAATGAAATCATATAAACATCTTTCATAAAAACATGTCTAGTATAAGTAAGAATTTAAGACTTTTTGTCGTACATCTAATAATGTTGTACCACTTGAAATAGACAATTATTAATTAAGCTTCTTAAGACTTCTCAAAGTGTTGTGTATAACATGCCTACTAATATATCGTATGATGAAGATAATGTTTATAAAAACTGTTTTTAATACGTCAGATAAATCTACTGACACATCAAAGATAAACCTTAAAAAAAAATTCCATATTCATGCATGTCACCTGATGTACTATCATATCCCAAGTTGTTTACAGACACAACCTCAACGTCTTTTTAAATGTAGCAACATTGCGTGTCTTCAACACTAGAAAGTATAAAGATTGGCTGTTGCGTTATTTTATTTTATTATTATTATTTTTTTTTTTTTTTTTTTTTTTTTTTTTTTTTTTTTTTTTTTTTTTAAAATAATACTTTTAAACATATCCAAGTCACAAGTTAGTTTTTCGTGGTAAAGAATCTAAGACCGATCATGTTGACTAATTCATCAAAGCGAGCTCTTGAGAAAGCCTTAGTGAATAAGTCAGCATTTTGTTTCAGGGTGTCAATATGGACAAGGTCAATGAGGTGTTTCTCATAGCAATCCCGTATAAAGTGAAACCTAATTTCTATGTGTTTGGTTTTAGAGTGTTGTACGGGATTGCGTGTGATAGATATGGCAGCAGTGTTATCAATATAAATAGGAGTTAAAGTTAAGAGTAACCCGTAGTCGCGCAGTTGATGCTGAATCCAAAGAACTTGAGAGCAGCAGCTTGCAGCAGCAATGTACTCGGCCTCAGCTGTGGAAGTAGAAACCGTAGTCTGCTTTTTGCATTGCCATGACACCAAGCGGGTTCCAAGAAACTGACATCCTCCTGTGGTAGACTTCTTATTGATGTTGCAGCCGCCATAATCTGAATCGGAGTAGGCATGGAGCGTGAAGTCCTTCTCATTTGAATACCATAGACCAAGTGTAGGTCTATATTTGAGATAACCAAAAATCCGCTTCACCGCCTTCATATGAGAAACCTTTGGTCGTGCCTGATATCGTGAACAAATGGAGACAGCAAAAACGATATCAGGTCTTGAGGCAGTGAGGTACATGAGAGAACCTATCATCGAACGATAATCCTTTTCTTTGCAGTCCTCATCATCCTCAGCAGGTCCAAGATTATGGTTGAGTTCAATAGGAGTGCCATAAGGTTTACAAGTGAGCATATCATATCGTGTCAACATGTCATGGACATATTTTGACTGATGAATATACATGCCTTTGGATGACTGCTCAACTTGCACGCCTAAGAAAAAGGTAAGATCTCCCATTGCACTCATCTCGAAAGCTGATTTCATGACCTCTTCAAAATCTTTACATAGAGCCTCATTTAATGATCCAAAAATGATATCATCGACATATACTTGAACAAGTAACAAATCATCGCCTTTTCCTTTTGTGAAAAGGGTACTGTCGATGGTGCCTCGTGTAAATCCATTGTCTACCAGGTGAGTAGCCAGCCTGTCATACCATAGGCGTGGAGATTGATGAAGTCCATACAATGCCTTATTGAGTTTGTAGACATAATTTGGATGCACCGAATCTTCAAAACCTGGAGGCTGTTGAACATAAACTTCCGTATCAATTTTACCATAAAGGAATGCGCTTTTAACATCAAGTTGCTTGACGCGAATCCCTTTAAATGATGCAAATGCTAAAAAGATACGGACGGACTCTAATCTGGCGACAGGGGCAAAGACCTCATCATAATCAAGTCCTTCAATTTGAGTATACCCTTGAACAACTAGTCTTGCTTTGTTCCTCGTGACAACTCCTCTATCATCCTTCTTGATGCGATATACCCATCGAGTGCCTTTCGGATCGGCACCTTTGGGTAAGGGAACAAGCGTCCACACTTGCAGCTTGTGAAATTGCTGCAGTTCATCTTGCATGGCCTCGACCCAGGATGGGTCTTGCAAGGCCTCCGCTACTTTCTTCGGTTCAGTTTGGGAAAGATGGCAAGCGTTGGTAGTTGCCATGAATCCCAGAACCTGATTAGCTGAAGTATCTGTATCTTCAGCAGTTTGCTTCGCCTGACGTCTAGTTTGAACAGATGAATGGGGATCACCAATAATGTTTTCCACAGGATGATTCCTATGAATTCGAGTAACTGGAATGGCACTTGGCACAAGATTTGATTCCAAGTTATTTAAATCCCCTTCAGTGGCAGAAGCCTCTTCATTTTCTTCATTAGTGAAGAAGTGAGAATATTCCATGTCTGCTGCATCCTCCAATGGAGGCATATTAGGATCATTCGGAAGATCCTCGGTATTAACAGGATTTGAAGCAGATGGAATAGTGGTTATTTGTGGTGAAGGTGTAGTAACAGATGCAGGAGTGGATGTTGAGGCAGGCATATCTGGTGTTGGGGTAGGTGAAGGAGTGGATGTAGTATCAGGTATAGGATTGGATGTAGAAGAAGAAGATGTTTGTTGGAAAACATCTAGACCATGAATCATGGTGATTAATTCTTCAATGACATCATCCTCCGGAACATTAAAAGAGCTGAAAAGATTCCCATAATTAAAGAACCAATCCGGACCCTTTCCTTGAGGTGGTTCCGTATACCGTAGGCATTTGACCTCAAAGTGTTCCTCGATCTCGTTTGTTGATTTGTTGTATACCCGTTTATTTGGAGAGTTGACCGAATATCCGAGAAAAATTCCTTCAACGGCTTTATCGCCAAACTTAGGGACACGATCTTTAGTAATCATAATCAGACACGGACATCCAAAGGGTTCCAGAAACTGTAGATTAGGCTTGCGATTGTTGAAAAGCTCATAGCAAGTCTTATTCTTTTTCTTAATGGATAAAACCCGATTCAATACATAGCAGGCAGTATTCACTGCTTCAGCCCAGAAAATAATAGGTAATTTAGAATCCGCTAACATGGTGCGGGCGGTTTCTATAATAGTCCTATTTTTCCGTTCAGCAACTCCATTCTGCTGAGGTGTTCTCGGAGCACTAAATTGATGTTCAATACCTCGAGAAGCACAAAATAACTCAAGAGTTGAGTTCTTGAATTCGGTTCCGTTATCGCTCCGAAGCCTCTTCACTTTTAAGTTGCACAAATTTGCCAATTTATCCAACAAATAGACTAAAATACCCGCTGTCTCATCCTTAGTTGCAAGAAAGTAAACCCACGAAAAGCGTGAGTAGTCATCTGTCACCACTAGACAATAAGATCGACCACCAATGCTCTTTGTTGATATAGGACCAAAAAGATCCATATGTAGTAGTTCCAATGGAGCATTTATGGAATTCATTACCTTAGACTTATGGAATTTCCTGTGGAGTTTGCCCTTGTGGCATGAAACACAGTCGTCTTTCAATGCGAAAGACTGTTTCGGCACTCCACGAACCAAGTCATTGTTGACAAGGTAATTCATTTTTCGGAAATGAATATGCCCCATGCGTCTGTGCCAAAGGAGTGATTCCTTTTCTGAAGCCTTTGATAAGAGACAAGTATATTTGCTGGTTGTCTCCACTGTACGCATATTCATAATGTACGTGTCATTTCTTCTTGGAGCACGCATTACTACCCATTCTTCCGGAATAACGTACCCTGGCTTCAGTATGACACACTCGGTTTTTGTAAACGATGTAGTGTAATCCTTATCACAGACTTGTGATACACTCAACAAGTTATGCTTAAGCTCTGACACATAGTTTACATTTTCGAAGCTAACCTTTCCATTGGTTAGCGTACCTCTCCCCGAAATTGTTCCTCCCGTATCTCCAGCAAAGGCAACATGACCTCCCGCATATGGTTTAATATCCACTAAGAGAGACACATCACCCGTCATGTGTCGCGAGCAGCCACTATCCATAAACCATTCGCTATCTTTTATACGTTCTGACTGCTGCAACACATAAAAATGAGGAGATTAGTGAGAAACGGTGACCCAAGCCTTTACAGACTTAGGTCGACCATGGTCATCAACAATAATCACATCGGATAAAATTTTATTTTTAAACAAATCAGATTTTAAATCTGATGTGTTATCATTGATGACATTTGAGTCTTTAATAGACTCTTTCAATTTCCAAACCTTTGATGGTTCTAGATTTGGTTTGGAAATAGTATTGGGCTTTGATTTTGACAAAATATTTTGCCCAACACTAACAACTTTCTTAGCAACTTGGGGAAAATCAGAGTGATGCCTAGGGGGTGATTTTGAAAAAGAATTTCTATAGAAAGATGTCCTAGGCATATTTCTCCCATACCGCTGATGAGAAAGTTTAGGACACTCACGAATCAAATGTCCTTGTTTCTTGCAATAGAAGCAAGAACGAGTCTCACGGAATTGCGGAGACGGAGGATTTACTGGAGGATGTGACACAATGTTTTTAGAACATGGACAAGCTGTACATGTTTTAGAAAGTGCTGGTCTTGGTTTAGAGGATGAGGCTAACGTTTTGTTATTTATCACCTGTTGTTTTAAAACATTTGTTGGTGACTTTTGAGGTTTCGAAGTTAAAACCTTATTGTCACTTTTATTTTGAACCTTTGTTATAGATTCAGTCTTCAAGATTTGTTTCGCAGGTGTAGCCTCAACCTTCTTAAACTCAGGATATTCCTCATCAGTAATATCCTCTATCTCAACAATCTCAGCTGTATGAGACTGACTGGCAGCTTTAACAAACTGAGGCAATGGATACTCTTGCCTCTTGGTTTTCTCCATTGTTAGTTTGTTCAGCTTGGCTTCTTTGGCCTTAATACCATATAACTTGGTATAATCGACTGAAATTTCCTCAAGGCCCTGTTTAGCAATTGAGGGACAATATTCAGCATTAGAAGGAGGTGGTACTTGATTATAACCAAGTCCTTCCTTCTTTTTGCCACTAGTCCCTTGTTTGCTTACGATCTCATTAAAAACTTGAGTTGCGGAGGTTGAACTGAAGATTTTACTTTTATGATTTGCAAACTCATTTTTTAGATCAGATAGTTCATTAGTCAACAACTCAATCTCAGTTAGATAACTTTTAATTGCGTCTTGTTGACTAAAGACTTTTGCCTTAAAAGTTTCGGTATCTAACTTATGAGCCTCCAGATGTTGTTCATAAAGCTTTTCATTTTCTAATAAAAAGTTATTAGATTCATTAAGCTTAACAATCTGGTCCCGCAAATTTTGATTATCCTTTTGATAGATCTCAAGGGACTCAGTCAGATTAATACAAGAAATACAGTTAACAGGCTCAGCAGGTTCAGTAGATACCTCAGGAGTGATGTGTGCCATAAGACACTGAAATTTTTCGGCCTGTGCACTCCAATCAAACGTAGTTGGCTCGAAAACAATCAAAGCACTATCAGCAGCCAACGACTTTACTTCTTCCTTGTCAGTCGCTTTAGGAGGATCTGGTTTTGTGAAACCTGATGATGGCATTCTTGGTTTCTCACATTCCCTTGCAAAGTGACCAAGGTTATGACAATTATAACATTTAACCTTACTTTTGTCAAAACCGAAACCCGTCTTTCCATTCCCCTCCAAACTCTTTTTGCCAGTTCGTTGCAAAAATTTTTGAACTCTTCGGGAAATCATTGCTATATTCCAGTTCAAATCCATCTGCTCCAAGTCATCATCGTCTAATTGAGCATAGTCTTCTTTGGTCATCTCCAAAGTAGTATTTGGTTGAGTAACCAAATCCTTATACGAGCTAATGAAAGCTGTATAAATCGCTGCTTGCTCTTGAATAGCAGGCGATGCTGGAACAGACTGTTGGGTTCCTTGATTTGTGCAAGGAGTACCAGAAACATATGCTGCATGAGTTTCTACAGCTGGATATGGTGAAGAATTCACCTTTGCACCTCAAAATCCGTATTAATTCGCAATTCTTGAATCAATCTAAAACCGAAATGAATCCAAAATAGCTTCTAAAACGTCAATTATATCACCACAAGGCTCTGATACCAGTTGAAAATGCACTTTATACTAAAAACACAGCCAACATGCGTCACTTAGGTAAGTGTCGCATGTGACCGCCTTAATGCGTCACTTATCTAAGTGTCGCTATGCGTCACTCAGACAAGTGTCGCCTAAATCAAAACACGAGTGTCGCATAGACAAAAACTATCTTTCTATACATAACAAGCGACACTGAGTACAACTCGATAGACCAACTGACAGACACTAAAACATGTATCAACAAACTCCCCCGTGTCTTCAGCTTGGTCTTCAAAATCTTCAAATTCTTCAAAGTCTTCAAAAGATGCTGAGTTTTCATTTCCAGCCAGCAGGAAATACACCACCAGCGTGTATTCCATTGGCAACACATATATCGATTATCTTTTGAAACTTGATTGCTTCATCTCTATCTCTTTCTTTAAACTGAATGCGATTCTGATGTAATCTTTTCATATCATATTCAGAGAGATTAATCAAACTCAACGGATCGAATACGCAAAACATATTTCTCTTTAGACCCCACGTAGACCTTTTCCTAGGTTGAACAACATCCCATGTTGTCTTTTCTTCAACCTCTGATTCTGCATTTAAGGCCCTCGAATCCGTATCTGGTTCCGATTTAGGAATGAACACAATTACTGCTTCACCGGTAATATCATCATATTCCCAGTATTCCAATCGGTTCAAGAAGTTAAGCGGGATGATCTCCAAAGGAATTTTTTGTAGACACTTAGCTGGTGGATAAATCATCTTCACAATTGGTTGTCTTGTGATTGGATCTAGCTTCTTCTTGAATTTGTATCTCATACCCAACGTCGGTTTTATCAAATTATACTTTTTACTATTCATTTCACGACGTATGATCACCTGGAAGAAATCTGCTCGTGAATCTCGTGATCGGTTTATCAAGGGTATTTGAGCTAACCTTTGTAGCTCACACTTCGGCAAAGTACTTATTTTATAGACACTCGTGATTGATTCCTTTAATAACCAGAACTCTTGGGCTATTAGAGTAAATGAGTTGATAATCATGCATATACCAACCCCTAAAGGAGTCGAGTGATGTGACTTGAAAGCTAATTGTGATAACATCTTACAAACATCTCTAAATCGGTAACAAATGCAAACAAGAGCAATAGAAAATGGAATATTGAAAATCGAAACCCAAATATACATAACTACACCTCTGATTGCAATACACTAAATAATGTGAAAGATGAAACAACTATGGGTTCATGCTGGTTTTGTATAGGGATGGTGAGCAAACAGTTGTGCCTTACTTCATGTTGGTATGTAAATCGTAGAAGGATGCTAATACTGTATAGTAAGTGGAAAGCCACTCAAAGTTGTTAACATAACCATATTCCTTCTCGAAATTTAGTCGAACACCTTTTGAGCAATCCTCAAAAATACACTTTATATCAATTGCCAATAGAAGACTTGAAATTAAAAGCAACAACACTAAACATGTGAAAAATTACACTTTATATCAATTGCTTAATAGGCATAAACAGGCTACCTTTACTTGGGATTCTCATTGAATATCAAGAAATCCTAGAGAGATCAAAGTGGTTGCAGTATTTTAAATTCTCCATACCTTTAACCTTGATGTAAATTACTCATTTGTTGTCGTGCCTTGTACTACGGTAGAGGTATGGGATCAGATACAATCATGGGATCAAATACAATCAAGATTATTCACCTGCTTATGTGTAAAATTCTAATGACAGCCATAGTAATTAAGGTCTCTTTTTGTAAATAGGTAGGTAGATAGATAGATAGATAGATAGATAGATAGATAGATACAATCATGGGATCAAATACAATCAAGATTATTCACCTGCTTATGTGTAAAATTCTAATGACAGCCATAGTAATTAAGGTCTCTTTTTGTAAAATAGGTAGGTAGATAGATAGATAGATAGATAGATAGATAGATAGATAGATAGATAGATAGATATCCATAAGTATATAAATGTACCCAATATCATTTATGTATGAGGGAGTGTATGTATTAAGTCAGTCCACACGTATAGCCTAAATAACTTGCTTATTGTGCTCTGAATAATTGTTTGTGCACCTATAGGCAATAAAACAAAGGTAGTAGGTGTACTTGGTATACATTAATCATGCAAGAGTTCGGCTGTACCTCAGACCAAATTCCATCAGTTCCAACTACGATATTGCCTTCAAATTGTCGCCCATCATCAAGAGTCAGGTCCGTCGATTGAAATGCCGGCGACGCCAGATGTGGCGGTGGCAGCGGCGTCTGCTTCTTGATGGCGACGGAGCTTTTCTGCTTTAGCAGCTTCCTTTTTGGAGACTTTCTTGTTTTGATGATTGCTAAGTTGATTGGTTGAGTAATGAAACTCTACTTTATACCTCCTCAATAACTTCTAAATCTCTTCTTTAGTTAAACAGGAAAAAAATTGACTTGATAATTTACCTTTAACTCTTTAGCATTATTAGCAAAAGTTATCACAAGGCTAATTAAAGCCCACTGTTAATTTTCTTGCTTTCTGCTCCACATCAGACACAAACATAAACTACATACCATCCCTTTTCTCTTCTTCAATAAAAGAAACACAAACTTTATATTAATAAAAAATTAAAATGAGAGTAATATTGTTAGTGGCTAAAACACATGCCATCTTCTTCAATTCATTTACTGAGACTATCACCCATCGTTCTCAAGTATCGTAAACCTTGATTTTTTTGTCTACCAAATTATCTCTAACACATGTACATATATTTCTCTACCATTCAACGCTTGTAACAGCTCACTACTTATCAAAAACATACATACTACAAGTTTTGAAAACCATTATTCGACGACCTTTTGGCAATGATAAAAATCATGTAACGACACTCGATCAAACTCGTCCAATGTCGTATCCGATATATTATGACAACATTAAACGGTATCTGATCTGAAATAGGAAGAGATATATACCTTCCAACGGAACTGAACTCTAATCCTTACTTGACATCGTAACTATCTCGTGAGTACACCACCACTCGTTGCCACTTCCTCACTTGAATCTGTTAGGGCTCTAATAATTTTATTCTTTTCTGTTATACGAATGACAGAATGAGGCGATTTATTGACTGGTGATAATACAACTCTGTGTGTTAGGGTACAATTGGTACGCTTTTTTTATATTGTATGATGATGATGATGATGATTCATGATTAATTTATAATTTAATTGCCCAATAATTGGATAAACATTGTGTCGTGGGGTTGTAATTTATTTTGAAATTTGAAATTGGAAATTTGAAATTAAATTAAATTATTAAATTAATTTAGATTAATTAAATTAAATTATTTGAATTTAAATTTGAACAAAAAATTAGGAAGGGTATTAATGTCTTTTTAATAAGATGATTATGATGTCAGCAAATGAACGTATGGATGAATTTTCATGTTGACTTTTGAAATCGAAGGTCTAGATTTATCCATTCAAATTTTGGTCAAAGATTTTAAATATTTTAAACTTTCTTATTATAAATAGAGTAGATAAGTATCCACTATGATATTTAAACAATAAAAAAAGAATTTAGTTGGTAGATTTAATATTTGATTGGTGAAAAGTGAAGTTAGTGAAGAATCCTAAAACTATGTGCAAAGTCAAAGTGGACATTTTAAATGAGACGGATAGAGTATTATTCTACCTTCAATATCTTTTATCAAAACCGATACATGTGAGTCAATGCAAAAACAAGGTAAAACTGTCATATTCCCTGCCAGGCAATGTAATTTCATAAACTCCGTGAAAACTAATACCAGACACTTATTTTGGGAAGGATGGATTATCCTTTTTAATTGTAGGTGATAATTTTTACTTATGTTAATTATTACTATAATTTCGTTCGATTACATCTACATATTATTTTCTCTGCCCGATTTAAATGTGTACCACAAAATATTACATAGATTTTAAAAGTACAATAATTAAACTGTTAATTAATAATTTTTTTATTTTTCTACTTAAGTCTTTCTTGATTAATTAGAAGTGAAAGTAGGTAGGGGTGTTCAACCGTTCGGGTTTCGGTTTAGTGGACTTATTTGGTTTGGTTTGTTCGGTTTTTGAAGAAAATGAAAACCATCCAATTAGCAAACCAGAACTACACAAACCAAATCCAAAGCAACCAAATAACAATCGGGTTAATCGATTTGGGACCCGTAAATACAAACTTACGATGAGGGTTGAAGAATATTAAGAAATTAACTCCAATCCTTCCGGAAAATGGAAGTATAATTTAAGTATAGTGATATTTATTAAACCAACATTAATCATTAAGAGATAATAATTCATGAGTTTTTCAGTTTTATCGGTTAATAAAAATATAATAATGAATGTATAAGTTGATAAATAAAAAAAATATTTCATGAGTTATTGACTCCGATTGAAATAAAAAATGTAGATTAAATCAAATTTTTAAGTGGACTATAATAATGAATGTATAAGTTGATAAATAAAAATATGTTACTAATAAAATGAACACAATGAGACTAGAGAAATCTCATGAGATAAGAAGTGTGTGATGGATTTTTAAATCCATCATATACATAAAAAGGTTACTACTACTGTATCGGGTTTTCGGGTGGGCCCCAAATTGAAGTTTTCTAATTCAAATTCGAACCAAAAACCGGTTATAATATCGGTTAAAACCAAATAACCAAACCAAATCCAAATAACCCGAAATCAATTAAACCAAACCTATTTGGATTTGGTGATTTTTCGGTTCAAACCAATTAATAAACACCCCTAAAAGTAGACATGTTTTTTTAGACATTCTAAAATAAAAATGTAGATAATTAAAGTGGGATGTAAGAATGTTTTTTATTTCTATAATTGTCTCAAGTTTTTTGAAGTATGTGGTAGATTATCCAGGGGGTGTAACCCATCGTTTATCACACTCGTCCCTAAAAAATCCAACCCTATTGAGATTACCGATTTTTTCCCAATTAGCCTTATTGGATCTGTCTATAAAGTGATCTTTAAATTATTGGTTTCCCGGCTTGCAAAAGTTATTCGTTAAGCCATTGGCCCGAATCAAACGGATTTCATCGTTGGTCGTCAAATCTTGGATGGTGTTCTTGTTTCAAATGAGATTATTAATTATGAAACTTCTATTATTCAAAAGTTATTGCTTCTAAAAGTCGATTTCGAAAAAGTTTTGATTGTGTAAATGGGAATTTTTTGCTTGATTTTATGTCTTAAACGGGTGTTGGTGGTAAGTGGTGTTCTTGGAATAAGGGGTGCTAGTCTTCGGCATCTATATCAATCCTTGTCAACGAATCTCATACTAAGGAATTCAACATGGAGCGTGAACTTCGACAAGGAGACCGCTTTCACCATTCCTTTTTCTAATAGTGGTGGAAGCTCTTCAAGTTACCATCTTGGAAGCTCTTAAAGGTCTATGTCTTAACCATGATGCGGCAAATATCTCTTTACTTCAATTTGCGGATGATGCTCTTATATTTGAAAAGTGGTCTTTTTCAAATGCAAAAACCTTGATTAACATTCTCAAATGTTTTCAAAGGGTCTGAAAGTAAATTCCAATAAAGTAGATTCTATGATGTTAGAGTACCTCAAGAGGATGTTGTAATTATGTTCAATTCAAATCATTGTGAACTTGATAGCCTTCCGTCTAAATATCGCGGTCTTCCAGTGGGTAAAGACATGAGTAAATTAAGTTAGTAGTTGGTTCGATGTCGCACCCCCAAATTAACAGCAGTGAAAATCGGGTCGGAGCGCAACTAATCATGGATCATTACACATGGTTACAACAAACGATCTTTAAATGAAACATTTTAAATTACATTTCATTAAATATATTGTTTACAAAATACAGTTGCAATAATCTGCGAGTTCACACAAAAGCGTTAACTACTATTACAAAAATAGTAATGCAAGAAAATCTCTTGTTTAACAACTTTTCATTCTACCCCCTTCAACTCTACTAACTTATCAAACACAATCCCTCAATTCATTTAACCACAATTTAACAAACTAACTAACTCACCAGTTAACTTTCCAATCTTACAATATAAATGTTACTACATAAAATATATACTTACAAAATTTGGGGTGTTACATCTTACGAGTCAGATATCGGATAAACTTTTAGTGTAATGTAAAAAATAAAATGACAAAATAGGAAACGAAACGACTAATAATCAATATTAATTTAAGCATTTGTGTTAATTATTGACTCTCACCATATTTTACTCCACTTAAAAATAAAAATTCTTAGCAATAAAATACATATAGATATAAATATATATTTATTGTAAACTTGTGACTCTTACGAGTCGAGTCACGAGTCATGAGTTTATAATTAACATTCCGAGTCACGAGTTAACAACGATGTGTGTGATATTATAGTCTCAACTCTCAACTCTAATGGTCCACGATATTTAAGAATTAGAGTAGCCCATTCATTATATTACCTGATCGATGTAGGGAAGGCATATATTGCGTTAAAAGGTAAGGAAATAATTAATACGAAGTAATCATTTTGTCACTGATTTGAAAGTCAATAGTTTTAAAGAACATATAATTATTTTTTAGTTAATAAGCAATTTAAAACAAGTAAAAGTTATATTGATGTAGTGAACCATCTTCAAGCTTATGTTATTACAAATTCATTTATACTAGTGACCACATCATCAAGAGATCAACCATTGCTCCTCAATTTTGACATTTTTTAATTTCTATGTCGGATTAGAATGAAAATCGCATGGTCACTCAAACACGTTTTAACGAGCAAAGCTCTTGGCTTTGCGCTCTGATATGATAGTTTTGGTTTTCGAGATCGTTCACAGTCTGAAAATGCAACTTTAATCATTTACACCTTTTAT
Source organism: Pseudognaphalium luteoalbum (assembly GCA_963422505.1). Classification (NCBI taxonomy): domain Eukaryota; kingdom Viridiplantae; phylum Streptophyta; class Magnoliopsida; order Asterales; family Asteraceae; genus Pseudognaphalium; species Pseudognaphalium luteoalbum. The sequence continues at coordinate 2,845,715 of OY730194.1, forward strand.
TTTGGACTTTGTTGACTTTTTTCATTTTGGATGAGTTTTGTTTTAGCTTCATTCTCAATGTATTTAAACACTTTTGAAATTAGTGTTTAAGCAAATATTGATCAATAACAATTTCGCGAATACCTCTTTCGATTATGAACTTCTTAGTTCTTAATTCGTGTTTAATCTGCATGGTCATTCAATCATATCGCTTGGACATTGTTTATAATGATTTTTTACCAAGTATATTATTAGAAACTTAATACGAGTAGTTTAATTAAATTTCTACCACTTAAGTCAAGACCATAAAAATTAATATGGTTGAATTTATTCGAATAAAAAACATGGAACATTGTTAATTTATTAAAGATTACTGTATTACGTAGTATAAAGTTTTCAACTACTCCTTATATAATTTGATTTATTTATAAAAGGAAGACGGGTCTACGTCCCATGTGGTTATCATATGATATGGCAGAAGGATTATTTATTCCAATCAATACGTTTTTTTAAGATAGATACGATGATTGTAACATGATATTATTTGATCTTGTATATATGTCAACTATTAAATGTTAAGGTAAATTTTTGGATAAAACCATATTTTAATCCAATTTTGTTCGACTGGTTTAAGAGTTTGAAGACATCAGTGTTGTGAAGGCTAGCATGTTGCTCTCATGGAATGTGCTTGTTTGTCATTTACTTTATACTGTAGGCGGTGGTCAAGCAATGCAGGTGGTGGCCATTGTGGACCAAAGTTGCAGGGATATAGCATGTGCTTTCCAAGGAGTGGGTTTATATTTAGAAATGTGCAGTATTTTGATGTTTGTTTGATTGTGGTTAGATTTAGGAATATCTTTGTCTCTTTATGTCATGGGTGTTTGTTTTGTATGGTTTTAGCTTAGTTGCTTTTGGTTTTTGTTCCCTGTTTCGTTGTGAGCAGCCAATTTACCTCTTGTAATTTGGTTTGGTTCTTTTATTTTCTTTTTGAGTTTGTTGTAGTGTTCTCCTTTTGGTATTGATAGTCTGCATTTTCTAAAAAAAACACGATTTTTGTTTTCTTCTTTTTATACATCACAACTTATGATCGTGGTATATAGTTCTTAAGGTCACATCCCCATGTGATTGTGCATAAAAATCACGTGTGACTAATCACAGTAACATGCGTAGATTTAAAAGATAAAAATTGTTGGTAAATAAAAAATAATGAATCAATAAAAGTGTTGAATTAAAGTGTGACTTGTTAGTTATAAATTTTCATTCATCTGTTAGTTATGAAAGCAGATGTGATTTTGCTTTATAAAATCACACGTGACTTTGGGCTATAAAAATCACAAGTGATTTATATTACAAAAGTCACACATGATTTTTGCCTATTAAAAGTTCCATGTAATACTAGTCATGTGTAAATTCAAAAGATAACATTGTTGGTAAATAAGAAACAATGAAAGAATAAAAGATGTGGAACAAAGAATGTATTTTATTTTTCAAAAAAGTGTGATTGTCAGTTGTAATTTTTTGTTAGGTATACAAGCACATGCGATTTTGCTGTATAAAATCACACGTGATATTGGCTTAATAACATGTGCTAAAGATAATCACAAGTGATTAAGCAAAATATTATGTTTTAGCATTTGACATAAAACACACAGAAAATGTCAATAGGCGAAACTAAAAGAAGGTAACAAAACTAGAAGCCGAGGCGAATGCAAATGCAAAAGCTTCTCACCAAAGCAAACTCAAACGAAGCACTTGTTGATTCTACATAGATACCTAAAATCACATGCGATTTTAGATATAATCACATGTGATTAGGTAAAATCACATGTGATTTTAGGTAAAACTCATGTGATTATCTGTAAAATCACATGTGATTTTAGGTAAAAATCACATGTGATTTAGGTAAAAATCACATATGATTAGGTAAAATCACATGTAATTTTAGGTAAAATCACATTTGATTATGAATAATCACATGTGATTTTAGGTAAAACTCATGTGATTATATATAAAATCACATGTGATTTTAGGGGGAAAATCTCATGTGATTATATGTAAAATCACATGTGACTTTAAGTAAAATCACATGTAATTTGTTGTAAATCACATGTGACTAAATTGTTATAAATTGAAATTTACAGATGTATTTCGTTAAAATCACATGTGATTATAGATCATTTTTTTGTCTCTGTTTTGATTATCAAATCAAATAAGATATGATCATATTTATTTCAAATTATAATCATATGTGATTAAAAACCAAACAATAATATAAATGATCATGATCATACTTTATTTTAAGTTATTACAAATGTGATTTAAAATACACATTTTAGAGAACACGATTTTTATAATATTTTTTCCTTTTTCCAATCATGTGCTTTTCAAATTATATTTCAAAAATCATAAACCTAGCATGCTAGGATTAAAAAATTTATACTTGAAAAAAAGAAAGTCAACTTCAACTCTCACAACTCTTTACTCTTTAGCTTGACACAACATTGATTGATTAGTTCCACAGATGGAGAATAGGTTGATATTTCAGATTTACAATCAAAAAGAAATCTTTATGCAATTCTTCGATAAAAATATTGAAAATACCATCGATTCATGTATTCAACTTATGCCCCTTCCATCACCGTCAATTCTAATTTCAAAATCTTATAGACTTTTAAATTCACAGATCTCACAGCAACACCTTTAAGTTTCGATTAAAAAGTATTTATCCATTAAATAATCACAATTGTTTATCAAAAATTAGAACTTACTTATGATTGCTGATAATTCATCATTAAAAGAAGAAACCAACAATAACAAATTGAGTCTGAAACTTTCGGTAATTTCTCCTGTTAAGGTTACATCGATGGAGCGACCTTAAGCTCCTTAATGTATTCTTCGTTCAGAGCGTTTCGTTCATTTTCGTCTCCGATTTCATAATTCCGTCAGCTACGTTCACCTTTGGTTATTCATCATCGAAGTTTGATCTCGACGGTGCCGGAGGCCGATGACAATGGTGGTTGATGGTTGCGATGGTGACTACCTATTGCTCTCTAATGGAATCGGAATCACTTAAGAAAGTTGATCTCAATAGATGGATTGAATCGAGGATTTAAAACGAATAAAGTGAGTAGAGATTGCTATTTTTGTAGCTTTATTTTAATTTGCCAATGGACAGGACGTACAGATAAGTAGAAGATAACAGGGATACAGTGTATGTTGAGGGAAAAGACAACTATAAACCTCGGCCCAAAATTAAGTAGCAGCTATCTTTAAACTATATAATTAAGGGATTTAATATGAACCATTGATTTGCTTAATCTAAGGATGGAGATATGTTCTTCCATTCTTCATTTTTTTATGATTCTTTAATGAACTTTTCTCTCTCTTTCTATATATATATATATATATATATATATATATATATATATATATATATATATATATATATATATATGTATGTAGGGGTGCAAAAAAATCGGTTTTTTTCGGTTTTCGATTTTTTAAAAATCGGTTTTTAAAAAACCGGTTTTTTATCGGTTTCTGTTTTTTTCGGTTTCGGTTTTTCGAAATCGGTTTTTTTCGGTTTTAAATGTTCGAAATCGGTTTTTTTTTGTTTTGACCCGGTTTTAACCGGTTATTTTTTTTCGGTTTTTTTTCCGGATTCGAATTCGGTATAAATGTTTCCAACCGGTTCGGGTTGTAAACCCGGATCCAACCCGCTTTTTTATATAATTGAGGTTTTTTTCGAGCGTTGAGCGTTTTCGGAAAAACCAACGTTTGGGCCAAATCTTTTTGATTGGAATGTTAGTACATTAGTAATGGAAACATAATTGATCAAGAACTACTCCAAAAGTCTTACCAATCTTCCTAAAAAAAATGTTTTGTCAGAAAAGTCTATAATAGAATTTACCGAAATAGCGTAAGGCGTTTTCATGAAAACCAACGTTTGGGCCAAATCTTTTTGATTGGAATGTTAGTACATTAGTAATGGAAACATAATTGATCAAGACCTACTCCAAAAGTCTTACCAATCTTCCTAAAAAAAATGTTTTGTCAGAAAAGTCTATAATAGAATTTACCGAAATAGCGTAAGGCGTTTTCAAGAAAACCAACGTTTGGGCCAAATCTTTTTGATTGGAATGTTAGTACATTAGTAATGGAAACATAATTGATCAAGACCTACTCCAAAAGTCTTACCAATCTTCCTAAAAAAATGTTTTGTCAGAAAAGTCTATAATAGAATTTACCGAAATAGCGTAAGGCGTTTTCAAGAAAACCAACGTTTGGGTCAAATCTTTTTGATTGGAATGTTAGTAAATTAGTAATGGAAACATAATTGATCAAGACCTACTCCAAAAGTCTTACCAATCTTCCTAAAAAAAATGTTTTGTCAGAAAAGTCTATAATAGAATTTACCGAAATAGCGTAAGGCGTTTTCAAGAAAACCAACGTTTGGGCCAAATCTTTTTGATTGGAATGTTAGTACATTAGTAATGGAAACATAATTGATCAAGACCTACTCCAAAAGTCTTACCAATCTTCCTAAAAAAAATGTTTTGTCAGAAAAGTCTATAATAGAATTTACCGAAATAGCGTAAGGCGTTTTCAAGAAAACCAACGTTTGGGTCAAATCTTTTTGATTGGAATGTTAGTACATTAGTAATGGAAACATAATTGATCAAGACCTACTCCAAAAGTCTTACCAATCTTCCTAAAAAAAATGTTTTGTCAGAAAAGTCTATAATAGAATTTACCGAAATAGCGTAAGGCGTTTTCAAGAAAATCAACGTTTGGGCCAAATCTTTTTTATTGGAATGTTAGTACATTAGTAATGGAAACATAATTGATCAAGACCTACTCCAAAAGTCTTACCAATCTTCCTAAAAAAAATGTTTTGTCAGAAAAGTCTATAATAGAATTTACCGAAATAGCGTAAGGCGTTTTCAAGAAAACCAACGTTTGGGTCAAATCTTTTTGATTGGAATGTTAGTACATTAGTAATGGAAACATAATTGATCAAGACCTACTCCAAAAGTCTTACCAATCTTCCTAAAAAAAATGTTTTGTCAGAAAAGTCTATAATAGAATTTACCGAAATAGCGTAAGGCGTTTTCAAGAAAACCAACGTTTGGGTCAAATCTTTTTGATTGGAATGTTAGTACATTAGTAATGGAAACATAATTGATCAAGACCTACTCCAAAAGTCTTACCAATCTTCCTAAAAAAAATGTTTTGTCAGAAAAGTCTATAATAGAATTTACCGAAATAGCGTAAGGCGTTTTCAAGAAAATCAACGTTTGGGCCAAATCTTTTTTATTGGAATGTTAGTACATTAGTAATGGAAACATAATTGATCAAGACCTACTCCAAAAGTCTTACCAATCTTCCTAAAAAAAATGTTTTGTCAGAAAAGTCTATAATAGAATTTACCGAAATAGCGTAAGGCGTTTTCAAGAAAACCAACGTTTGGGTCAAATCTTTTTGATTGGAATGTTAGTACATTAGTAATGGAAACATAATTGATCAAGACCTACTCCAAAAGTCTTACCAATCTTCCTAAAAAAAATGTTTTGTCAGAAAAGTCTATAATAGAATTTACCGAAATAGCGTAAGGCGTTTTCAAGAAAACCAACGTTTGGGTCAAATCTTTTTGATTGGAATGTTAGTACATTAGTAATGAAAACATAATTGATCAACAACTACTCCAAAAGTGTAACGCCCCTCTTTTACTACCACAATAATATATTATTTTACTCGGAAGCGTATGAATTTAAAACATATTTATATACTGTACATTAAGATAATGTACATACACAGTTATATATTCAAAATAAACCAACATAAAACTGTTTAAAAACTACATATGTCGGGGTATTATCTATTACAAAACCAGGTTTATAATAAAACCATATTAGAGTCAAAATTTGTCAGACATTCCCTGTAAAAGCATCCGTTCCTGACACCCACATATATATATATAAAACCTGCAGGAAGTAGGATGAGGGATTAGCACAAAGCTAAGTGAATGAATTTATTACACACAATTCAACTTAGCTTAACCATCAGTTTACAGCAAATAATAGTAAACATATTCTTTTTCAATGAGGATCGGTGGCTCTTGGGGTATCATAATACCCGGGGATTCCCCAAGAACACTTAACATCAATCTGTATGGCCATTACAGAATAGACCGATGACTATTGGTTATTAAACTCATACACAGGTCTCAAACACAACAAATGAATCAAAACCTGTGTAATTCACATAATAACCAAAAAGTCCAACTACACGTTGACCTCAATAATCTGATACACATAGATTCACATATCACATAGGTTTGTAATCAATACACAGATTTACAATTGCATAATCAATCTACGTATACTTGTTGTAACCAAACAGTTACAACTAAATCGAATGATGAGTTCTAAATCCACTCACCAATACCTCTGCTGTCTCCTCACTCAGCTTCTATTCACTGAGTCTTTGGTGTATCTGCAAACACCACAAAGTAATGAAGTTAGTAACTCAATTCAATTTATTCAACTCACATATTACCAATTGATGTATATTTATGCACACATATATATATATATAAACACAAGACTCACACTGATTTCCATGGTTCTTACTGTTTACTAGCTCATTAACACTGTTTATTATACTTGTCACCACTGCTATTTCTCATTACCACTGTTACTATATTAATTATCACTGTTAATTATATTAATTACTACTGTTCATTATTAACACTGTTACTCATTACAACTGTTAACTTATTACCATGGCTAACTCCTTACCACTGTTAGCCTAACCACTGTTAGTTCACTTCCACTGCTAATTCCCTACCACTGTTAGCCTAACCACTGTTAGTTCACTTCCACTGCTAACTCCTTACCACTGTTAATTATATTTATTATCCCTGTTAGTTCATAGGTTACCACTGTTAGTTCATTGCCACTGTTAGTTCATGAGTTACCACTGTTAGTTCATTGCCACTGTTAGTCTCTTGCCACTGTTAGTCTATTGCCACTGTTAGTCTCTTGCCACTGTTAGTCTATTGCCACTGTTAGTTTCTTGCCACTGTTAGTCTATTGCCACTGTTAGTCTATTGCCACTGTTAGTTTCTTGCCACTGTTAGTCTATTGCCACTGTTAGTCTATTGCCACTGTTAGTTTCTTGCCACTGTTAGTCTATTTTGGCCCATTCTAGAAACCTGCAACTTCTAAGCTTTACTGTACAAAAGGATTTAACTAATTTTCCAGTATCCAGGTTCCTAATTCGATTTATATGAAACAACAATAGATTTAAACATCACCTATAAATACTATGTACCTCCTATAACATCCTTTAATTCAATTATCATGCTAAAATTTCCATAACCCATTTAGGTCGGAAGCTTATTTCACTGTTACATCCAAACCATATATATATTCAAGAAATCAACAAATTCATCAATTTTATATTTAACCTAAAAAAAAACATAAATTCATTATTTACCTTTCGACAGGAACTTGTAGGACAAGTATAAGATGATAATTTATACTCACACAAGTATAATCCTTAATTCTTCTAATTCCTGTTGAGACTTTTCTGTTTATTTGAGTTTGAGGTTACCGTAGGTGAAAAATATAGTTCTTCTAGTAATAAATTAAGAATTGGGAAAAACATGATAAAAGGAGGTCGGCTCTCCTTTAAACCGACTTACCCCTTTTTTTTTTTTTTTTAATTAAAATTCTAGTCCCTTCCATTCCCATCCTAATGATTAAAATTTATACATTTACAAGGATATTAATTCATTTATTATTATTATAATTTCAATAAACAATTATTATCAAATAAATTTCTAATATAATTAAATAATAAATTTAAAATAGAAGATTTACCAGATAAAATAAAGGATGTTACAAATCTCCCCTCCTTTAGGAGATTTCGTCCTCGAAATCTAAACTCGATCAAACAATCCAGGATATCTGGATTTCATAGACTCCTCGGTTTCCCAGGTCAAATTTGAACCTAGACTGTGTCTCCATTTCACTAACACCATAGGAATGTGTTTCTTCCTAAGTTTAGTAATCTTTCTATCGAGAATTTCAACCGGTTCTTCTACTAATTTCTGATTCTGATCCACCTGTAAATCTTGTAACGGAAGTATCTGGGATTGATCCTCAACATTACACTTTTTCAAATAACAGATATTAAATGTATCATGAATACCAGCAAGCTCTGGAGGAAGATCTAATGAAACTGATTGATCATTAACCACCTGACGAATTCTGAAGGGACCAATATATCTAGGTGCTAACTTTCCTCGTTTTCCAAATCGAATAACACCTTTCCACGGGGAGACTTTCAAATACACCAACTCACCTTCGGTAAAAGTAACCAGTCGTCTACGCGGGTCTGCATACTGTTTCTGTCTATCACGTGCAGCTTTTAGCTTTTCTCGGGCGATAGCCACTTTGTCGGCAGTAATTTGTACAATGTCTGGGCCTGCAAATTGCTTTTCTCCCACTTCTAACCAACAAGTGGGGGTACGACAACGACGACCATATAGCATTTCATAAGGAGGCATACCAATACTGGAATGATAGGAATTATTATAAGCAAATTCCACCAAAGGAAGGTGAGAATCCCATGAACCTCCATACTCTAAGACACAAGCTCTGAGCATATCCTCTAACGTCTGAATCGTACGTTCTGACTGACCATCTGTCTGAGGATGATAAGCCGTACTGAGATTAACACGTGTACCCAATTCTTGTTGTAAACTCTGCCAGAAATGAGAAATAAATCGAGAATCTCTATCTGATACAATTGACAATGGAATACCATGTCTTGAGACAATTTCATTAATATACAACTGTGCGAGCTTATTGAGAGAAGTAGTCTCACTAGTAGCCAAAAAATGTGCACTCTTGGTCAATCTGTCAACAATGACCCAAATCATGTCATACCCTCGAGGTGTACGTGGTAGCTTAGTCACAAAATCCATAGTCAAATGTTCCCATTTCCATTCTGGAATTTCTAGCTGTTTCAATGACCCATATGGCTTTTGATGTTCAGCTTTCACTTGAGCACATATATGACAATTACCAACAAACTTTGCAATATCAGTTTTCATTGTAGGCCACCAGTACAGAGGTTTCAAATCATTATACATTCGAGTGCTACCAGGGTGGACAGTCAACCGTGACTTGTGAGTGTCAGTCAAAAGCATATCTCGAATATTACCGATCAGAGGAATCCAAACACGAGACTGGAAAGTCTTTAGTCCTCTAGAATCGTCAACCAAGAAGTCTTTTCTTTTCAACATTATTTCTGACTTAAGATTATGTTCCAATAAAGCTTCTAGCTGGGCAGCTTTAATTTGATCCACTAAGTCAGAAGAAATATTAACTTTCAGAAAATAGACTCTTTTGGAAGTACCTTTTCTGCTCAATGCATCTGCAACTACATTTGCTTTTCCTGGATGATAACGTATTTCACAATCATAGTCTTTAATTAATTCTAACCATCGCCTTTGACGCATGTTCAGTTCTTTCTGTGAAAATACATACTGCAGACTTTTATGATCAGTACAAACAGTGCATTTAGTACCATATAAATAGTGTCTCCATATTTTCAAAGCAAACACTACAGCTGCCAATTCTATATCATGTGTGGGATAATTCTTTTCATGAGGTTTCAATTGACGAGAAGCATAAGCAATGACTCTATCCCGCTGCATCAGAACACAACCCAACCCAGCATAAGATGCATCACAATAAATGACAAAATCATCAGACCCATTAGGCAATGCTAACACTGGGGCTTGACATAATAACTGTCTCAGAGTCTGAAAGGCCTGTTCCTGTTGATTATCCCATTCAAACTTTTCATTCTTGCGGGTTAATTTAGTCAATGGACTAGCAATTTTAGAAAAGTCTTTAATAAATTTCCGATAATAACCAGCCAAACCCAGAAAACTTTTAATTTCAGAAGCATTCTTTGGAGTTTTCCAGTTCATTACAGCTTCAACTTTAGAAGGATCAACTTTAACCCCATCATTACAAATAATATGACCCAGAAATTGTACCTCTCGAATCCAGAACTCACATTTAGAAAATTTTGCATATAACTGTTCTCTTTTCAAGGTTTCAAGAACTAACCTCAAATGCATAGCATGTTCTGATTCAGACTTGGAATATACAAGAATATCGTCAATGAAAACAATTACAAACTTATCGAGAAATGGTCGACATACCCGGTTCATCAGATCCATAAAAATTGCTGGAGCATTAGTCAAACCAAAAGGCATCACCAGGAATTCATAATGACCATACCTGGTACGAAAAGCAGTCTTTAGAATATCCTGTTCACGAACACGAACCTGATGGTAACCCGATCTCAGATCGATTTTAGAATATACAGAAGATCCCTGCAACTGATCAAACAAATCATCTATTCGAGGCAGAGGATATTTATTCTTTACTGTTCTTTTGTTCAATTCTCTATAATCAATACACATTCTGAATGACCCATCTTTCTTTTTAACAAACAAAACCGGTGCACCCCAAGGAGAAGAACTAGGTCTAATAAAACCTCTATCCAACAACTCCTGAATCTGATTCATCATTTCTCGCATCTCAGACGGAGCTAATCTATAGGGAGCTTTAGCTACGGGAGAGGAGCCAGGAATAAGATCAATCTGATATTCAACTTCCCTAACCGGTGGTAAACCAGGCAGTTCATCGGGGAATACTTTCGGATATTCAGATACAACCGGAACATCAGAAACAGATTTCTTTTCTAATTTGGCATTAATGACGTAAGCTAGATAAGACTCACAACCTTTAGACAACGACTTCCTAGCTTTCATCATGGAAATCAAAGGAATACTCCCATTATCCCGTTCTCCTCGAGCCACAACATATGACTCTTCAGAAATTGGGATTCTAATCAGTTTATGATGGCAATCTATGCTTGCTTTAAACTGACTTAACCAATCCATGCCAATAATCACATCAAAACTTGGAATCGGCATTAACAGAAATGAAATTGGAAAAGTCTGACCATCTATCACAATATTAGCTCCAGTCACCGAGGTGGTAACAGGAACTAATTTGCCACTTACAATCTCTACTTCTAAGGGCTTAGTTATCACAGTAGGGATCAGTTTCAACTTATCACAGAAACACACAGATATAAAAGAACAATTTGCTCCAGAATCAAATAATACACAAGCCGGTACAGAGTTTATAAGAAAAGTACCAGTAATCACATCATCTGTGTGGACAGCCTCATCGACTGTCATCTGAAAAGCCCTACTCGTCGCTGGTGGAGGATTCTTTCGCTTTTGACCGGAAGAAAACGAACTCCCGACCGAACCAGAACTCTGTCTTCCTGCCTCAGGACACTGACCAACTCGATGCCCTTCTTTCTTACAGTTCCAGCACACAAAATTAGGAAACTTACAATTCTTAAACTCGTGACCCAATTCACCACATTTAACACATTTGTTCGTCTGAATTGTACATGGACCATTATGTTTAGATCGACAAGAAGTACACCAATTAGAACTTCCAGAGGAACCACTTTTATTACTAAATCTTTGACCCTGACGATTACTCTGCCACCTGGACTTTCCTTTACCCGAAGACTCTGTTCTAGTTCTTGGAAACGAAGAAGAAGTATTTCTAGCTTGAGATTCTTGAAAGCCTCTAATGTCACTATCGACTGAACGAGCAAGAGTAAATGCTTGAGATAAATTACTAGCTAATCTTACTGTGGTACGATAATTATGAGGTAATGTTTCCACAAATTGCTCAATTTTGGTTTTCTCATCTGGAACCCAATGTTGTACAAACCGTAACTTCTCTGAAAACTGTGTGATTAACTCATCGATAGTCATCTTATCGGTTAATTTAAGATTCATAAACTCTCTTCTAATACGTGCCATCTCAAAGTCTGAACAGTATTGGTTACAAATAGCTTGATGAAATTCAGGCCATCGAATAGCTTCTTTCTGCTGTTGAGTCAAATGACCAGTAATCGAGTCCCACCAAACCATGGCTTCGTCTTTTAAACATTGAATAGCATAAAACACTTTAAATTCTTCTTCACATTGAGTAACATCAAATTTTCGTTCCATATCTCTTAACCAATTTAAAGTTACTGATGGATTGGTACTCCCTCTAAACTCGGGTGGTTTACTTGCCATAAACGTCTTAAATGAACATTGTTTATTTGGCTGAATAAGAGGAATATTACCAAATACAGGTATCTGTTGCTGAAAACGTTGCTGAGATGATGCAGTTTCAGCCTGTCTTTTAAATTCTCTGAGATTAATCACCTCGTCTTCTAACTGGAAAAGATAATCATCTCGATTAGATTCTTCATGAGTAGGAAAAGAAGTACCCTCATGATCATGTCTTTCAGTATGAATATCAGAAGGGGGAACATCGATCCGTGAGGCATTATTAGGGTTGACGGTCGGTTGCTCGTTATCTGCCATATCTGTATTCCACACAACAACTTGAAATTTGTTAATCGTTAGCACTTATCTACTAACAAATTCATACACAATGCTAAATCCCATAGCCAGGAATGTTTGACATAACAAACTCTAGATTTGGGATTGAACACTTTACAATGCTCAATTCACCCAAACCTATGCTCTGATACCAAGCTTGTAACGCCCCTCTTTTACTACCACAATAATATATTATTTTACTCGGAAGCGTATGAATTTAAAACATATTTATATACTGTACATTAAGATAATGTACATACACAGTTATATATTCAAAATAAACCAACATAAAACTGTTTAAAAACTACATATGTCGGGGTATTATCTATTACAAAACCAGGTTTATAATAAAACCATATTAGAGTCAAAATTTGTCAGACATTCCCTGTAAAAGCATCCGTTCCTGACACCCACATATATATATATAAAACCTGCAGGAAGTAGGATGAGGGATTAGCACAAAGCTAAGTGAATGAATTTATTACACACAATTCAACTTAGCTTAACCATCAGTTTACAGCAAATAATAGTAAACATATTCTTTTTCAATGAGGATCGGTGGCTCTTGGGGTATCATAATACCCGGGGATTCCCCAAGAACACTTAACATCAATCTGTATGGCCATTACAGAATAGACCGATGACTATTGGTTATTAAACTCATACACAGGTCTCAAACACAACAAATGAATCAAAACCTGTGTAATTCACATAATAACCAAAAAGTCCAACTACACGTTGACCTCAATAATCTGATACACATAGATTCACATATCACATAGGTTTGTAATCAATACACAGATTTACAATTGCATAATCAATCTACGTATACTTGTTGTAACCAAACAGTTACAACTAAATCGAATGATGAGTTCTAAATCCACTCACCAATACCTCTGCTGTCTCCTCACTCAGCTTCTATTCACTGAGTCTTTGGTGTATCTGCAAACACCACAAAGTAATGAAGTTAGTAACTCAATTCAATTTATTCAACTCACATATTACCAATTGATGTATATTTATGCACACATATATATATATATAAACACAAGACTCACACTGATTTCCATGGTTCTTACTGTTTACTAGCTCATTAACACTGTTTATTATACTTGTCACCACTGCTATTTCTCATTACCACTGTTACTATATTAATTATCACTGTTAATTATATTAATTACTACTGTTCATTATTAACACTGTTACTCATTACAACTGTTAACTTATTACCATGGCTAACTCCTTACCACTGTTAGCCTAACCACTGTTAGTTCACTTCCACTGCTAATTCCCTACCACTGTTAGCCTAACCACTGTTAGTTCACTTCCACTGCTAACTCCTTACCACTGTTAATTATATTTATTATCCCTGTTAGTTCATAGGTTACCACTGTTAGTTCATTGCCACTGTTAGTTCATGAGTTACCACTGTTAGTTCATTGCCACTGTTAGTCTCTTGCCACTGTTAGTCTATTGCCACTGTTAGTCTCTTGCCACTGTTAGTCTATTGCCACTGTTAGTTTCTTGCCACTGTTAGTCTATTGCCACTGTTAGTCTATTGCCACTGTTAGTTTCTTGCCACTGTTAGTCTATTGCCACTGTTAGTCTATTGCCACTGTTAGTTTCTTGCCACTGTTAGTCTATTGCCACTGTTAGTCTATTGCCACTGTTAGTTTCTTGCCACTGTTAGTCTATTTTGGCCCATTCTAGAAACCTGCAACTTCTAAGCTTTACTGTACAAAAGGATTTAACTAATTTTCCAGTATCCAGGTTCCTAATTCGATTTATATGAAACAACAATAGATTTAAACATCACCTATAAATACTATGTACCTCCTATAACATCCTTTAATTCAATTATCATGCTAAAATTTCCATAACCCATTTAGGTCGGAAGCTTATTTCACTGTTACATCCAAACCATATATATATTCAAGAAATCAACAAATTCATCAATTTTATATTTAACCTAAAAAAAAACATAAATTCATTATTTACCTTTCGACAGGAACTTGTAGGACAAGTATAAGATGATAATTTATACTCACACAAGTATAATCCTTAATTCTTCTAATTCCTGTTGAGACTTTTCTGTTTATTTGAGTTTGAGGTTACCGTAGGTGAAAAATATAGTTCTTCTAGTAATAAATTAAGAATTGGGAAAAACATGATAAAAGGAGGTCGGCTCTCCTTTAAACCGACTTACCCCTTTTTTTTTTTTTTTTAATTAAAATTCTAGTCCCTTCCATTCCCATCCTAATGATTAAAATTTATACATTTACAAGGATATTAATTCATTTATTATTATTATAATTTCAATAAACAATTATTATCAAATAAATTTCTAATATAATTAAATAATAAATTTAAAATAGAAGATTTACCAGATAAAATAAAGGATGTTACAAAAAGTCTTATATAAGTCTTCTTAAAAAACAATTGAATCGAAAAAGTCTTCATAACTTGGAAATGTAAATAATGCAATTACAACTAAAAATGGAAACATACAAACATAACTTTTATTTGAATGATACAATTACAACTAAAAATGGTAAAGTATATCGAGCTTCGGCATGGCCATCACCCGGATACACTTAACCACTTATGTCATCCCAAACTTCATCTTCATCGACGGATTCAACTTCAAGTTCCTCAAATTCACCTTCATCTAATTCGGTCGTTGGAGGTGATATCCCTAATGCGACTTCTTCATCTTCGATAATCTCTGCAACGTTACCTAATAGTGGACCTTCTAACGTTGTTATATTTTGTATCCTATCTACCCCGTCCAAGTAATCCTTCAAACACACGCATACTTCAACGGATTCGGCGGTTAGTCTTGACCTTCTTTCCGATAAAATTCTACCGCTATTAGAAAATGTCGATTCTGAAGCTACCGTCGAAGCTTGGACGGCTAATAAATCTCGAGCCATTGCGGATAAAATTGGAAATTGTACTTCTCTTTCTTTCCACCAACTCAAAATATCAAAATTACGAAAATCCTCAACACTTAAAGTGGTTAAAAAGTTTGTAGACTTATAGTGTCCCAACTCGCTTGTTGGAGCCGATGTACGTTGACGCTTTGTAGCGTCTTCAAGTAAAGCATTATAAAGGTTTATGCTTATGTCACTCGATGATGCTCGAGATGTTCCCGCCCGCATGGAGTCCACAAGTGAGTTTGGTTGGTAACCAATTTTTGTTGCATAAATCTCAAACAATTGTGTAAAACCATTTTCAAATCTAATAATTTCATTTGTAATATAGTTGGGGTTGTCGGTTAAGTTTAAGTCCAAATTTTCCATTATTGTTGTGAGTATACGTTGTACGCCGCCAACATTTATAGTTGGATTTAGTGCGGCGGCACAAGTAAAAACTAAAGGCATGTTACCAAAATATTTTATAAATTTCTTTTTTATAACTCTAACCATTTTTCTAAACATTGGAAATGACGAAAGTTCAAATTCTTTTAATTTTTCAGTCATTATAAAAATTTGGTTTAGAACTAAAGGGCTAGTTGGGTAATATACACCCGATAATATAGTAGTAGCATCTTTAAAAACTACTAAAAAAGACGTTAAATCATAAAGTTGATTCCATTCGTAATCGGTTATAGCTACCGACTTATTTCTATCAACTAACAACGTATTAAAAGCATTTAAAGTATCACGTTGTCTTAAAATATTTTCAAACATAATGTGAGTAGAATTCCACCTAGTATTATTATCATAGCATGGTCCTAGGGGAGTTTCACCACATTGTACACGAAAATGTCTATAATTAATTTGACGTTCGTTACTAGAACTATATATAGTTACTAATAAACCCTTAAATTTTTGACGTAAAGTATCACATATTTTTAATGCCGCTTGCACGGACAAATTTATAATATGAGCAACACAACGAGAATGAAAAAAAGTGCCATTTAAAATTGGTTTTACACGTAATTTTAGTAAATTCATAGCTCTCGTATTATTTGACGCATTATCTAGTGAAATTGTAAAAACTTTATCGTGTAAATTATATTCAATTAAAGTGTCATTTAAAATTTTCCGCAAGTTACATCCCGTATGCGGATAACCAAACAATTTTAAAGCAATTGTACGTTTCATTAACAACCAAGACTCGGGATGAAACCAATGGGCCGTAACGGCTAAATAAGAATTTGCCGTACCATGTGGTGCGGTCCAAACATCACAAGTAATAGAAACGCCATGTTTATAGTTTAGAAAACCATCAATTATATCTTTTTTAGCATTTTTCCACAATTTAAACGCATCGTTTCTAAGGGTAGTACGACTTACTTGTTGGTATCGCGGTTGTAGTCTCGTTTTGATGATACTCGTAAGCCGTTGGTTGTCAAAGTGGTTGAATGGAAACGCCTCTTGGATGACAAACTTGGTAAAATCTTCTCGAAGAGCTTCGGCATCGTATATAAATACCCCACCATCCGAACCGAGTGTCGTTTGTGAGGCATCTTGACTAGCGGCTCTACAAGCCGAGGTCATGTGACTTCTTAATGTTGAGTTTGATGTGGGGTTATAGAACTTCCCACATCTTTTGCAACGAGCCTTACTAAACCCATCACTCATAACGCACAAATCGTAATTCACCCAAATTTCCGGGTTCCGGGTCGTTGATCTAACTTGCACGACATCAACATTTGTGTAAACTTTATTTCGTACAGTGCTACCAACGGAAGCGGAACCGGAAGCGGAAGCTTGAGATTGTATGTTTTCCATTTTCGCAAAAAAAAAGTATGTATATATATATAGAGAGTTTTTGAGAGAATAATAGAATATGAAATAATATGTAAGAATATGAGAGAATATAAGAGAATATGAGAGATTTTGGTGTGTTTTTAAACCCAAACCATCCAAGTATATTTATAGAGGGTTTAGGGGGGCAAAGGCACCCAAATAGGGCCAAAAAAACGGACAAAATGGGCTGGTAACGGATATATAGCCGTTTGGCTATTTTTTCGAAAAAAACCGGTTTTAACCGGTTTCCCTAAAAAACCGGTTTTAACCGGTAAAAAAACCAATGCACCAAAAACCTAATAACCGATCTAACCGGTTCGGTTTTTTTAAAACCGGTTCGGTTTTTTTAAAACCGGTTAGTGTGAAAACCGGTTTTCGGTTAACCGATCGGTTTAAAAAAAATCGGTTTTTTTTTGCACCTCTATGTGTATGTATGTAATATTTTTATATTAGTTCGTATTCGAATGCAAAGCTAGGTCCAAAGATCATGTAACTATGCTAGCAAGTAAGGTTTGGGCCCACACTAGGCGGAGCCCAAACACCATGAGTTGAGATTGAGAACAAATGAACAGTACACATGAACAAGAATGGCATAAACAATGTATTCAACTTCCCATATTTTATTAGCCATTAATAATGAGCTTCAAAAACGAAAGAATCACAAAACTTATAGCAAAAAGCAAATGCTTAATTTAGTTCATACATCTTCAACATAAAAAATAAAAAGATAAAAAACAAAACAAAAACATTTCTCACCTATATATTAAAATTTATAGGGAAATTTTAACAACAATTTTTAAATCACTATATTGTACGTAACGATGAACTCGTAAACCATCTTCAGAAACCCGAAACCTTATAAGTACTGGGAGTGAGAGGCAGCAAGAAGCGCAGCACCAATTCCAGATCCATCGTTGGAATGTATAAGTTTAACGTGTTTTGCAAGTTCGTCTCCAACCAAATCATGCAAAGTGTTTTCAAGACAGTGTCTGTAGTCAGTGTAGTGTTCGTATAACCCTCCGTCCATGGCAATGGTTGTTTTGGGGATCTCTCCATCTCTTACGGTGTCTCTTCCGATTTTCTTTAGAATGCCTAAAATTCCAGCAGCAGCGAGGCGTGCTCCTCGTGTGGCAAAGATATTGCATATCTCAACCACAATCTTTCTTGTTGACAAAGGTGTATCGGGTATCTACAAATTAAGTGATAGTTTAGTGGTGATAAACGAACGGGGTTAGGGAACAGGTCAAAAGAGGGACTTTTAGGATGGGCCGCAAACTCGTAACAGTCATGTTTGGTACCTGGGTTAACCGATGAACACCATTTTTCATAAATCTCAAATATATTTAATTAATATCCTAAATATATAGCAAATATATTAGCAGATTAATGATCTGATCTTTTAATAAAGCAATTTGAAAGGAAGTGATCAGTTTTAAGCCATTTGACACCTAAAACACAACCAAAATGGGAAGATTTATACATAATTAGAAAATTTCCCCTCAAACGAATACGAGAAGCAAGGATCAATAAGAAGGACGAAGCTATCATCAACCATAATCTTCTATAAACATGTTGATTTGGGTTACATCTTATCAGGTTTTATGGATTTAGCTGCTTGGGACTTGGAAGTCATTAAAAATGTATCCAAATACATAAAAACTCCTAAACGCTTTACCAATAAAGTTGTTGTACTTAATTAAAAAATGGCAGGCGAACCCAACATGGATTGAAAATTACTTATTTAAACCCAGATCTGCGTTAACCAGTTTGACCCACTCATTTTGCCACCCCTCTAAGAACTGATAAGAGAGATAAAAATATGTATAAAGACAATGTACCTCCAATACGTCTTTTAATGTGTTCCCTACCACCTTGAGATCAGGGGACATGTCATGATGCATTGCCGACATTTCAGGTGTCCTGAAATTTACAACACAGAGAGAATAAGCTTCTACTTCATGAAATGAGGAAGATGGATGACGTGCAACAAAATTCATTAATATTTTTCATATAGATTGGTGCTTCACTAATTTGACCCGTTAGAGGTAACATAATAAGCCAAATCAACAATTTGTATAAAGCATATGGGTTGAAAGGGTCACCTCTAGTTAACACTTGACCATAAAAATTAAAAGGGATTGAATAATACCTCAAAATGAATTGAGTTTTTAGTTTGGGAGGAACGGTTTCACCGAAAAGGGCAGCTTCATCAGCCATCCTAAATAGAACTCTGCGAAGAAGTTCTCCAAGATACATGCCAGAAATCATTTTTTCAAATATCTGCAGAAGTATGCATAAGTAATCAATAGGTAAGGCTTTTGAACAAATTTAATAGCATATGGATAATTGGTTACCTGTTCCCCAGGATTCAAGCTTTCAGCATCCAGAGTGTTATCATACTCTGTTAAGGGAAGATGCGAGGACCTGAAGTTACCCCATTCCATGTTGATGACCTATACACCAGATCAAGTATGTTTTGTTATGTACAGTTCTGAGCTTTATGTTTCTTTTTTCCAACAGGACACACTACATCATTTGTTATTTATAAATGTACCCATTCACTTATCAATGGGTCGATTCAGATTAATTTTATCTATAACTTAATAGAAAACAGTTCAAATGGGTCGTAAGTGTATATTTGGTACATCCATACATAAACCTCCCAACTCATAAGTGTATTTTTGGTACATAAACCTCCTAAATCATATTTGACAGGTAATTTTTAGCCTCGAAAAAAGGTCGATTAGTCAATAGACAATTTTTAACACATACAGCCACCTAAAACATTATATCAATAAAGATGGACTACTACGTAAATAACAGCGTTTTGCAATCCAAATTTTACAAAGAAAACCTTTTTGCATGTATAGAGTTTCGGATTAACTGAACCTGACCATACCCATTTCTACATGCAACCCGCCCATTTTACTATCTTTACTATACATGGAATTGCGGGGCGGGGGAGAAGTTGCTCACCATCTCTCCGGATTTAGGGTGTGGACCATGCCATTTTGGTATAGCCTGAGCTCGTTCCACATAAGCTGCATTACTTCCGGTACCCAAGATCACAGCTACCACAGCATCTTGCTCTTCGTATCTACCTCCAGCCAATGTTCCAACTGTATCATTTACCTACACCCAACATCATATGTAGTTTGTCAAAAAGCTCATCTAATGACTGCAGTTTCTGACGAAGCATCACACATCACGTAATTTAAATTGAAAAAAATAGTGATCAAGAGCTACATCTTATGTCAAGGCTAAGAATATGGATCCTGCTATAGATACATATTCATAAATAAGGAAGTGGTTCATTATCAAAATTAGTACTAATGTCACACTACATGTATAATGTTGACTGGTTGAGTGGGATAACTGACCCACTGGACGCACATTGGCTGCATCCCTGGATAAAAAATAAGTTTATAAACCAAATGAACTTACCAGTGCAGAAACACGTATATCAACACCTTGTCGTTTCATCGCTGTTTGTAATTCTGAAACCACGTCTTTGCCAACCTAACAAATAAAAAATCGATTTAGAACAAAAGTCAGCAACTTGATTATTTATGCAACGCGGATGGTTTTTGAATATGTGTTATAAGGCAAGTGAAGCAATTAAATTAAAATATTGTAATTACCATTTCTTCAATAGAAAAACCTTTTGTCCATCGAATAAGAGTCCCTGAGTCGATAGACAATTGCATCACCGGGAACGAGAAGGTGAAACCTAATTCCCTTTGTCGGCCAGGAGCAATCTGAAACTTCTCCCCTTCATCATTAACAAATTTAGCAAGCTCGGCTGCAATGTAGTCAAAAAGCGCCTGTACAAAATTAATATTCGAATCTTAGAAACCACATACATGGTAAGTCTTATATATGAATGCAAGAGGCAGCAATCTCAAACCATTTATATAAACACGTGCCACTTTTGATATATTTAGCCTGTTCGGTGCATTATGTGAAAACGGGTGGTTTTGACCCATTTAGAATGTTCGAATCATGCATATGAAAATGTGGGTTTTAAGCCATTTAGTCTGTTTGACCCATTTATATAACAATGGGTGGGTTGTCTTTAATTAATAACAGGTACTAGCTAAAGTGGAAGGGGTTAAATGGGTCAAATATTTCCTAAACTGTAATCAAATGCTCACAGTTTCCTAAATCGTTTATCTTATCATTTCAAGCATGTAATTTCTGTACTTGTATATATAATACATTGAATATTAAAGCAATCCAAAGAATTGTTAAAAGGTCAGCCCAGACTCAACTTGTTATTGACCCAAACCCAATTTGACCCACTACACAGCCCACTCATCAGGCCACCTCTAATGAATGTAATGCACAAGTCTTAAGAGAAGGAGAAGCTTACTTCTGGAGTTCCAACCATCAATTGAGGAGGGATGGACACCTCTTCAAACTCTTGGTATTCAATACCAGACTTCCCAGCCAACTGCACTCGCAAAACACGGAAATTTGTTCCACCAAGATCCAATGCATAGTACACTCCTTCCTCATCGCTAAAGTAGAAAAAGAAGAAAGAAAAAGTATTCAACTTCAAGTATTTTTATACCGATACAGTAATCAAAAGTGCATACAAGTAGTCAAAATACCATGTTCCACATGCGGTTTTAATCTTAGTACCAAATATTGTACACGCGACATCTATATTAATAGGTCAGTAGTATGTAGATGAGGCAAAATGGGCGAGTTATTTAACTTGAGATGTGATTAAAGTAATTTAGGACAATGCAATTTTATTTTACAGATAACATGATTTAAAAGGTTTTTTATAAGCAACTAAAACACATTTTGGGTGACAATTTCCTTTCAAGCATATTCTAATGAACCGTTTGACCCATTTAGAGATAACACATATCCGAAAGCAACTCATTTATAAGTAAACGGGTTGAAATTACCAACTCTAGTAATATGCAAAGGAAAAGGCTGTTTCAACAAATCAAAATAACTGATTTCGGATCCAGCAAAACAACAAACAATGATTAACACTGTTCCATAACTTCGATAACAATTAGGCTCATTGTGTCAGTTTTTTTTTTTGGATAGATCGTATCATTTAAAAGCTAATAATTAATATAATCCTATAAGTCTAACCTAAAAGAATTTAAACAAGAATATACAAATACAAATTAGGATCTTTCCAATCGTAATAAAAATAAACAAGGCACTTAAAAAAGTAGTGCATGAATGCCTTTTGTATCCTATTTTACCTTAAAAAAAATCTTTTCTGGTTAACACAAATTTTACCATAAAACATCAACATCAACATAACATAATAGATAAAAACAAAAAAACATAAACAAAAGATTTACCCTGTAGGAAGATTATCAACATAACTAATAAGCATCTTAAGTTTACTTCCACCTTCAGATGCAAGTCCAGCATGCATCTCAACCGTCATCGCATCCGCAACCTGCCTCAATTTCGATGCAGGCGTTGCACAATTTTCCTCCAGTTCTTTCAAAATATCAGCAGCCTTCACGCACCGTTTCGTACCTCGTACACGGTGACGTACGACCAGTGCCGCGGCGGCACACACCGCCGCGGCACCGACCACGGCCACTCCCACAGTTACCTTTCCCATTGATCGAATGAATGATCAAGTAATAACAGAATTTCAATTGTGAATGTGAACGTGTAATGCAAGTATATAATTTGAATGAATAAAATCAATTAATCGAATCGAATAATGTAAGAATTGAATTAAAGGATGGATGGATATGAAAAGAGGAAACCTAAGATTGGGGGGATGAGCTGAAAATAATGAGAGAGGTTGAATGAATTTGAGTTCCGAAAAATGTGGAGGTTTGGATGGCAGATGATGATTTATTAATACTAGTATTATTGTTTAATTTTTTTTATAGATAAAACAAAAACCACGTGGCATGTGGTTACTTGCATCACACTACAGTTAGGATTGTTAGTTTGTTTGTTTCGCGGGCCCTATATCAACCGTTGATATTGATATTAATAATCATAATCAATATATTATAGTATAAATTACATTTTTAGTTTATTTCCTTTTTATCGATTTTCTTATTTATTGAAATAATCTTCTTGTAATAGTATTAGAATTAGAATTAGAATTTCCCTGGATAGATTGATTTGGAATATTTTATGTATTTATATATATATTGTGACTTTACATTTGTAATAAACGTAGAAATCCAATTTTATCTATTTAGAGATGAGATAAGAGAAATTAAGACTTAAAATACCTGATGTATTTTTAAAACCACTGAAAGTTGTTGTTATCCGTTATTTATGTATTTTTATATATTTAATATAAACTTGTCTTGTTTGGCAAGAAAAAAACAATCAGATTAAACTCATTGTTTACGAGATAAGTGGAAGATAAGGTAGAATTATTCCTTTGTCAAACCATAATTTTTAAAATATAATAACATTTTAATTAATTAATTAAAAAAAATTACAGCAAAATAACTTTTATTAGGATTGTCAGTTATTAGTATTATAGGAAAGGATTAGGATAGGATTATGGTCAGATTAGGATTATGACTTGTATTAGGATTACAGCAAAATCTCATCAAGATTTTTTTTTTTTTTTTTTTTGTCATGCAACGGTCTTCTGTTTTATAGGCAAAGGATTACCACGAGAATCAGAATCACAATTTTGAGATGATATTGGTATGAAACTAACCTACCATAATCCTAATCCTGCCTAATGTGGGCAAGCTTAAAGATAAATAGACAAAAACCTAACCAACCACAATCCTAATCCTACTGCTATTTCGTATCACATTTCTGGATGTTGATTTGCCATTTTCATGTAAAGATATCTGACCTCACATGCCTATTTTCCCACCTCGAATTGCCCTATTCACAATGCACTTACACGAATACACGCATTAGAACAAGAATAATGATGAAAAATAAGAGCTTTTTGTCGTTTCAATACAACCACGTTCACGTTCGTTTAAAACAAACATTTTACAATACCAAAAAGAAATAAAACTAACGATTCACCTCTAATCGGCATCAAAATACTAACAAGATACCCACATAACTACACGAGTACGCGTTAGTTACTTTAAACACCCAACAAGAGGTTTACATGATCAGATACAAAACTAGTGGTTTCAATCAAAGCAAATGACACCACTAATCTCATTCCTGTAGCGCGTTCAAACACACAAGAAAGCTGTAAATTTGAAGCAAACTCATTACTTCTTGATTTCATCCCCATCCCTCAAATAAAGAAATTGCACAACTTGAAAGGTCTTTAAACTCCAGATGCCTGCTTGCAGCATTAGTGAAAGCCAAAAAAACAGCATAAGGCTGTTGATTCATCTTTGAAGTGGAAGCACACTCTAATCTTCTCGTAAGCGGTCGTCGTTACCCCTATCCTGTTGCAGAAACTAGCATATCTCAGTCTGCAGCAGAGCAGTATCGACGACAATATATATAGGTGGCAAATGGGTAACTCAGGAGACGGGTCAAAACAGATCATTGATTAGTAAGGGTTGAAATTGGGCAAGTCGGCTAGAGTAGACACGAGAAACACCTTTTGATCCAAATTGTTTTAAACTTATTATAAATAATTCGAGTTAAATGTGCCGTACTAAAACAACAATAATATTCTGTCTGATATATGGTCACAAAGTATTAGACCACTTGCAACGCGCCCTATATGGGGCATTCTCAAGCCTCAGAACGCCCAAAACGCTTGCAATGGGGGGCGTTCTGGAGCCCAACACGGGCAAAAAACGAGCGTTCTATGTTTTTTCTTTTCATTTTTATTTTCTTTCCAAGTTTTAAATAAAAAAAATCAAAAAAAAATTATTATAAATAAATAAGTTAAATTGGTGGGGCTTAAGGGACAAATTGGGGTTGTTGAAGTGGCGTGGTTGCTTACGTAGTGTCACAGAACGCTCAGAATGCCTATCACCATTGCAAGTGGCCTTAGAAGAATAATCTAAAATTGTTATTAAAGGGGTTTAAATAATAGGTAGCCTGCCTTAAAAGGTTAGAAAGCCTTCCACCGGTTTCATGCCCTCAAGATATAACAAGTTAATTAACAACCCATAAGTAAATGGTTTAAACTTTCCATTACTAGTTTTAAGGTGTGCCAAATGGGTCAGCCACTTAACTATTTAGAGATTTTCAATCCGTTCAACCCACTTCGTTTTAGCTCAAAGTAATTGATTCTATTGACCCATTTGTAATGAAATATAAGTTGACTCATGCTCACATAAAGAGGTTGAAAGTTATACGGAACTTAACCAGTTGTTTGTAAATTGTTTGAGTGTAGTATTTCTCTCAGATATGTAAGTTATATGGAACTTAACTAAACTTGAACTCTATTAGACCATTCGCAACTGTAACATCAAAACGCCCATTTTTCAGTCGCCACGTCAACATAACACTACAACACCATTTCAGCACACACAATGGTAACACCAGAATGTCCCTTTTTCCCCGGGACCACTAATTAAAGTTTTTTTTATTTATTTCTTATTAAAAACCAAAGGAAAAGGGGAAATGAAATTAATTTCGCCAGTGGGGTCCACCTCCACGTCCCGTTCTCATCTCGTTCTCCGCCGCACAACGCCCTAGAACGCCGCCAACTGAATGCCACGTTGCAGCTATTTCTAATGAACAAAAAGTTGTATAATCGGAGCAGTTTTGACAATGGATTTATTCAAGGTGTTCAATTTCCTTGGAAAGCCAAAGACATGAATGGACTTTGGGAAACCAAAGGTTGACATTTATTTAAACGTTCATCTTTCATCATTCTTTCAAAAAATCATCTTTCAGGTTACTATCTCAAATTACTTGTTTGAATTATGAATATTGTAATGCAATGGGAAGAAGCAACCAAGTGGCGGCGGCTATAGGCATCGACCTTGGAAGAACATACTCATGTGTTGCAGTTTGGAGGTATAAATAGGTCGAAATCATACCCATAACCCAATGATCAAGGAAACAAAATGTGACACCCACCAAATTAGGATTAGTGATTAGTACTTAATCCTCTGTATTACATGTAATTAGTTCTTTGATTAGGCTAATTAATGTATCATTATATATATTGTTCAATATATATACATACGTGATTTGATTAAATCGTGCACGTTTCATATCGAATGAAGTTCGGTACAATCTATACGGACGTTGGTGGACACAAAATTATTAAATATGAAATTATTTAATATTCAAATCATTAATTAGATATTATTTTGATAATATTTAACCTATAATTCGTATCGTATCAAATAAACTATACACGACAGAAACGTGTGGAAGGAGCCCGACAAACGAACTAAACACAAATTATATTTTTATAATTCATTATTAAGTATTTTGATAAAATACTTTGAGTAAAAACATTATGGTTACACACTTACGAATAAAGCGAATAACAACATTACATGAATAAATACACGTCGAAACGAACGGGGAAACAAACACCGCAAGGGACACGAATTAAGAAAACAAAAACGTGACTCATCATGCCCTTGTGAGACCCACTAGGGGCCGGCCAAAGCATGGCAAGCCATGCCTTGCCTTTGCCTTCTTCCATACTCCAAATCCCACTCCCATTCATTTACCAAATCAATCAATCTCTCTACACTCTCTTTCTCTCCCTCCCTCTCTCTAAAACCGTCACCACAACCACCAAAAACTTCTATCAAACCACCTCGAATTACTTAGCTCATTTGGAAGAAAACGATCACGAAGTCACGAGCTCCACTTCTACCTTTTCGGATTTTAAAACCGACCCTCGTAAGTTCCTGACACCTTGAAACTACTTATATTATGCTTATATACATGTCTAGTTGTTTACATAGCTAGATTTTGTCCAAATAATGGAGGGAAGAAGCAACCAATTTGGGCAAGCTATAGGGATCGACCTCGAAACAACGTACTCATGTGTTGCAGTTTGGAGGCATAATTGGATGGAGATAATACCCAATGATCAAGGTAACAGAACCACACCATCCGTTGTTTCGTTTGTTGATTCGGAACGTCTCATGGGTTATGCGGCTAAGAACCAACTACAAATGAATCCTGCTAACACTATATTTGGTCAGTACTTCTGCTTTTTTTTTTTAATTAAAAATATTTTGTTCCTGCATTTTATGATATGATTTTGCTTAATCTTTTATAATTGTATGCAATAAAAGAATTCGTAGGATTATGTTTACAGTAAAGAATATTTTCCAATGAATTTATATTTTATATACCAAGTATTAAAAAAAAGGGTTAATAATGGTTTAATACTCAAACTTTCAACGTTTTTTTCATTTTAACACCTCAACTTTTTTTTTTAATGTTTTAACACTCCAACTTATAGTTTGACCAAAACTTAATACCCAAACTTTCAATTTTTAACGTTTTAACACCTCAACTTCTTTTTTAACGTTTTAACACTCCAACTTATAGTTTGACCATAATTTAATCTTTTTAGTTTGTTTGTTCATTTAAAATTACACTTCTGGATTTTTTTTGTTAACTCTTTAGTTTGAAATAATCAAGATTCGATTTGAATACACTAGAAATTCTTCTTATGTGTTGTATATTTAATATGTATTCTATCAATCCTTCAAAGAATACTAAAATTAGCTAACCTCGTGATCTCGATTGTTATTAACCTTTTAATTATAGTTTATTATTGTTATAATTCTAACTTATTACCTGGTCAGATTTTAATCAGGATATTTACAACTGGTAACCTGCTGAATAGGTAATGTTGAAATAATTGACTAGAAATACCTATTTATCGTTTATCACCCATTTATCATTTTTTAGCAACATGCATTCATTATAAATAGCTTTTCATATAACTAAAAAAATTATACACGAAAACATTATAAAAATATATCGCTATCAAAATAAAACATTATAAAATTAATTGTGATGACACGTTACAATTAATTTATAAGCATTTAAATCATATATATATATATATATATATATATGTACGTATCAAAAAAAATTCAGAAGTGTAATTTTAAACGAACAAACAAACTAAAGAGATTAAATTGTGGTCAAACTATAAGTTAGAGTGTTAAAACGTTAAAAAGAAGTTGATGTGTTAAAACGGAAAAAAAGTTGAAAGTTTGGGTATTAAGTTTTGGTCAAACTATAAGTTGGAGTGTTAAAACATTTAAAAAAAAGTTGAGGTGTTAAAATGAAAAAAGTTAAAAGTTTGGGTATTAAACCATTATTAACCCTTAAAATATATATATATATATATATATATATATATATATATATATATATATATATATATATAAATCCAGAACACTTTGAAGCATCAGTAACTCTTGTTTTCTCTCTTTTATACTAATAAATCTTTGAAATTAATACCAAATTAACCTAGATAGTAAGAAGACTCGAACATACATATGTTGGATTTAATTTTCCTATGATAATACATACGATTTCTAGATTAGGAGCCTTAAGTATTAGTTTGTCTGTTAAAACTGAATCGAAGGTTTAGCTTTCACTGTATAGTGAAGTTGGATATGCAGCTGCAATCGCTTATGGTCTTGACAATAAGTTGGACATTATTTGGAAAAGACATGCTCTTGTTTTTGATCTTGGTGGTGCTACTTTTGACGTTTCTATGTTGACGATTGCAAAAGAAGGTACTTTTGAGGTTAAAGCTGTTGCTGGTGACACTCACTTGGGCGGTGAGGATTTTGACAATAACATGGTGAGTCAGTGTGTTCGTGAATTTAAAAGGAGATGGAATAAAGATTTGACAGGTAATAAAAGAGCGTTGGGGAGGCTAAGAGTTGCTTGCGAGAAAGCAAAAAGGATTCTCTCATGCACTACTCACACGTCCATTGAATTGGATTGCTTGCAAGATGGGATTGATTTTTCTATGAAATTTACTCGAGCTAAATTTGAAGAGCTGAACATGGATTTGTTCGATAAGTGCATCAAAACAGTGGGTACTTGTTTAAATGACGCAAAGATGGAGAAATCTTGTGTAAACGAGGTGATTCTTGTTGGTGGTTCTTCTAGGCCCGCAAAAAACACCCCGATACCTACAAAAAACGCTAAAATTATACCACTAATAAAGACAATCAATCTAACATGTCTATCAAGGTGTACCAAGGTGAAAGATCCAGATCTAGAGATAACCATTTATTGGGTAAGTTTAAAATATCGGGGATACCACTTGCTCCCAGAGGTGTTCCACAAGTTAGGGTGTGTCTAGAAATAGATGTTGATGGTATTATCGCGGTCACAGCTGAGATATTATCCACTAATAAGATGAAAAAGCTCATAATTACCAATGAAAATGGAAGACTCCCAAAGAAAGAAATTGAAAAAATGGTGAAAGATGCAGAAAGGTACAAACTTGAGGATCAAGAATTCAAGAAGAAAGTGAATGCCTATGTTGCGTTAGAGAATTGCTTATATGACATGAAGAATAAGTTAAAAAATACAAGATCAAGAATGGGTACAATGAGCGGTTGAAGAAAATGAAGATTGCTATTAATAAAACGACCGAGTGGCTTCTGGACAACCAAGCTACATCTCTCAATGAGATTCAGGGCATGCAGTTACACCTCGAGTCCGTATGCATGCCTTTTGTTTTAGCTCTCATGAGACAACTGTTTAATGTTCGGGTTCTTAAGCTTTTGTTTAAGCATGGTTTGCATTATGATTTTTGCTTTATTGATTTGGAATGTCAACAACCTTTTTTTTGGCAGTGAAATTTGTTATTCAAAAGCACCCTTTTCAAAGGACTACCTGGAAAGAAGTTGATGACAACGGAATGTGGCAGTGATATCTTTGTCGTTCGATATTTTAATTTAGTTTGTGGCTTTTTGTTCTTAAACCTCGGTTGAGCTAATAATAACCAATCTAAAAAGAACAATGTAGGCTTAAAGCAGATAGGTTAATTTGGGTTTCCAAATATCATGATTTAGTGTCAGATGAACAAAACTAAATTATTACATTATCATGTAAATGAAACCCTCACTTTTTACTCACGAAAGCTCCTAACATTTGTATCATCATGTTGCACACATAGACTAGCATTGTATTCTCATTACTGTCTTTTTTACATGTTCGAAGGAATGTGAATATATCGAAATAATAATCAATGAGTGAAGTATGAGTAAACAAAAACCTAACTTGCCACCATCATGACTAATTCATTCACATTTACAGATGTTAATTTTACATTTTCATTTGGAACCTCCAACACCAATACGCTTTAGAACAACATGTTAAAAGAGAATGTCTCATTTCAATACAACCAACATTCACGTTCTTTCAAACCAAACATTACAATACCAAAAAGAAAAAGAAAAAAAGAAAAAAGAAGATCGGCATGTGGTACTAATGTTTAACCTCTAACCGGTATCAGAATATTAACAAGACTCCCACATCATTATCGGTTAGTTACTTTGAACACCAGACGAGGTCTACATCAAGAACAAAACTAGTGGTTTCAACTAAAGCTAATTAACACCACTGCTCTCATTCCTATAACACACACACACACACACAAAACGCAAAAAGAAACTATACATCAGAAGCAGACTCATAACTTCTTGCTTCATCCCCATCCCACCTCAAATATAGAAATTGTGCAACCTAGAAGTTCTTTGAACTCCAGATGCTCGCTTGCAGCACAGGAAACGATCATAGCTGGTGAATTAACAAGTGAAAGCCAGCAAACAGCATAATACTTACCACAACGGCTGGCTTCTGATTCATCTTCGAAGTAGAAACGCACTCTAATCTTCTCTCAAGCGGTTGTCGTCACCCCTAACCTGTTGCAGAAACTAGCATACAACAGTCTGCAGCATAGACACTAATATAGGTGGCAAATAGGTAAAATACAAATAACTGATAAGAAATCAGATTTTTTATTTTGCAAGATGGGTCAAAACAGATCATTTTTTGATATAGGTTGAAATTGGCCAAGTCTGCTAGGGTAGACACGAGAAACACTTTCTGGTCCAATTTTTTTTAAATAATCCGTGTTAGATACGCTCACATAACATTAGAAAAAAACCTACATTTTTTAATAGAGGGATTTAATAGGTTGTATGCCTTAAAATATACACTTGAAAACTATGATAGCCTTCAATCGGTTTTACGCCTTCAACCCTTAACAACGCACACATATGTAAATGGGTTAAAATTGCCACCACTATCTTTAAGGCATGCCAAATGGGTCAGCCTGACACATCAACACTTGTCAATTTGTAAGTTCCATAAATATTGATCTAAGATTTAAAAAATGCTATTAGAACAATGACCAATTTGTTTTTGGATGAAACAAAAAGAGGTGAGTCGCAAACAAAATTTTCAAGCCATTCAACCCATTTTCATTTTAGCTTTGATGTAATTAAATCCGTTGACTGTTGGTAATAGGTTAAAGGGTTAATAGTGGTTTAATCCTCAAAGTTTCACATTTTTCGTTTTAAGCACTCAAGTTTTTTTCTAATGATTTCACCCTCGAAGTTTCAAAATTTTGGTGGTTTAAGCCTAAAGTTTGATTAAACTTCAAAACTTTGATGGTTTAATCCATAAAGTTTATCTTTTATAATGATTTGACCCTTTTAAGTTTTTTCTATTTTAATCATCTAACTTTCAAAAAAAAAAAAAATTGTTTAACCCTTTGAAGGGTTAAACCAATAAGTCAATACAAACTTGAAGGGTTAAATTATGATAAAAAAAACTTGAGTGGTTAAAACGAAAAAAAATGAGGATTAAACCATTATTAACCCTAGGTTAAAACCCAAAATGATTTTCACATAAAGAGGATGAAACACTCTCTTTAGGATAATATTAACAAAATTGTGAGGATAATGAATTTGAAAAACTTGCCTCATAATCGTGTTTGAGTCTAACTCAGCTGCGCCTATGGAACTTAGTACCATCCCGAGTTCAGCATTTGCCTTCATAAGACAAAAAAAGACATATTAGATCCCATTTGCAGACTTCAGTTACAATACTTGATGATAAACTTTTGATTCAATTAAATCAACGAAGAAAAGGCTTCCTGTATAATGGAAACCCAGAAAAGCCGTTCTCATCTTCTTGGCATCACATGCTGCATATATATATTTTTACCAAAGATATTCTATAGATCTTGAAAAAGAAGAAAACTTTTTGAAACCAAAACTGAAACCTCAACTTCAAACACCTGGATTTTATCCTCCGATACTTCATCTAGAGCAGACTGAAAATCCACCACGCTTGAACTCCCCGGCAATGACTTCCGCCTATTGCTTCCTGCAACGAGGTCCGATTTTTCTAACCCTGATTCGACATTGGTGACTATACTCTCAGGCTCTACTTGCAACGGGCCAACTTCCACCCTTGTCATGGACCCGTTAACAAAAATGTCAGGTGAGTCTGAACCACAACTCTGTGGACTCGGGCTCATCGATTGTCTTCTTTGAGGACTATCAATCTCCAAATTACTTCCATCTTTTCTCTTTCTACTTGGTTTATCGGCGGAATCCGCAACACAAACAGGCTGCTGATTCATGACCCTGGGAACACGGGTTCGTTTATACCCATCTGGAAACACATATAACGGGATTTGCTTTCTACGAACATGAGAAACGTAGATCTCCATCCCAGGCCTCCAACACATATACATATTGACTGAATGCCTAAACTCGTCAACTGTACCACGGATATCGAACTGTTGACCTTCTTCAACTATTTCACCTTGTTTTCTTTGTAATCCCATAAAGAAAGCACTGTGTGAACACTGTTTGGAAGGATCAATGTATTCGTGAGGATAAGGATGGCATTGCAGCTTCCCTTGTGTGTCACGCTCAATCTGCATAGTCAAAAGACAAAAAAGAAACGGTTGGAACATTCTTCATTCACTTGTAAAAGTATACCAAAATGCAGCAATTCCAAGCCATTTATGTGTAATATGATCAATTGGTGTCGTACTTCATCAAAAATGAATTATATGATCACAACCAGACAACTAACATTATTAGCAAAGTGAGAACCGCACTAAAGGTTTCAAAGTTTCCCAAATTATTTCAAGTCTTCACAACCTCTAGAACTTATTAAGTCTTATAAACAGGGGCTGATCATATATACTACTATATCCAGAACAAAATCCCCAGGTTAATTGCTAACAAGCTCTAGCATGTATAACTGCTCACACGCATATAGCTCGTACTATACACATAAGGCTCGAAACGAGCCGAGCTCAGGCTTGGCTTACCACGGCTTGATTACACCCCAAATTTAAAGAGTCAAATGTTACCATCAACGTCAGTTGCCTCAGACGAGACTCTACCCATCCTTTCCATGTACGTAGATCATCTGGATTAGCAGCAACAATGTCAACCTGCAGATAGTTCTTGTAGCTCTTGAAGAACATGTAAGGTTCAAAAAGCATGGGCCACTGCGCTTTATTAACTTCTATCTCCTGAAAATGACAACAATCATGACCCAGTAAAACACTATAATATGCAAATTCAGCCCATTTATTTATATATGTGTCGATTTGGGTTGAATAAAAACGAAACAACATAATATCCAAGAACTTGTCAAATAGGAGGGTATACAAGTTCAAAACCGGAAGTCTACATTTAATGCAAAGAACCTCCTAGATCATTTTATTCCTGGATTTAAATTACTCTGGGAATATCGTTTCTGTCAAAATCAATTAAATATTATTTATTTACAAAAACTTTATAAGATGGGCACATACGTGTTTGCAGTCTACCCATTTCGACCCAAACGGAAAAGGGCATGTTTTAATCCAAACACGTTTTAACTTTAAACCCGTTAGCCAACCCACCCATCTTGCCACCTCAAGTAAATACACAAAAGTGTCAGTATCTTACCTCACATATTCGATTACCAAATAAAAATTGATCCGTCATAACACGTAGTGTACTAGTTGAGACGTTATAACTAGAATTCATGCACGGATAAGCAGGTGTAATAATCGGCATATGGTGAGTTTTGTCCTTGGGATTCTTACGAGGATCCCATATGGTGAATCCAAGTTCGTCTTCTTGAATAGCACAAAGCATAACCGGATTTGGCCATCGCCACTGTGTATAAACCCTGAAAAATCGCGAGACCAGCATACTAGGAACTGCATTTGGATAAAATTGACAAACCCGTGCAACAAGAATAGCCCAGTTCACACCACCAAGAAAACCAGTTACCTGAAAGAAATAGACAAGAAAAGCAGAGCCGATCATATAAATTGTGTGATTAAAGCTGTCCTTGGATTTGCTTCTCATTATCTTTTATATAGGGGACTAATAGTCAGTTTCACCCTTAATTATTTAACCTAATTTGAGGAGTTAGTTTTCTAGCTAAAATTATGCTACCTAATAGTAGTAGTTTCCTTAACAATCAGAACTTACCAAATATTAAACTTTTGGGTTAAATGATTACTTACAACTTCGAAAATCAAAAGTACATCCAAACACCACCCACACAACTATCGCAGTTCAGTGGCACAAATGTAAAAAATACCTGCTAGCAAAACCAACTTACATTTGAATAGACCCCGCGCCTTTTAGCCCAAAACTTTAAGCAACGAAGTGTTGTACGAAAATGCTATAATTTCAGTAACACAGAAAAAACATTAAACATTTAAAATAATGATAATAATACAAACTTTTGAAGCAATGGGAACAACCAACAACACTCACCTCAACATTTGGAACATGCTTAAGAATTTGATCAGCAACCCTGCAGCCATTAAGACTACGAACTGTTGGCTCATCAACATTATACAGCACGGAAACATCAGAAATGTCCAAGTCCTGTTATAGGATTATATCCAATTTAGGTCATGGGTTAGTATATGGTTTACATAATCATTGCCCCTAACTCAAGGACTATATGCACCAAACTTATGCAATCATATGTGTGAAACCACATATACCAATTGAAGTTTGTATTAGGTACATAGCAACGACAGCAAATACCATGTTTTTTATTGCAACTTACACACCAACGATACATCTTTCTTTTCAGACGATCAACAAATATCTTATATTGAAAAGCTGAAATATCCTCGGACAGCAAAAACTAGACATATACCTATGCATCAAGAAATTATGGAGTATAAAATTCATAATGAGAAAGTATAAAAAGGACCCAAAAAAAATGTTTGCTACTGTTTTTGGATAGCACAAAGAATAAACAGGTTGGGTAGCAATTCGAAATGTATCCAATCAGAACGGGTTGTCTTCAATAGTCAAATAGGTCAGTTTGAACCCCTCATCATTGTTTGTTTCTTTTTACTTGAATTTGATAAAATTTAAAATAATAATCAATTTCTTTTAATGATGCACTTTGATAAGGGTACAAAAATTTTCAATATACTCGGGTCAATTTTGATTCATTTCACTGTTAACTATGTTTCTTTACAAATGTTTCTCCATTTAACCCATTTTTAAGTTAGTAAAAAAAAACCCGAATTAACCAAATTTCAGAGTAAATGGGTCAAATTTCCATCTCTAATGACATGCATTTCATGCAGAATTCATAATTAAATCAACTTACATCTGGGACGACTAAACGAGAAATGCTAGCATAAAGAAGATCAATAGATATCCCATCAAACTTAAATTTCATAACCGGTACATGAGCACTTGGAACCGGTTGAAGTTCGGTAACTTCCTCTATCTGTGTCAACATTTCATGCAAAACAAAGAAGAAGTCTTCCTGAAGCATTGCAAGAAAAGATAAACTAATGTCAGAAATGCGTACATATACGAGCAACCCCCAAGCCTCAACTAGATTCACATTAAAACTCACATCTCGATTCACATAAGATGGCCCAACACATAATGTGTCAATGTCTGCCCCGGGACCATGAACCTACCAACAAATATGGAAAACATAAATTATTAAAGTACATATATATAATGATCTAAAATCTTGCCAGATACAAAAAACTCTAAAGAGACTTGTGAAAAGTGTAATTAAATTCATCTTGGTTACACTTTAACACTTTTCATACTACTATTAGACAAAACAAACAAAAGACAAATTTCATAACATCGGTCAAATACACTTGCTTACCCCAAGTCGATAAGAACCGAAAGTAAATATGACAGCATTCGCATCCTCCACCATCTGATCTGAGTACCCTCGAAGTCGAGTAAGTTCCTTCACCCATCCGATTACAATCTACACCAAATCAAAATATAGAACATAGTCATATCAACACCGTGTGATCTTAAGTGAACATTAAAAAATATATATATTTGAATACCTGCTGATCCACAAGACCAGTGTAAGAAAATACACAAAAGCACGAATGTAGTCAACACTAACATGCGCAAAAGGTATCTTCTCATATATCATACCATAGAAGAAGAGCATTGAAGTCACACTAGGGTCTCAACTTCATATTTTCACTTCTAGTTCCTTTTATTAATGGTGTTATTTACGGCTATTGAGCTAATTAAGTTCAACAACTTGTATGTCACCAGTAATTATGTTAAATGAATGTCGATGATAGATGTTGTAATTGTTAATTGCATGTTAGAGTTTATCTAAAATTAAATTTTATGCAATACAATAATCTAGGTACTCTTGCATCTACAACCACTTTGGTGATTATTTGAGTCACTGTGTGTTACTTATCTAGTTCACTGCACCCCTAACTTTAATAGCAATAGGCTCCAGATATATAACCAAAAAACAATAAGGAACTAACTAAAGGTGTTACAACCCATCATCCAAAGAGGTTATAAGATCAAGCTCCAATCATCTTTCAAAGATTTCACTATATGACTATCAATGCACGAAACTACTAACGTATGGACAATGAGAATGAGCCTCACTGATAAATAATTCAGTGAAGAAGACATTCTAAAATAATCAAGATACCTCATGTCCCTCCAAACAATTCTCATCCATATAATACCTATATGTACAATTATTATACAGTATACAGGATTACTGTAACGACCACCGGCACCCGCCTACCACACCACACAATATTGTCCGCTTTGCCCCCACAGTCTCACGTCTTTGTTCTTAGAGGCCACACAAGAACTTTCTAGAGAGCTAACCATTTTCGTGCTCCTCACATCTGAGCACACTTAATTGCAAAGTTCTCGTGATATCTAATGTGTTTGACTGCTATTATTCCCTTAAAGCATTTTCCGTAAGGCCAAGGCTTACTTGTGAACCCAACGTCTCTCAAGTTAACGTGTAACAAATTACTATATTTGCAATCTAAAGTCATATACCTTTTTGTATTCTAAACTATTTAACCGGAATTCCACTTAAATGAATATCATAATATGTATAAATAAAATAACAATCAAACAAACCTGCTTAATTTGTCCAAGAACCTTCTCTCTCTTGGCTTCTTCTTCTTCACTTTCATATAGCCCAGCATCTTCCAAAAACTTTAATAAAGCAAAAAATTATAAGAAAAATGTAACCAATCAAATCATTACAAACATAATCCTATACATAATATATATAGGTGCGTAAATTTTAAAATGAAATATGAAACCCTAACCTTATTTAATTTTTGAGTTCTGAGTAAATCAGCATGAGAAGGACCAGCAAGAGACAACGGTTTCGTAACTCCATGCTGTCTAGGTGAAGTTAAACCCTCAGAACCCACCATCACTAATTTTGATTAAATGTACGGAAACCCTAATTTTGAAAAAAAAAGTACGGAAACCCTAATTCTAACGTAACCGACGAGGAAACTGATTACTTTTTTTGATGAGATTCTGAAATTGGATCCAAAATCGAGGGAATTTGAAGTGATGGATTGGAGGATTTAACGAGATTTTAGGAATTTGGAGAGAAATTGAGATGTAAAATTGGGGTGTTCGATCGAAACGCGTTCTCTCTCTCTCTCTCCCCGTCTGTCTCGCACTTTTGACCAAGATTAGTATATTTTTGTCTTTATTTATTTATTCTTCTTTTCGTTTGTTTTGTCATTATTTAAACTTTTTAATTTCTAGATAGGGTTTTTTTTATCTTTCCTATTTAATAAAAGGGAATTTATGTTAATGTCATGAAGCTGATTTGTCCTATTCAAAGACAATTTTAATGCTGATGTGACTTTTTAATATGCAAGGAATTTTCTCCTAATTTTAAGTTTTTTAAATAATTAAATAAGAAAAATATCCAATTAAATACAGTAAGCATTATTTTGAATATAACTTTTCAGACTTTCCTCTTACCAAAATCACGCTTCTTTCTTCCATTGGTTATTTTAAATCAATGCACCGCGCAAAAAAATCTACCCCTTCATTCATTTTCCCACTTCAATTTTTCTTGCTTTCTGTTCACTAGGCTTCATTCATCTTCATCTTCTTTCAACATTCATGTTTTCAGATTTTCATCAATGTAAATATAGTAACATTCGTATATCTATTTCTAAATAAAATCTTTCTTAATCTTCCTGTTTTCTGTAATTCGATTTTGTGTTGGGATTTCAATGATATTAATATGGGAGTCAATTTAACAGTTTCGTTGGAGCTTATTAGGGTTTTTCAGAACAGGATCTGTGGAAGAATTGTCTGAAAAATCGCTGATGTTGAATCCCTGGAAGACAAGGTTTTACTTTTTTACTTTCTATTATTTTCATAAAATCGTAAAGCATCTAATTTTCCTTTCAGGTTTTGATTCTTTTGTGTTTAGCTTATAGGATGAACATTAATTTGTAAGCTTTATGTTTGTGCTGATTATTGAAGGTTGCAGCAGCTAGCAAGTGTTAAATACATGTGTCTCATGTTTGCTAAATAAACCATTACAATGCACACCAAGTGTTTGATGAAATGTGTAAATGATTTTTTAGAAGTGTTTTTACTTATATATTCAATTTTTGTTTGCAAAATCACATCACAGATGCTGCTTATAAGTCTATGATAGAAGATATGTGCAAGCTTGTATTATGAGAATTCTTTAAAAATTACAAGATCATACCTCCTTTCATTTGATTCCAGAAGGTACAGAGTGACAGTAAGCTTCCGAATTTTCCTTTTATACTTTTATTTGGTAATTGCTTGAACTCATATACAATTATTCATCAATGTTGAATATGTCTTCATGTATGTTTGGGTATTTATGCAAGTTTAGTACAAAAAGGAGGTTATGTCTTCCATGTATGTCTTCCATATGTCGTCCATGTATATCTATAGTTGTTATTATTTTTTGTAACTGTAGAAGGAGAAAATGATAAAAGATGTATATTTTTTGGTAATTACTTGATCTATTCGTTCTTTATTTAATACATTATAATTTGGGCTACTTAAATTGGTGGTTTAACTTTTGAAGATGATGAACCAGTTAAGAGAGTCGAAGGGTAATAATTTGATGGTCACCGATTGGGGCATACGAGTATCAAATATCGCTCTTAATTGGCTTCTAATTCAGGTTCATATTTCTTTTGTGTTATAGCATTAGCCTTTTACTCTTTTTGTACATAAATCTATAAACTGAATTTGTAAACTGTTAGCGTTTATTCGAATGTGTATTAGTGTATATGTATTGTTAATTTGTAAACTGCCCATAATCTGTTCGATGAAATGTGTCACTGAAGCCTAACAAATCTAGGCACTATCACGCCTTGAAATGTAGCTAATGGTTAGTGTAAACATTGTTTGAACATTCATTTAATCTGATATGGCTATGCTTCTATTAATATTTGTCTCTATCAATTTTGTATTTGATTATTATGTAAGAGTTGTTCAAGGGATCAATTGTGTAATCTGAGTTTAGAGTTTGGTTACGGTCTGGAGCTTCTAAGGAAAAGTACATATTCAATTTTAAGCAAGGTAACATCAATTTACTCAATTTTTTATTATCAAGGTTTGTAGTGTACTTGCATAACAATGAAATGGCAATTTGCTTATTTGGTTGTTTGATTTTTTATGGAAAAGTTACTATTATCTTGATGTCAATCCTACTAATTGGATGTCATGAAGCTGTGTCATATAGTTGATCAACTAAGTTTGTAAGTAGGATTGTGGAGTTATATTTCGTGATTATATATATATATATATATATATATATATATATATATATATATATAGTTTTTATGCTGAGGTTGATATATGTAACACTCAGTTTCTAGGCCTGAAAATAAATAATTATTTAAATAACGGAAAATAGTTATTTGATTTATTTGAAAATAAATAGGTAAAAGAGTCACATGTTTTATTGTGACTAACAGAATTGTATTTGTTTTAAATAAATAAAGTTGACGGTAAAATAATAATATTTTGACTCACGGGTATTTTCGGGTTCCAGACAATAGGATTAGAAGGGGATAAAAACTTATATTATATTTAAATTAAAAAGAGGCGGTGACCGACTCACCTCTTTATCACCTAACAATTTCAATAATTCATCCTTCTTAATTTATACATATAACTTGAAAATTTAAAAGAGAAATTAGAATCAAGATTTTATCTTGGGATTTTGGGGTTAACCATCGGATTCATATCTTCATCATCATCTTGATTTCTTGATTGGTAAGTGTTCATCATAGTTATTAATCTTTTGTGACTTCAAGTGTTAGGGTTTATGATATAATTTGAGATTGAGCTTGAATTAGTTGTTATAGGGATTAGTATGATGATATATGATGTTATATGCTTTTAGTTAGCTATTATAATTGAATTAGTATCTGAGTTTAAGTTTTTGAGGGTTTGGTTTTGAGCTGGGTTTTTGTTGCAGTCGTACATATTGCTGGTAGGGGTGGATGATCCGGTGGATCATCATAGTGATCCGGCGGATCATAGTATAAAATTGGTGATCCGGCTTTGATCCGGATATGATCCGATGGATCACGATTTGTTGGTTCTACATTATTAAGGATCCGGAATGGATCCGGCGGATCATCAAGGGATCCGACGGATCCTAAGGGAGATCCGGCGGATCCTAAGGGAGATCCGACGGATCAATGGGCTGGGACAGGATAATTAACTTGTTGCTATTATATTTTAAGTAATATATTGAAAGTGTTATATGATTATGATATGAGGCATTGTCTTGGTATAAGTATTGACTTGTTGTTGTTTATTTAATTCCAGATAAGCACAAGGAAACTCGGTAATATAAGACCACTGAGTTCAAGACTGGAAATATCGGTGAGTGGTAATTGTATTCCTCAGTTCAATTCCGTTGTAACAGGTTTGACTGCAACGGATGAACACTTGGTTATTGAAATTGATTGTTTAATCATTTGAGATATTGCTATACTTGTTGATATTGCTGAATTGGGATAATTACTTATTATTATTTCATATTAGCATGACGATTATGCACTATGTGTTTCTTGGGCCATTGGGCATATTTGGATTCAGAGGTCAACGCTGGTTGGGTTTGTTGATATTGTTTGACTGACGGGGTTTCCGATACATATAGTTGATGGATGAACCCTAGTCAGTGAAGATAGCTTCAAACTATCGGTAAATCACTGTTATGGCCGACAGTGGTTTAAGGGTTCTTTGATTGGCTAATCAAGAACCGCCGGTCCTCTTTGACGCTATGTGTTTATATGTTTGCGACGCTTTATGATGTAAACATATATTGTTGTATTTATTTGTTGTAAGGCTTGTTATTTCTGAATTGAACTGTCGGATACAGTTCCATTCACTTAGCAGTTGAGCTAATCCCACCGTGTTTAACATTTTGCAGGAATTGGGTTAAGTATGGATCGGGATTATGAATAAGATGGAATGTTTGATTATGACCGCACACACTCTGATCCTTTTAGGAAATTAGAATCATGTTTTGTTAGTTATATAACACCCGATCTTTAGTAAATAGTTTGTAATTATATACTTATAAGTGTGATGTTTTAAAATTTGCTACATTTTAGTATATGTAATATCGGTAAATATGTTTTGGGACACGCTTCTGAAGTATAATAATATAATATATGTTTGTTAATCTTGGGGTGTTATAATATATATGTCTTGATGTTCATTGGTCAAATCGCATACATCCTTGGCAAATCATTTGGTTTGTATTTTTCAACTGATATATGTCCTTTGTCAAACAGCTTCCTGTTGCAAAAAAATATACCCATCGATTGAATCTGGTCTAAATGAAGACGATGAAGGTGATATAATAACAGTTGTGACACACCCGGGTTTTAGTGATTCAGATGTGTGATATAATGAATTATAGTTCTTGCCATGACACCCGTGCCCAGATGGTTTTGGATCCCTTCTTTCAGAAAGGACTGGTATCAATTGTCAGGTGATGAACCATGAATTGAAACAAATATAAGGTAACCATTAACGGTGGCAAAATGGTTGGGTCGGGTAGGCTAGGGACGAAATGGGGAATCTTTTGGTAGTGTTACATGTGTCTTGATAAAAAGGCTAAGAAAGGATTAGCGCATTCGATTGATTATGTTATTGCTGACTCTAAGTGATGAATGATTTAATGTAGCTTTTGTACATCTCATTACTTACTTTACCGAATCCACATTATTTATCTTTTATTATATCCAACCTCATTTTAAAGTTCAAGCAGTTAGTGGAGGTTCAAGTTCAACTTTATATTTTGCTATTGTACATATCTATATATATTTTATTGGTGTTGCTATAACAGTTGTGTCTTTAGTGGATATTTTGCTGTTGTACATATCTGTATATTTTTTGTGCATTTTTCTTGGTTTGCAATGGTCTATGTTGGGGTTAGCTGTAGGGAGTTGTGTCCATTTAGTGCAAGTCAAGATTTTTAAGCCGTGTGATTTTGATGTAGTCAAATGAGGGTCATACAAGTCCTTTGTATAGGTAAATGTTCTTTTTTGTTCCTTTAAAGTTCTTAGCTCATGAAATAATCACATTCTAGACCTTTATGTAGAAGGATAATGTTTTATTGAACTTGCTCATGATATACTCCGTATGATGTGTTTATAAAGTCCATATCCACATTCATATTTAGAATAGGTGGCACTAATTAGAATTTACAATGAAATGTTCATGTGAATTGCTTAACGTACGAAAAAGCAAGGGTGTTATAAAAAGATTAACGGAAGAAAAAGCAAGGGTATTATAAAAAGATTAACGGAAGAAACTTTCACAACTTTTGTATTTAAGACTTATCTAGTTGTTTTTAGGTTATATACAAAGCTTCTTACTAATTCCACAAGACACAAGTGTTTTAGGATTAATTGTATAAGTTATCTATTGTTATTTTCTTTAACAAACCCGTGTAGTCACGGGTCAATAAACTAGTTATATAAAAAAGAGGATTTTAATTTGGGTTAACAATAGTTTAATTTAGGGATGACCATTAGTACCACGATCCCAATACCGTACTCATCCCGTACCGGTTCCGTACCTGTACGGTATTCAGTACTTATAAAACTTATTTTTTAGATGCGATACTTTCGATATGGTCCGCTATTTTCCCAGTTTAATACACGGTACCATTATATAATATCCTATCTTTTTGCCACTGTATAATTATATGATTATTTTGTCTATTAAGAAATAAAGATGGATGTTGATAAACATGTTATATATATTGCGACTTATGAGTTCTTAACATTCACAAAACTAAAATTCTAATCATCTTATCAAAGATCACAATAAACTACAATCGTCATCATAATATGCAACCACCATCGGCATCATCATCATCAACAACAACAACAATAAAAAATATGAAAGTACCTATATCCTGTATACGCAAACATATAAAATCATATGGTTACAATTTACGACACTCTTAGTAATGAGAATCATCTTTTAGGATCATGTTTATTTTATTTGTTTCGTATCATAATTGTCAACTTTATTTATTTATGTTATAATATGATCAATGTTGTTATTGATAATTTGGTGCTTGAAAAAATAATGTGACAATATTGACTATTAGGTACTTTATTTTGACAACATAAACATGGAGATTATTTGTCATTTTTTGGTTTAAGTTACCATATTTGGTCGAGTTTGGTATTGGGGTGATTCTATGTTTTTGTATTGTACCACTTTTTACAACCGAATATTATTCACTTTTGTATTTTTATAATTCTGGTACCAAACAGGTATAGGACCACTTTTTACCGTACTAGTACTCGTACCGTATCGGTACCAATACCACTTTAATTAGTACGGTATATGGTACTCACATTATAGCCAAAATTGAAAAGCGGTACCAACCGATTTGGTACGGTACGGTATTGGATCTGTACCACACTCATCCCTAGTTTAATTCTTGTAATTTTAAATTTTTTCTCTTCTCACGATATGATACTTCAAGTTCAAAAAATTTGTGATTTAATCTATTCAAGTACATGGTTTCTTCATAGTAGTTTATTGCTTATTTTCATTTTTCTCACGAGTTTTTTTAGTATTGTGAAAAAGAAAAAAGTATTGGACTAATTGGATAATGAACAAAAAAAAGTGTTTGAGTTGAAACGAAACAATTCATGTGGGTTTCAGCCCTTTCAGGTAAATCTGCCAACATTCTATGTTTATGTTTAGGGTATTAATAAACACAGCCCTTAGGACATTGATTAGCCTTCCAAAGTTAAATTCAAACTTATTAACAGTTTGGATTTAATTTTAGAAAGTTAAAA
Source organism: Pseudognaphalium luteoalbum (assembly GCA_963422505.1). Classification (NCBI taxonomy): domain Eukaryota; kingdom Viridiplantae; phylum Streptophyta; class Magnoliopsida; order Asterales; family Asteraceae; genus Pseudognaphalium; species Pseudognaphalium luteoalbum. Next base: position 2,890,515 of record OY730194.1, read on the forward strand.
CAATACCCGTGCTATGTTTATATAGTTTCATTGATGATTAACAAGGACTTTTGACTATATAAATTGACTCAACCAAACAGCAGCAAGTGCATGGGAATGAACATTGGGAATGAGAACATTGAGCATGGAATGAATATTGAGCAGCAAGTGCATGGGAATGAAGATTGAGTGAAGTTTCAACCCGTTAAATATATTCAACGCATTACGAGAAGTGATTTTTGCACGAAGAAACTTGAGAATTTTACCATTGCACGAGGTGTTTTGCGCCTCAAGTGTACAGTACTACGGTGTACCCATCAATTTAGTTTTGACCAAAATTTGTATCTCTTATTCACCTAACTAGTTGAAAACGAAATTTAACACAAAATAACCAGTTTTATGGATACTTTGTAGTAGCTGGCTTAAATGAGAGAAACCGGATTTACTACCATAAACTCGTTATGTATTGTCATGAAAACGATAAGTTAGCAAAAGAGTTGCATTTTTCATATACCCAACAAATGGCATCATCAAACCTACAATCAATCACTGAGATCTCTCACTTATAATAACTTGTGTCAATGGAGGACAAAAACACACATGTATGCCTAATGGTACAACATGCATCTAACATACCAAAATACCCTCTAAAACGATTGCTTCCAGTATCAGATTCAGAGCCAAATTTTTCACTAAATCTAACGGTAGTTGCGATATTTGGGACTGTACATGCAGCTCTCAGCATATGCTACAAGATTTTCAGGTTGGGGAAGACGAGTTGCCAAACCTACAGAAACCAGGTAAGTAATAAAATGTTTGTATCCAGTTGGGTGTGGTTGATGTGATGTAGCACAGCACGTAGTAGCTTTTAATAAATTATGTTGCATGTCAAATTCAAACTGGACCACATCAAAAGAAAAAAGAAAAAAAAAAAGAAACAACCTAGAACTGGTTCTGAAACTGGACCAGCCTATACCGCTTTAGTACCGGTTCTGGTTTAAAACTAGGACAGTTCCAGTTCCAGACCCAACCGAGAACTGGTTTTTGAAATTCTATAGAACCAAAACCAATTTGGAAAAAAATTAAGAGCCAATAACCGAATCAAATATAGCCAATTCCGGACTGGTCCTGGTTCTGGTTCTGGCTCGGGTTATTGGTTTTGTCAAGTACACAGCAATGAAGAGAGATCTTACCAAGTTCATATACTTTGGCTGCCACCTTGGCTGCAATATGAGCAGAAATCTTGCGGATGTTAGTGAATGGTGGGTAGATTAGCCCGTTGTCAAAATGCTCCTGTGTAACCTGTTCAGCCAGAGCCTCAGCTGTTCCATACAACGGAAATAAGTAATTATTAAATTATATCTTAAGAATTGACAAAGTAATGTTTAGAAATAACACATACAAGTTATTTTACCAAAATAAGTGTTATCGGATATAGCAAACTGAGGGGGTCTGGGGATATTGTATAATGGGTTAAATACGGGTTTGGGTCAAACTGTTGGTTTTAAACATGGGAACCAGTTGGGTTGACCCACCAATATTTTTCATCAATGTTATAAAAAATTATTGTATTGAACGAAATGACAGAACTAGATTATATAAGATAATAATTTAGTTGATTCTCCTAAATAAAAAGCTTTAGAAAAATGTAACGATTTTTAAATAAGCTTTGGACAGCATTCACCCGATCTTTTTTGCCAATTATATCATATTTAACTGCTTGACACTTCATCAACAAAATAAGATTCATATTTAGTGAAGGGGTTAAAATTAACATTTCTTAATGTCATCAATCAGTTGGTGCATCAATTCAGTTAGTGTGAAACTGTCAACTTACAGGCTGCTAAAAGCATGTCATCATGAACACGGATTGCACCGGAAATTATTAAGCCCAGACCAAAACCGGGGAAAATGTACGCATTGTTGGACTGAAATGGGAAAAAGCAACAATAATCAATTCTCTCTAATCTCTCGTTAGAAAAATATAGAGCGCTATTAATTTGAAGGTTCAAGAAGTCAAGACCTGGCCAGATACGTAGACATTTCCATTGTATTCAACAGGCGCAAATGGACTTCCACTGGCAAAGATGGCACGGCCCTGTAATCGACAAAATAGATACAAGACAGTGTAATGTTTATCAGCCATAGTTCAACTGACAATCAAAAGGCAGACATACAACATGTCATGTTTCACACACACAGTTGAACGGGTGTTTAGATTTGCATCTTTTCGATAAATAGATAAACAGATTTTATATCTAATCCACAGAAATCAAATAGTTAATCTTGTGTAACTTTCGTACCAACTGATTCAAAAATGATCATCTACGAGTGAAAGTAAAGTTAATATTTACCCTTTCTTTTCAGCATAAACTGAGATTTCTAGTTTCACAAACAGTTCATATTGTTTTTTCACATAGGTCATATTAGTATTTTTATACAGAGTTGCCAAACAATCAAACATCTAAGTATTTAACTATCATCTTTTATTATATTTCAAACATCAAAAGCTCATCCAAGCACAGTATTTGAAGCACACTACAAACACTCCGTAGCACGATATTCTAGTAGCATGTTCTTTACTTTTCCATAAGAGTTGCATATAGTGTGTGTAGATAGAGCATTAGAAGGATAGTAATTATACCTCGCTCCAGGTATAAGCTTGCTCAGCTGTACATTCTGATTGCGAAGTCGGGTTGGAAAGAGCCAGAATAATAGGTTTCTGCAAAAGCCACTTGGTCATGAAGCATTCCCTTTCTTATTGTTCTTGAGGCAGTCAACTAAATGTTTATGTACAAGTAAGTTACCTCATTAAAAGACGACATAGCTTCGACAACTTCTTTAGTAAATGTTTGCCCTGCTCCTGATGATCCAATCAACACCGTTGGCCTGATTGTCTGGTTACAAAAGAAAAGAGAAGTGAACACAAATCCACACCACCATGCTCGTATGTTTTATACAGGAGGGGGGGGGGGGGGGGGGGGGGGGGGCATTTCAACTAAAGGTGGCCTAATAGAAAGGTTTGGATACTTGTCAAAACAGGCAATTTCGGTACAGGTCAGGTTAAGTTTCCTGAAATACTTGTTGTCTAAAATTATTTTGGAATTCACGAAATAACTAGTGTGTTAAATATGATAACAACAATATTATTATTTATACAATAATCTAAATAATCGCATATTGTAATTTTAAAGTAATGTGAAAAAACATAATTTGTGCAATTTTCTACCCAATTGACCCGTTCAACCGAGTTATTCTGTTTCTTTCAATTTTACCCATTTGACCAATTAGAGATAAAACATAACCCAAATACACCATTCATAAGTTTCTTTTTTTAACGTAGAAATCGTGGGCAGGTCACCTTGAACCGACCCGCTAATTTTGCCACCTTAACAAGAGAGGCAGACAGAGAGATATAGAGAGATGTATACATATGTATTATATATATATATATATAGAGAGAGAGAGAGAGAGAGCTAGACCTTGACGGCATCCAAAAACTCCCTAACAGGTTCATGATCATGGGCCCATGGCTTCTTGAAATGCTGAAGTGAATCTAAGCGGGATCTAACGATCAACCCCTACATAATTATGTAACCAAAAGACAAGCTATTATAGGTCATGCGAGGAAATAATAAGAAATAAATGATGCAGTCATTTCATATTTATTACCTTTGAGTCCACAAGCCAAACCTTCTTGCGGGTCTCCTCCAGTGGAACGTTAGTCTGCATGATTGTAATAAAAGATCCATCATATAACCTCTCCATTAATATGTCACCTTTCTTTGGTGTCAGTGTGTGTGCTTTGTGAGCGGTGGGTTAAAATATACATGTTTTCTAACCTGTTTTGATATTTCAAGAGCAATGAGTTCAGCAATCCCTGTACCAGCCTGCATTGTAAATAGCCAAAATTGAGAGACAACAGAAATGATAGAAATAAGTCAAATGAAGTGGCAAAAGAAAAATTGTCATTAAAGAAGCATGGCCGACCTCTCCAGCTCCAAGGAAAAGAAACTTATGGTCTGCTAAGGATCCACCAACTAATTTTAGTGCAGAAATAAGCCCTGCAAGCACCACTGACGCTGTACCCTGAAACAATATTAAAATGATTTGTATCTTAGACATAAGAAAAGCAAGTATATAAAGTAGATGTGCCAATTTTGATCCATTTAGTTGTGTTAGGAACAGGTCGGTTCGGGTTATAATCAAAGTAAATGGATCAAAGGGATTGAAAGTCGACCAAAGTGTACTTTTTAATCCATAAGACCTCCTTATGCTCTTTAATAAAAAAAAAAAAAAAAGAGATTATTATTAAATATGTTTTTATTCTTTTGTAAACGTGTTCTATTTTTTGTAAAGGTTTACCAAAAAAAAAAGTATTTCAGACTTTAGGGTCAACCCAATCCAGCTCATTTCGGCCCGTACCAAAGCTACTAATTACCCAGCCTACCTGATCCTCCCATTACTCCACCTCTATATTTATTGAATATCAATACTCTATTTATATACCTGTATATCGTCGTTAAAAACAAGATGGGTGGTTCTATACTTTTCAAGTAGATCAAAGGCGTTGTGGTTTGCAAAATCTTCGAACTGCAAAGAGAAAGATAAACAGAGGTGATAAATATCATCTCTCATGTGCGATAATGAACCAAGAGAGACGTTTCTAACCTGGATGAGAACTTTTTCCCCATAATTCTGCTTGATAGCAGACATGAATTCACTCATAAGTTCGGCATACTCCTGAAATTTTTATAAACAAAACTGACTTGGTATACTGCAGATTCAAAGGGAAACTTGATGTTAAGACTCAAAAAGCTAGCTAACCTGTCCACTAGCCCTCCTTTGCCTTAGACCAATGTAGAATTCATCGTTCAACATCTTCTCATTGTTCGTGCCAACATCAATTGTAATTGGCAAGCACTGCAAATATATAAAATATTATTACAACTTGTTACGCTATTGCAATAAGAAAAGCTGAAAAGGCATAAAAAACACAAGGTGGCCATTTCAACCTATTTACTTATGAAAGGGTCAATTCAGGTTCTGCTTTATCTTTTAGCCGGCCAAAGAAAAAAAGTAAAAAGATAACAATAATGAATAAAAAGGTTAAAAGGAAAACAGATCAAAAAAAGTTAATATATATTTAATGCATAAAACCTCATATTTCTTCAGTCAAAAAAGTAGATTTGTTAAACACAAATGAAATATTATCATACCTAGATAGTAACTATTAATGAAAAAAAATTAACTTCGTCAGGGACCCGTTTTGACCCATCACCCAACCCATCCAAATTGCCACCTTTAATTAAAAGAAAACATAATAACAGGAAGTTCAAAGATCTTGGTCATTATAGATCGTCTAGGTAAGTCCCGCTCTCCAAATTTATATTCTTGTGCAAGCATACATTTGCCAGAAAATGATTTGGTCAAAGTATTTAAAAAACAGAGTAGCTAGCATTGAGGTTTTAACTAGAGACTATCAAACAAAATAATGCCGCAGGTATGGCTTCACATAGATCACACATGAGGCTAATAATAGTAGTCCTATAAACGTTGGAGATACTTACAGCTGAAGGACGAATTCCTCCAAGAGCTGTGTAGAGAGAGAGCTTTCCCACGGGTATGCCCATTCCCTGTTAAGTATTTGCAAAAATGAAATTGGTAAATAAAATCACCACTAAGATTGGTTCATCTTGAACTAACAAGCTTATTATTACATTAATGAGCAAAAATAAACAGTACAAGGACATTACTGTGGCAAAGCCGCAAGGTTAATTATACAATCGTGTCAACTGGTTTCAGTTCTAGCACACTGAACCAGTTAGAGAAAAAGTAGAGGTGCTATTTCAACCCATTTACTGATGAATGGGTTGACTTGGGTTAGTAGGTTACGTTTCTTTATCTCAAAGGAATCATATGTAAGCTGAAAATGAAATGGGTGGATCAAATGGGTTAAAAGTGGCTCATAGTGCATTTGCAATGCACATAACATCCTAAACCGTTTTATAAGACTAAAAGATATATATATATAAAAAAAGCCATATTATTGTTGCAATAATATGGTTTTGATAATCATATTTAACATATAGGTCATTTATATATGAATTTAAATTGATAGGAGTGTTTCAGGTTCACCCAACACACCATACTAAAAGCTTGCACATTTGGACAAGATACCCAACCCACCACCTTGGAAGTTGCAAAGTCTAAGAAACATATATAAGCAATACTCTATTATAAAAAAACCATTTACCTGGCAGCCCAGGTCTCCGAGGCCTAAGATTCTTTCACCATCTGTGACAACTATAACTTGAATTTTTTTCTGAGGCCAATTCTTCAAAATCTCAAGGATCTTCCCCCTATACATACAATTATTAGCTCATTGGATCAATGGAACATCAAAGAGTGTCCATGAACAGGTAAAGAAACAACGGTGATGGGAACTTGCTTGTCTTTTAAACTAATAAATAGACCCTGCGGGTGCTTAAAAATGCTCCCATATTTTTGGCAAGCTTCACCAACAGTTGGAGTATATACAATTGGGAGAAGCTCCTCAACGTTTTCAATAAGTAGCTTGTAGAACAGCCTCTCATTTCTCTCCTGCAGACCAGCATACACAGTTAGATACACACAATTACAGCAGATAAGAAAACGGAAAAATGTGCAAAAACCCGACATACCGAGGGGATATCAATAAAACCTATATGAGATATTCATTCATAAATAGCAACGAATGATTTGCAAGGTTTACCTGAAGATCCATCATAGCTTGGTACTGCTGCAGAGGTATTTGATATTGGCGGATATTATGCATCATCTTTTTTACCTGCTTGTTAACAGCATTATGAAGATAAATCTTCTGAAGGTATTGGCATATTGAACCAGAAGAGACAAAATGGATGTGACGGGCATGTTGGGTAATGGGTCAAAACATATGACTTGATCTTTAGTGGGCATCAGGATGTTTTGTTTAAGCAAAACATTTGTTTGATATAATTTTTTAAAACATTTTTAATTTAAAGAGCAAAAAAAAGAGTAGTGTGATAAATAGAGTTACAAAAACCTTATCACCACAAAAGAAGCTACTGTTTTGAGTAAAACAAATTAGAAGGTTGTATGCATTATAAACACACTATGGGCCACTATAAACCCATTTGGGCTATTCCCTTTTTTGCTAAAAATTTAAGCCACCATTTAACCCATTAAAGATAAAACTTCAAAGGGGGATGGGTCAAAACTAGATGTTAAGACGAAGGCAAACAAAGTTAATTACCTGAAGATCGTGATTGACAACAACCGGAGGAAGAAGACCACGTAAATAATGGGCATCTCTTTCTTTCTCAGTAAATGCCAGACCTTTGTTGTGGTGTGGGTCTCGCAGCAATGAATAGCCACTACATAAAAGAGATAACATTACCCATAACTTATGGATTTAACTATAGGACAAAATACCATTTTGACATCTTTGGCATGGTGAACATCAAAACTGTCAATATTTCGAATAATGACAAATTGACCACAAGAAAAGCTCTCAATATGCCATATACCATAATTCGGAATTTTCATCATTTAGCAGTCAAAAAAAAAAAACAAAAAAAACCCGGACTATCCAAAATCCTACAGTGTGTTTTATTCAAATAAACGGTCCTGCCTTGTTTTTTCAACTTCCTAAATTAAGCTTAATCTAAATTATTGTTCAAGTTGTTGTCTGAAGTGGGCCTAGCATGAGGCCCCTTTGTTCTTATCAGAGGTATTACAACTTTTTTAACACAGCAACACATAAATTAAAGAATCCACCCACCCACCTACCCACCTAAGAAAAGTTGTAATCCACTTGCAAATTTTGCCACGAGCGATATTTCTCTACATTACAAAAAACATACACAACCTCCTTTTCTGATTTGTTGAACAACCTTTTGGGTAACAAGTTGATAAGAAATATGCAAAGAATCGTTCACCATTAACACACTTAAACCAATTCATTAGTTCTTCTCCTAAAAATATAGAACCCATACCATACCAGAATTGATTATCTAACCCAAAATCTACTTTTTCATGTTTATTTTATTGCATTACACTTTTCCACATAACTACATACATATATACAAATTAATAAATAATAAACAATAAATAATTTAAAGTGCATAAAATGAATAAACAAATGGAGTACATAGAGCATAGAAATCATCGAGACCAGTTGTTACCTAGCAACCGAAACAGACCAAGGAGTAATAAAATGCTCCTCGGTGGCACTATCTTCACCGTACACATCTTCAACACCACCGCCAACAAGCGTACTCTGTTTATTACTAACAGCTTCAACTGCAACCGGAGCATTCACATCCTTAACAGCGCTATCCACCGAAACATCAATGTTTCGATTATTCGAATTCACCATAGCCACCACCATACTTCGCCTCGCCGCCGGCAACCTAATCGACTGCGATTGCGTTCTCGATACACCAGAAATTGAATTCCTCTACAAAATCACAAATTATCATCAAATCAACTGATTCGTAACATGTTAAATAGAAAAATGTTGATCTGAACATCGAAGCACTGAACGTTCAAATTAAACGATAAATGCACAGATTAACATAAGTCTGCATGTACATATGTATATAATCGATGAAAATGAAAAAAGTTGATCTACAAATCGAAGCTAATAAAGTTGAAATTAAAAAGTTCGGATGAATAAAAAATAAAAAAACTGAAACGTGAATTGAAGAATTACCACAAAAGAGGAAGAATTTAAGGACATCATGGCGACGGAGATGAGTGAATTAGGGCAAAATATGTATAAATCTTCTGTGTGTGTATATATATATATTTGTTGAATGAATGAATGATGAATGTGTGTGAGATTTGTAGGAGGGTTTTTGTAAGTGCCAAGTTGAAGTTGTCAAAAAATTTGGGGCAACTTATGATTCTCCGCACCTTCCCCTTCCCACAAATAGCTACCACTGTACTTTGATTTTTGGTTATATTGTTCGGTTCGGATATATCCATCATCAATTTTGATAAATCCATCACATATGTGCATTATGTATATATAAAGTACAAACTGTTAAAGCATAATATTAGTAGATTTATCAAAATTGAAGGATCAAATTGTTATAGTGTATTTTAATTTTAATTTGAATATATATATTATTGTCGCCAATAGTTAAAATGTTCACTTTAATTTCATAACAATTTAAGATTCTCCGCTAACTATAATTTACATCAATATCATATCCCCCGCTAAAATCTATTTTTACGAAACAACTAAAACGAATTATAAACATTTATAATGGGACGAGGATTGTACTAACATTTTGATATAGTTTTATTATTTTCATAACCTTTGATAAAAATATTTAAAATATGCATAATTTTATTATCTTTCAAGAAATGTTGGGATTAACGCACACGATCATGATATATACATTTAACCTATGGATGTACACATATTTCAGAACGACATTTTATTAAAAACTCAAAATAGGGAAAAATGAAAATAAAATAAGAAACCAATTGTCCAAGACAAAGAGCAATGAAAAGAAAAAGGAACACCCTAAACACAAAACTCGAAACCAACAAACCCGCAAAAACAACACACCGAGAAGAATAATATACGAAATAAGAGATGTCTAATACTGACCCGATGAAACTATGAAACTACACCTTCCACCACGTTCCGTCTTGAAACTTTTTAAGCGAGTAGAGAACCATATAAACAAATATTCACATAAGTCCCACTTCTAAAACATGAACCTCAACTTCAAAGTTAGAAAATGTTATATCAATACCACTAGACCGATTGTCCTTTATTCATTTAATATAGTAGCTTAATGGCTTACTATTATATACTTTATTTAGTTTGTTATAATCCAAGTTATTTATATAGGTTTTATACTGTTAACAATGACATTCATATAGGTGTTCTTATTGTTTTGTTATTTTTATTAGCGCAAATTACATCAAAATGTATTTGATTTGATAATCTAACATATGTTTTAGAAAGTTTAGCATGATTTGTGAATTTATTTCAAGGGTTTGTAAATAGATGATTTTGATGATTGATGATACTATACTCTGAAAATGAAATGTTTGACTAAAACGGAAGAAATGAGGATGGAAATGTGCTTTTCATGTGTGACGGATAAGCCCATGCCAAAGCCATCCTCCTCTTCTTTCATTGAAATTATTTGTTTTCTATCTTATGTTGTTTTACTTAGTGTATTTTAGTATTAAAAAATTAAATAATTATAGAGTATTATAGTATATATCTATATCTATCTCTCTATAAATCTTTATATATATATATATATATATATAACATAATATAATAGAGCAATCTGGACCTTAGATTGGTTCTATCCATAAAGATCCCATAAAGATCCTACAGTTAAAATTATTTTCTTCATTTTTCAATTTTTATAATATGTACTCACAACTATTGAAATTGACACTTCCAATACTTCCTTAATTTTTTTAGTTCTTATAGTTCAAATATCATGACATTATCTATATTTTTATAAATAAACCAATTGTATTTTAAATATTTATATATATTGATTAATTACATGAATTTTTTTATCAACATTATTAAACTAAAAACTGGTCATCCATTTAGCCAAACAACCGTAATATCGTGAATACGTTAAAATCGTAACTAAAATATTTTATGATTTTAACTAATAATCCTTTAAATAATGTAACTAAAATATTTTATGATTTAAGTAATAATCACACATCTTTGAATTTATAATAACAAGTTTTAAATGTACTTGACAATAAATATGCTATCGAGCGTTTTATTGATTTGCTAAAAATTAACGCCTACAAAGATCAAGTTGGCGAATATGGATTATTATTATCGCAATTAAAAATCTATTGGTATTGCTTATATATATGTGTATATTTGATCACAACAATGTTCGATTTGAATAGAAATTTAGGTTTGAATTACAAAATACAGTTATTTGAGTTACACTGAATTCATAGTTAATTTAAGTTTGAAAAAATTATTTTATAGGTTATAATAATTCTATACTACCTTCTTATCATATGCATATTACATTAATTAATGTTTGACTATCCGCCCATTCATAAAATGGGTAACAATTATAACTAAAATGTTTACAAATTAGATAATATATAATTTACAACCGACATGTATTTTTAATAACTTAATTTTAAAAAAAATCAAAAAACCGAAACCGAACCAAACTGATAGAATATATGTTAGATGTTATTGGTTGGCGATTATATTATATAAAAATCCGTTTCATGGTACAATTTCATTTGACTTAACTTTTAATTACATAATTTATAAAACCAAATGTCAAAACTCCGCGTTGTCGCGGGACCTCACCTAGTACAAGAAAAACTGAAAACTTTTATTATTAAAGTATATACGAAAATACAGGCCATTTAACCAACTAGGTTCTTTAATGTCATTCAAAATTCAATCAGCCAATCAAATGAAACACTATAACTAATCTCTTTGTATAAAATCTATCATATGTAAGATATATTTACGTTGTTAGTGGTAAAAGTAAAATGCATTGTATAAATAAGTGACGTTAGTGGCATGATGACAAAAACAAAACAAAAAATGATAACTAGTTATATAATGCGAAATCCCATTGTCGTTTGGTATCATCCTCTTTTTTTCACGTGACAAAAACACTAATAGAGATCAAGTAAAAGATATCGACCTGATTTTTTAAGAAACAAAATTCGAACTCAACTTAGTGTTCAACACAAAAAATTGCTAAGCAAAATGATGCGATCATCATCATATACTACATCATCAACTTTAAGTGCCCAACCGTATAAGATATAGTAACATATGATTATCTCATTGGGTATGATTTGGTATATAAAAGTTTAATAGGTTGGTTTTGAGTATCGAAATGGGCTTAGGTGAGTCAATTTTGGCATGGGTATGTAAATTTGTAATTTAATGAGCAAACTACATGACATTCGGGTGTTAGTTGTTACTAAGATACAAATCGATAGAGATCGATGGAAAATAATAGGATTACAAAAAATATAATAATACAAATTTACAAAATGACGTGGATCAATGGAGTGAAGAGAAATGCATACGAGAAAAAAATACATGATTAAACTGATTGGACCATGTAGTATATATGCAACATCATTTTGTGAATATTATTTTATAAACATTTTGTGAATGTATTATCAGTTTATCACTCAGAGATAGATATGCTAATAAAACTTACATTGTTTAAATTGTAATTACTTAAGTTGCTTCCTTGAATAACGTTTGTTTTAGAAGATGAAACATTAAAAAAAACACCGAGTCCAGCCCGTCAAAATATGTTATGTGTAAGAAGGTGGTTTTTTGTTTTAGGTCCATGTGTACTTTGAATCAATGTATTGGTCCTCATTTCTTAGAAAGACAATAAATTTACACACCTATCACGAATATACACATTTATATTCATATATATGCATATGTTCACACCTGAACTTTAACCAACAATCTCATAGTTGAAGAGTCACCTCGTATTGATCATCATATATTCAATACTTCACAAAATGAAATATAAATGGTTTTAAGTGTTAAAGCAACTTTGAGGTTATATTTTGGTTATGTATCGACTTTACACTTTTTACTATCATATCTATCTATATATATACCTACTACTATATGTATTCAAGTTTTATAACCATATTTTATATGTATTTAACTTATTATTGTATGTATTAAACTTACAAAAAAATATGTCAATTTATGTAGAAAAAACATACAAAATACAATAGATGATCTTTATAAATATGAGGACGTACAATAAGAGATTTCAATCAAAATTAGATATATAAAATAGTATAATGTGTAAGTTCGATACGTAACCAATCTATAGACTCTTGATAATGTATTCAAAATTACACAAGAGTCTACGATTTATATTTATCGTTAATTAATATTTAAGATTGCCTAGTACGTTACTATATGTTAAACATTACATATTTGATATCTGTTTCATGTGATTCATAGAAGTCCATTACGTTATTCACTAAGTTGTAGTCGTCTATGGTCCGAGAACTACCATTAGTTAGAAAAAAAAATTAAAAGCATTTTATTTCAACTTAATATTATTTTTTCCATGAAAACTTCATAATCTCGTTTGGGATTGAGATTAACTTTTTAGTTGTGACGTTTCGTTTAAATGCTGCTTATTTTGGTGTATGAATCACAATTTTTTGTTGTATTTATAACCACCTTTTTTCGGAGAGAAGAGGAAAGAAGGCACAATCAGTTTAAATTATGTAACCTCCTTCTGTTTCGGGAGTTGATATATAATAAATTTTTGACATATACATCAAATTTTATGCATTATAATGTGTACACTATAATACTGTGATGTATAATTTTGGTGTAAGTAACAAAAGATTTGTTGTATTTATCATTGCCCTTGAGTTTCTGTCCAACTTGAGAACAACAACATATAAACTTCTTCTTTTTTTTAAAAAAAAAAAAGCAGACTACCATTAAAGATAAAAAGTCACTTACCTGTCAGTCGGCGTTAATTAAACTAGGAGTCTAATTTGGTTATGGGCGATTCATTTACAAAGAGATACAAATGCTACTGTCAAGACCCAAGCTACAAGACATATATCGTGGAAAGTAGCAAATTACAAAGAACAACAATACCAAAAAGCTACGATAGAGCAATACTACCATTAAAGCTACGATAGAGCAATGCTACCTTTTTGTTTCTGTCCAACTTGAGAACAAAAACATATAACTTCTTTTTTTTTAAAAAAAAAAAAAAAGCAGACTACCATTAAAGATAAAAAGTCACTTACCTGTCAGTCGGCGTTAATTAAACTAGGAGTTTAATTTGGTTATGGGCGGTTCATTTACAAAGAGATACAAATGCTACTGTCAAGACCCAAGCTACAAGACATATACCGTGGAAAGTAGCAAATTACAAAGAACAACAATACCAAAAAGCTACGATAGAGCAATACTACATAGAAAACTAACATAAAATGACCAAATAAAACCAAAGGAGACCAACTTCATTTTCACCAGTAACTCCAAACTTAGCCAGGACCAAAACATAAGCTACAATCAAACACTTGCAAACCTGGACCACTCTTGAAAATAAACCCATATATAAACTTCTATTATTTTCTTTCTTTCCATTTATGAAACAAAAAATAAATTTTCTTTGTTTTTTCCATCTTCCAAACTTCAGGAACGACGTAGAAGTAATATCTTAATTTTATCTTATATATTATTATTATATTATATTTATATTATATATATATAGGAAAAACTTTTATGATCATTCTAATTAAGTTCAAATTTGTATATTAAGTTCTTTATTTAATTAAATTTTTAAATAAGATTTCTAACACATTAAAAAAGATTTTTTTTAATCAACTACCACTTACATATAAAATGAAGTTTAATTTATTAATCAAAATATTATTCAAATCAATATGTAATGTTTCTATTTTCAGTTCACCGAATAGGAATAAAATTATTTGAAAATGTTAATATAGACTTATAATAACTAGCATGATACCCGCGCAATGCAGTGGTAAAAGTGATGACTGTGAGTAGAGGTGCGAATAAATGTTTTAAAATAAAAATATATTGTATTCCACCCGTCTCATTTAAAATGTTCACATTACTATTTTGGGATGTCCCATTATAAGTCTCCACTTTGATATTTAACTAATCAAAAAAGACTTTATTGCATGAATATAATATTTGATTGATGAAAAATATAGTTATGGGAGAATAAGTAGAAAGTGAGACCCACTTTACTTAGTCTTAAAATTTTTTGAGGAAAGATATGGTTAAATGTATTATATAGTAGTATACTAGCATAGATTCATTTTTTTCCACCAACTTGGTTTAAAAACTTTTAATTTGTCATCTCTCTACTTATGTACATCTATTTACATAAAGTCATATTATCATGAATTCAACTAAATACTTGATTTACATATTAACTTATACACATTAGAAAAAAGATCAGATTAGTACAAGGATTTTGGAAAGAATGGAAGTACCAATGAAAGGGTGCCATGTGTACAAAGAGACTACCCACATGTTAAAAACCCATTTACCCCATAACTTAAATATCTCACAAACGACAAATCGAAAAATTATGAAAATTGCACCACTAGATTCAGCGTTTGATCTTCTTCGATTTGTCGTCCATCAAGGCATACTTTCGATTATTTTTTTCACTTTTTTCTGGTGGGTTTTACTAATTGCTAATACATGTGTTAATATTTAATTAAATATTTAATTTAAGTATAGAGTTTAGGGATTAGGGTTTAAAATTTATTAGGGTTTAGGGTTTAATAGGTTTAGGGTTTAGGGTTTAGTACGGTTTAGTAAAATTTAGGGTTTAGAGTTATATAAAGCGTTTAGGGTTTGGGGTTTAGGGGTTAGGGTTTAAGGTTAGGGTTTCGGGGTTTCTCCCAAAACCCTATCCTAAACCCTAACCCCTAAACCCCAAACCCTAAACACAACACTTTAACACGTGTTAGTAAATTGTAAAACCCACCAAAAAACGTGAAAAAAAATTTCGTTGAAAGTATGCTTTGAAGGACGAAAAATCGAAGCGGATCAAACGCTGAATCTAACGGTGCACTTTTCATAATTTTTCGATTTGTCGTTTATGAAATATTTAAGTTTGAGAGTAAATGAGTTTTGTATTATCTTTGTACAAATGACACCCTCCCATTGATACTTCCATACTTTCTATAATTCATGTAATCTCATAATCCCATCTCATACACGTTATTATTGAAAACAAGATACTTTCATCATATATATATATATATATACGGGGATTTAGAATCTGCTTACAAGTAATACAACAAACCGCGTCGAGTCGCTACTTGAATGGGCAGTCCACTTTGGGCCCATCAGGAGAAAAGCGTATGACAGCCACACGTTTTTATGGTACCTACTTTTGTTAGGTAAACGTTATTTTTTTTGTACTCGATCAAAACACATCGATTGAAAAATTATAATACTCGTAGTATACTAGTATTACTCTAGTAAATTTGTTTAATAACGAAGTTAACCCTCTTCCAATAGTGTGTTTAACATAAGATAGTAACTAATTTATAGATTATGTGTACAAAGAGAATGATCCACATGAAAAAACTCATTTACTTTCAAACTTAAATATCTCACAAACGACTAATCGAAAAATTATGAAAATTGCACCATTAGATTCAGCGTTTTATCCTCTTCGATTTGCCGTCCCTTAAGGCATAATTTCGATGAGTTTTTTTTTCTTTCCATTTTTTGGTGGGTTTCACATTTTTCTAACACATGTGTTAATATTTGGTTGAACATTAAATTTAGATATAAGGTTTAGGGTTTAGGCTTTAGTAGGGTTTAGGATTTAGTAAGGTTTATGGTTTATGGTTTAGTAGGGTTTAGGGTTTAGTAAGGGTTTAGGGTTTAGTAAGATTTAGGGTTTAGAGTTTTGTAAAGTGTTTAGGGTTAGGGGTTAGGGTTTGAGGTTTGGGGTTTCGGGGAGAAACCCCAAACCTCAAACCCTAACCCCTAAACCCTAAACCCTAAACGCAACACTTTAACACATGTGTTAGTAACATGTGAAACCCACCAAAAAATGAAGAAAAATAAACTCGTCGAAATTATGCCTTGAGGGATGACAAATCGAAGAGGATAAAATGCTGAATCTTATGGTGCAATTTTCATAATTTTTCGATTTGTCATTTGTGAGATATTTAAGTTTGGGGGTAAATGGGTTTTGTACATGTGAAACATTCTCTTTGTACACATGGCACAATATCATTGGTACTTCTATTCTTTCAATAATTCTTGTACTATAATGATCTCATCTCCTAATTTATAATACTATATTATTAAATCTAATCTTTTATAAGACAGTCAGAAATTATTAAACATTTGATGTAATTTATATGTATAAACTTGTAAAACTTACGCATTAATGTAATGGCTAACGTATATAATATACAGTGCCTTTCGTTTTCTTCTTCTTCTTCCCATAATAGCTTTGAAGAAGAAGAAAAATGTGAGGTTGCATTGAGTTTCACTAGTTTGTAGCCATGACTTTATCTCATTAAAATATAAATTTGGATTTAAAGAATTAGAAACTATAATGTTTTTACGCGTTTTACATAAAACCTTTTATTTGTTAATCTGTTTGAAAATTGAACTGATGGGCAATTGGGCATAAAGTGATCTGGCACAAAGCCGCAGAAGATGTACAATAACACTGAAACATAATAACAAATTATTAAAGTAAAAAGTTAGTTTATTAAACAAATAATGTATTAATTATGCTCAAACTATTCACTTAGTCTATCTAAAATCTTTATAAAGTATGTCCACTTTTTATTTTACTAACTTGCATTTGACATATCAGAATTGACTAATTTACCCCGTTTTTTAATTTACAATTTGAAATTAATGCTAACATTATTAAAATTAAAAACTATTAACAATAATAATAATATAAGTCAACTAATCAAATAAATTAGTCTTATTATTAAACTACATCAAATTAATAAAAAATAATATCAAATAGTTGTAAATCAAAACCCACTATAGAGAAAGTAATTAATTTCCTAAACAAGAAATTTAAGGCTCACCACGTTAAATTCCGCTACATAAATTAATCGTATAACTTCATTACTAACACCAACAAAAATATGTATTTAAGCACCTGTCATTTCAATATATATCAAAACATTTGCAACAACAACAATGACTTAATTCATCATAATTCATATCCATAATTCAGCACTCACAATTATAACTATCACACATATTAAGTGTCAAATGTAAGTTTAAAATAAGTTTTATCACTCAACACTATACATATAGGGTGTTGTACTACTGCAATATTGCGCAGATAACCTACTAGTTATCATAATTATCAGGTAAAAACATGACATTCGTTTGATTGAACATACTGACAACAACCTATGGGTTGATTGTAAAACAAAAGACGTCAAGAAATCAAGATAGGGCAAAAGGAGTCCAGAACTCTTGAGGACCTGATAATATTAAAAATTAATAGTGGCTTAAAATAATACACATAAACATAAAAATATAAACTAATTTTCACGGATGAAAAGTTGATGAAATGTAACGTTCGAGTCAACCTCTAAACTATAGTTTTTTCATGAATTTACTATAAAGGTTATGATATTGATAGTTTTGATGTAAAATCCAATCTATCTATTCAAAACAAATGATACGTACATATCCAGTGAAGCAGAGAAATAATAGGAGAAAAATAATGCTCTACAACAAACTCTAATTGACGTAGTATAACAATTTGAATTTAAATGAAATTACAACAAGTCAATTGGCGGTATCACTTAACATTCCCCCGCAAGATGGATGAGCGAGAAGCAAGACCAATCTTGGAATTTAGCAGCTAAAAGCGAGGTCTTAATAATGGTTTGGTAAGTACATCCGCTAATTGATCGTCCCCAGAAACATGTGTAACCCGTAGAGAACCAAACTGCACTTTTTCACGTACAAAATGAAAATCTAAAGCTAGATGTTTCATTCAAGAGTGAAAAACTGTATTTGCGGAGTATGTGGTAGCACTCAAATTATCGCAATAGATGGTGGGGGCCGTAGATAAATGATAACCGGGCTCTTGAAGAAGATTTGCAAGCCATTGAATCTCGGTTGTGGCAGATGCGACCGCTCGAAATTCTGCCTCCGTTGTGCTTCGGGCTAAAGTACTTTGGGGTTTTGAGCTCCATGCTATAGGGTTAGAACCAAGAAAAACTATATAACCAGTGGTGCTTCGATAAGTGTTTTTGTCACCAGCCCAGTCGGCGTCTGTGAAAGCATGCATATTAAGAGCTGAACCGCTCCGTAGTAGAAGTCCCTTAGAGTTTGTACCTTGGAGATAGCGAAGTAAGCGTTTAAGAGCCGACCAGTGCTGAAAGGTGGGAGCATGCATGAATTGAGAGAGCTTGTTTAATGTAAAAGCAACGCCTGGCCTAGTAAGAGATAAATATTGCAAAGCTCCAACAATGGCGCGATAATCCGTGGGAGAGGGATATGCAGAGGTGCCAGTAAGAGTGAGATTTTCAGAGCAGGTAATAGGGGTGGAAATGGGTCGAAAATCACTCATTTGTGCCTTTTTGAGAACATTATTTATATATTTTTGCTGAGAGAGAAGAAGACCATGGGAATGTGGAATGCATTCAACACCAAGAAAGTACGAAAGAGGACCGAGGTCTTTGAGAGAAAATTTTGTGGATAAAAGACTGATAAAGCGAGTAACTAAAGGTGTAGAGGGACCGATGATGATGATATCATCAACATAGACTAAGATGTAGATGGGGAAATAACCAACCGTTAGAGTAAAAAGAGAGGAGTCGGAAATAGTGGGTTTGAAACCATGAGATAAGAGATAAGTTTTTAGCTCATCATACCAAGCAAGAGAGGCTTGTTTCAGATCATAAATGGCCTTGTTTAATTTACAGACGTGGGAAGGAAAGGCAGGGTCAATGAAGCTGGGTGGTTGGGCCATATATACATCTTCATTGAGGGTGCCTTGTAAGAAGGCGTTGTTAACGTCAAGTTGATGAAGAATCCAGTTTTGGGAAACAGCAAGAGTGAGGATTAAAGGAAGAGTTGCCGGTTTGAGGACGGGACTGAAAGTTTCACGATAGTCAATGCCTGGGTGTTGGGTGAAGCCCTTAGCAACAAGAAGAGCATTTAAACGGTCGACTGAACTGTCGGGATGATACTTTGTTCGATATACCCATTTGCAACCAACAAGATTAGGAGCATGCGTAGAGGGACTAATGTCCAAGTTTGGTTGCGTTGAAGTGCATCGAACTCAAGTTGCATGGTGGCACGCCAAGAAGGGTGTTTAAGAGCATGAGCAATGGTATGGGGTTCAATGGATGGATTTAAAGAGAGAGTGTAAAGCTGGTAATCAGAATTGTGATATTTAGAGTTGGGTTTTGGATTTTGACGTGTGTTTGGTTTGGGTGGGGGTGGCACTATGGAAGTAGTAGGAGTGGAATCAGAGGTAAAGGAGAGAGGTGAGGTCACGGCTGAGTTAGAAGGAGAATATAAGGAGTGGGATTGAGGAGTAATTAAAACGGAAAAAGGAGCCCAAACCTCTAAGTTTGGAGGTTCGGTTTGATGTGTGGAGTTTGTCATTTTCGAGAAAGGAAAAATATTTTCGATGAAGGTAACGTGACGAGAAGTGTATATTTTGTAAGAAGTGGGATCGAGGGAGTAGTAGGCACTTTGAGTGGGAGAATAACCAACGAAAATGCAAGTTGTGGAACGTGGATGAAGTTTGTGAGGAGAGTATGGTCGTAACCAAGGATAGCATAAGCAACCAAAAGAACGGAGTTTACGATAATTGGGATGTGTTTGAAATAAGGTGAAATAAGGAGATTTGTTGTTTAAGGTTGGGGTAGGAAGACGGTTGATAAGGTAGGCGGCGACGGTGAATGCTAGCGGCCAAAATGTGAGTGGAAGCGTAGTATGAGAAAGCAAGGAAAGGCCGGTTTCGACGATAAGTCGGTGTCGTCGTTCAGCATAACCATTGTGTTGAGGAGTGTGAGGTGGACTAGTGAGATGGGTGATTCCACAAGAAGTGAAATGAGAGGCGAGTTTGATGAATTTACCACTGTTATCAGAGAAGAAACGTTTGATTTTGGTGTTGAAAAATTTTTCAACTAGTTTCTAGAATCTAATAAAAACATTGAAAGAATTAGATTTATTTTTAAGAGGATAAAGCCATATATATTTGGTATAATGATCAACAAATATTATATAGTATTTGTAATTGTCAAAAGATGTTATGGGTGAACACCAAACATCTGAAAATATTAAGTCAAGTGGAGAAGTAGACGTAAGAGACGAATTGGCAAAAGGAATTTGATGACTTTTATTAATATTGCATGCATTATGTGACAATCGTCAAATTAGGACTAGTAATTAGTGCCTAATCAAGGGTAATACATGTAATTAGTTCTGTGTTAGGCTAATTAATGTATCAATATATATTGTTGAATATATACAAGTATGCGATTTGATTAAATCGTACAATTTCAAATCGAATGCAATTCGGTTCAATTAATACGGACGTTGGTGAATAATTTTATTAAATAATATGATATTATTTAATAAACTCTATTTTATCCAAAATATTATTTAGATAATATTTCAACTCAAATTCGTATCGTACAAACAACAATTACGCAATTAAAATAATAAACGCGCGAACAGTCGAAACAAGAATAAGTTATATTTTATAACTCAAGTAAAAGTATTTGATGAAATACTTCAACAAGAACCTTAATAAATATTCGTATTTTAAAATAATTATTTATACAATTAAACGATCGGGGAAACGAACACCACACGGAGCGCAAACGCGGGGGTTAAAAATTGGGAGATTCCCTCCCCCTTTTCCCCAAAAATCTGCCAACCCCCCCCCCCCCCCCCCCCCCTTCTTCACCTCATTTTCCACCTCTCTCACTCTCTTTCTTCTTCTTTTTCTCTCAAACCAACACACCACTACAACCTCCTTAAATCATAAAATAACACCATAAAACGATCTCGAATCCTCACACTCGTTTGGAAGAAAAGATTCACGGAATCACGATCTACATTTCCCTCTTTTCGGATCTCTCTGGCGTTAAGTTTGTAAGTTTCTGACAAATCCCAAAACACTCCGATTTCCATTATTTTCACTTGTTTGTGGGTTATCTAAGCTTATAATGTCCAAATATGGGTTGGTAAAAGTTTCAAGTCAAACGGAAATCGAAAAACACCTTTTCGGCTCATTTTCCGGCCAACAGTTCGTTATGTCGCAGAGGCTCCAGGCCACCTGTGACACAAGCCCTTATGTCACCAAATCATAGCCTATGTCTCATATAGCGACAAAAGCCTCTATGTCGCAATACTTTCAGATGTCGCATATAGCGGCACAAACCACTATATCACAAAACTTATTCCCGTTGCATATAGCGACACAACACCCTATGTCGCATTAAATTGCGGATGTCGCATCTAGCGACACAAGCCCTTATGTCGTAGTCATGATCTGCGACACAACAGACTATGTCACACTTAGCGACACAAAGCTTTATGTCGCACCTAGTGTCGCATAAGACAGAACCTTGAAAACATGGATTTCTACTAAGTGTCATATTTATGTAATTTCAAACACTTATACGATACGACTTTTTTTTAACACATCGGAATACGTTTATGAACATGAATACTCGAAATCATAATAATAAAAATGAGATTATTATTACAACCAATCACCAACGGGCCGTACACGTTTTCAAAACACAATCCAATCAACCAAGTCGTAGTAACTTGGACAATTTAAACAACCAAATCGTAGTAATTTGGATAATCAAATCGACCAAGTCGTAGTAACTTGGACAAGTTAAACAACCAAATCGTAGTAATTTGGACAATTCAATCAACCAAATCGTAGTAATTTGGACAATTCAATCAACCAAATCGTAGTAATTTGGATATTCTAGTTGGACGAACAACTACAAAGGTAGTCCTTCGAGATACCTACTCATGTTTATAAGCATCGCGTGTCTTGGACACCCTCAGGTTACAAGTCTTCGGACATCAATTCACAGCTAATCAATTCAAGTTTATTTCGATAAACACTCAAGGCTCAGGTGAGTCTCATAGCCCCTATTTTACAGTTTTTCATCAGGGGTGTGATTACATTGATCGTTTTGTTTTACAATATGAACGCAAGTACAATACAAATCAAATACTACATGAGTTGTTTTCACTAATCATTTCAAAGCCCTCCACAACATAGTTTGGTAATATATCTGTAGCGTGAATGTTAGTATATGATATCATATAGGATTGACAATCCTCGTCCGGGTTAGCACGCACTAACTGGTCAAACGGACGTATTAGCATTTGGGAAGACGAGTGTAGATTAGGCACTCGTAGGAGGCAACTCAGTTGGGTTCCCTTAATTGGACCTGACGCTCAAGTTAAGCTCAGACTATGTGCTCATGGCTGTATAACTTTTATTTTGCTTAATTGCATTAAATTCAATTAAATCTTGCGGTTCATACAAATATGTGTTGACATACAAACCTGTGAGCTCACCAGCATTTCGCAGACCCATTTTAGCATGTATCATAGGTACTCAGTAGTAGATTGGCTGCCCAAATCAGGATTCATTAGCTCGAGTCTTCATTCAATCAATTAGAGATTTAGTTGCATTATTATATTTTGTATAAAGTAATTATGTAATGTAAATCTCTCAATTTCAAGGAACTGAGCTAATGTAAACAATGTTTTTGATGTAAACTTTGGTTTTATCAATACAATGTAAAACGACGCATTTAGTGGTCGTTCATTATATCTTTGTGTTTGTGATTATTGATTAGTCGCGCCCCGACCCGATTTGCTTCCGCAACCCGAAATTGGGGGTGCGACACATTACAATAAATTGGACAACTTGAATTAAAAGAAACATGAGAATATAGAAGCTTGAAGACTCTATTATGTGGGTGTCCAAGCCGATGATGCCATGTAGTAGAATCAGATTTATGCATGGTATAGACCGCAGGTGAAGATGGCACACGTCTTGAGCGAAGCTCATACATGCCTTTGACCGCCGTTCCCTGGAGGAGTTTGAGTTTTGTTGCTCGATCCTTAGGAACAAACACAGAAGAGTAAAATTTCATGAGAAGATTGTTATCAAGACAAAGATGTGAAATAGAGATTATATTTTTGGCTAATGAAGGAACACAGAGAACATTTTTAAGAATAATGGATGTGTGTGTGGTATGAAGTAAAAGACAACCAATATGAGTGATTTCAAGACCTGATCCGTCACCTATTACAAGCTCCTCTGTCCCATCATGCGGTGCATGGAATGAAAGGTTGTTAAGGTCAGTGGTGACATGATGTGATGCGCCACTGTCAAAGATCCAACTAGCTTGATACGGAGCAGAAGCTAGGCCCATGGTGTTGAATTGGGCGTGTTTTTCCTGCATATTACGCTCATAGGGTGGAGGAATAATCGTGGGATGCGTCTTTTTGAATGCTTGACAGTGTGTGAGAGAATGCCCTCTTTGATGGCACCATTGACACTTACCAAGGAAAGGTTTTGAACTTGCATTAGAATTGGGAGTGGGCAATATGCCTTGGCCATGATGAGGAGAACGACTGTAATTGGCAGAAGACACATTTTGGTTCTTCGGCGACCAAGAACAATGACCGGAACCTTGCCGATAGTTCTGTTGCATGTGAAACACAGCCGCCGGTTGGTGAAGTCCAGTAACCTGAGTTTATTGGGCCAGAGAAAGTTCTTGATTGATTAGTTTCTCATGCAATTCGTTGAATGAGATCGAGGTGTCCCGAGCATGAATCACATCAAGTATGGGTTTGTATTGAGACTGATCGAGACTATCAAGAATGGTGTCAATGATGTCTTCATCATCCATCTTCTTTCCGAGTATTGCCAATTCATCAGTGATAGTTTTGATCTGTCGCATGTAGTCAGAAACAGATTGGGTTGGAAGTTTTGTAGTTTGTTTAAGCCGATGTTTTAGCTATTTTATGTGACCACGACTTGGAGAGGCATAGGTTTTCTCCAAGATTTCCCAAGCATCACGAGAAGAATCACACCTTGGATCATAGGGACTATCGGTTCAGAAAGACTGCCAACAAGAGCACCAAAAGTTAGCCTGTCTTGCCGGAACCATTGTGGATAGTCGTTGTGAGGAACTTGGCTTCCGTCAGCACTAACAGTGGGTAACGGCTTAGGGTGAGAGCCGTCGATGAATTTGAAGAGATCAAGACCATAAAGTAGCGCATGAACTTGAGTTTTCCAGGCCAGGAAATTGGTCGAGGTCAGTTTTAGGGTTGTAGGGAAGGTTACAATTGGGAGATCTTTCATGGAAGGGTTAACCAAGAAGGGTGATTGGTCTGACATTTTGATCAGAGATTTTGGGCTGACTGGGGATGAAGATCGAGAAGATATTGGTGAAGAAGATCGAGAAGAGATTGGTGAAGAGGGATGTGAGCCTTGCTCTGATACCATATAATGGTTATGATATTGATAGTTTTGATGTAAAATCCAATCTATCTATTCAAAACAAATGATACGTACATATACAGTGAAGGAGAGAAATAACAGGAGAAAAATAATGCTCTACAACAAACTCTAATTGACCTAGTATAACAATTTGAATTTAAATGAAATTACAACAAGTCAATTGGCGGTATCACTTAACATTTACTAGGATGGTTAACAACTTTGGATAATTCATTTGGGTTATTATGCAAATATTTTATTGTGTTCACTAATCCAGCAATGAATTTGGTTTTGTGGTTATAATGGTTGAAAGAGAAACAAAAAGCAATTCGGTGTATGATCCATTTTTCAATACATTAGTTATAATCGTTCTTTTTACAAAGCAAAAGTAAAAACAATAGTTAAATGGTCCTATTTTGTATGTAACTAATTTTACTCAAACGTTATTCGGATAATTTGAATATATCTAAAACTTTTAATTCTGATTCGTTATCTGATCCGTATAATCAGTTTAAGCAATTCGTAATTCGTTTAAGCAATCCGGAATGCGAATAGTATGGTCCATTTAACTTGAACAGAATTTTGTTCGGATGGATAATTCGAGTATGGATATAAGTGACACCCTGAAACCTGAATCATTGTATTAGAGCCCAAACCAGGAAAAAGCAAACCAACCTAATCTAATTAATAGTCAGCCCACACCCCAATCCAACATTTCGGGTGACGTCATTTGACCCATAAAAACCGTTTATTAATTCCCGCCTTTTCTTAATCCAACTAACAAAACTTTAAAAAGGTGAACCCCAAAAAGTGTCGAGTGGGACTCAATGATGGATTAATTCGAGACAATATGATTATCACCTTTTCTTTAATAAATTTGTCTTTCAAAATCATGTTACTTTGATCTAAAAAAACTCAGTTAACAACTATTAGATCCACTGTGATTCCATACTTTTGTTTTTCAAGATCACAACCATGGCTAATTCACCTCAATCATCTTATGGTAACCACAATATACCACTAGACTTTCGTGCACCACCACCTTCACCGGTGGCAGCAGGCCGTCGATCTTCGGTTGCTAACGATGAGATCCTCACCGAGTTTCTCCATCGTTCTCTTCGTGTGCCTGACCTCGTGTTGCCAGACCGAGTATTCCCTCGCCAAAACGCAAAGATCCAAAATCTACCGAAACTTGATTTTTTGAAGGATCATGGTTTTGATGACATTATCGATTTGATTGGACAAACGGGCTGTTTTGAGCTCGTTAACCACGGAATACCAGCCCAACTTTTGTCTTCCGTGGTGAATATTGGAGCTCAAGTGTTTGGCTTGTCGCCTGAGAAGAAATCCTTTGTTTCAAGGTCGGCTGAGAGATTATACGGCTTTGTTGAGTTCCATGGAGATGAGAAGGAATTAAACGAAGAATTTGTTTGGTGTAGAGACGATTCGCTAAAATCGGAGATGGAAGAAATTTGGCCTAATCAATATTCAAATTTCAGGTAATTTGTGTCACTCAAAATTCATTTGCTGATTTATTTGAATTTGCAGGGCCGTCTTTAAGGGTATGTTGGAAGTCAAAACACAAATTTAAGGCCTCAGATATACGTTACGAGCAAAATAAAAAAAAAATGATAGAATTAGTTACTTGAAAGTTAATAATTTTAATTTTACAAATCTTGATTACATTGCGTTTTTGCAGTGAGAAATTGGAAAACCTCATGTCCAAGATGGAAAACATTGCTGAAATCATACTAAAGCTGTTTCTTGATACTTCTACTCGAAAGTGGAGATTTGATGATGATGGAACAAAAGAGAAAGAAATTGTTGGATCTATATGTTACATCTATAAGCATTGTCGAGATTCATATATGGTATCGAATGATGATGAGTATACGGATTCGTTGAGATACGATGTGATCCGAATGTTGATTAGAGGATCAGAACACTCACATACACTTTGCTTTCATGTTTGTGATGGATCTTCAGAGTTTCATGTTTACTCCAAGAAAGGTTGGGTATCGTTTGCACCAAATAACAATGCCTTAGTTGTCACCATTGGCGATCAATTGCAGGTAATATTTACGATTCATTAATTATAACTAATCTGATTTAGGTTATGATTCAATCGAATTTGGGTACTCATATCCTACCTCACCTCTAGATTGGTGTGAAATTGCAGAGATGGAGTGAAGGAAAATACAAGCATGTTATAGGAAGGCCAATCTTCAAAGGGGCAGTAGAGGATTGTATATCAATGGCTTTTCTATATAACCCGCCTTCATCTATAACCCAAGGCCGAAATGACAACACCATTTCTTTTGGCAACCAACTCTTGTTGGTTTTGATTATAACCTTCATATACAATTTTTTCTCTTATGTTTCTACTTGACTACGATTTCTTTCATTCAAGAATTAGCTTCATTTTGTCTCGATTTAAGTATTTACCCTTGAGACGTACTCGAGGGAAACGTTGTGCTCGATCTCTTCTGTCACCGCGTCTTCATTGTGTAAGTTGTTTCATTACGAATGAGTCTTTGTGGTTTCATATAGTCATGTATTGATTGATATCTTTTTTGATTCTTGAAACGTTTGTTATAATTATTGCTATATGCATGTAGCTAAGATTGCTATCATGGTTTAAAGTATGCTCGATAGACTATATGTATCTTTTCCATCATGTACCGTGGTTATATGGGTTGTTGTGATTCTAAGGTTAGAGGTGTTCTAGTAACATCGGTCTACGACATTTTGCCTGCCAATTTCAGAGATGCATCATATTAACATGCTTATAAATAGATCTGAAATGTGCAATCAGATAAGTGTTTGCAAAAAGTAATGTATGCTTACTTTCTCTACACAACACTCTTTCATTTTCCGAGCTTGATCCATTCCTATCTTAAAACTTTCTTTTCTGCCGCCTTCACTTCGTGTCATGCAGACTACGCGGCTAAAATCTCCTTTTTTTTTTTTTTTTTTTTTTTTGATATAAAACAAGGCATTCTGAAGGAAGATTATCTATTCCAGCCCTCCCAGACTCCTCATAATAGCTTTCAATTGACTTCGACAGTGTATTGTGAATTAAAAACCGTTGAAAATGATAGTCAAGGAGGAGATTTTAAATTTTAGCTGTCAGTCTTAATATTTCTTGAATATACTCAAATACTCATAAAATCTAATCACCTTATCCAAACACTAAGTACTGATTATTACGCATCAAGTCGCGATAATTACAGGTTACTTACAACATCAGGCTTATCTATCGCACACACTACATGCACCTCTCGTGTATGCCATTTCTGTTGAACAGTAATCATCTAACTAGCAGATAAACCTGAATGATAATAAACTGTTTTAATGATGCATTTATCATTTAAAAACTTTGAAACTTCCACATATTCATTTTTTGATATGCAGTAGACGATTCTAGAGGAACTTTTGAAACGATCAGAAAGTAGCTTTCTGAGCTGCTTTAGTCGATCTTTGCTTTTTTCAATCACTTCATACTTCAAATTTGGCCTGTCAAGGCTTGTTTCTAGAACAAGAGCACGTGGGATTCTTAGAGCTTTTAAAATGTCCTGCATAAAGCAGTACGCATTATAAGATCAATTCATCCTATATATCGATGGAGTTCAGTCAACCGCTGCCAATGTTGACTGGCCATCTAGTCCATCCAAAGTCTCATAAATTTGTTAGACTTTTAATCTTAGCCCTTCAAAGTCTCATAAGCATTTTTGGGCAGTTTTATGTAAGTTACCCTAAAATCAGTTTTCCTCACATAACCTCCATTACACCTCCATATAATCAGCTGCACTCTTAAACGATAATATTTGTGTTTGTCAACCATATGTCTAAACGTTTGACTTTTTTTATGGTTATGTACCTATGTAATGAAATATGAGAGTGAAGCATCAAAAGCAGAAAACATTTACAGAAACTTATATGAATAATAATCAATACTATATTTTACTACATAGTTATTTAGTTGTGACTTATATTTAATTTTATTAACTGATGCTAATAGCCTAACATGTGTAGTTTAAAGCGTTTTAGAAAAAATTGATGTAAAGGGCCGTAGAAAAACGATATTTAGTCTAATTTAAACCTAAATGATTGCTAATAGCCTAACACATCATGATCGCTAATAGCCTAACATGTGTTGTTTAAAGTGTTTTATAAAAAAAATGATATAAAAGGGCCATAGAAAAATGATATTTAGTCTAATTTAAACCTAGATGATTGCTATAGAAGGTGTTTATTTTCAATTTTATAGTTAGAATAATGTATCGTCGGACCAGTTTGAACTATCGAGTTAACACTTATTCGGGTCACAACACCATCATGTTATAACGGGTTTAGATAGATACGGGCTTATAGACAAAAAGGCTACCCGGGGCACCGCCCGGGTATTACACTAGTTTAGCAATGCTAGAGGTGATAAAACGGTGGGTCTGTCGGTTACTCTGAGGTTGATGTTACATATATAATATCGTAGAGGTGTCGTGTGACATGTAATGAGCATATAAGAAAATAATAGGATTATAAACAAACATTAATAAATATGGCTACTATTTCGAGGATGAAAGATCCAAAAGTTGAATAAAAGTACTATGTTCACAACTGGGAATCAGTAAGATGATGAATCGATGATTATACGTTAGATACAGCAGAAAAACATCATAGGCACACCAATTAGCTAGATTTCTGCTGCTTTTGGTGGTGCCTTTTGAAAATACAGATCCATCTGCAACATTAGGAACAACCACGTAACATTTGAACATTCAATCTTTACTTAAATACTAAAAAGTCACAATTAAGAATTCTTCCTCCATGTATTATGACAAGCCTAAAAAGTCATGGAAACTAAACTATAGTTGATAAGTGTTCTTTTTCCATCAATGTACCATGGTTCCATCTTCCAGTTTAAACATGTAGGGGTTGGACCATTACGCACTACCAACGCATCGCTTATAAGCGCTACTTGACTTTTGCGAAATACAACATTGGTGACTTTACCAATGGATCAATCTGGATAGTATTTTTTTTAAAGTCAAACAAGTAAAATTTCAAACGTTGGTTAATGCTTGAAAGGGTGGGTAGACCTCGCCAAAAGGATTCTAATCTTGAATGTTCATTTTATAAATTAATAAAAAGGTGGGTTTAATAGAATAATTACTTAACAATAAAAAGGAAGAAGTAAACAACAGCAATACCGGCATACCCTACCACCTATTTCACTTAATATTTTTAATAATCCCTAGCCTCAAAACAAGTGATTTGTATCGAAAATATGAGACTCGTATGAGAGTAACAACTATCAATTTGGGATCAGGGTCGTTCACAATTCGAATAAAACCGGATAATTCAATTGGATAACTTGGATCGGACCATATGATTTGGATAATTGGATTTTTGAATCGGCTCGGATCAAAACTAAACTTATTATTTTGGATTACGGATTTTGGTTAGTAAATTACAAACCAGGTTATCAAAAAAACCAAATATCAAGTAATTTTTTAATTTTAAAACATTATATATATATATATATATATATACATCCACATAAAAAATAGTTTACTTAATTATTAATATTATATAGATATCCAAATACAAGAGCACACAGAGTGGGCCGTTTTATTTCAGCGTTCTCGGTCATGAACGTCGGGAGTCCAGCGTTCTTGACTCCCGGTCGGCGTTCGTCTCCGACGTTCTTCTCCGACGACGTGCGGTTTTCAACGGTGTGTTCAACGTATTTTCTTTTTCTTTTATATTTTTTTATTTGTATTTCATGATGATAAAGGGGTTTTGGTTGGAGAGATTGTAGGCTAAAAAGAAAAAGTTTTAAGGTTTAAATTGAATTGAGGTCTCTGTCAATTTTTTTTTCTCTTTTTCCCCGCAAATGATAATCGGATGGATGATATATATATATATATATATATATATATATATATATATATATATATATATATATATATATATATAGGGTAAGGTTCCAATGAGAACACTTCAAAAATAAGAACGGTAAGAACACTTCATAAATGCATAATTAGCGAACAAAATCATTAGATTCACACTTATACATCTCAAATATGTGTAGAAAAATTGATTAGAATAGATTTGAACTTTCGAAAATACACAAAAATAAAAAAAAACAATTGATGCAGAGATAATTGTGCATCAATCGTTTTTTTTATTTTTGTGCATTTTTAGAAGTGTGCTTTGTTTTTCTTTGCATATTTGAGATGTATGACTGTGAATCTAATGATTTTTGTAAGCTAGTTGTGCATTTATGAAGTATTCTCACCGTTCTTATTTTTGAAGTGTTCTCATTTGATCCAAACTCTCTCTCTCTCTCTATATATATATATACTAGGTGAGGTCCCGCAACAATGTGAGGGTTCAACATTTAATTTTATAAAATATGTAACTAAAAAATTAAGTCAAATGAAATTGTACCGTGAACCGGATTTTTATATAATATAATCGACAACCAATAACATCTAGCATATACTCTATCAATTTAGTACGGTTCAGGTTTTTCAATTTTTTTAAGTTAAGTTATTAAAAATACATGTCGGTTGTAAATTATATATTATATAATTTGTAAACATTTTAGTTATAACAGTTACCCATTTTATGAAGGAGCGGATAATCAAACATTAAATAATATAATATGCATATAATAAGAAGGAAGTATAGAATTATTGTAACCCATAAAATAGTTTTATAAAACTTAAATTAACTATGAGTTTAGTGTAACTCAAATAACTGTATTTTGTGATTCAAACCTAAATTTCTATCCAAATCAAACATTGTTGTGATTATATATACACATATGTATAAGCAATAATAATAGATTTTGAAGAGGGTCTTTATCATTTAATGGTTATATAGTAAAACCAATTTTTTTTTTTGATAATGTTTTAAACAAAACTTGTAAAAATATAAAATTCATGAATCACAAAAAGAAAATAGAAAAATGTTATTATGGTTGAATATGACATATGTCTATTGTTTACTTTAATGTATATTATTTAAGGGATTATTAGTTAAAATCATAAAATATCTTAGTTACATTATTTATAGGATTATTAGTTAAAATCATAAAATATTTTAGTTACAATTTTAACGTATTCATGATATTACGGTTGTTTATCTAAATGGATGAACAGTTTTTAGTTTCATAATGTTGATAAACAGTTCATGTAATTAATCAATATTTATAAATATATCAAATACGATTGGTTTATTTATAAATTAACACTTGAAATGTCATGATATTTAAATTATAAGGACTAAAAAAAATAGGGAAGTATTGAACGTGTCAATTTCAATAGTTGTGAGTACACATTATAAAAATTGAAAAAAATAAGGAAATAATTTTAACCATAGGATTTTTATGAATGGAATTAATCTAAGGTCCAGATTGCAACATTGTATTCTGTTATATATATATATATATATATATATATATATATATATATAGGAATGAGATCATGTGAAAACAAGGAGATAAAAGAACAGTGAAAACACATCTCCACCCTCCATCTAATCTAACACACACACACACATATATATATATATATATATATATATATATAAAAGGGGTGGGGATAAAAAAATGGTGAAAACACTTTTTGATCCACAATTTTTTTAAGGTGTGAACTTTTTTTTTTTTTGAAGTAAACCATTAAAAATTAAGGTTCACACAAAAAAAAAAAATTTCTGTGATTTTTTTTTTTTTAAAAAGTCAAATCCGAAAACCAATTTTTTTTTTTAAGGTTCACAATTGAAAAACTTAAAAACTTTTGTGGACCCAAAACAAAAAAATAAGATTGAAAAAGTTAAAAATTTGTTGTGAGCCCCCCAAAAAATTAAGGTTCACAGTTGAAAAAAAAAAGTTCACAATTAAAAAAGTTAAAAACTTTCTGTGAACAAAAAAAAATTAAGGTTCACAATTGAAAAAGTAAAAAACTTTCTGTGAACTCAAAAAAATTTAAGGTTCACAGTTGAAAAAATAAAGGTTCATAATTGAAATTTTTTAAAACTTTCCGTGAACCTAAAAAGAAAATTAAGGTTCACAGTTGAAAAAAAAAGTTAACAATTGAAAAAGTTAAAAAACTTTCCATGAACTCAAAAAAAATTAAGGTTCACAGTTGAAAAAGTTAACAATTTTTCGTGAACCTAAAAAAAAATAAAAGTTCACAATAAAAAAAACTTAAAAAAATTTACAAAAAAAAATTATTTGAAAAAAATAAGGTTCACATTCAAAAAAGTTAAAAACTTTGTGTGAAGTAAACAAAAAAAGATTTATAATGAAAATTTTATGTGAATAAAGAAAATATAAGTGTTCACAAAAAAAATGTGAAGCAAAAAAAAATGAAAGTTCACAACTTAAAAAAATTGTGAATCAAAAAGTGTTTTCACCGTTTTTTTATCCCAACCCCTTAAAAAATTGTGAATTTGTTTGGACGGATCGGATTTATATTTTTGAAACCATAATCCATTTGGATTAATGTATACGGACCGGTTTTAAACCGATCCATCCATTTGAACGCCCCTAATCAATCATACCATATGGAATTTATTTTTTACATTTTATTATATGTTTTGTCATAAAAACTGGTAATAACTATTTAGGTTTGATCATAATTTAGGTTTAACAAAAAATGATATCTTTGTTGATACCTTACGTTTTATTATTTTAGATCTCGGGTATCAAACAAGTATAGTACCGATACCAGTACTGGAATCGAACCGGTATCAATTGGCTTCAAAAGGTTCGGCATTCGGTACTCGCTTTGGAGCAAAAAAATAACTGGTGCCAACTAGTTGGGTACCGATTTCGTCCCGTTCTCACCACTAATATACACACACATACATTAACTAGTAAACTACCCGCGCAAGTGGCGAAAACCCTCTTAAATTTGATAAAAAATGAATTGATTAATCGTTTCAAAGTTGTTGCGAATGATATCTTATAGATGAAAAACATGATAAAAGTTGATAATTATAATAAATATAACATAACAAAAATAAGTATAAAAACACTTGAATTATCATCTAAAATAGATCTTTTTGTTTAAGAAAATTGAAATGGTGTGCCCGGCTTTTAAACTCAAGAAATCCATGTGGTTTTTTTCTCTATAAATAATAAGTAGATATGCGTGTTTTAGTTAAACTTCTCGTAACGACATGATTATGTATTTTATTTTGTAAAGGTTTGACTTCCCATAATAACCTAACATGTCATATTATTTGAGTGGATGAAAGGGTAAAACAGACAATTCTCATCTTCCAATATTAAACATTAAGGAAGAGAATGCTAAATGGTTTTTAAGAGGGTATACACATACAATGATATAATAGTAGTTTATCCGTGCGATACTGCTAAGTGATAAAAAATTGGTAAAAAAATAATAATTTAAATTGGAAGATATAGCAATGCAATTTCATAAGTCCGAATCATTTTAATTTTATGTAATATATTGTTTTGTGTATGTGTTAAGAGTTGAATACATTATAGTTAAGTGTATATAATATGTGATAATTGTGTATCTTTTTGTGACTTGTACATTGTGCATAGAAAATGGTTTTTAAGTATTTAAGAAAGAGAGTGTTGAATGCTTTATAAGAGATATCTAGATATAAATATAGATATATAGCCAAAAGTTCAAATAAAACAAAAAAAATAGCATAAAAATAATAATGAATTGATATACATTTATTTCACTAATATGGTGTGTTCAAGATTATTTGTAGTTAATTTTCTTGTAATAATAGTGTAATAGACAAGTAAGTATAATTTCAATGTTAATGATAATATAATAATACAATAATTTTTTAGTTCAATAAGTAAATGATGATTACCCATATACGGAGTAATAAATTATGGTATTAAAATGATAAAACTCAATTATAATTATAATTAATGGTAATAACTACTACTCGTTGAGTCGTATTCTTTGAGTATTATGACATACACATGTATACCATTGACCATTGTTGAGTCGTATTCTTTGAGACCCATAGAAATCACTAAGAAAGAGCAAATCGATTTAAGTCTTAGGTCATATTTTGGAAGATCCAGATTGAATATAATCAAATAGTAGTTGACTTAAATTTCAAGTAATTATGTAATTGAATCTCACGTGCATTAGTTTCTTGGACATGAAATCGTATGTTAATAATAGAAGGGTGTGTATGCCCAAATGGTTAGACCTTA
Organism: Pseudognaphalium luteoalbum; assembly: GCA_963422505.1. NCBI lineage: Eukaryota > Viridiplantae > Streptophyta > Magnoliopsida > Asterales > Asteraceae > Pseudognaphalium > Pseudognaphalium luteoalbum. The sequence goes on from OY730194.1 coordinate 2,925,804, forward strand.
TATATAGGGAAAGTCATATCACGTACGTGTGATTATTGTCAATATAACTAAACTTTTAATTATTTCAAAGTTAATGTGTAGATTGGTTCAGAATATTAATCATAGTATTATTTGTAATCTTATCTTATCCTATCTTATAAATATATAAGCACGTATGCACATATCAATAGATCAAGAAAATTTTGTAACAACCTGGAAGGAATTATTCACTACGAATAACTAATCATCATTTTTTTTAATTAATTACCATGTCACTAAGTAAGCACATATGATCAATTTTGTTATCCATAAGATATTAGTAGTGTTGGTTCGATCCTTAAGTTTGTTTACTTATCATGCGAGACCACATTTCCAAACAAGAATAATTAACATATAAATAGATAAAAATACAACATATTAGTAAAAACTCTTATATTATATCGAACTTATGCATCACAACAACATAAACCAGCTACACCTTTTTTACATTTTCCTCTATAAGATTTATCTATATTTTGGCATTTATACATGCACTCAAAATCATTACATCCTTCGAATTTAAAACAAAGTTTAATGAATTGAAGACTCAAACTTGACACAGTTGATTTTCTCAGAGTAAGATCATTAGGTTGAGGTCTCATACCCAGTGTGCCTACTTGGCTTGATATGACGAAGATCAAAATGAACGAAATGATGAACCGTTTGCTTACCTCCATTAAAAAGCTTTTTTTTTTTACTTCTTTTAGTTTGAGTATAACTTTTCATCGATCAAGTGGAAAATATGAATCACATATATATAGACACACACACATAAGGATACATATACATTTATGTTGTACATTTAAATAATAAGATTATGTAAATTAAATTATGTATATTTTAGTAATATCATGTGTGCAATATTATTTGTAGTTAATTTTCTTGTGTAATAATAATAGTGTAAATGGCTACCATTAATTATAATATTAATTAATAATAATTATACTGATAAATCTACATCAACAATCAACAATAAACAATACAATAATTTTTCAGTCCTTGGAATCAATAAATAACAAATAAATAGTAATTAATACTTCTTTAAACTATGTAAACAAAATTAGTGTAGGAGTAAGTTTAAGAAAAAATAAACATAAATATCTATCTATAATACTATACTTCTATTTCTTTTGTCAATTGTTACAAATAATAGAATTTACTTTTTACATTTTATTATGAGTTTTGTCATATAAAGTGGTAATAACTTTTTATGTTTAATCATAATTTTTAATTTTGATACAATACTATAACTTTAGAGTCCTCGGAATCAATATAGTATATAATATCACTTTAAACAATAGTAATTAAAGTTAGTGTAGGTGTAAGTTTAAGATAAGATAAACATAAATAATCTATTTACAATGATATAATTTTATATTTTTTGTCATATGTCATTAATAATGGAATTTACTTTTTACTATATATTATAGGTTTTGTCATAGGAAGTGGTAATAATTACTATATAGATATAATCATAATTTTTTAATTTGATACTTCTATTAACAATAGTTATTAAAGTTAATGTAGGTGTAAGTTTCAGAAAAGACAAACATGAATAAATCTAGCTACAATAATATAACTTTAAATCTTTTGTCATATGTCATAAAAAATGAAACTTGCTATTTACATTAACTTTTGAGTCATTGGAATCAATAAATAGTAATTAATACTTATTTAAACAATAGTAAACAAATTTAGTGCGGGTGTAAATTTAAGAAAAGATAAACATAAATATCTATCTATAATACTATAATTTTATTTCTTTTATCAATTGGTAAAAATAATGGAATTTACTTTTTACATTTTATTATGAGTTTTGTCATATAAAGTGGTAATAACTTTTTAGGTTTAATCATAATTTTAATTTTGATACAATATTATAATCTTAGAGTCCTCGGAATTAATATAGTAAATAATATTACTTTAAGCAATAGTAATTAAAGTTAGTGTGGGTGTAAGTTTAAGATAAGTTAAACATAAATAATCAATCTACAATGATATATTTTTATATCTTTTGTCATTTGTCATTAATAATGGAATTTACTTTTTACTTTTTTATTATAAGTTTTGTCATAGGAAGTGATAATAAAAACTATAAAGATATAATATTAATCTTAAATTTTTAATTTGATACTTCTATTAACAATAGTTATTAAAGTTAATGTAGGTGTAAGTTTCATAAAAGATAAACATGGATAATCTAGCTACAATAATATAAATTTAAGTCTTTTGTCTATGTCATAAAAATGGAACTTACTGTTTACATTAATTTTTGAGTCATTGGAATCAATAAATAGTAATTCATATTTCTTTAAACAATAGTAAACAAATTTAGTGCAGGTGTAAGTTTAAGAAAAGATAAACATAAATATCTATCTATAATACTATAATTTTTTTTTTTTTTGTCAATTGGTACACATATTGGAATTTACTTTTTACAGCTTATTATGAGTTTTGTCATATAAAGTGGGGGTTAATGTATAAATTCGTTACTGTACTTTGCGAAAATGTTCATGTGGGTTACTCAACTTTAAAAATGTTCAATTTTATACTGTACTTTCAAAAAGTGTTTTCACGCCTAATTTTGCTACAGTACTCACTGACCCAATTGCACATTGTTATATATATTTTTACAAGTACAGTAACCTAATTGAACTACGGTGAAAGTTTGGTAACCTAATTGAACATTTTTGAAAGTACAGTAATCCAATTGAACATTTTAAAAGTACAATAACCCACATGAATATTTTCGCAAAGTACAATAAATAATTTGTACATTAACCCTATAAAGTGGTAATAACTTTTTAGGTTTAATCATACTTTTTAATTTTGATACAATACTATAATGTTAGAGTCCTAGAAATTAATATAAATAATAATATTACTTTAAACAATAGTAATTAAAGTTAGTGTAGGTGATAAGATAAACATAAATAATCTATCTACAATGATATAATTTTATATTTTTTGTCATATGTCATTAATAATGGAATTTACTTTTTACTATATATTATAGGTTTTGTCATAGGAAGTGGTAATAATTACTATATAGATATAATCATAATTTTTTAATTTGATACTTCTATTAACAATAGTTATTAAAGTTAATGTAGGTGTAAGTTTCAGAAAAGACAAACATGAATAAATCTAGCTACAATAATATAACTTTAAATCTTTTGTCATATGTCATAAAAAATGGAACTTGCTATTTACATTAACTTTTGAGTCATTGGAATCAATAAATAGTAATTAATACTTATTTAAACAATAGTAAACAAATTTAGTGCGGGTGTAAATTTAAGAAAAGATAAACATAAATATCTATCTATAATACTATAATTTTATTTCTTTTATCAATTGGTAAAAATAATGGAATTTACTTTTTACATTTTATTATGAGTTTTGTCATATAAAGTGGTAATAACTTTTTAGGTTTAATCATAATTTTAATTTTGATACAATATTATAATCTTAGAGTCCTCGGAATTAATATAGTAAATAATATTACTTTAAGCAATAGTAATTAAAGTTAGTGTGGGTGTAAGTTTAAGATAAGTTAAACATAAATAATCAATCTACAATGATATATTTTTATATCTTTTGTCATTTGTCATTAATAATGGAATTTACTTTTTACTTTTTTATTATAAGTTTTGTCATAGGAAGTGATAATAAAAACTATAAAGATATAATATTAATCTTAAATTTTTAATTTGATACTTCTATTAACAATAGTTATTAAAGTTAATGTAGGTGTAAGTTTCATAAAAGATAAACATGGATAATCTAGCTACAATAATATAAATTTAAGTCTTTTGTCTATGTCATAAAAATGGAACTTACTGTTTACATTAATTTTTGAGTCATTGGAATCAATAAATAGTAATTCATATTTCTTTAAACAATAGTAAACAAATTTAGTGCAGGTGTAAGTTTAAGAAAAGATAAACATAAATATCTATCTATAATACTATAATTTTTTTTTTTTTGTCAATTGGTACACATATTGGAATTTACTTTTTACAGCTTATTATGAGTTTTGTCATATAAAGTGGGGGTTAATGTATAAATTCGTTACTGTACTTTGCGAAAATGTTCATGTGGGTTACTCAACTTTAAAAATGTTCAATTTTATACTGTACTTTCAAAAAGTGTTTTCACGCCTAATTTTGCTACAGTACTCACTGACCCAATTGCACATTGTTATATATATTTTTACAAGTACAGTAACCTAATTGAACTACGGTGAAAGTTTGGTAACCTAATTGAACATTTTTGAAAGTACAGTAATCCAATTGAACATTTTAAAAGTACAATAACCCACATGAATATTTTCGCAAAGTACAATAAATAATTTGTACATTAACCCTATAAAGTGGTAATAACTTTTTAGGTTTAATCATACTTTTTAATTTTGATACAATACTATAATGTTAGAGTCCTAGAAATTAATATAAATAATAATATTACTTTAAACAATAGTAATTAAAGTTAGTGTAGGTGATAAGATAAACATAAATAATCTATCTACAATAATATAATTTTATATCTTTTGTCATTTGTCAGTAATAATGGAATTTACTTTTTAGTTTTTATTATAGGTTTTGTCATAGGAAGTGATAATAATAACTATATAGATATAATCATAATCATAATTTTTTAATTTGATACTTCTATTAACAATAGTTATTAAAGTTAATGTAGGTCTAAGTTTCAGAAAAGATAAATATGGATAATCTAGCTATAATAATATAACTTTAACTCTTTTGTCATGTCATAAAAAATGGAACTTACTATTTACATTAATTTTTGAGTCATTGGAATCAATAAATAGTAATTAATAATTTTTTAAATAATAGTAAACAAATTTAGTGCAGGTGTAAGTTTAAGAAAAGATAAACATAAATATCTATCTATAATACTATAATTTTATTTCTTTTATCAATTGGTACACATATTGAAATTTACTCTTTACATTTTATTATGAGTTTTGTCATATAAAGTGGTAAGGTTTAATCATACGTTTTAATTTTGATACAATACTATAATTTTAGAGTCCTTGGAATTAATATAGTAAATAATATTACTTTAAACAATAGTAATTAAAGTTAGTGTAGGTGTAAGTTTAAGATAAGATAAACATAAATAATCTATCTACAATGATATAATTTTAAGTCTTTTGTCACATGTCATAAAAATTGGAATTTACTATTTACATTTTATTATAAGTTATTCATAAAAAGTGGTAATAACTATTTAGGTTTAACCATAATTTTTAATTTTGATAATAAATAACTGTAATGATAAAATGAATAGTTATATCATAAATGATAACAATATATACTTTCAATCTCTTCAATTTCCTACCACTTAACAATCTTCATCTTCATTATCTATAATCAAATAACTTTTCATATCCACAAAAGATGCATGTATATATTAAGTAGAAAATTGAGTTAATTATCATGGCTGTCATCTATGAATACCACATGTGCTTTCCACATGAACCATGTCAAACAAATATGCCTTCTATATATCTCATGAATGTTGAAGATTATGAGTTTCCACCTCATTTTATTAGAAACTGTTAATGGAATATATACATATAATACTTCTTTAAACAATAGTACTTAAAGTTAGTGTAGGTGTGAGTTTAAGAAAAAATAAACATAAATATCTATCTACAATAATATAATTTTTTTTTTTGTCAATTGATACAAGTAATGGAATTTACTTTTTACATTTTATGATGAGTTTTGTTATATATATAAAGTGGTTATAACTTTTTAGGTTTAATCATAATTTTTAATTTTGATACAATACTATAATTTTAGAGTTCTAGAAATCAATATAGTAATTAATATTACTTTGAACAATAGTAATTAAAGTTAGTATCGATGTAAGTTTAAAATAAGATAAACATAAATAATCTATCTACAATGATATAATTTTAAGCTTTTTGTCATTTGTCATTGAAAATGAAATTTGCTTTTTACTTTTTATTATAGGTTTTGTCATAAAAAGTGGCAATAACTATTTAGATATAATCATAATTCTTTAATTGATACTTCTTTTAACAAAAGCTATAATAGTTAATGTAGGTGTAAGTTTCAGAAAAGATAAACATAAATAATTTTCTTAATACTTAATACAATTATACGCGGAACCGTTATAAAAATAAATTAATCATATTAAAACAAAACCCTTTAGTCAAGCTCATAATTTTCTTAATAAAAACATGTCACACAATTAATGACACATAATCAATGAAGTTTAATCTTCACACTTGTTGCCGAAGTACAAGCAAACTTTTACCTTCTATCTTTCTCATTTCTTAAAATCGATAACCATGTGGAAACATTAGGTATCAACCTTTGATTCACTATCGAACGACCGGTAGAATCTTAGTATATGTTTAAACCTAGCTACCACAAGCATGCGATCGGATCACGAACTAAAACCCTTGGAGGGTTCGGCCGACTTTCGGCCTTAGGGTTTTGCCGTTTTGGTGGCCGGTCGACAAAAAAGGGAGAGGGGAGAAGGAGAGGGGTTTTTAGGGTATTTATCAACGACTAATTAACCCCTAACCTTTTATATATAGATTAAACAAAGTTGTCCAACAAGATAGTGATTTACACCTATAGTCCATTAAGTTTAATGTCACACCAGACGGTAATTACAATTAGTGAGAGTAGTTTGCAGAAGCTTAGTGACATGGCAGGGCTGCGAGCAGTAATACAACCAATAGATACATACATCTAGAGTATATGGTTATTGCAGAACGAAATAGTTTAAGATGCCATTAGTTAAAGTTTTACAAAAGGTTACAGCTTAAAAAGTTGTAATAGTAATAGTAGTAGTAGTGTTAAAACAGTATTTTATATATAACACAAAAGTAGATTTCATAAATATGACCACAATGAATTGCGGTTATATGAAGGAAATCTTGTTGTCCCAAAAGTAGTGGCATTCTAATAAGTCCACCGTTGTTCGTTCTGATATGCACGCAGTTTCTTACTTACGCTGCTAATTCCCTGAAAAAACATAGAGAAATCGTCAACAAAATTGTTGAGTGAATTCGCAGCCTTGTATGTATTGTAGTTGTTTATACAGCATCAAATAGTTGTAGTGTAGGAAACACAAGTTTGTCAAGTAAGAGAAACATTTCCTAAAGTCGTACTTTGTAGGAAACACAGGTTATTTAATTAAAATAACATTTCCCAAAATTATAGTAGTTGTTTGTAGTGTAGGAAACACAAGTTATTGCAAGTATGAATAACATTTCCCAAAATAGTAGTCGTAGGAAACACAGGTGAATTCCGTTAAGGATTAACATTTCCTAAATAAGTAATAGTAGGAAACACATACCAATCCAACTAAGGATCAACATTTCCAAAGTAGTTGTTCGTAAGAAGTCACTTCCTAAATAATAGTTTTGTGGGAATAATTAGACGGTGATCCTTCGAAAGGTGAGCTAAACCTGTTGAGTTAAAGCAACGCGACCTAACTCTATAACCAAACCACGACCCGTAGTAGTTGTTTGCCAAATAGGACCTGTAAGTATACGCTCCAAAAGTGTAGGAGGGTCGTCACGGCGATAGTACTATCCGTATACTCAGTGGCTAGAGTCACCTAACTAATGATTATAGTATGTAGCCATAAGGACTTTTATGCACTACATCGTAAGCCTAGGTCTGTTCTAGGATTCGTTGTCTAATTCCCAAAATAGTATGAAAATATCTTTTCATAAACAGTATTTCAAGTAATCGTATGAAATAACATTTCATAAACAGTTTAAGTAAATACATACAGAATTTAAATCAGTTATCGCATGCAGTAGTACATACGATTGCTATGTTTTTCACCCCAGGTTTTATAAGCATTAAAACAATGAAAAAGGGGTTGTGAACTCACAGTAGATGCAGTGGATGTGAGAGCTAGCAAGTGATGGTATCGTCACCCAAGGAAAGTCAACCTATACGATATAAGTGTATTAACGTAAGTACTTTGATAGTTTATCAAATTATGTTAATAGTTTGATTGTTTTGATGAAATTATAAATTTCTTAATTTTGTACAAGTCGTTGGTGATAATTGTGTTGAACATAATTGATATTTTTCGAGTTATAGTAGTCGTCGAATAGTTTGTTGCGTGTAAGTATACATATACATATATATATATATATATATATACACTTATTAGTTGAATATATATATTCATATATATATATATATATAATTTATCGTCGTCATATATATTTTCCTTGTCGTATTTATTTTCGTTTATAAAATAAATAGATGTCATTGTTTCCAAAAGTCATCGAGTTGGTTTAATTCGTATCATTGTTAATGAGTTTGAATCTAATTTCGCGATAATATAAACGTATAAAAGTTCACAATCGTAGTTTGCAATTTCGTATATATATATATATATATATATATATATATAACATAAATGTTCATTGCTATATATATATGTACAAGTTTATTACACCTTTAATTATATCATAGTGTTATAAAAGTTAGTTATTAGTTCTCGTTTAAAACTATTCATTCCAAGGTACTAACTCACGTATCGTATATGTTTTATAATTAAGCGGTTCGTTGGGCTTGGCCCATTATTCATTTGGGCTATGTATTAAAACGTAACTTGTTAAGCCCATTAAGGATATAAATAGCTTTGGCCCAGTTTAAATGTAACCCAATCTGTTTGGCTCAATTAGAAACAAAACAGGTCCGACCCATTCACTAAACCCACCTGTCCGGGTCCATGACCCAACCCATACGGGTTGGTCATATGACCCATTCGGGTTTCTTTATTTTTGTTCGTTGCAGCCCAAGCCCAAGTACCTAGCCCTTGGCCCAATATTGCACAATAACCCGTTCGGGTTATTGGACTTACCCGTCCGGTATAGGGGGTTACCCGTTCGGGTGTAAACCCTAACCCGTTCGGTTGTGTCCTCTCACCCGATCGGGTGGAGCACTTCACCCGTTCGGGTTTGGTTCCTCACCCATTCGGGTTTGGTTCCTCACATGTTCGGGTGTCGTTCCAGTTTGTGCTCTGTTCTAACTACAGTTTTCATTCAGAAATCTACACATGTTTTTGTTGAGTTTCGAGTTATAACTTTTACAATACTATCATAAAATGTTTTCACAAGTTTCTAACTTTCGATTTCAAATTTTATTCACATATATATAACCATTTTTGTTGTACATAGTATATATATATATTTTTTTGTTCAAGAATCATCATCATCAAATCATCATGATATATACATAGATTAAGTTAAATCAACACTATATATAACGAAATCAATGTAAGAATTCAAAGATAGTGAAGTTTCCTCACAATGATTAAAATGATGATGAACCGGTGGATGATGATGATGAAACGAGGATGATGATGATGATGTTACGCTGATGATAATGAAGAAGAAGATGATGATTTAGCTACTGCCGCTGCTCCTTGTTGCTCCTGCCGTTCAACTTCTCCACAGAAGGAGAAAATGTGTGTGTGTGGGTGTATTATTGAAGTTTGGTAGATGGTTTGTGTGTGAGAGGGAGTATATAAAATATATGATACGGCTTTAACTTTCAAAGGATGTATGGTTTGGTTTTAAATCCGTCTCTCAGATATTTTTGCTAATGTAAATATCGTAGGTTTTTAACCCGTTAGTTTTGTGTACGGGTCCAATTATTTGTACTCCATGTTGCTCTCAATTATTCGTTTGTTTAAAATTTATTTTAAACATTATAATTGATAACAATGAAATTGAAATATTTTATTAAATTAATTAAGAAAATTATTTGAAATGTGTGTCGATACAGTTTGTGAGTTTCGTTCGCGTTTGATACGTTTATTTCTAAAACGTATAATACTTTATATTATTACAATAATATAATTTAAATAATGTTCGTAATTAATAATTTCACATTATTAATTTAATGTTCACCAACGATTGTATTTATTTTTGTCAGGTTCGTTCTGATAACTTTGCACGTAGTTATAGTTAGTTACGAAATTTGTTATAGTTTTGTATTAAAATTTTATGCTTTGCTAGACTTATCTTATATCATAGGTTTAGTTTACTTTTTAGCAGGGAATTAGCGTAAGAAATGCAAGAAATTAGTGGTATAATAATACCTAAATTGGAGGAGTGTCACATTCTCCCCCGTTAGCGAAATCTCATCCCGAGATTTAAGTTGAGCCGTGAGTCTCTGATCGCCTCCCAACGGTCGGTCAAGGAATTGCTTCTTTGTCGTTGCTGACTGTCCAGTCGGGTTGCAGATCAGAGGGTTTTAAAAATTTATATTTTGCTGGGAAGCCTATTTACACTACTACTTGTATAAGCGGTAGGTATGACTCAGGTGTCGTTCTTAAACCACAACGGGTATGAGATCTTAGGAGGATTAATTATCTTTGGTAATTTAGCTGAGATTTAAAACTTTTTGAGGGGTTTTGTTTTCTATTCTACTTTAAACTAAAATAACAGAAAAGTAAATGAGGAGTGTAGTCGCTGAGAGATCTATCGATTACGTGAGTGTTTGCTATGATGTCAATATATGCTATTTAGGGGTAGTTATGAGGATTGTGGCTCTAATTATAATGAATCCTAGCAGTGCTAATTTGGGGTCTCTGAACGATGTTCAACATAGTACTGTACCTACGGCCTTTTAGTGGCTTCCACGCATTTGTACTTCACCAGAGGTGGTTCCAGCGCTATATCATGTACTGAGCCGTTTTACGGTATTTCCGATGCCTCGCCCAGAGATCCCGTATCATTACTGTATATGTACTAATGGGCCATAACTTCTATCCTATTACTTATCTAACGTAGAGTTGTCCACAATCAAATAAATAACATGTCACATGGATAACATATATGGAGTGTAAGCTACACCAAAAGTTCTCCCAAATGTAGTACCAATTTAACCGACAACTAACCTCGAATCCTATTCCCCAGTCTCAGTCGTCTGAGACGTCCGTATCGTGGCATGAATTGTTGAATAAACAATAAAGTGAACAGGAGTGACCCCACGGAATAAGTTGGGAAAGTCTGTCTAACGATCGGTTAGATTGTTCGACATTATTTCATACACATCATTGTAATTATTCTAGCATGTTAAACTGTTGTATGTAATTATTCTATGTTTGAAAACCTAATCATAAACCCAACAACCACAGTAGACAAACAGATACTAGCATGTAAACCCTAGAGCAACAATCAAACAAGAACATGCAGTAGTGTGACATGGATAAATATCAGTTTGTTTTAGGCAGAGTTTCTGGATAAATATTTAAGTCACGGATGCTCCGAAAGTTCTCTCAAAAGCATCCGATATATGGGATTAATTCTAATTTAACTCTAATCCTATGCTCCGTGTCTCCTATGATTTATTTCAATCTGGAGAACAGCGGCCATGCCGAGTTCATCGAATCATTCAGACAGAGAATAGTTGAGGGACCTATTTCTACAATTGGCTGGATTATATCAATAGGTTTCAAACCACATCATAAGTTGGATAAATAAACAATAGAGAATTAATTCATAAATTCAAACATATCCTAATTTCATGCAGGCAGAGTAACAACATGGATTAAAGCATAACTACCCTAGCATAACTTTTATCATAGCAAACACAGATTTGTCTAGCCTAACATAGCAATTATCATAGCATGCATTCTTAAATAATCATGACAATAGCACAACATATTTAAAAATAACAAGAAAGGATAATATAATAGAACCTGTTAGGCATTACAACAAATCTACGTAAACTAGTCTCGGAGCGACTCCGTACAAAGCTCGTAAGCTTGCTACTCTACTCCTACTATTTCTCCTCTAACTCCTTAGAGAAGTGTTAGAGAGAGAAAGATACTACTATCTAGAGTGTGTAATGTGTGTGTTGTGATGTGTGTGGAATGAGGGATGAGGAGGTTAAGCCTCTATTTATAGACTTCAAGAACTAAATTTACATACAGCACCCCTCACCCGTATTTTACACTGAAATTCACCCTCGACACCTACATGGGCGTATTCGACACCAAATAGGACGTATTCGGTAACAAATAGGGCGTATTCGGTAGCAAACATGGCGTATCCAACACAAAAGAGGGGGTATACCACCCTAAAAGGGGGGTATACCACCCCTTAGAGGGGGTATACGGCCCTAAAGGGGGCGTATACGACCCTCTATGGGTGGTATACGGCCCCTATGGGGGTGGTGTACCCTGGGTCTTGTTCTTGTGTGCTGGATCGTAAGTCTTGTGCACTGGTCGTAGTTCTTGTGATCTTCGGTTGGCTCTAACTTCTTTGTTACTTGTCAGATTCGAACAATTCTTGCGCCCATGGTTTCGTATTTTCCTGAAGATCAACATGACACAAATTAGGCCAGTTTAGCTAAATTATACGTCAGAATTGCAAGTGGATCGTTTTAGCTCTGATTTGTTCGTTATTTGAGCATTTTAAGTGATTTTTCGAAAGGAAGTCTAAGTTTTGGTTCATTTTACATTTTTAGCATAAACATTAATTATTTGATGTTTATTAAAAGATTTGAACCAAAATGGGCTTGAAAAGGTGCACAAAAACGTGACTTTTTGCGTCAAATCAGTCTCGAACACGCTCTCGAATAAGTTGGGGTATTTCTTTCGCATCTCGTTCTCTCGTTCCCAGGTAAACTTTGGGCCATGTTTCGAGTTCCAACGAACTTTAACAAGTTGGATTCGTTTGTGTCGAACTTTCTGGGTTTTCGTGTCCATAACTTCGATAGGTATCTCCACAAAATTTAGTTTTGAGTCAGTGAAGACTTCGTCAGTAGGAATGATAAGTGTTTCGTCGGATAGACACTTTTTCAGATTACTAATGTGAAAAGTGTCGTGTATGCTACTAAGCTCTTGCGGTAGTTTGAGCTTGTAGGCGAGAGAACCAATCCTAGCAAGGATTTCAAACGGTCCGATGTAACATGGGTTAAGCTTTCCTCGCTTACCAAATCTTGCTATCCCCTTCCAGGGTGATACTTTGAGTAGGACTTTGTCTCCTACTTGAAAATCAAGAGGTTTACGATGGTTATCAATGTAACTCTTTTGTCTATCACATGCCGTTTTCAGTCGGTTCAGTACTTGAGTTATCTTGTCGGTGGTATCCTAGACAATCTCAGGTCCAGATAACTCCCTGTCACCCAACTCTGCCCAACAGAGTGGTGATCGGCACTTACGTCCATACAACACCTCAAATGGTGCCATCTATATACTGGTGTGATAGCTATTGTTATAAGAGAATTCAGCTAGGGGTAGGTGGGTATCCCAGCTACCTCCAAAGTCTATCACGCATGCTCGTTGCAAGTCTTCGAGCGTTTGTATTATTCGCTTGCTTTGGCCATCAGTTTGCGGGTGATAGGCGGTACCCATATCGAGTCGAGTACCCAGTGCCTGTTGTAGTGACTGCCAAAAGCGAGATGTAAATCGAGCATCCCTATCAGGGATAATAGATAGTGGCACACCATGCCGGGAAACAATCTCTTTCAAGTAGATTCTAGTTAGTTTCTCCATTCTGTCCGTTTCCTTGATGGCAAGGAAGTGAGCTGATTTCGTCAATCGATCGACAATCACCCATATAGTGTCTGCTTCAGCCATTGTTTTGGGTAACTTCATAATGAAGTCCATCGTTATTTTTCCCCATTTCCATTTGGGCAATTCAGGCTGTTTCAAAAGTCCAGACGGCTTTTGATATTCGACCTTGACCTTTGAGCATGTCAGGCATTTGCTAACATACGTGGCAATGTCTCGTTTCATGCCAGGCCACCAGCAGAAACCTTTCAAGTCGTGGTACATTTTGTCTGCACCAGGGTGTATTGATGTCACACCCTCGATTTCATGATTTGCGGAAGCGACGATTTTAGGTGTGACTAATCAAATATCAAGGTACAGAGGTACAAGCAAAGGACTCTACATGACGTTTATGCATTTTACAAAAGTAGTTATAAAGTTTAGGTTATAAGTTTACAACATGATTGAGTTCGCATAATTTGATCCCGAAGATTTTAATACATAACTATTTAACAAAAGATAATGCTAGAAAATCTTCAGATGTTTATAGATGCATGCGACTCGTACTAGCTAGCATATCCTGCGGGCCACCCTACTGTAGTTGATCACCTGAGAATACAACACTAAAAGGTCAGCTATATAGCTGGTGAATTTCACAGGTTTAACATAAAACATGATGTGATACACAATATTATCCGACGATTTATATCCAAACAATGATTAAACCAATAAAGGTTTCCGAATTAAATATACCGACAATGACATTTCATTGAGTCATGATTCGAGGCCTAACCCAATTTTTTTGCCTCCCGAACGGTGTCAACACCCATAACAATTACTAAAATGCCCGTTTGGGATGGTTGTAGCTAGCAATCCGGACAGGGACGTCACTCCCCAAATAGATCTATTCTTTAGTAATCACGCCTTATTAAGTTAACAAACCATGTAATGATGAGGTCTTTCCCGCATTAAAACACTCATGCAATAACCGAACAAATCAATACCGACAATGATAACCGAATTTATTTAACCGAGTTAATAACTAAACTAACTAACCGAATAACTGTGATCACGAAAATAATTTGTGTTGCATCTCCGCCGAATTAAAATAATAAAACAGTAAAATGGGGCCGTGAGACTCACTTGAGTCACCGAGCAATGTAAAGCAGAAATTAAGCAATAGGGTTCTCCGAACTAGTAACCTCTAGCGTCCTAAACGCACGAAGTATATTAACATAAGTACCTGAAATTATGTTAATGATTTGATTGCTTTGAAAGATTGTTTGAGTTGAAATGTGTAGGATTTGTTGGTGATGATTTTGAAATAATAATATCCAAAAAGATACTATTTTTATACCCGTTTCGTTGTGTACTTTGAAAAAGTACATATATAAAACGTATGAGTTATATCGTATATAATTTTCGTTGTAGATATATATTAATCCGAATGTATATATATTTATACTCGTATTATTTGTCGTTGTATACTTATATATATATATGTGAAATTAATTATTATTATAATAATAATAATAATAATAATAATAATAATAATAATAAACATTAATAATAATAATAATAATAATAATAATAATAATAATAATAATAAATATTTGTATTAGTTGTAATAATTACAGATAATTAATAATTAATAATTAATCATTAATTAGGAACTTTCTATATAAATGATGGTTTCCTTATTAAGTAAGTTATTAGAAATGGGATTCTAGTGATACCCATTCGACCATGCTTCATATACGATTACCAAAATAAGCCGTTCGGCTATCGTAAACAAGCCGATCGGTTCTCTCTACCTAGTCGGTCGGCTATCTCCATCTAGCCGATCGGGTATCGTGTTCAGGCTTTCGATGTCCAGTTTCTACTTCAAAATCAAACTATGTTTTTGCTATGATTCGAGTTATGTTCTTTTACAAACGTTATGGGTAACAAAATATAACTTCATCAAATAAATTTTTACCCATTTATCTCTCTTGTATACATTCCAATTTATGTACAGAGTATAATTTTATTCCCAAAAATTATCATCACCAAGGTTGGATTTTTATTTTGTTTTAGTTTCAATCTTTCACAAGAGTATTATACTAAGTTACTACGAGTATATTAATGTAATGATGAACATAAAAGAAGTTGTTTCCTTACAAATCAAAGATGGGAATTGGAGGATGATGATGATGCCGATGATGTTGCTGTTGAAGAAGATAATGATAATAGTTGATGATTATGTGATGTTTTAATGTAATGGATTATGGTGATGATATTATCCTTACTGCCTTTTTGCTGCTGCTTCCTTTGCGTCCAGTTCAAGAACAAGAACAGCAACTCAAATAATTGAGTTGGTTGAGAGTTTGTGTGTGTGTGGTTTAGTATGTATTATGTGTATATAAAATAATTTGGGTCACCAAATTTCAACGGATGGGGTATATTACGCAATGTATTATCGCCGGATATTTTTAATTGCAGTAAAAGTGTAAGTATTTAGCCCGTTAATTTTGTGTACGGGTCCAATTATGTGCAAATTTTCATTTAAATTTCGTAATTACATTTTGAGGTAATTCTCAAAATACTTTATTATGAATGAGAAAAATATAATTTTTAGTATTTTTGACTTTTAGGTACGTTTTGTATAGTCCCCGTCTCATACGATACGTTATATATATAAAACGTATAAATATTTTTGTTTCATTTTTATTTCTCATTGTTCACATAATACTTTCAATTAAATAATTATTCAAAAATATTTTCGCGTTCATTCAGAATTGTTTGCACGTGATTATTAAATAGTCTTTTAACGTTATATATATATATATACACACACACTTATATATATATATATATATATATATATATATATATATATTATCCGAATACTTTCGATTTAACACATACCGAGTACAAGTGATTAAGGTTTAAATTAGGAGCTAATTTAGCCCCTTTTTGACCGGGTGTCACAATTAAGTAGTTGGACCTATGAGCTTCGTCCAAAATCAGTTTGCGTAACTCATCTATGTACGGTACCCAATTCCGATTCATGAAGTACAACACACTGTTGTCCTTTGTTTCGAGTTGTTTGTCCAATCCCTTCAAGGACCTTAAGACTGTCGGGAATGAAAGTTTGTTGTTGAGCGTCGCGAATTTGAGTAATGAGATTCGAGTGGATTGTCAAACCTAGAGCTCGAACTCTGCAAGGTTTAATTCGTTCCTTACGACTCAGGGCATCTGCTACAACGTTTGCTTTGCCCGGGTGATACTTTATCTCACAATCGTAATCGTTAAGTAATTCGACCCAATGTCGTTGTCTCATGTTGAGTTCTTTTTGGTCGAATATATTATGGAGACTTTTGTGGTCGATGAATATCGTACACTTTGTTTCGTACCAGGTAGTGCCTCCAGATCTTAAGTGCAAAAACGACAGCTCCCAACTCTAGATCGTGAGTCGTATAGTTTTTCTCGTTCACTTTTAGTTGTCGCGATGCATATGCATTGACCTTGTCATTTTGCATCAATACGCAACTCAATCCCTGATGCGAAGCAATAATAGTATGGGTGCGCTGCTTAGTTTCTATTTTAATAGTTGGAATGCGTTCTCTTGTTTCTCACTCCAATCGAATTTCTTGTCTTTTTGAGTTAATGTGGTAAGTGGCTGGGCTATCTTTGAGAAGTTCGCGATGAACCGCCCGTAATAGCCAGCTAGACCATGAAATCTTCGTATCTTGGATGGGGTTTTAGGGGCTTCCCAGTTCTTAATCGCCTCAATTTTGGATGGGTCAACGTGAATTCCCTTGTCATTTATCACATGACCAAGGAAATGAACCTCTCGCATCCAAAATTCATATTTAAAGAACTTTCCATAAAGCTTCTCTTTCTGGAGTAGTTCGAGGATAAGGTTCAGATGCTGTTCGTGATCCTCTTTCGTTCGTGAGTATACTAAGATGTCGTCAATAAACGCAATGATGAACTTATCGAGATAGGGTTTGCATACTCTATTCATGAGATCCATGAACACTGCAAGTGCGTTTGTCAGCCTGAAAGGCATGACTAGGAATTCGTAATGACCATAACGAATCCTAAACGCAGTTGTTGGTACATCCTCTTCTCGTACATTCAGTTGGTGGTAGCAGATCGTAGGTTAATTTTCGAATAGTAGCTTGACCCTTGCAGTTGATCAAATAGATCATCAATACGTGGTAACGGGTATCGGTTCTTGATGGTTACCTTGTTCAGTTCTCGATGATCGATCCACATTCGCATAGATCCATCCTTTTTCTTGACGAACAAAACCGGAGCTCCCTAAGGTGAAAAGCTCGACCGGATGAATCCTAAGTCTAGGAGTTCTTGCAACTGTGCAGACAACTCCTGCATCTCCGAGGGACCTAGGCGATAAGGTGCGCGAGCAATTGGTGCTGCTCCTGGCACCAGATCGATGTGAAACTCAACTTCCTGCGGGGGTGGCAGTCCTGGTAATTTGTCAGAAAACACTCTCGGGTAATCACGTACAATAGGCACATCATTTATATGTCGTTCCTCTGTTTTCTTTTCCACAATGTGTGCCAAGAACGCTTGGTATCCCTTTCGGAGATACTTACTAGCTTTCAAGCAAGAAATCCTTTTTGTGGCACTCTTTCGTTTTTCTCCTTGTATCACCAAAGTTTCTCCTGTTGGTAGCGGTATGCGTACCAAGTTATTGAAACATATGACTTCAGCGCGGTTCTTTGACAACCAGTCCATATCGACTACAACGTCGAAACTTCCCAACTTAACCGGTAGCAAGTCTATTTCGAAGAGATGACCTTCTAACTCCAAGGAACATCCCGGTACTATTTCTCCTGATTCGATCAACTCACCATCGGCTAGTTCTATTGTGTATTTGTTATCTAACTTACGGGATTCAAGTTCTAATAGTGGTCTAAACTTAGTAGACACAAAACTTAAATCAGCACCCGAATCAATTAACACATAGGCATACCTGTTGTTTACGAGAAATGTATGAGTGACAGTGTTAGGATCATGGCGTGCCTCTTGTGCTCCAATCACGAATGCCCTTCCCTAAGCCGGTTGATTGTTGATGTTGTTGGCTCGGTTGTTGTTACCATGGTTGTTGTTGTTTTGGTTGTTGTTGTTGTTGTTGTTGCGGTTTTGGTTGTTGTTGTTAAGTTTAAGGCATCGGTTCCGATAATGCCCCATCTCACCACACTCAAAACACCCCTGGTTTTGACGTTCATTGTTTGTTCGTGGAGGAGGGTTGGTGATATCGCGTAAAAAGTCATGTTTTTACCTCCGATATCTCTCATTCTGGAAGAATTGGCATTCGGACTCAAATAATGTACAAATCAATGAAACTTTGTCAAGATAGTCAAAATGAAGTTGCACGAGAAAAATCAAGCAAAACGGACGAAAAACGAAGATTCCACTTGCAGTTGAAGATTCAAGGCATCCGAGATAAGATTTTAGATAAAGTATCCATCATTGAGATTTCTCTTATCCAACATCTTCGTTTTCAAATTACGCATCTAAAAGAAGAAGAATCAACAAAAACGGATGAAGAACGAAGATTCTACGTACACCAGAAGATTCAAATGATTCGCACGAGACATTTAAAAATTAGAGAAACATTTCAGAGATTTCTTTTCATCAAAGTCTTCGTTTTTGAAAAACGAATCCAACGCAAAAAGAATCAAAGAAACGGACGCATAACGAAGAAGATACGCGCGAATCAAGAAACGAAGCAAAAGACGGTGAACGGGCGGGTGCATGGCAACCGCCGCTGGCTACAGTGGTGGCGGCGCCGGCTGCACCTCCCCGTCCCCCAGCCGCTTTTTCGTCCTTGCTCGTACTCGCCTGGTACATGTGCTAGACCTTTCCGCAACTTTAGGTTACATGTGCTAGACCTTTTCACGCTTTAGGATACATGTGCTAGCCACTTTACCACCTTTTGCTAACATGTGCCCCTAGTTGCTAAAGTGCACCGGATTTCATCTATAAATAGGAGCCCCATGGTTCATTTCAACACACCATACACCACATCTCACACACATTCTTGGAAAGAAACCACCCACCTTCCACACTTACAAATATTTCTTTCATATTTTGTTAGTTTTACTTTCTCAATCTATTAGGCTAGTTTTGGAAACCTGTTTAGAATAGAACGAAAGGAAGGAACGTGCTTGTAATCTTTGGTGTAAGCTTGGAGTAACGCTCATTAATCCAAGTCTATTCCTTCTCGCATATTAATCTCGGTCCTTTCTATCCTTATCTATCTTAATTAAATATGTATGCTTTAATTATGCTAGAGATAGTTTGTGCCATGCTTATCGAGCACTATTGTATTTGTTTGTGATGTAGTTAGCATAAATAATTATGGGATGACTTTAAATATGTCGTGAAATAATATGACGGCCCCTATTCGACTGTTTACATGATATAGTACTGGAAACGCTGTTAAGCGGAGTACAAATATATGGAAGTCGGTAAACAACCGAAGGTAGTTGTATTATGGATCGACATTATAAAAATGGAAACTTTATGAACGGACTTATCTTATGATTTTAAACATAAAACTTATATTCGCCTTTCGATTAACAAACGTGATTGTAACCTTGTAAAGAGGAGTCGCGAACCTTAATACTTGGTCAATAGTTATCTGTGTCAAAACTATGGTTTAATTGTAACGCCATGCAATCATCATAAAATGCAATGTGATTACGTGGAATTTCCATGAGTATAGTACACTTATAATCACAATGTACTTATCATGTAACCATTGCGAAGCAATTAAATTCACAATAAAAACATCGGTTAACGATTAAATACATTGTGAACTACCATAGTATTTTCTGATATGGTCTGGGTTTAACTTTATGCAAAAGCCGTCAGCATTTTAATTAGAGTAGATTAGTTTAGATTAGATTAGAGTAGGTAGGCTATTGGCTAAATAACCATTCACGAAAACCTAGGGATTTGTTAATTGTATTGAGAAAGACAAGTTTAAAATCCGATTTAAAATAATACTTTTCCTCAAACCATGAAACCTAAAGTAAGGTACGCAAAAAACCTAAACACTTTCTCCTGCTTATCATGCTCGAGTATCACTAATAGGAATTAATCAATTAAGTTCGAACATATTCTTCTAAGTTAATTGTTTACTGGATTTGTAGTCTTTATGGTATTAAGAACGGTTAGACTTGTTATGGACTTGCTACTCTGTTCCTTCGCCCACGAGTGAATGCGTTCGATAATAAGGCCCACTGACTCCCTCACAGGAGATTATGGAGAGTTGAGCATTGTCTGTGTAATCAGAATCATGATACCCTAGTTGCTCATGACATATTAGTTGATAACCGACTGATAAGGAATCTACGGGTTATACCATAAGCTATCAAATTTAGTAAATATTCCCAATTTAGATAAACGTTTTCCCTAAAAAGTCATCATCCCATATTAAGAGCTAATGAAATCACAATAAATACTACTTTCCATTATCTGATTTATCACTATCTTTTATTCGCTTTATTTAGTTTACTTAGTTAACTGAACCAAAACCCCCAACGCTCTTTTATAAAACTTGTACTAGAAAAAAAAGATTGATTGGATCACCTCCGTTTTAATTCAGTTCTCTTTAAGAACGACTCTAGGTCATACTTACCGATGCGTGTGAAAGCGTCTAGTTTTATTATTTATAAAGTACAGGATATACCAATCCCTACCATCACACAACCAGGCAAGAATACCCGATCGGAATAGTATATCTATGGTAAGTCCAGGTCGAACACAGGAATACAGGAACGATGTTATTCAATTAAATTGGAATTATTAATAAAGCATTAAAATAGGGGTTACGTTTTAGTTCCGTACGAACGTTCAATATGAACTAATTAACTCAACCAACAACATAAAACAAGATAAAGAGGAAAAGATAAACAATTGGAGAAAGACATGTAATTGCTTAGAGTCTTCCACTCAGATTCATATTATCCGGTTCATGTGTTTTGATTGTTTGATTGTGTTCCTATTATATTAACTTAGTTACTAATCAAAGAGTCCAAGTTAAATGTCAATTAGTCTCCAGTTCTGGTTAACTAATATCTACAACCTAGGGTCCCTCATTAAACATCGATCCGACGTCGCAAGAATGTTTCTCTATTGCGTGCTTTTCCCTAGATTGTGCATTAAGTGTTCACGACTTGTTACGATTAATCCTCGTGGTATGACTCAACAATACCTTCTAATAATTACTTATTAGCTCATTCATTTTAGATTAATTAATTACTATGCTCTTAACCTATCAAACTCAATCTATTTAGCAATGATCATAAACCTAGATTCATAATTATCAATAATCAATAACATCAAAGGAACTCAATCTCAATAATCCTATTGACCACGTTAAGTAATAACTAACAACTACCAATAATCAAGGTTCAACGGATAACATAACAATCTTCAATTAGACAACTTATTCAAAACACAATTATAACTTTCAAACAATCACAATCCAAGATTATTTCACTAAACAATATACATAACATCTAATCCATGATTCAATTACACAAAAAATCAGATTCATGACTCAAACGAAACACATAGACGATGTTCGAATTGAAATCGGAAAAATATATGCAAACCGAATCATAAACCGAATGGAGTAGAATCAATAGGAATTGATCCTAGCCTTTTCCACCTCTGAATCGCCATCGATTTGCTCCCAAAATGGGGGAAAAACCCGCTCTAGTCGGCTGCTGTTCGTGGTTTAGGTTTAGGAGAAGTTAGGGTTTGAAATGAGGAAAATAAGAAATTAAACCTATCCTGCCGAATTGATCCATCCGGCGGATGGATTGAAAATAAGCCCAGCCCAGCTTCGCGTAGCCTGGGCCTCCACCACCTTGACCCATCCGACGGATGAAACATCCATCCGGCGGATGGATTGATTTTAAGAAATATTTTTGATCTTTTCTTCATTTAATCTTCCAGCTTTGACAAATTGATCATATTTTACTCTGATCCAATCTTTTCTCATCCAATGTTTTATTCTCTTCGCGATTAGCTCGTTTTCTGTTTCTTTTCGATCCAAGCTCCAATTAAACTCCTAAATGCAAATATGAACGAAAGAAGTATCTTATTCACATCAAATGCATAAGAAATCTAATGAACAAAGGGGTAATTAGTACTACAATATAATACATTTTGGCATTTATCACTTACCATATACTAGCCTTTGGTTCAGTATTAGTAAGTCACACTTAGACCCCAACATTTACAAATATAAAACACCCACTGATCGGCGTTGTGATCATCCAACCACAACGTCACCATCCGTTGGTTCTACAGTCCTAGGTTTTGTGACCCCACACTCTACAGTTGCCACAATACCCATATCCACCCTCGTGGTGTCGATTGCACTTTCCACACTTAGGCTTGTTACCCAGGTATTGTTTTGATTCAATAGTGGTTGCAGCGTACGCTTTTGTGTTTCCTTCACTTTTCTTGTTTTGTTGACCCTGATGGTCAGTACCACCACCATTCCACTTTCTCTTTGCACTACCAGAACTACCAGCATCAGTGTTACTTGATTCGCCTTTCCCTGACACAACCTTCTTAGTCAGGGTCCCCATTCTGACCGCCTCATCGGTCAACCTTTGTGCTAGAGTAACAACACTCATGAATGTGGCGGGTTATGATGATGTAACCAGGCTCCTGATCTGAGGTGCCAAGCCCCAGATGTAACGCTCAATGCATTTAAACTCAGGTTTCACCATATGTGGCACTAATCGTGCTAGTTCCTGAAACTTAGTGGTGCACCCAGTGACATCAGCACCAATCATCTTAATGTCCCACAAGTCGGTCTCAACTTTCTGCATCTCACTACGGGGACAAAACTCTTCCAACATCATGTTCTTCAGTACTCCCCATGATAAGGAGTGAGTAGTTTCTCTTCCAAGAGATTGGAGCTAACTGTTCCACCATGTTAGCGACTTGTCAGCCAAGGTGCAGGTGGCATACTTCACCATACAGTCAGGTAAACAGTCACTGATATCCAACACCGATTCCATCTTTTCTATCCAGTGGATGATACCAATGGCACCTTCTGTGCCGCGGAAAGTAGTTGGCTTACAGGCCAGAAATGTCTTGTATGAACACCCTCGGCAGGTATTCATAGGTGTCTCACCGTTAGGAGGGGTCGTCCCGCTGTTGTTTACTACATGTTCGCGGTTTCGGCTTGCTTCATACTGAGCAATACCTTCAGCTATTCGTCTCGCGATCATTTGCTCAATAGTTTCCTCATTGTTGGGTGGTGGAGTGGTTTCAGGGACTGGATGAGTAGTCATTCGTTGACTGTTCCTGGTAGTTCGTCACTTTGGTGGCATGATTCCGTTCTGCGATGAATAAAATGCAGAAGTCAATGCCAAGGTAAAGGATGTGAGGAAGGACATTTCACATTGTTTAGTTATCGATTATTAAGAAGGGTTAACGAAACCTCTGTCACCTATCTTATGACTTTGAAACACCCATATGTACTTAGTATAATATAATCATGTTGGCCAGGCGTCATTATATGATGCTAAATACATATTTCTTTTCATCATCATTTAACACGATCAGGTTCAAAGGAAATCAATACGAGAATCAACAATCAATGTGCAATACGTTTCAAGGAGTACAAGAGGTGATCATAAGAAGTGATCGTTTCATTTTTGTTCTAACACACGTAATCAAATGTGAGGATACTCTAGTCGATAACAGATGTAAAGAATACGAGTTATAAACCAAACATAAGTTATATATTATACTGATAGTTACAATGCTTATACATAAGTTTCGTACAAAACAAAATGGGATTCCTAATATACCCATAAGTGGTTCGCGTTATACAAAAGTAATAGGTTTCCTATACATATACCCATTCTACAAAAGGTTTCAACCTAGTACATAACATATACATCCCCAGTACGGTGGGTCTAATGAAGATAAAATAGATACAACCCTATGGCAGTCACCATCACTGCCAAAATCAAACAAACTCCCATAACAAGACCTACTACCCTCGCACGCCTCTCCACTACAGCCACACGTGCGTGAGTAGCGTCAGATGACTCTCTGTCCACATCCATGTGTGTCTCCACAGTGCTGAGACGTCCATAGATAGACGCCACATCCCCATCCAAACGGGAAGTATCACTTCGCAACTCTTTGACATAGCTGCGCATATCATAGTGTAACCCGAATAGGGCGCCAACCACAGCAACTAGTGTTTGAGCTCCAGAGGCTCATCAGTGAGGGGTAGTGAGCGTGAAAACTCCCCAGTCTCAAAAGTGGAAGGGATATCCTCAAGTACCCTCCAACGCCTAAGTAAATGTGGCATCCAGTCTAGGTGTGGGAGCCTCCTCTGTGGTGGCTCCTCACCCTCAGTCATTGGCGCCTTATCCCGTGGCGCAAGTAAACCAGTGGGAAGGTCTCCAACTGCCTTCCTAGGAGTCTGTCTCAGTCGGGATCTATGAGAGGTCTCTCCGATATGGAAGTGTAGCTCGGCTACAGTATGTGCCGTAATAGGTGTAGTGACATGTAGTGTCGATGGTGGTACATAAGTGTCATTGGACGTGGCCCTAGTATAAACAGAAGGGATCTCGGTCACTGATGTCGTAACGCCCTCAAGATCTTCAGTCGGCTCCTCATCCGAAGCGTAAATGTATATCGGGTTTTGTCTTGACATGCTGAGACAAAAGAAATCGTGTGCGTCGTGTCATACGTATGCAACCGTATGAATGTATGAATGCATGAATGTTCTACACAAGGCTATAGTCAAGGTCTCTAAGGTTTTAGGTCACTTAAAGACTTCTAGTTCGCTAGAACCAATGGCTCTGATACCAAGTCCGTCACACCCCACCAAACGGTAATTACAATTAGTGAGAGTAGTTTGCGGAAGCTTAGTGACGTGGCGGGGCTGCGAGTAGTAATACAACCAATAGATACATACATCCAGAGCATATGGTTATTGCAGAACGAAATAGTTTAAGATGCCATTAGTTAAAGTTTTACAAAAGGTTACAGCTTAAAAAGTTGTAACAGTAATAGTAGTAGTAGTGTTAAAACAGTATTTTATAAAAATACATAACACAAAAGTAGATTTCATAAACATGACCACAATGAATTGCGGTTATATGAAGGAAATCTTGTTGTCCCAAAAGTAGTGGCATCCTAGTAAGTCCACCGTTGTCCGTTCTGATATGCACGCAGTTTCTTATTTACGCTGCTAATTCCCTGAAAAACATAGAGAAATCGTCAACAAAATTGTTGAGTGAATTCACAGGTTTGTATGTAATGTATTTGTTTATACAGTGTCAAATAGTTGTAGTGTAGGAAACACAAGTTTGTCAAGTAAGAAACATTTTCTAAAGTCGTACTTTGTAGGAAACACAGGTTATTTAATTAAAATAACATTTCTCAAAATAATAGTATTTGTTTGTAGTGTAGGAAATACAAGTTATTTCAAGTATGAATAACATTTCCCAAAATAGTAGTCGTAGGAAACACAAGTTAATTGCGTTAAGGATTAACATTTCCTAAATAAGTAATAGGAGGAAACACAGGTCAATCCAACTAAGGATCAACATTTCCAAAGTAGTTGTTCGTAGGAACTCACTTCCTAAATAATAGTTTCGTGGGAATAATTAGACGGTGATCCATCGAAAGGTGAGCTAAACCTGTCGAGTTAAAGCAACGCGACCTAACCCTATAACCAAACCACGACCTGTAGTAGTTGTTTGCCAAATAGGACCTGTAAGTATACGCTCTAAAACTGTAGGAGGGTCATCACAGCGATAGTACTATCCGTATACTCAGTGGCTAGAGTCACCTAGCTAATGGTTATGGTCTGTATCCATAAGGACTTTTATGCATTACATCGTAAGCCTAGGTTCATTCTTGGATTCGTTGTCTAATTTCCAAAATAGTATGAAAACATCTTTTCATAAACAGTAGTTCAAGTAATTGTATGAAATAACATTTCATAAACAGTTTAAGTAAATACATACAGTATTTAAATCAGTTATCGCATGCAGTAGTACATACGATTGCTATGTTTTTCACCCCAGGTTTTAAAAGCATTAAAACAGTGAAAAAGAGGCTGTGAACTCACAGTAGATGCAGTGGATGTGAGAGCTAGCAAGTGATGGTATCGTCGCCCAAGGAAAGTCAACCTATACGATATAAGTGTATTAACATAAGTACTTTGATAGTTTATCAAATTATGTTAATAGTTTGATTGTTTTGAAGAAATTATAAATTTCTTAATTTTGTACAAGTCGTTGGTGATAATTGTGTTAAACATAATTGATATTTTTCGAGTTATAGTAGTCGTCGAATAGTTTATTGGGTGTAATTATATATATATATATATATATATATTTATTTATATATATATAATTTATCATCGTCATGTATATTTTTCCTTGTCGTAATTATTTTCATTTGTAAAATAAATAGATGTCATTGTTTTCAAAAGTCATCGAGTCGGTTTAATTCGTATCAATGTTAATGAGTTTGAATCGAATTTTGCGATAATATAAACCTATAAAAGTTCACAATCATAGTTTGCAATTTCGTATATATATATATATAACATAAATGTTCATTGCTATATATATATGTAAAAGTTTATTACACCTTTAGTTATATCGTAGTGTTATAAAAGTTAATTATTAGTTCTCGTTTAGAACTATTCATTCCAAGGTACTAACTCACGTATCGTATATCTTTTATAATTAAGCGACTCGTTGGGCTTGGCCCATTATTCATTTGGGCTATGTATTAAAACGTAATTTGTTAAGCCCATTAAGGATATAAATAGCTTTGGTCCAGTTTAAATGTAACCTAATCCGTTTGGCCCAATTAGAAACAAAACAAGTCCGACCCATTCACTAAACCCACCTGTGACACCCGTCAAATTAGGACTAGTTATTAGTTCCTAATCATTTAGAAATACATGTAATTAGTACTATGTATTAGGCTAATTGTATGTATCAATATATATATATATATATATATATATATATATATATATATATATTGTTGAATATATATCAGTACGCGATTAAATTTAATCGTGCATTTTCAAATCGGTCAAATTCCGATTCATTTACACGGGCGTTGGTGAAAAAAAATATTAAGTAATATGAAACTATTATTGAATATACTCAGTATTTATTATATATTATTTCGATAATATATAAAGTATTTCGTATTGTACCAATCAAACGTTCCTAACAAATTATATAAATAATGTATTATTATTGGAAATAGTAATTATTATTTACATCAGACAAAAATAAAACATATTCGTTTTATTCAATCTTACTCAAACACGACGAAACTATTCGAACCATATCCGTCATTCAAACCTAAAACAAAGATATATTTTTATATCTCACTAAAAATATTTTTATAAAATACTTCGATTAAAAGTATATACGATTTCATTTTTAGAAATTTATCAATTAAAAACATTATACTACTTTTACGATCGGGTACAAAAACACGGGTATTTTGTACTATGAAGGGGAGCCAACCAACTCCAATAATTGGAGCCGGTCGACTACACCCAAACACACCCTCTGCTTCTCCATTTCTTCATCATTCTCCATCTCTTCATCTCTATCTCTCGGCTCTCTCTCGATCTCTTTCAAAATCAAAAACAACAACAATAATATTAACAATAACAAGATCAGCAGCAGCAATAAGCATCACCATCATCACCATCTTCATCATCTTCTTCACCTTCATCGCCATCATCATCGCCATTCGGTCTCCATTTTTAATACGTAAGGAATCACTCACTTTTTATTCAAATTACATGTTTAAATGTACACATATCATCATATATTAGTATCTAACAAGTGATTATGTCCAAAGATTTGATTAGAAATTGATTTGAGAAATTGATTCTGCGAACAGACCTTAAATTGGTCCTTGAGCCGAACGGCTGGATTTCATCAGCCGAACGGATTGTACTAAAAGTCACACGGTCACTCGAAAATGGCCTAATGATCAAGGCTATGTACCATATCCTAGGCGGTTTTAGGCCTTTCGGGGTCGTCTAGGGGTCGAAAATGGCATATTTCAGTTTTCGGACCCGTACCAAATTTCGTAACTTATGAAATAAAATGTAACGGATATAGCGAACTTGAGTAACAACTAAACTTATACGATACGACTTACACACGAAACACATATACTTTTATAAGTATAACAAATCATGTATAATAATAATAGTTTGAAATTATTATTACAAACCGTCACCAACGAGCCGTATATCTTGTCACAAACTCAAATATAAACATTAACCGAATCAATTTTGGACATAACTAGTTAACAGAAAAACTAGCATAGATGGTCTGTTGAGACCTCTAATCATTTAAAACCTTGCGCGTTTAACACGCCCAACAGGTTTCCACATCTAATCATTAAAACCTTGCGCATTTAGGACGCCCAGTAGGTTTCAGTCATTGGAGACGACATCATTTCTCTTGTAAACCATCATTTGTGCTTGATAGCATCTCATTAGACTCATGTGAGTCTCATAGCCCCTATTTTACCGTTTTTACTCTAGGGGTGAGAATACAAGCTTGTTTTGTTTTACATGTGAACGCAAGTATCAAATATCGCTATATTCTGCATGAGTTTATCATCTAATCTTTTAAGTCCTCCAAGCATAGTTTGATAATACTTTGTAGTGTGAATATTAGTGTATGGTACCATATGGGATTGACAATCCCCGTCCGGGTTAGCAAGCACTAACTGGTCAAACGGACGCATTATCATTTGTTCGTACGTGTGTTGATTAGGCACCCTCGCTCAGGCACTTAATTGTGATCCTGACACCTCAGTTAAGCTCAGACTATGTGCTCATGGCAATATATACATCATTTGTCAATTACTTATTTGTTTAATTACAAATATTCATACTTAAATCTCGCGGTTCATACATTACACCTTATCATTAAACCTGTGAGCTCACCAGCTTTTAGCTGACCATTTTAGCGTGTATTCTCAGGTTCGCAGCAGCAGTAGGTCTGCTCACTCAGGATGCCCATTAGCTCGAGTCGCATTCAGACATCAAGAGATTGTCATGCATTACTATATTTTGTATAATTTAGTTATGCCATAGAATCTCTACCATTTGGCCCAAGAGCTTTTGTATACTATATTATAACAGTGTAAAACTTTTATAATATCAATGTATTTTGTAAAATGACGCATATAGAGTCGTTCATTGTATGCCTTGTGTGGTTGATATTTGATTAGTCGCGCCCCGAACCGACCCGCTTCCGCATCATAAATTGGGGGTGCGACACCACCCGTCCGGGTCCATGACCCAACCTGTACGGGTTGGTCATGTGACCCGTTCGGGTTTCTTTGTTTTTGTTCATTGCAGCCCAAGCCCAAGTACCTGACCCTTGGCCCAATATTGCACAATAACCTGTTCGGGTTATTGGACTTACCCGTCCGGGTATAGGGGGTTACCCGTTCGGGTGTAAACCCTTACCCGTTCGGTTGTGTCCTCTCACCCGATCGGGTGGAGCACTTCACCCGTTCGGGTTTGGCTCCTCACCCGTTCGGGTGTCGTTGTTCCAGTTTGTGCTATTCTAACTCCAGTTTTCATTCCGAAATCTACACATGTTTTTGTTAAGTTTCGAGTTATAACTTTTACAATACTATCATAAAATGTTTTCATAAGTTTCTAACTTTCGATTTCATATTTTATTCACACACACACACATATATATATATATATATATATATATAACCAGTTTTGTTGTACAGAGTATATATTTGTTTTTGTTCAAGAATCATCATCATCAAAATCATCATGATATATACATAGATTAAGTTAAATCAACATTATATATAACGAAAGCAATGTAAGAATTTAAGTTAAATCTTCACAATGATTAAAATGATGATGAACCGGTGGATGATGATGATGAAACGAGGATGATGATGTTACGCTGATGATAATGAAGAATATGATGATTTAGCTATTGCCGCTGCTCCTGCCATTCAACTTCTCCACAGAAGGAGAAAATGTGTGTGTGGGTGTATTATTGAAGTTTGGTAGATGGTTTATGTGTGATAGGGAGTATATAAAATATATGTTACGGCTTTAACTTTCAAAGGAAGTATGGGTTGGTTTTAAATATGTCTCTCAGATATTTTTGCTGATGTAAATATTGTAGTTTTTAACCAGTTAGTTTCATGTACGGGTCCAATTATTTGTACCCCGTGTCCCACTCAATTATCGTTTGTTTAAAATTTATTTTAAATATTATAATTGATAACAATGAAATTGAAATATTTTATTAAAATAATTAATAAAATTACTTGAAATGTGTGTCGGTACAGTTTGTGAGTTTCGTTCGCGTTTGATACGTTTATTTCTAAAACGTATAATACTTTATATTATTACAATAATATAATTTAAATAATGTTCGTAATTAATAATTTCACATTATTAATTTAATGTTCACCAACGATTGTATTTATTTTTGTCGGGTTCGTTCTGATAACTTTGTACGTAGTTATAGTTAGTTACGAAATTTGTAATACTTTTGTATTCAAATTTTATGCTTTGCTAGACTTATCTCACATCATAGGTTTAATTTACTTTTTAGCAGAGAATTAGCGTAAAAAATACATGAAATTAGTGGTATAATAATACCTAAATTGGAGGAGTGTCACAATTAATCACTTGTTAAACTAGCCCAAAGTATTTTGTAAACTAGTTGATTTATTTACAAATTTAATCATAAATAAATCATTTTAATATTAATACTTAATTACGCTAATTAGTTATATATTAATAAATTACTTTATATTCATATTACTATATTTGATTGGACCAAATAACTTTAACGTTCTAATTTCATTCGACTAACCTATTCATATTAACTAAATGAATAATATCAAATATCTTTTATTAGCATTACATTACTTATTCGGTTGTGCTCATCAGTATTACCCTGCAATGTTTATGTGAAACTGAACGTAATGTTCGTATTTATTGAGCACTTATTCCTTTCATCCACCATTTCAAAAGAAAATATAAATATCTAAGCTCATGAGTCTTACCTTAACTCTTAGAGTACAGCAGATGCTTATGATGTAGTTTATTGTGAATTTAGAAAAGTCGATGGCACTACAAAGTTTAGGTTCAAAGTAATGATCTGGTCCTGAATGAGAGACACTAGAGGGGAGATAACAATGGTGACACCTGGCTGCATTGTTGCTGGTAGTTGCATCACAATTCAACATCAGTTTCAAAGTTTTTAGTTTTTGCCATTTTGCTGACCATCCATATGAAATAGCTAGAAAAACGAAACTATTAGATATTTAAACAGATAATCATACAAAAACCTCGTATGATACACTTTTACCACCCCGTACGTGTAGGCATAAGAATGAAGGGATCGATCACGTTTCTCCACAAAGGATTTACAAGCCTGCAAATGATGTAAGGGATGAAACGTCTTATTACCAGATATCACGACGTTTGCCAGTTCAAAATCATCTAGTGACTTCAACTTGTGACAATCCTCAAATTAGGGTACTAATTTTTACCTAATTACATGCATTACCTAGAGTAATTCCCTTATTAGTGAATTCAAAACGATTTTTAGGTGTAAAGTTTTGTGAAACTTACTATGTGATATGTGACGTATTAGACTTGTAGTTATATGTATATATAATTACGTACGAAATGAAGATATTAAACTCGAAAAACTGAATACAATATAGTTGGTGATACGAAATAATTAATAATTAAAAAATTATTAATTACAAATATTAGATATTTATATTATTAAAAATAATATAATAACTTATACGTTTTATATTAAACGTATCAAACGCGAATCATAAGTTCCAAAAAGAACTTTAAAATACTTTTGAATAATTTTTATTTGAAATTATTATAGAAAAGTATTAGAACAAAAATAAAACGGAAACCTTTAGACTGCTATTTAGGACGCGTTATACACGAACAGAAACAATTATAAAACGTACCTAAAGGTCGAAAATAATAAAAGTATTTATTTTTCCGTTACTGTTTTAGTATTTGGAACATTACTTTAAAATATAATTTCCAAATTTGACTGAAAATTGACACCCAATTTAACTGTACAGTACCACTACTGTAAATAATTTTATTAATTATTTTAATAAGATATTTCATTTTTATAACTATCAATTATTGAGTTTAAAATATAAATTTTAAAAAAAAAAAACGAATAATTGAGAGGGACACGGGGTACAAATAATTGGACCCGTACCCGAAATTAACGGGCTAAAATACCAAACTTATACTACCACAAAATATCTACTCGACACTAACTGTGTTAAACCATACCTCCTTTTTGATAATTTCAAACTGATACCAATAATACATATCCCTCCCTCACTTTGATGACACACACACTCAACCATATCAATAATTTCATCAACTTCATTTCTCTGTAATCATTAACGATAGCAGCAAGCAAGAAGCAGAACCAGAGGCAACTCAACATCAGCTCCATCGTGTCATCAACATCATCATCATCGTATCATCTTCATCTACACTTCATAATCCTTGGGAGGAAACCTTCTTACATTTTCTTCCATAAATTTTGTTGTTGATACATTATGTATGCATAGATGAATATGATACATAGAATCTGAAAACAAGTTAAAACTAACAAAAATAAAAAAAATAAAAAAATAACACGTCACCTACTTACTAAAAATGGCAAAAATTTATTTCTTTAATTGTTACCATATCACTTTCTTGTCAAATATTAATGTTTAATATAAAATAAGCCATGCAAATTTCGTTTATCATGAAGTATACGTTGTTATGCTTATAAACTTTGTGCATAGTGGAAGTTAACAATGTGACTGAAATGTATAGAGTACTAATTAACAGCCATTATTATTATTTTTATTTTATTTTTATTTTTATTTTTTTTCTTGACAAATATATGTTCATGTAGAAAGGTTTCTTTTAAGTTGTTATGTAACTCGGAATGGGAATGATCTTTATGTTATTTGCCACATTTTATAAATGCATTTTTTTTTATATAGAAACATTACATTTATAAAAGCAACATCTAAAACGATGTTTATTTAACATCATACTCAGCAACATTTAGAATGACATTTATTGAACATCACTCTTGTATTCATAACAATCGTATTTGCTAATCTAGCCTAGAGTTTACTAGTATAAACAAGAAGAACATGCATTCTTAATAGTTTTGAAAATTTTACGTAATAGTCCCCTGTACTATATGATAATGTCTAAGTTAAAATTTCAGTTTGTTCATTATACGATTTTTAAGTCCAGTGGTTCAACATTTTTAGTACAACAGACCTTGAAAGTTGGAACATATTTAACTCATTATTTACTAATACTTATTATTTATTGTTATTATAATTAATATTTATTATTATTATTACAATTAACTTTATATATATATATATATATATATATATATACACAACGATAAATAATACGGGTAAATAAAGTTCAAACTTATGTATTTATACATATGCTACGTACTAAAATGTACATATGTATGCAACAAAAACCTAGGTGATATATATATTTGTATATGTATATATAGATATACATATGCGTAACAGCTGACACAACTTGTGAACTACAAAAGATCTTTCATAATATCATCATCAACGAATCGTACACTTTTCATACTCAGACGAATCTTTCAAAACAAACAAACTATTAACATAGTTTGACCAACCGTCAAATACTTATGTCAATACATTTCTTACGTATAGGTTGACTTACCGGGCGACGCTTACTACGAACTGCTAGCTATCACATCACCGCACTTACTGTGAGTTCACAGCCCCTACTTTTAAATGTTTTCTGCTTTTAAACATAGGGGTGTTAAACATAGAAATTGCATGCTAACATATGCAATCAAATTATAAATGCTTTATAGCTTTATACAACTGTTGATGTTTGAAATTACATTTTCACAACTATTTGGGAATCAGACAACGAATCCTAGTACGGACCTAGACTTATAATGTAGTGCATAAAAGTCCTTATGGCTACAGACTATAACCATTAGCTAGGTGACTCTAGCCACTGAGTATACGGATAGTACTATCGCAGTGACGACCCTCCAACTAAGAGCGGAGCGTATACTTACATGTCCTATTAGGCAAAACAACTATTACTTGTCGTGGCTTGGTTATAGGGTTAGGTCGCGTTACTTTACTCGACAGGTTTAGCTCACCTTTCGAGGGATCACCGTCTTTGTATTCCCACACAAAACTACTATTTAGGAATTAAGTTCCTACAAACCATTATTTGGGAAATGTTATTTGCATTTAAATAACCCGTGTTTCCTACAAACTACTACTGATTGGAAATGTTATTCTTAAATGATTAACTTGTGTTTCCCACACTATATATACAAACCTGTGAATTCACTCAACAATTTTGTTGACGATTTACTTTATGTTTTTCAGGGAATTAGCAACGTAAGTAAGAAACTGCATGCATATCAGGACGGACAACCCTGGACTTGTTAGGATGCCACTACCTTTGGGACAACGGGATTTCCTTCATATAACCGCAATTCTTTGTGGTCATATTTATGAAATCCACTTTTATGTTATGTATTTTTATAAAATACCGTTTTAACACTACTACTACTATTACTGTTACAACTTTTTAAGTTGTAACATTTTGTAAGACTTTAACTAATGGCATCTTAAACAATTTCGTTCTGCAATAACCATATGCTCTGGATGTATGTATCTATTGGTTGTATTACTGCTCGCAGCCCCGCCACGTCACTAAGCTTCCGCAAACTACTCTCGTTAATTGTAATTACCGTTTGGCGGGGTGTGACACAACTCTTCATAGCTAAGAGTTCCATTTCCATCACTTGACACCATGGGACAAGGAGGGAGGATAGTGAGGGCAGGGAGGGGCCCCCAAAAATCTGAGCTAGTATAATTAATATATATAATTGTTTAGAAATACTAAAACAAAAGTGATGGCAGCTAAGTTTGTTGAGAGATAAATTGCTTATAAGGAAGGGCGAAGGTTCAAACCTTTGCTACTACAACTAATTTTTTCATGTAGTTAATCATATTTTTGGCATAGGATGCGATGATAATATTAATATATAATATAATAATAGTGATATATTAACAACCATTTTTCATGCAGTTAATCATATTTTTGGCATAGGATGCGATGATAATATTAATATATAATATAATAATAATAGTGATATATTAACAACCATTTTATAACTGACCTTATTTTTTGTATCAATTTATTAATAAAGATTCATCTTATATTTAATTAGCTAAGTGAAATAAAAGCCTTATTATGCCCATTTTTCGTTACTACTTTGTTCTCTCGCATATGTTGATTATGTTCGATT
Organism: Pseudognaphalium luteoalbum; assembly: GCA_963422505.1. Classification (NCBI taxonomy): domain Eukaryota; kingdom Viridiplantae; phylum Streptophyta; class Magnoliopsida; order Asterales; family Asteraceae; genus Pseudognaphalium; species Pseudognaphalium luteoalbum. Next base: position 2,961,839 of record OY730194.1, read on the forward strand.
ATTATTTACAAGTTATCTACCATTATACTGAACTTTAAATGGAAATTTATGACACTTGATCAAAAATCAATATATATACGTAATTCAGTAATGTTAGTTGTATAATTTATTTTTGAATAGTTGAGATTTCATTAAAAAAAAGTCTTCAGCAAGGTGCCGAAGAATAATAACGATTACATCAAGTAAGAAGGACTAATTTGCCACAAGGGCCACAAGAAGCTAAACTTATTACAATGAGACGATAACCATAAATAAGAATCGAATAACTAGAACGAAGGATAATCGCGCTGGTGTCACCTTCCAACGAAAAAGTAGCCTTATTTCTATTCTTCCAAATAAGCCACCACCAGATCGACAATATCCCACGTAAAATCAATTTGTAGGACGAAGTACATTGCATGTTCAACCCAAACACTCATATCAGCCGGATTAGTTTCTGGGATCTGAAGTTGCAGCCATTGAGAAAGAGATGCCCTGGTTTCACGAGCAATACTACAGCTCCTGAATGTATGGTCAACCATGTCGAGTCCTAATGAACAAACTGGGCAAACAAGGGATGTATTGGGAACGCCCCGTATTGCCAAGTTGATACGGGAAGGAAGACAGTCACGTAATAGACACCAAACAAATATATTCACCTTTTTCGGCAGTCAGGAATTCCAAATAGTAGTGAAGTTTTCGGCTGGTAGAATGAAACTATCTATGGCATGTCGAAAATTTGAGACTTGAAAATCTTTTTCACCTCGGTAATTCCAAACCCATTCATCAATTCCCGTGGAGAGATGGACGTCACGGACACAATTTAGCAAAGCATCAAACTCAACTTGTTCTCTGCCCGGTCGAACATTTCTTCGCCATGACCAAGACCAATCTAGTCCAATATGTCTACTAGATACTGTGCAATGCTTATCTGACTCCAATGCATAAAGACGTGGAAATCGGATGGCTAAAGTTTCACCATCTAACTAAGAGTCCAGCCAAAACTTAGTAGAGGAACCGTCGTGTATTCGTTTCTTGACTATATCACGTGGAATGGGTGTAATCTCATGGACCTGTTTGAAAGACTTACACATATGAGCCCACATACTACTACCTTTACACATGAAATCATTCAATACGTTCGGGGCATGAATGTTTTCTTATAAACATGTAAAATTATACTTTCGTACACATCGAATGATTTTGACCCCTCCAAAAGAAGTGTTCAAGCTCCGTCTCTGCCGTGGGACTAGTCTCTTCTTGCCAAAAAAAAGATAAAACTGAAGATTGTGTACTTTTAGCCCTACCATCCTACATCATGTACCAAACAAATCAATAATGCTTACAGAGTATGATAAACTAGTTTCACCTTCTAATTTGAAAAACTTTCATCCAAACGTGGTGGCAACAAGACGAAGAAATTGTAGCTTTTATATCCTTCTTGCTCGAGATGATAAAATCCTCATCTTCGATCACTTAAATCCAAATGCATCAAGTTTTGATATTTCTGATCTTCAGGTGAGTCGTTTAATACATGAACAAACAGTTCCTTAATACCACTATCATCAATTTCGTTATCCTCCATCGAGTCCTTGTTAAACATCTCTGCCAATGTTTCACAAGCTTCGGTCTCCAAATCTTGTAAATCGTCCCAATCCTCACTATCTTGCATAGTTTCAGCAAGTGATGCAAGAAAATCATCACCACAATGCTCCACCCAATTATTTAGAAAGAACAAATTAATTCATTAAATTTAAACACTTTTTAGAACAAGGATTAATATTTGTTAATGTATATAACTTCACCCAAAAATATTTTATAGTATGTTTCCAACTTAGAACGATGTTATTATATGTATTGAACTTTCAATAATCTTTATTCTATGTATCGAATATATATGCATTTTGATGATGTTTCATGTTATATGAGTGGCACATGACACATTATAGCACGTGACACATTATATTATATTAACGATACCTCATTAAAATGACAATTGTTTGATACATATAATAGATACGTTCTAAGTTTAATACATACGAATATCGAGTTTTGAGTAAAGTTAAATGCATTTAGAAATACTTATCTCTTAAAACAATTAGCAGCCTCAAACCGCTTAACGGAAACAGCACATTCACCCAATAATAAGTACATATGCATAGACACTTGTTTCGTCAGAACACCCAAATAGGAACTTGGAACGATTCATAGTTGTGTTATATATATTATTTCCCATTGGCCAAGAGATCAAAAATTTCACTTTAAAAACAAAACCATTACATTTCATCACTTGTAATAGGTGAGTAAAGCATTCAAATTAATAGAAGACACCTATTTTGTACGGAGTGAGTAAACCTTTAAATTTCATCATGCACTACAACAAAAAAGTTATTTATTCACAGTTTTTTCTACACACTTTTTAAAAGTGTCAACTTTTTTATTCAATTTTTCACACTTATAAATGTGTATAAATTTTTAACATTTATAAGAGTGAAAAATCATCAATTTTCACACATATAAGTGTATGAAAAAAAAGTTTCACACTTATTGGTGTGTACAAATATAAACTTGATTACACCTAAAAGTGTTAAACTAAATTTGTGACACATAATTTGTTCACACTTTCTTTTGAGTGAGGAAATGAGGTGTGACAAGTTTACTTTACAATTTTAAGTGTAATCAAGTTTATGTTTATACACATTAATAAGTGTGAATTTTTTTTCTTACACTTTTATGTGTGAAAATGTGATGATATATCACGCTTATAAATGTTATAAATTTATACACATTTATAAGTGTGAGAAATTTAACAAAAAGGTCACACATTTTAAAATTGTGACGAAAAAATGTGAACAAATAGACTTTTGTTTTTGTTGTAATGATGGTTTAACGATAAAGGACTTCCTCACATGATTTCTTGTTTTAGATGGAAAAGTAACAAAAATCGGTTTTTAAATTGCGTTCAAAGGAACGATTTGAAATGCAAAATTGTACGAAACCATGTAAAATGGCTTTGCCGGTACACTATAGACAATGCTTTGGAGGACGCGGAGTACACCGATGAGGAAGGGTCTAGTTTTAGTTCGGACATTATTAGAAGTCAAAGGCGCTTGAGGAGTTGTACTTAGGATTGTCATTACGTGTTATGTACGTGGATAGGGTGTTGCAATTGAGGTATTTCCAAGTGTGGTGTTAGGTTTGGTGTTTGGATGGGTTTATGGCTTTGATGTCATTTTTGCGGTGTTTACGGTGCTTTGTTTGATTATGCTTGTTTAAGTTTGGTTCTATCACGTCAAGTATTGTAATTTCTAGCGTCTCGCTAATTTTTCAATAAAAAATTCTGCCGTTAAAAAAAGCATTCAAATTGATACTACTCAAATTCAAAATAAGTGTAACCTTTCTATTATAGTTTGTTCCAAAATAAGTGTCATCTTTTAAACGTGAAAACTGATACAAGACACCTATTTTGGACGGAGTGAGTACTACTTAAAATCAAAATACTACTTTTTAGTAAAGTTGATATCGTAAACTGAAACAAATTAATGTTTCAGATACAAGCATTTGCAGGTAATGTAAAATACGATTTTTAAGGTTGTTTTAATGTTTGAAAATAGAAGTGATTAATTAATAAAATAAAAATACCGTAGAGATGAACAAGACGATCCAAGCAAAGGCGAACAGATTCATGATCGAATCCATATTCAAGAACTAAACCTATCAACCCTGATTTTTCAATCTCCAAATTCCCACCCATTTTTGGAGTTTTTAACCTAGTCACTGAGTTTAAAAAACATATTTACTACTGGAAATTATTGTGCTTCGAAACGTATTTGCCAAATAGTGCTTATTTTCCAATTTTTTTATTCCTCCTAGTTATACGTTTCTCCTTTTTACCTCTTTATACAAACTATCGGCGAAGAAAAATATTTGGATAAACAGAGAATGTAAAATTCATACAGAAACAGCTTGTAATTTTTTTTTGTTTTACGTAAAATCATAAAGAAAGCAATAGTTTCAGATTTTGATTTTCTTTAAACTGGTAGCAAATCATTTACGACTAGAGTTTTATATATATGTTAAAATATACCTTCTATACGACTATACCTTATGTAATTTAAAAATGTAGTTTGATAATCTATTCTAAAAACCCAAGCATTCACAAGTGCAACATTTAATATGTTGTGTAAAACAGTAAGAATAGATGAAGCTCAGGACTGTAAACTAATTTAAATAAACAAATAAAAAATTCAAACAATTCACATTATTTCAAAAATAAAAGGGTAAGGGTTAAAAATGAACTTCAAGTAATGATGCGGTTCAAAACCAAAATAGCAATTCACATCGGAATTTAGGTGTGTTTGGCAAACTAGATGAGATTGAGCTAGAGCTGGAGCGGGAAGTTGAAAGTCGGAGATGAAACTTTTATTTGGGGCTGAAGCTAGGACTTTTATTTTATAAAAAGTGTTTGGTAAAATAGCTGACGTTGGAGCTTATGAATGTAAAATTACAGAAAAGAACATGGCATTCTATTACTTTAAGTTTTTAATAACTCAAATAAGGGTAATAAATTTAACAATCTAGTTTTAAGAGATTCCTTTTAAAGAGATTATTTTTTTAAAGAATCCATACTTTACCATTTATGCCAAACAAGTAGTCTAATTTTGTAAGGGATTAAAATTGTTAAAATTAGAAAAATTTCTTAGAATCCCTCGTAATCCCCTGTAATGGGGTTGCCAAACACACATGACTAGTCTTTTTCTTATAGTGCGAAATTTCCCATATACTTCATTAATAACTCTTAGCATCATTATTTCACTAAATGACTTCAACAACTAGTTTCTAATTAATTTAAACGTATTTACTACTTCACCCTAAAACATAATTTTACTGGGTTAGATCGTCAAGAGATTAGTATATATCAACAGTAGTTTCATTTAGATCTAGTTTCATTTAGATCTTAAGCTCTCAAAAAATCAAGGCACTGTACGATTGCGTACTTTACACATGTTCAAATGCGGCCATGTTCAAAGAGATTTTAAATAACTCTCTAGGTTTTAATGTGTTTAATTGTTCCTTTGTTGAAAGAGAGTGGAACAATGTGGCTCATAGCATAACATTTCGTCCTTAAGTTGTACTCAAGAGATTATATTAGATGGTAGTGCACAAATTATACTACTTTAATCCCTACAAAATTTAGTACATTAATATTGTCGTAGGCTAAGTCAGTCACGTAAATTGAATATAACGAGGGATTGCATAAAGCGAGGGGTTTTTAAATTTATAATATTTATTAATATAAGGTATAAGTTAGAGTTTGAATGAATTTTAAGGAAAGTATACAACATGTTGATCTTGTATATTAATTGAATTTGTAGATCAAATGACTTTCAACTTCCATTATAGTTGATCCAGAGTTTTAAAACTTGACTTTTTTCTATATTTCAAAACTACTATAACTATATTTAAACTTACATCAAATTCTATAAAAATTGAGTTTTCTTACAATGATGTCATATTAAATATTTTCTTAAAAAACAATTATATGATTTATCAATAAATACAAAAAATTGTCTAACTTATGTCACAAATTGTTTACCAACATCGTCTACCAAATTAAAATCAAGGGGAATACCAACACAAATATTACTTCATCTCAAGTTTTTCCATCATCGTCTACCAAAATCACGACAAACACCAACACAAAAATTACTTCAACTCAAGTTAAACACATTGTTTTGCCAATAGTAAATCAGTTGTGGGCATCTTTTTAAATAACCTTGAATTTTTTAAGTATTAATATGCATTTTTCTTAAATGTTTTCTTTTTATGTCTTACCAAATATAAACACAATTTCTATTTTAATCAAATTTCGTGAACATGTCCATTATCATATCCACGTATCAATCGAATACCTAACATATAACAGATGTTTGATCACTTATCGGTTTTGACATAATAAATTTATATGGTTCGATTTAAAATTCCAACATATATGCTCTTGAATTGAAATGTATTCTTAACATGAACTTGTTTGTTTAAATAACAGGGCCGGTCCTAGACTTTTTGTTGCTCCGGGCGAGTCATCGAAAAATACCCTTCCAAACTATAAATGATCAATATACTGTCAGTTTTCGGTTGATGCATTGATTGCTACTTATTAAGGACTTTTAAAAGTTTGGCTTAACACTTAAGTGGACTTAGCTAGCTTGTGCCATTATAAATATATGGGACCTTAAAGATATAAAAAAGAAAAATGTACGTATGTTTATCAACACTATATTTAGTTTGAGCAAATCATTAGGTTTTGTGCATGAACTAAATAGTAATCCAATTTTGTCCGTTTTATCAATAAATTGTGCGAAAAAACTTTGAAAATTTTTATTTTTCAAAATTAATAATAATGAGTTCAAAATGTTAAAAGTAGTTTTCTTATACAACATGATGTCCAATGTGTAAAATATTCTAAACAATCTTAGTGATCAACTGAAATAAATTTTTGATATCATATTTATTCTGTTTAACATTTTCCATGGTAAATTAACAAGTACACTATATTTCACACAAAAACGTCGTGAAATTGTCCAAAACATGAACTATATTGATCGGTAAATTTTAAGAATTTTGTGGCCCTGCAATAATCGCCCCAGGTGGTCGCCCATGCAGCACAGCCCTAGAGCCGGCTCTGATAATATGGTAAAGAAAAACTTTTGATATCGAAAATACTTAAATTAACAATAATAATAATCTCTAACTAATAAAAGTCACTATATTGTTGCTCTTATACCCTTAAGAATTTAATACAAATACGAATTGTAATTGTAATTCTAATTATATAAGCATGATAATAAGAAATATTTATATTCGCTTGAGTGATTAAAAACAATATTTTGGTCTATCTATTAATTGAAGATTACGTGATCACGAAATAGTATATAAAACCAATCAAACATTTGTATCCTTAACGATCCAATTTTCAAAACAATTTATATATTTCTATGATTCTTATCGTCCCAAATCCCAGTTATTAGTTCTTAACTCTTTTAGTCAAATTTTAATATGTCAATTCAATTTTTCAACTTTGAACTATTCAATCGACCTATATATTTGTTTAAATGTATATTTAGTCTATTATGCTCTCACCATCAAACCTGTCACATCTATTATGTACAAGGTTGATGGTAATCGAGATTATCAAGATTTTAAATTGGCTGACACATTCTCTTCCGTCCAAAGTTTGTTGGATGATCTACGTGATCACTACAGGGTGGAAGTGGATTCTGGTAACTAGCTGCTGTTCATCCATTTACGAAAAAGGGTATTCATCTTCTAAATTTTTTATTCCTCTTTACATATTATCTTTTGTTACTTTTATTTTTTTATAAATCTACCGACTGTTTTTGTTATCAGCTTATCGGGGCGACGATTTCCTTCGCGTGGGAGATGTTGTACATATTAGCCAGGTATATACTTTTAATAATATTTTCTATTTTTTGGGTCGTATTTACATTATACTAGGATTGTACTATTTGGATTTATTGTACAGAAAGACAAGCAGATTCATAAGATGGAGAAAAAGGTTAAAGATTTGTAGGGAACTAATAAAGATTCTTGATGTTTCCAAAACTTGAAAGTTCCTTGTGGTATTCTGGAGTGAGAGTATTATGATATGAGATCTGCAAACTTACATTAGTCAATTAATAATTTTTGTTTCCTAAAGTGTAAAGTGATGGTGGCTGAGCTGATGCATATTACATTTTTCAGTTGATATAGATCAAATCTAATATTTCAGTTTCTAATATTGATTCGTTTAAGAACTTTCATAGTTTAGATTAACCATCAACTGAATTGTTCATTCGTAAAAGTTCGTATATTGTTTTTAGCAACAAGTAACGAGAAATGATGGTGAATTTTGGTCCTGAATGATACCTTATTTGACTTCCAAAAGTCAATATGCATTTACTTATTTTGCTTAGAGCATCTCCAATGTATACATCAATTGTACTTTTTCTCACTAAAATAGTGCAAATGTGTATAAAATGCACTCCAACGTATGCACTAAACTTTTCACTATTATAGTGCAACCAAAAGTCAATACAAAAAGCACTATATTTGGTGTAGCACTAAACTTAGCACTAAACACTATTTACATTAAATAATAATATATATAATAACTAAAATGTATTATTTGTTGGGTTTTCTATTCCCTAACTAGATTAATATGCGCAACGGAATAATAACAAAATAATTAATCTATGGCAATTAGGAAACTAAACCCTAAGGGATCTTAACTTGAATAAATAAAAGCAATAAAATAAATAAGATAAATAAGAAATTACTAACCTTTGAGAAAACCAATTTCTCACTCGTAGACGAACTAGCAAAACCTTCTTGCTTGGTGGCGAGTGCCCAAACTAGAGCACCTCTAATGGCTCACACCCAAAAGAACTAAGAGAATTCCCAAGTCTCCTAAGGTCACGATTCTAGATCGTAAAACTCTTACAAGGAGCAGGAATAAGAAAGAGAAAACTAGAATTGAAAACTATTCAATTCTAAAGAAAGTGCAACCTGAAAGCTAAGGGGTAGGTCCCTATTTATAGGGGAGAGGAAGGCCTAGGGTTTTGTCACCTAGCCGATGTGGGACAGACATCCATACGGCGTATGGATTTTCCATACGGCGTATGGATGGTGATTCCACCGCCTTACAAACCCTAGCATCCATACAGCGTATGGAACTTCCATACGGCGTATGGATGGATTTTCCAGAATTTCCTTTTTCTTTTAGTTTCTAATTAATATCCAATTAATAAACTAAATATAAAATTAATTCCAATTAATATTATCTCTCATTTATTTAAACTGTTCATTGAGGGCGAGCCAAAAAGGACTCCACTTTTAATGATGTACTTACCAATTAGTTATGATATTGGACACTATTCCAACAGTCTCCCACTTGGATAATTCATCAACTATTATTGGTCTAAGCTTATCCATTAACTAAGCAGAGAGTGCCATCCAACGTAACTGCCGAACTCTGATTCTTATCTTAGAGTTAGCCCTTTAGATAAGTAATCAAATATTCCTTTGTTCTATTGATATTGTATGGATCGAGACATGGATTTTTATCAATCTCAAGATTCATGATTAGTTTTCTGATTTCCGATTACATTGACTTTATGAGACTATTGAACCATCAACTTAGTCTCGGCCAGGCCTAGCACTTTAGAGTCAATCTTTAATCATCAGAGGGTCCAAGATATCGTTTTTCCCATTTAGGCGAAAAGGAACAAATAAATTTCAACTACATAGCACTAGTCAACTCATCATGTCATACCTAGCATACCCTTTATGACTAGCAGTTACGCACAATGTTTGAATAGGCTAAAGTATGACAGACTTGAAAAACTAGAAACTCAATGTATCTCCATTTTAAGAATAGAGGATATTATCATCTCAGAGTTACTCGTGATTTCAATCCATGAAGTAACTTTCATGAGTGCGGGTCTCTCCTATACTTAAATCCCATTAAGTACCCATGAGTGTTGCGGCATTCTCTATGCCATATCTAATCTCCATAGACAATCTACTAACACTCCATGACAGTCTTGATTCACCACTTACTTCCATGAGTGTGAACGACTGAGGAGGTTTAAGTAAAACTGTTTTACTTGGGAAGTGGTGTCTAAACATGCAAAACAGAAACACAATGACAAACAATAGTAAATGGTAGAACTCCTTCCAATAAATAAATCTCCATTATTTAATCACTAAGTCTATAACAATTTATCATTGTTTACAATGTTTCAAAAATCAAACTAACAACTAAAACTTTACATTATCCCTTAAGCCTATGCTCCTAGCATGCTCATCATGTTTAGACTTCCCAAGTGGCTTTGTGAACGGATCAACCGGATTATCCTCTGATCTTATACTCTTCACAATCACGTGTCCTTCTTCAACTTTCCTTCGAACAAAATGGTATTTTCTTGCAATGTGCTTTGACTTTCCGTGATCCTTGGATTCTCTACTCAAGGCGACCACACTTTCGTTATCACAGAATATTTCAATGGGGTCTTGAACCGTTGGAACAACTCCAAGATCTCCAATGAAATTCTTAATCCAGATGGCTTCCTTTGAAGCCTCGCAAGCCGCTATGTACTCAGACTCGCACGTTGAGTCTGCCACCGTATCTTGCTTGAAACTTTTCCATGTCACCGCTCCCCCATTCAGTAAGTATACCCAACCAGACTGTGAACGGCTATCATCTCTATCTGTTTGGAAACTTACCTCACTATACCCCGTTACTCTGAGTTCTTCTTCTCCACCATAAACCAAGATCTTGTCCTTAGTATTTCTCAAATACTTAATAATATTCTTTACATCTGTCCAATGACCTTCACCAGGATTCTGTTGATGTCGACTCACTAAGCTCAAAGCAAATGAGACATCAGGCCTCGTACACGTCATGGCATACATGATCGATCCTATAGCTGAAACATATGGGACTCGACTCATTCTATCCGATTCTTCCTTAGATTTCGGACAAAGACCGTTACTGATCTTAATGCCATGATGTAAGGGTAGATTCCCTTTCTTAGAGTTCTCCATTTTGAATCTTTTCAAAATTTTATCTAAGTATGTGTCCTGGCTAAGTCCTATGAGACGTCTCGACCTATCCCTATAAATCTTTATACCAAGAATATATGTTGCATCTCCCAAGTCTTTCATAGCGAAACATTTTCCCAACTAGTCTTTTACACTTTGTAAAGTTGGGATATCGTTTCCTATGAGTAGTATATCATCCACATATAATACTAGGAAGACTACAACACTCCCACTGAACTTGACATATATACAGGACTCATCTTTGCTTCTAGAAAATCCAAACTCTGTGACATTCTCATGGAAGCAGAGATTCCAGCTACGAGAGGCTTGTTTAAGTCCATAAACAGCCTTTTGAAGCTTACACACTCTATTAGGATACTTTGCATTCTCAAAACCTTCTGGATGTGCCATAAACACATCCTCAGTAAGTTTTCCATTGAGGAAAGCAGTTTTGACATCCATTTGTCAAATTTCATAATCATGAAATGCAGCTATGGCTAACATAATCCTAATTGACTTTATCTTAGCTACTGGTGAGAAGGTTTCCTCATAATCAATCCCATGGGTTTGAGTATAGCCCTTCGCTAACTACCTAGCTTTATAGGTGTGTACTTTCCCATCCATGTCTGTCTTCTTCTTGAAGATCCACTTACAACTCATTGTCTTAAGACCGGGTGAAGTGTCAACCAAATTCCAAACTTGGTTGTCATACATGGACTGAATTTCGCTTTTCATAGCTTCCTTCCACTTAGCAGCCTCAGGGCCTGCCATCGCTTCCTTGTAGTTAGCAGGTTCATTTAAGTCATTTAGTGTACTGTCGCTAATTTTATCCTCTTCTTCAACATGGTAACCATAATAGAACTAAGGAGGCTTGCTAACTCTACAAGATCTGCGAACGGGTAAGGATATATCTTCATGTTCAACAGGTGTTTCCACCTCTTGTTGAACATCAGTGTTTACTGTAGGTTCTTTATCGACCGACTCTTGAATTTCTTCAAGATCAATCTTACTCCCACTGTCCTCTTTAGATATCATTTCTCTCTCAAGGAGCACTCCTCTTCGAGCTACGAAGACCACATTATCTTGCGGGTCTGTAGAACAGATATCCAAACGACTCTTGTGGATAACCGACGAAAAGACACTTTTCAGATCTGGAGTCTAGTTTGTCCTGAGTTTCTTGTCTAACAAAAACTTCACAACCCCAGAGAAGTACGTTTTCCCTTCCACATCTCATAAGGTGTCTTTGAAACCTTCTTGGTGGGTAAAAGATTTAAGATGCGAGCGGCTGTTTCTAATGCATAACCCTAAAAACTTATCGGAAGTATAGCCCGACTCATCATAGACCGAACCATGTCCAACAAGGTTTTATTTCTCCTCTCAGCAACTCCATTAAGCTGTGGTGTTCTAGGAGGAGTCAATTGTAAAACTATTCCACAATCTCTAAGATGATCGAGAAACTCGATACTAAGGTATTCTCCTCCCCTATCGGATCGGAGAACCTTTATCTTTCCGCCTAATTAATTCTCTACTTCGCTTTGGTATCTTTTGAATACCTCAAAAGTATCCGACTTATGCTTAATCAGATAGACATGTCCAAATCTACTGTAGTCATCAGTAAATGTAACATAATACCGATTTTCATCTTTTGTGGTGCATCAGAATGGTCCACAAACATCCGTGTGTACCAAGTCCAAGAGTCCTTCACCTCTTTCACACGACCCTATGAATGGTGATTTAGTCATCTTGCCCAATAAGCAAGATTCGCATACATCATCCGATTTGAGGTCGAATGATTCCAACACTCCATCCTTTTGGAGTTGGCCGATGCGTTTCTTGTTTACATGCCCAAGACGATAATGCCACAATTTGGATTTATCAAGCTCATTAGACGAATCAACATTAAAATCAAATTGCTAACACATTCAACATTTTCATATATGCCATTGTAAGGAGAAGTTTTGAAAATAAAACAACCATTTAAATAAACCAAAATATCACCATTCTCATTGTCAAATGAAAACCGATAACCATCCTTAAACAAAGCATAAAATGAAATAAGGTTTCTAGTCATTTCTAACGAATAACAGCAATTATTCAAATCTATCCTAACTCCAGAGTTCAGCACGAGCTCATACTTTCCAATCTCGGTAACAGGCGTGATTCCTCTGTTTCCCATGACTAGATTAAGCTCCCCATGCTTCAACTTCCTACTTTCCTTTAGACCCTGCAATACAGTGCAAATGTGAGTACCACACCCTGTATCCAGAACCCACGAATTAGAAGTTTTAGTATTATGGAGTTCGATCATGAACATACCTGAGTGAACACTCTTTTCGACCTTTCCATCCTCAAGGTCTTTCAGGTATTTCGGGCAGCTACGTTTCCAGTGCCCCTTAGTGTTGCAATAAAAACACACTGCTTCCTTCGAATCATTCACTGGTGCAATATCAGAGTCGGTCTTTCTTTTGGACCCACGATTGGACTTTCCATTCGTAGTATTTGCTTTCCAATTTGACCTCTTTCTTTTCTTTGCAGTTTGACCAATTGCCAACACAGGAGCTTTTGAGCTAGAGAACACATCATCCTTTTTGATTCCTTGCTCAGCGGTTTGCAGCAAATTATGAAGTTCCATTATTGAGCCTTCTCTCTCATTCATATTCATCTGATTTGATATTACAAACTGATTGTAGACAGCTGGCAGACAGGACAAAATTATGGCAATGGAAAACTCTGTGTCAAACATCATATTCAATGATTCCAACCTATCAAAGTACCCTTTCATCTCCAAGACGAAAGCACAGATAGATGCTCCAGGTTTGGGTTTGCAAGCCATGAGTGACTAAACCACATCAAGGCGTTCTTTGCTCGCCTTTGCCTGGAACATTTCCATAAGCTGTTGGTTCATTTCATAAGCCCAAGTATTCTCAAAAGTCTTTTGCAACTCGGGGCTCATGGAGGATGCCATGATACAAGACACTTTATTTGCATCATCATAATGACTCCTGTGTGCCTCAATCTCCTTTTGGGTTGAGTTTTCATCAATCACGGGAATCTGCTCATCGAGAACATACTCCTTGTTCTCGTACCTCAAGGTAAACCTTAGGTTACGCATCTAATCCATATAGTTTGGACCAGTCAGTCTTTCCCTTCCAAGAACTGAGAGAAGTGAGAAGTTCGAGTTGTGTACGGAATTGGGGACGGGAGGATTATTACCATTTGTAGAAGACATCTATAGGATAAACAATTTTAGTTAGTTTGAATATTCCTTAATTAATTACCCAATTACAAAATTAAGGCTAGGATCCATATTTTAGATTCGTTTTATGAAGAGGTTTACCGTAATCGTATCGCGAATTTATTTTAGGTAGACAATGCCTTTGTCAATTTCATTCTCTATGAAACTCCTAGATCTTTGAGATTCATTGATTCTTATCAACGGCATGTTAATCTCGGATATGCTCATCTACTATTCATGACTCGTATGCCGAGGATCATGAACAAGATGGTGAACTTAACTATGCCAAACCCGCGTGGTCCTCGACCCGAGTACGCTCGAGAATCGCGAGTTCCACATCACCTCTCAATATGATCTCATATTAATGTGCCGGTAAACCACACACGCTCCATTAACAGAACATGCGAAAGATGTGCGGTTTTCATGGGTTAGCATACTATTCACATTTTATAGTATCTAGAACGGGATTTTGTTTTAGTACTTTTAGGTCATACTTTTGATCTTAACATCATCCTATCAAAGTCCTTGGCAGCTCCATTGAACTCACAAAAAAGCAGAGAATACCTTTAGTTTGTTCACTATGGGTGAGCCAATTCATCAATTGACTGACGATGTATTTAACTTTAATGATACATATACTTATAGCTCATAATATATGTAACGTCTCTCTTTAAACTCTTAAAGTCTACGGTTCTATTTTAAAACATTTTAAAATTTATGGGTATATTTTAAACATTTCAAAATATAGGGTCTAAAGTGTAAATTTATTTTACCAATTTAGACAATTCTATTTCCAATTTATCTTTACCTACATACTATTGCAGATAATTAAATGTTAGTATTTATCAAGTTAAGGCTCTGATACCACTGTTGGGTTTTCTATTCCCTAACTAGATTAATATGCGTAACGGAATAATAACAAAATAATTAATCTAGGACAATTAGGAAACTAAACCCTAAGGGATATTAACTTGAATAAATAAAAGCAATAAAATAAATAAGATAAATAAGAAATTACTAACCTTTGAGAAAACCAATTTCTCACTCATAGACGAACTAGCAAAACCTTCTTGCTTGGTGGCAAGTGTCCAAACTAGAACACCTCTAATGGCTCACACCCAAAAGAACTAAGAGAATTCCCAAGTCTCCTAAGGTCACGATTCTAGATCGCAAAACTCTTACAAGGAGCAGGAATAAGAAAGAGAAAACTAGAATTGAAAACTATTCAATTCTAAAGAAAGTGCAACCTGAAAGCTAAGGGGTAGGTCCCTATTTATAGGGGAGAGGAAGGCCTAGGGTTTTGTCACCTAGCCGATGTGGGACAGACATCCATACGGCGTATGGATTTTTCATACGGCGTATGGATGGTGATTCCACCGCCTTACAAACCCTAGCATCCATACGGCGTATGGAACTTCCATACGGCGTATGGATGGATTTTCCAAAATTTCCTTTTTCTTTTAGTTTCTAATTAATATCCAATTAATAAACTAAATATAATATTAATTCCAATTAATATTATCTCTCATTTATTTCTCTTACTGTTCATTGAGGGCGATCCAAAAAGGACTCCACTTTTAATGATGTACTTACCAATTAGTTATGATATTGGACACTATTCCAACATTATTGTCATGTATTATTTATAAATTTACGATTAATATATTTAAAACTACTAAATATAATGTTTATTATCATATTTATCAAAGAGATCTGATAATTTTTATAAAATTTTCATTTATAAAATTGAAAATTTTAAATATAATAATTGTTATTATATCTTTTATGATAACTCAATAGCTATATAAAAATTTTGGTATTATATTGTTGAATTGTATATTTTAAATCATTAAAAATATTTAGTGTAAAAATTTAGTGCAACATATTGGAGCAACTTATTTTTAGTGCAAACATATTCTCAAAAGATTCTATTTTTTGCACTAAAATAATGCAATTTGATGCACTATTATAGTGCATACATTGAAGACGCTCTTAGTTTTACTTAGTTTATCTTTTTGATTAGAAGTCTTGAATGATGTTATTAAAGGTTGAAGAAAATGGATCAGTAGCCAAAATCAGGCATGGGGAGACGTCTGAAGATCACATGAGATTTTTTGAAGGACTCTGATCTAAGAGCATCCTCAACGCAAGGACGTGGCACCGTCCAAAGTATACCTGAACGATGAGGTGGCAAGCAAGTTTGTGTTGTAATCGTTAAGCGTATATTGTGAGTGCAAGTGCGCTTGAATGAGAAATACACGTGAAAGAGCCCCACTATTAAGATTCTTTTTATTTTTAATCATTTTTACGGCAAGCTTCTAGCCTCCCATTTTGTTTGTATATTTCACTATATGTTCAAATACTCTAGTAGATAGCAATATATGATCTTAATTATTATTGTTATTATTAATATTATATAACACATTATTTTATAGAAATTTGTTGCCATAACCTATTATATTTCCAAAATCATAATTATGCTTTTGTTTTCTTTAAAGTTAGTTTATAACATGTTTTTTCACTCAAGTTTTATTTTCATTTTATACAACAAATCTGCATAATTATATTATATATTATATATTATATTTAGTATATAAATACATATAAGTGATTTAAATAGTACGTTGATGTGTCAGTGTAAAGAATCTGTATAGTTAAATAGTACGCTGATATAAGTGATTTAAAATGTTGATGTGGAAGTACTTTGAACTCCAGATGATTCAATGCATTGGAGATACTCTAACTTTCCTAGGAGGTTATCTTTAATGCTTCTCTTTTTATCTTGCAAATTATAAGAATCAACTATCATTATGGTGAAACGTGCACGTTCTTCAAGTTGAATATTTAGTCTTTCTTGTGGCCATTAATTGCTTGCTTAATTGGCTATGCATCTTGTAACACCCGCCAAATTAGTACTAGTGATTAGTACCTAATCAGTTGTTAATACATGTAATTAGTCCTTAGATTAGGATAATTAATGTATCTTAATATATATTGTTGAATATATACGAATATGCGATTTAATTAAATCATACGCATCTCTAAATCGAATGGACTTCGATTCAATTAAATACGGACGTTGGTGAACAATTTTATTAAATAAGAAAAATATTATTTAATAACGATATTATGCCCCAAAATGTTGTTTTGATAATATTCCAATTATATTTCGTATCGTATGATAAATGTCTACGCGACCAAACCATTTAAACGCGCAAACAAATCGAAACAAAATTTGTTACATTTTATAACACGATAATTAAGTATTTGGTAAAATACTTCCTCAAAAATATTAAAGAAATACTCGTATTTTAAAACTCGTGTTTGAACACGTAAAATAATTATTTAAAAGTTTAAACGAACGAGAAAACGAACGCTGTACGGAGCGCGTACGCAGGAGAACGAAAAACTGGTGAAGCCCACACCCGGTGGACCCCACCAGCCCCCCCCTTCCCCCTTCTTTCCCTCCTCCTTCCTTCTTTCTTCTCATTTCATCATCTACCACTCTCTCTCTCTCTCTTCCTCTCTTTTTCTCTCAAAACTCACCACCACCATCACCATTAAACCCACTAAAAACACCACGAAACGAACCCGGATCGTCAAGCCCGTTTGGAGAAAAGTGACCACCTTGCAACGATCTACATTTCCATCTTTCCAGATTTCTCACGCGCGAAGTTGTAAGTTTCCGACAAAACCCGCAACTCCTCGATTTTTAGTGTTTTCAAGTTCTAGTTGTTCCTTTAAGCTTGAAATGTCCATCTAAGGGTTGGGCAAAAGAATCGGACCAAACGGAAATCGAAAAACTCATTTTTGGCTCAAAATCCGTCGATCAGACCTAAGTGTCGCCTAGGCCGTCCAGTATGGCGTTACTTCTTGCGACACTTAAGTGCCGCATCAAGTGACGCATAAAGCCCTAAAGTTGCGTCACTTAAATAAGTGCCGCATAAAACCCCCTTTTCCTGACACTTACCTCCATCACTTGTCTGGTGACGCCTAGAACCCTTACCCGACACTAACACCCGACACTTCCCTAGTGACGCCTCATCATACGTCACTTTCCAAGTGATGCCTAAGACTCAGACTTGACTATTTCATGCGTCACTTCCTAAGTGTCGCCCAAGCCACCAAAGTGACGCTATAAGTGACACATAAAACAGAAGGTTTCAAACTATTTTTACACTAAGCGTTGAACTTATACAACCTCAAATACTTATACAATATGACTCCTAAAATATTGTAAAACATGTTTTTCAAGTATAACACTTCGAAATCAATATGATAACATCAAGATTATTATTACAAACAATCACCAATAGGCCGTACACATTTTCAAACACTTAGACAATCAACCAAATTGTAATCATTTGAACATTCTAGGTGGACAAACAACTACAAGGTAGTCTTATTAGATACCTTCTTATGTTTATAACCATCGCATGTCGTGGATACCCTCATGTTACAAGTCCTTGGACTTTAATTCTTGGCTAATCGATCTCAGTTTATTAAGATAAACTCTTCAGGCTCAGGTGAGTCTCATGACCCCTCTTTTACTGTTTTACTCAGGGGTGTGATACATTGCTTTATTTTAACACGTGAACCCGAGTACATATTTCAATATACTACATGAGTTATTTTCAACTAATCAAACCAAAGTCCTCCGTCAGTATAGTCTGGTAATACGTAAGTAGCGTGAATATTAGTATATGATACCATATAGGATTGACCCTCCTCGTCCGGGTTAGCAAGCACTAACTGGGTAAATGGACGTACTAATATTTGGGAAGACGAGTGTGGATTAGGCACTCGTGGAGGCACCTCGCTCGGAATTCTCTATATGGGACCTGACCCTCGAGTTAAGCTCGGACTATGCACTCATGGTTGTATACACTATCCTTATCATTTGCTGGATGCAAATCAACATTTAAATCTTGGTGTTCATACACTATTATTTGATATCCAAACCTGTGAGCTCACCAGCGTTAGCTGACCCATTTTAGCATGTATCACAGGTACTCAGCAGTAGATTTGGACTGCCCTCAGGATTAATATAGCTCGAGTCAGCATGCAGACAACAGAGATTTTCTTGCATTAATATATTTTGTACAAGTATTTATGTATTGAAATCTCTCATTAAATCGAACACGAGTTATGTACGGGTTCAACTGTTGTAAACATTCTAATATTAATATATTTTGTTAAAACGATGCATATAGAGTCGTTTGCTATATATTTGTGTGCTTTGATTATTGATTAGTAACACCCAAATTATGCTTCCGCCAAACAGTACATTTGGAGGTGTTACACATCTTCCCATGATGTAAGTTAGTACTATCTATGTTTTTATATACTTTCTTTTTACGCTCAACATGTCTCTTCATTGTGTCGAGCTTTATCAATACATCGTCGCTCCAATACAAATTATTGATTTGGGCAAAAACATTCGGTGAGCAGGATTGCCAATCATCAACGTGTTTGCAAGATTTTATGATACATGTATTTTATCAGGTTATCATAGTGGATACTTGTTGTAAAGCTCTTGTAATCTATAATCTTATATATATGCATAGTCAAAATTCAGAAAAGTAAATGCAAAGGAACTTATTCCTTTCTATCTTTTATGCCTAAATGAATATGAAATTTATACCATAGTACATTTATACCCAATTATAATAAGTGCATATATGAAATGGTTTAATTAATCATTTCTAATGATAATTACATCATCATTTGACTATTAAGAGTACGTAGTAACAAACTATATATAATTTGTACCGTGACTATATAACATCAAACTAAAGTTGTTTTTCATAAATCTCATGAATAATAAAAGGTCAACCAAATGTTAACACCGTCAATTTACGCACCAATATATGACACCAGAGCCAATTCTTCATCGCGTAACGATTGTTGTTGTCTTGCAATAAACGCTTCCACCGTTTGCCTGAACTCTCGTTGCTCAGCTCATTCGCCACACATCTCTTCTTGGCCCCACCATATTTCCGCCACCACAATCCATCTTCTTCACTATTTTGCTCTCAGTCACCAATCACCTTAAATTTTGTTTGATTCTCTTTATACACCATTCGCGTCGTATTCTCATATGGGATCCTACAAATCCTCTTTTCATTACTCGTCACAATATTGCTACTATTACAGTTACTCTTTACAACACTCTTTTCACATCTTCTAACGTACTCTTCGTAAACCGTATTGATTTTTTCATTACAATCTCCATTTTTAGCAAATCAAGTTACCAATCATGAAAACAAATCTTGGGCTAAAAATCACAAATGATAGTCCTTAAAAGTGATCACTTGAGAATCGAATGGCAAACGGGTACTGCGTTGAAAGCTTAGAAATAATAATAATGAAAATAAGTATCAAAAACTAAAGGGATAAGTATCTGAAAATGTATTCAACTTGTCATGAATGTTTATTGTATGTATCATACTTACGGGAGGTGTATTTAATGCATCCAACTTTCAAAAATAATTTATTGTATGTATTTTGATGATGTGTTGTCCGTTTAAGATGTCACGTGACGTCCTTAAAAGATGACACGTCATCAAAATACATACACTAAACCGTTTTTGAAAGTTGGATGCATTAAATACATCCTCCGTAAGTATGATACATACAATCAATATTTGGGACAAGTTGAATACATTTTCAGATACTTAACCAAAACTAAATATCACGTGTGTATAGTGTACTTGCAAACACCAAAAAACAATACAAACTATCAAACCAAGTGTTAGTGACAGTTTGACAGTTTTAATACATGCACACGTGGCACCTCATTCACCAAACTAAACCAACCACATAAACCCTAATTCCAATTCCAATTCCAATTCTAATTCGATTTTAATTTGAAATTGACTTCAAATTCCATTCGATCGCGACGTTGATTACACATCACCAGTCTTCAATTTGATCATCAGAATCGGTCAATAACGTCAATTTAATATGACAATTGAAGCAGTGATGATGATGGAGACTGATGAAATTGAAAATGCTTCCGAATTCACACTCTCTGAGGTATCTTCTGTTTGCATATTACCGTTTGATTAAATGTATTCATTCATCAATTTTGTATATATATGTATAATTAGTAGTAGTACATTTTATGCTTTGACTTTGTTGATTATAATTGTTGACTTTCTATTTTTTTATTTTTAATTTTTAAGTCAATTTGTGATGAGGTGAATTTTCATTATTAATGTGTTTTTGGATTGAAATTTTATAGATTTCAGAGCTTAAGACACATACTTAAAAATATACTCAACTAAAGGTCCATTGGCGTAGTGGTATCGAGATAGGACAAATGTATATATTCGTGATAGGTGTGTGAGTATTGCCTTTCTAAGAAAATTAAATAACCCAAAGGATCAGTGAACTTGTTTGTTAGTGAGATAGAATGATAGATTACTTCTATGTTTTTAATTAAATAAGCTTTGCTGTCAAACATGCTTATTGTTAGCCTCAAAATTGATATGCAGTCTCACGGACAGCCAGAGTGGGGGCAGTTTAGGCAGCAAGAAATTCCAAATTACGTAAACTTTTTAAAAGGTATTGATGACATTTTAAAAATTTCGCCCCCTCCATTTGGATATTCTAGCTCCGCCCCTGTGCAGTCTAAAACTATATGAATACAGAAATTCAAATAACAAACTTAAATTTTATAACGTTTACTTGAAATGCGTTGATGTAAACGCAGACATGAATATATTATTTACATCTTATAACATATCCAAAGGTTCACTGCTAATGACATTTTAAAGCTCTGTTACTGCCGGCAAGTTGCAGAACTGGACAAGGTTGTGAGACTGTATGGTGAAATTATGTAAATATCTTGACTTGCATATGAAAGTTATTCTGTACGATACAGAAACGTGGTTATATTAAGGTTTTGTACCGTCTATAAGTGATCTGATCTGGATCAGAATGTGTCTAACTAACATCTCCCACGTAGTCTTCTATCCGAAATGATGTTTTATTATTGATCAACAACAAGTTGGGTCAGACTGTTTCCAAAATTTGGGTCTTTAAAAAATACATTATGATCTCAGATATATAACTAATTTCTTCTCTTTTCATTCTGTAGGTCCTGGAAATGGAAAAGTTATACAAGAAACGGCGTAATGAACTGCAGCAGGAGTTCTGTGAAGAACTCGCAGCCAAGTTCAGGTAAAGTTTCAGGGTAACTTTGCACAGATTGTTGCTTAAGTTGCGGCCCATGGCTGAGTGGAAGATTTTGCTTTCCAGATGCAAGTTTCTACAACACAAGTTATTATACTAACCCTTTTATCTCTCATGCAGTCGCTCGGATAAAAGAAATGGAAAATCTACTGTATCATGGGAGCAGGTTAGTTGTATAATGCCAATATAATTGGGAGTCTTTCTTCTCCACCTATTATCAAACCCTTAGCCGTAGTGATTTTTCTGACTACAAGTCAATCGATGCCCCCTAACCTTTGATTTCTATTACGTTGTGATTTGTGATCCATGTGATGTTTTCCTTGAATAGGTACACAGCTGGTTCCTTGACAGACAAGTATTTTCAGAAGTTAAGAGTGAAATCTCGATAGATACAGTAACAAAGAAGCTTCCAAACATAAACTCTTCCCCAAATGCTCTAAAAAATCTTGTTGCCTTGTCAAAAGCATGGGCTGATGCTGAAAAACCCAAGAAGCCAAAAGGTCTTTATATTCACTGTGATTAGTTTTTAAGTATTTATATGGAGCATAGGACTAAAAGAGAAGGTTCAAATTTTTCCTATAAATATTCCCTCAGTATGCATGGATATGTTCTTTTTGATGGTTGACATGCATTTTATTTGTTGAACCGATTAAAAGCTTTCATGGGGACATCTAATTCATGAATGACTTTTCAAGTGATATTTGGTGATATTAAATATCTTAATCAGACATTCAAATTTTGATTATACAGCTCAAAGAGTCGCTGAACTTTCAGATTTAATTTTTGAAGCTATGTCATCTAAGGATTGTGCTTGGTGAGTAATTGTAAATACATGTGATGATTTTGAAAAATCAATATGTAAAGTGGCTATCATAGTATCATGTAGTAATATAATTGTCAATTTTACAGGTATGATGTTGCTCAATTCATGACTTCCAGAATTATGTACACTGGCGAGCTTGTAAGACTCTGTTATCACTGTCATTGACAGTATGGTTATGTATAGAGGTGGCTAAATGGTGTGGGGGTAGGGGGTGGGGGGTTGAATAATGAGTCAAAACTGGGTTATTATACGAGTCGAAAGAGGTCAGGTTTGGGTGGGTTCACCTGGAACACTTTTTGTCTATTTTTACTAACAGTGAAATAATGTGTCAACACAAGAACTATTTTTTTCAATAAAAATCTTCTTTTGTTTTTGAAGAAAATTATTATGGAGATTTTATGTATCAAATAATCTCATCCATATTGTTTTACTTTTGTAACAGGAAGTTCGTGTGAGATTTTCTGGTTTTGGTAATGATCAGGATGAGTGGGTGAATGTAAGAAAGCAACTTCGTGAGCGGTCAATCCCCTTGGAGGCTTCAGAATGTCACAAGGTCAAAGTTGGTGATCTTGTGCTATGCTATAGGGTACGGTGTACATTCTTCTTTCCTTTCCTTTCCTTTTATTGTTTGCTACTCTTTTCCATACTAAGTTGGACCCTTGGACTCCGCTCTATATTAACAAGGGAGAACTTGATCACTGAAATACTAGACTCACGATGGATGTATAAGAATTTTTTTCATCATTAAGAAGTTGTAAGGAAGTGCCATTTCTACACTATCAAACTTAGGTGGCAAAATGGGAAAGGAAGGGTAGGCAGGATGGTACGTAAGGTAACAGGTCAAAACATGTAATTAATGTAATATGAGCCTGCGACCTGTTTCTTATATTTTGTAAATAACTGGTATATTGAATATGATCACAAAAACTATTAATAAAATAATGATGATTTAATTTCCTAGAATAAAAGCAGCTTAGCAGGTTGTAAAAAAACTAAAAACTTCATGATTTGGGTCACTTTTCAACCGTTGTTGATCCTTTCGCTATTTTTTCGTAGTTTTTGTTATCCTGTTTGACCATTTATTTCAATAAACTAGATCTCAAGTCCCAAATCGACTCCTTGTCATGTAAATGAGTGGAAATTGCCACCTCAAGCACCAATCGATAATTTTTCAAATACGTATTGAATATACCTGTTTTTGTTATACATGATACTATCTATATGATCTGATTCCTAAAAACAATGATCATGAGGAACCTACTAGAACTCCTCCAGTCCTCCTTAACCACATGATAACTAGACCCTCCTTGTATGGATAAAAAGGTGACCTTGTAGAGTTGTATATGCAGGGGCGGAGCTAGAAATTATGATCGAGGGGGGCTTAACCTTTTTGAATCTTTCTTCTTTTATATATGAGATTTTTTCGTAAGAAAACTTTTTATGCGTATTGCTCTAGTGAAGGCAAAGCCAGTTTCAAATTAACATAAAAAAGAAGTTTCCTTAAAAGTAAACTTGTACGACTTATTGCTAAAAATCAATATTAAAGTTTCATAGTTACTGACGTGATTTTCTATTCAAACTTTAATGTAGTTTTGCTAGGTAAAAGGTTTTGACATATGAAATTTTTAACCAACAATCATTTAATGGGGTAAATTAAGGCTTCAATACGTGGTTATTTGTAATAGATACGGAGTATTATGCACTAATTTGTAATATATATTAATATTTAGGCTTATCTCAAGAATTGTTATTGTTTAATTGTTTACATAGGGTCATAGGATTTAGTTGATAGACTACTACTAATTTGAGGGGCAAATTTTTTATTTTTATTTTATTTTTAAAAAAATGATGTGCAAGATTCTAATTGAGGGGCTAATATATATTGATATTTTGGCTTATCTCAAGAATTGTAATTGTTTAATTGTTTACATAGGGTCATAGGATTTAGTTGATAGACTACTACTAATTAATTTGAGGGGCAAATTTTTTATTTTTAAAAAAATGATGTGCAAGATACTACTTGAGGGGCCTTAAAAGTAAAAGATGAGAAAAAGTCAAGTTTTGATATACCACGTATTTGAAGGGCTAAAATAGAATGTAAGATATTAGTTGAGGAGGCATAAGTGCAAAAGATGACAAAAGTCATCTTCTTCAATCTTCACCGCACTTAGAGCACGCCTACCTGCAACTCCAAATTAATTTACAGACTTGCAACTCTATTTTCTAACCATTAAAACACAAATAAGGACCAAATACACTACCATAGTTAGGGGGGGGGGGGGGGCAGACACCCCCAAGCCCCCCTACTAGCTCCGCCGTTGTGTATATGTAGTGGCAAATGGATGGGGGTGCAGGCCAATACGGTTCGGTTGACTCGTCACCAATAAAACACAACCCAAATTACCTGTTTTTAAATTAATGGGCTGAAATTGCTTTATCTACTAGTGCATCAAGGCTCCTATCTGTGTGACTTGTTAATCTCGTGACCATACTGGTTTCTCCAACTCTCATCTTTCTTTAAAGTTAGAGCTAAAATGAAAAGTTTGTTTGAATTTTGACAATCCTTATTGTCGTTGCTAATGTTCAGGCAAACGAAGATCACGCACTTTATTCTGATGCTCATGTTTTAATGATTGAAAGGAAGATGCATGATAAAGATAGCTGCACTTGTACTTTTATGGTTCGGTTCGAGTATGATGATGCTGAGGTAATTTTTTTTGGAGATATCATTCATCCTCCTGACTTGTCATGTGTCTATCCAAAAAGGCAATTTATGTAGAAAACTGTAATAATTGGCAAAGCATTTCATGCCAACTAGTAATACATTCATTTGGACAAAACACATCCGTTTCAACCCAACATGACACAACTCATTTCACTACGAAAATTATTCATCATAACCTGTTGCCTAACCTACCCATTTGCCATTTCTAACTGTTTTGCTCTTTCTGACAGATGGAAGTTAAGTGTAGTGAGATGTGTTGTAGGCCCTCATGAAGGTCTCTGGTAGAGAACTGGAGTTTATATCTATATAACTTGGAGATAAACTTTGAAATCTCGACCTTCCAGTTCATTTACTATGGGTACCTTGACTTGCATTATCTGTCGTAACAAGACAGCTCATAATAAATTATGCTAGATTTGGAAGCAGATAATCAAAACTAAACTTGAGGGTTAACATGTCATTCTTCCGATCAGGTGATTAAGGTAATGTGTGCGTGTGGTGGTGGATTTTTAAGTGTTGGTTGATTAAACCTTATCGGTGACCTGAATGTGACATCTTGTGATTGGGGTTGGTGATCTAGTAAAATTAACGTGTTGCAAGTTGTTGAGTACAAAATTGTTGAGTGAATCGGTTCTTAAAGTTTTGAAGGTACGACAAGCATGAACATTTCTAAATGTGTGGTTTCTCCCTTTTCTTCGTAAGATTATGTGAACTAAGTTGGTTTTCATCGTTGAGCGGCGCATTTGGCCTCCATCAGTTTTTTGGCTTATTTGCTTATTGAATTTTCAAAAAGTCTACAAACTCATCTATACGTTCATAAGCCTGCAAAAATAAGGTTTTTTTTTTTTTAACTCAGTAAGGCGACTACAATTATGTTAGAAATAGACAAAGGAGAAAAGTTTATATGAGTAGACAATGAACTTTGTAAAGCTCACATATTCTCTTAATATTCTTTACTTTTGCATTTCATCTATATCTATTTATTAGTTGTAAATATAATAAAAACAAACAGCCCGTCTAGCTCAGTTGGTAGAGCGCAAGGCTCTTAACCTTGTGGTCGTGGGTTCGAGCCCCATGGTGGGCGACTCTCTTTTTTTTGGGGCCAGGATGACTCATTCTTGAACCAAAAACGTTCCATGTAAAAGACTAATAACAGAATTTAAGGTATAACCAAACATCTTGTTTGTTACATAAAAAGCATGATGTACATCTTCATAAGTCATAACACCCACAAAACACACTACTTTTTCTCATCACCTTTTTACACTACACTCACTTTCCACATAATTTCCACCATTACTAATTTACTGTCTTGCTAGTATTGTATATTTGTATGGGTACAATTCTAGTTTTGTGAAAGTGTCCAACTATCCATTGTTGGCAAAACGGGTCGGTAGAGCGGGTACGGACTTGGACCGTTACAGGCACCGATCTTAACGGGTTCGGGTTAAAACGGGTTATTCTAAAATTTTGTCAAAAAAGTGTTTTAGTTGACAAAAGTACATCTATAAACAAGTAAAGATCTTTTAATTTCCTTATGAATCTCTTAGATACTTGTTATTCAGAAGTTAGATGTTAATCTATTAGCTCAAGTATAATACACTGCCATTAACAATTAACAATCAAGATTAAAGAAATATGAATCTTTTAGCGTTAGGTACTGGGTTGAATTTTTCTTTAAGGAAGAGTAGCTAGAGTGAATAAATTGTACACTAAATTATTTGATTTAGTATTCGTTGTTGAAATTGGTTTATAAGCTCGCCTTATCTATATATAATCGATAATCAATTTTTGGTTTACATAATGGTAAAACGGGGGCAAATTTACTTAAATAATACAACGGAGATGTTAGATTTCAACTTACGGTCATACGCTATATAAAAAAGAGACAACTGAAAGTCCGTTGTGTACCTAGAAAATTAAACTTTACAATAGTAGTGTTAAAATATAAAATCAATAGTTGCTAAATGTGAAGCATAATACTAGGAATATTCATGACGATAAGAGCACAAGGAGTGGTATATTCATGACGATAAGAGCACAAGGAGTGGTGACACTGTCACCACAGTGTTCAGGATAATGTTCTGGATAATGTTGTGATTGAGGATTCTGTGGTGTAGTGACAGTGTTCTGGGCAGTATTCTGGAATTTTTTATTATTTATTTTATTTGCTTTTTTAATGTAATTAAATGTATAAATTAATATTTTAAAAAAATAAATTAAAAAAACAACCTTTAATTAATTAAAACAAAATAAAAGAATTACAATCTTTTTTATCTTCTAACCGTTGAAATAAAAAAAAAACAAAAAACAACTCGGTATCCACAATCCACAAACAAGACAATAAAAAAAACTATATTACTAAACACAAACACACTTTCTCTTTCGTATT
The DNA here is from genome assembly GCA_963422505.1 of Pseudognaphalium luteoalbum. NCBI lineage: Eukaryota > Viridiplantae > Streptophyta > Magnoliopsida > Asterales > Asteraceae > Pseudognaphalium > Pseudognaphalium luteoalbum. Next base: position 2,989,794 of record OY730194.1, read on the forward strand.
TCACTATTTCTTTCTTCTTCTTTTTTGTTTTCTGCTTCTACTCCTTCTTCCGGTAACACCACACACACACACACAAACACGTATAAACATATACACACAAAAAACAAAAAACAAACGGGATTAAAAACAAAGAAAAAGCAAAAAATAAAGAGGAAAACGTTGCATTTTCGCCGTCCGAAACGAGAAGCTGGTTGGTGGACGCCGATGGGAACGCCGTCCCGGAGTGGGGGAACGCCGTCCCGGAGTGGGGGAACGCCGTCCCTCGGCTTCTCGAGGTTGAATGGCGAAAAAAAATCCTCCCACTCCGCGTGCTCTAACTCATTAAGTTAAGATATTAAATAAAAGAAGTGGGAGTACGACCAATATATACTAAAGTATTACTTGTAATTTGTTGTCTCCAAAAGTGGGTTGTAATGTATACATACAATCTCCAGCCTCTTCTGAGTTCTTACAAACTTATCTCCTACATACCAAAACGCATCTTTCAAACGGCTTCTTGGCTGTAGGGGCGGATCTACGTTAGAGTTAGTGGTGACACGTGAAACCCGTCAATTAATCTCAGTTAGTGTAAAACTAGTTGAAAGTTATTAGTTCTTTAGAGTGCTACTACTCATATTTAGGCAGTGCACTTCGGTGTATAAATTTACTTAATAAACTAACAAGTCGAGTGAGCTTCAAAATTCTTATGACACCGGTGACTAAATTTGTTGGGTCCGCCACTGGCTACATGTATCATCATCATCATCATCATTATCAATCTAACATAACTCGTATCGTCACGAAAGAGAATGTCTAGCTAAAGACATCTATATATCTTGTTAAAGATCAAAGTGTTGTCTAATGTACCAACGATTGCTACTCCTACAACGACAGCTCAAGAGTTTTGAATCCATGAACAAGTACACAATCATTTTAAGTTTTTGAGTGCTCTACAAGTACAATAATGAACCCATGTAACGTTGTACGACCTTAAAAAGAATGATCAAGATTGTTATCAGAAGGACCCTAAAATTTTTGAGTGGAATGATAAATTGTACACATTAATCTTCCAACATGACTTTCAAAATTACAGTAGCACATAACATGATCTCCCTATGCATTCCTAATTGAAGTTAACACATTGTTTGATAACAAACCAATATGAATCAACCTTAAAAACCATTGTGCTTAAAACCGAAATACTAAATCTGGTGACAAAATAACTAACAGTTCAATAGGCTCCAATTGATGATCATAAAATTCATAGCTACTACGGAGTACTAAATTTTCATGTACCAAACTTCTTGGAAAGATTTGTACTGTTGTTCACTCTGCTTTACATCATTCTTATGCTTATTACAGTAGAAACTGTATAATGTTTTTGTCCAGGTTCTTTGATTAATATTTATGTCATGATTAGCATATAATATATTTCCTACCTCTCGTTCTCACGATATATGTCGAGACAGAAGAACTTTGAGATTGTACTAATTACCAGTTTTTGTTATAAATGACATGTTTCGATCACGGTTGTACAAAACGACAGGAACTCATTGGGAACTCAGAAATTACCACCAAGCAAAATATTGATCAACTTTCATCTTCATTACTTCGCCCATCATTTTTTTCATATAAAAAGCAAAAAACAATAATTGGACTGTAAGCAATTAGAAAGCATGATGTCACTAGTTTTAACTTTTAATCTTTGAAATGGTCCAACCTAACATAACATATACTCCCTATTATGTGTTAATGACCATACATAAAACTCAGGATTCTGCATTAAAATGTCTTCTGTAGACATATTCGAACCAAATTTCCTTTAAAATATAGGCCGTTTTCTAGAACTTGATATCAAACTAGTCTTCACACCAGTAATTTGCTGTTTTGAAGTAATTAGGATCAAAACCTATATGCAAATTATATATTCGAAGGTCATGAACCAAAGCTATTTATTAATCTTCTCTTGTACCTCAAAAGGGAAAACGGGTCGTTTTCTGTTGTCATTATTATAAAATTTAAGGGTGACATTTCTTAATTAAATATGATTAGTGGGTTCATAAACTAATATTAGATCCTTAAATTGGATAGGCGGTGTGAACCCAACTTCAACTCGGTTCAACCAACAAAGTTCCAACTCACTTCTGATTCAATCGTCTATACCCATCACTGTCGCACACTTGTCATCATCTAATTGGTCACACACCATATCATGACTCACTCGCAACTCACCGAGTCAAACCAGGCTGTGAAAAGCTAGTTAGAATCCAACTTGAACTATCAAGATTACTCGACATACTCACCAAGAAATTATCCTATCTTGGAAGCTTATTTCAATACCCGAAATTCAAGCTAGAAACAAAGTTTTGAAGCATTGTGGTTTACCAGATGATGAGTATCTTGCCTTGTTCACTTCAAGCTATCGTGACGCCATGATGTTGGTTGGCGAAATTACCCCTTTTTCAGGGGGAATTACTACATGACGATTATAAACGAAGAACTTGACATTATTCAAGCATTTGCAAGCTACAAGGAATCAAAGGTAATCCCGGCACCCGAGACATGGTTAGATCTAAGGATCAAAGGTTCACAACTCAGCCAATATTTTAGGAGAGAAAGCAAGCAATGTCCAAAAGGGTTGTTCCCATTGGAGTGCAGAGATCAATTCAAGACAATTTTCTAACTCAAATTTCAATACTCCATTGACTCAAAAACAAAAGTTTATGAAGTCCCAAAGCTGAAAAATGAAAACTGAAACCAACCAACCCGGGATTACCCTCCGGAAAATCAACCAAGTGAACCAAGTATAAAGCTGATGGGCTGAAAAAAAAAAGAAGATAAAACATATTGTTTGCAGCCTTACACATAGAGCAGAAACTAACTGTGTGTCCACTGTTCAGCCTATTCAATTTTCAAGAATCCAATTAGCTTATTTCTATTGGCTTATGAGCTTACCAACTTCAGCCGTTCAGAGTATGACTTGACTCATAAGCTCAAGTTGATACATTTGTTAGTAGTACATAATGAGCTTATCGGTTTTTGAAAATTTAATAAGCTGATAAGCCCATAAACTAAAGCTAAATCACAAAACAAGAAAATTAGCCAAGCTAAACTCAGTCAACGGGCAATTGCTGAGCTTACAAGATCATAAACCATTACCGACCGCGATCATATATCAAGACATCCTATGGTTTCTGAGCAAACACCAAAAAGGCAAATACAGAAATCCAACTTATGGATCTAAGCATCTGATACTCTTCTGCATTACTTTGGTCCTTAATATAAACATAAAAACCAAAAAATACTATTACATTTGTCCACAATCATGGTAAAAAGAAGTTAGAACTTTGTTCAGAAAAGCTATTAAAAGAAATGTCAATTAACTGCTACAAAACAGAGCATTCTTAAAAAACCAGAGAAACTAGACAACACAACGAGAAAATCAACTTCAAAATCAACAAACTGCTCAAACCTCTTTAGTAAAGAAGCTAGTCGTGTTTACATACAGCAGTCGAAACTTGAAACTAATTAGCGCATTTAAACCTCATCAATACTTCGTTCTCCCATCACCCTCAGTGATCACATCCGAAAAACCACCGCCAGCTGGGATCATAGGCAACACATGTTCTTGATGTGGCACAATAACATCCAACAAGTAAGGTCCAGGTGTATCCAACATCTTTTGAATAGCAGCCCGAAGATCTGCCTTTCGGGTCACTCGGGCAGCCGGAATATCACACGCTTCAGCAAATTTCAACATGTTTGGGAATATTTCAGATTCTTTTTCCGGGTTCCCTAAATACGTATGCGCTCTATTCGCCTTGTAAAACCGATCTTCCCATTGAACCACCATACCCAAATGCTGATTATTCAGTAATAAAATCTTGACTGGAAGATTCTCCACACGAATCGTAGCTAATTCTTGAACATTCATAATGAAGCTTCCGTCACCATCGATATCAACGACAACCGCATCAGGTCTTGCAACAGCTGCCCCGATAGCAGCAGGCAGTCCAAACCCCATTGCGCCTAGCCCACTCGAAGTCAACCATTGTCTAGGCCGGTTATACTTATAAAACTGGGCAGCCCACATCTGATGCTGCCCGACACCCGTACTAATAATCGCGTTCCCACCCGTTAACTCATCAAGCATCTGAATCGCATACTGTGGGGGAATCGCTTCACCAAACGTCTTAAAGCTCAAAGGATGATTCACCTTCTGTTCATCCAATTCACTCCTCCACGATGCAAAATCGGAATGATTTACCTCACGTTTTGCTTCCAAAATCTTGTTCAAACCCTGTAACGCGATCTTAATATCACCACAAACCGACACATGAGGCTGCTTATTCTTCCCGATTTCAGCCGAATCAATATCAATATGAACGATTTTCGCTCTGCTAGCAAACGCCTCAAGTTTCCCCGTTACACGATCATCAAACCTAACCCCAAAGGCAAGCAACAAGTCACTCTTATCCACCGCGTAATTCGCGTACACCGTCCCGTGCATTCCCAGCATTTGTAATGATAAATCGCTTGAAGCTGGATAAGACCCCAACCCCATCAAAGTACTCGCAACAGGAATACCTGTAAGTTGGACAAATCGCCTCAACTCATCCCCCGAATTCAAACACCCCCCACCCACATACAAAACGGGCCGCTTTGACTCGGATATCAATCGAACAATCTGATGTAAATGGTCATCATTCGGCGGTTTCGGTAACCGAGATAAGTATCCAGGTAATCGCATTGGTTCATCCCATCTAGGTACTACTAACTGCTGCTGGATATCTTTAGGTACGTCGATTAAAACGGGTCCGGGTCGACCCGACGACGCTAAATAAAAAGCTTCACGAACGATTCTGGGTATATCTTCAACGTCTAGAACCAAATAATTATGTTTAGTAATAGACCGCGTCACCTCAACAATCGGAGTCTCTTGAAAAGCGTCGGTTCCGATCATTCGCCGGGGAACCTGACCGGTGATTGCAACGATGGGGACACTGTCAAGTAGAGCGTCAGCAAGACCGGAGACGAGGTTGGTGGCGCCGGGGCCGGAAGTGGCGATGCAGACGCCGGGAAGTCCGGAGGCGCGTGCGTAACCTTCGGCGGCGAAAACGCCGCCCTGTTCGTGACGTGGCAGGACGTTACGGATGGTGCGGGAGCGGGTCAAGGCTTGGTGGATCTCCATTGACGCGCCGCCGGGGTAGGCGAAGACGTCGGTAACGCCTTCGCGTTCAAGGGCTTCAACGAGGACGTCGGAGCCTTTACGGGGTTGGTCGGCGGCGTAACGAGAGACGAAAGCTTCCGGTGGAGAGGTGAGGGTGGTGACGAAAGTTTCCGGTTTGGAGTCGGAAAGGACATTGGTGACGTGGAGACGGTGTCGTTTTGGGATGGGAAGGGAGAAACGGTGGAAAGTGGGGTGATGGGGTTGGAATGGGGTGGTGGAAGATGGTGGTTTAGTGGTGGTGGTAGGGTTGGGTAAAACGACGGCCGCCATTTTTTTGTGTTTAGAATTGGAGTGTTTTTTTTTTATTTATTTAAGATTAGAAATAGAATAAGTGGTGGGTGTGGTGACATGAAATTTGGATACTTGTTTTTTTTTAAAAAAAAAAAAAAATTATATGTTGTGGTTTTTTGTACACGTATGTCGGTTTAACATAAAAACATTTAGATGTTACGTAGTATTTTTTATTCACTTTATTATTATTGTTATTATTGTTATTATTATATTATTATTATTATTAAATATTACTTAAATATTATTAAATAAAATAAAAACAAAGTGAATTTGTTTAAATTGGTCTCTGTTTTTGTTTAGTCGTTGATTTGAAGAGTGGCGGCTATTTGAAATAAACTAGCTCACTAGTTAACTATTAATTAAAGAAAGAGATAATTACACCGATCGTCACTTTATATTGTAAAAAATTAAATAAAAACAAAGTGAATTTGTTTAAATTGGTCCCTGTTTTCTTTCTATTTGAAATAACTAGCTCTTAACTAGTACCCTACATTAATTAAAAAAACAATAAAAATAATGGGACGACTGGAAATGGTTGTGTAAAAGGTTGTTAATAGTGCAAAGTAGGAATGTAACAAATGAATATTTGGATTTTAATTCGTTATGGGATAAACTGTATAAAAAGTATAGCGTGAGACTAGAGGTACAACTGATTTTGTGAGAAGGAATATGAATATGAGATATCAAATATTTATTTTCCAAGAGTTATGATCCGGATTCACAACACTGCATTTTATTTATAAAATGCAACGAATCAAGCCGTTGATCTAGAAAATAATTGCTTAACATTGTCGACCCCTTATTTCCCTTAATATGGAGTTGTGTGCCGTTATCTTACTCATAAAGTATTTTTAACCTCTTAAGAAAGTAAGTGGCATATCATCTTGAAAATTAACATCTTATAGTTAAATAGAATTATTGGATTTTCATTATATAATACAGTATGAAACACACAATTATATATCTAAAGTTTGAATAGAATTATTGTATTATACACTACATAAATAATTTATAGATTTGAACTATATATTATGGGGATTTAAACTATACGGTACAACCTCTTAATGCATAATTGTAATGGATTTATCAACCCCATAATGTATAATCTATTATTGCATGATTATAATGGATTTATCAAAATGGATTGTGAATTTATCATCACTCATATATTATTTACAAGTAACAAGTCCACCACCACCATCAAGTCATGGCAGGGCAAATGTACGAACAATGCCAACTTGTCACTAATTAATTAATAAAGGTGATCGAATTAATAAAGATTTATTATTTATTATCTGGGCTAGACAAAGTTCGTAATTACAATTAACCTTTAACTAACTATTTTGTTCATATAGCTAGCCATATTAATTAGATTAATTAATGACGATTGAGAATGTAATCCGCTACCAATCTACTATAGCTACATTTTGTATGTATAGGATTAAATGCATCAAAGCTAGGATACTTGGCATGAAGAAGTATGCATTATTTATACAAGAACAAATAATAATTATATTCTTAGAAGAATATTTTGCACGTACATATCATCAACACCCCTTCAGTTACACCTAAAAGTTAGGCGCAATTAAATGCTTTAATGAAAAAATAATAAATAGAGTGGCATATAAGAAAAATTGCATACACCAACCCCTTTATATACTCCGTAGTTACTTAATTAGTATATTTTTATTTTTTTTATTATAATTATAATAAATACTATCCACGATAAAACGGGCTACAACATTTGACTTTCTATTTCTACAATTTGTAATATGTACTTTTAAGATACAAGAGTATGTCACCGTTGTATTATATATACTTGAGTAATGTTAAATACACCTACTTATATAGACCTAAAAGTTGACATAATTTTCTGATTGGTTGAATATTTTTTCTCTCTTAGTCTTATCAAATCAATTTTTCAAACCAACCAATCAAATAATTAAGTATTTAAGTCTTATAAAATAAGGTCTACCAATTATTTTCATATTCCTATTTTTCCATAACATATATGCAATCACCCAAACAACACCTTCCCATAGACCTCTTATCATTTATCATTACAATCACTTTACTTCAGATTCAATCGAAAATGCCAACGGTCAGATTGTGAGACTATGTGTTCTCAACCACATATATGAAAATCACAACGATTCAAAGGTTAACGAATTCGTGGTGTCAACTCTCTGCGCAGCTAGTATGACGAAGTTTGACGGAATTTTTCATTTTTTTCTCGATTATCTTCTTTTTTGGACGATTTCTTCTGCCGAACCTATGCTCTGATACCAAATGATGACGGGGTATTTGTGAATCGAAGAAATCACACAATAAACAATGAACGGAATTTCGATAAACCCTAAAAGGGTGCCCTAAAACGGGACTTCTCGAGAATCACTCTTTTTTCAACAATTCTCATTCAACTTCAACTAACTAAAACCCTAATGCAAATCAAATGCTTATATAGTCTCTTATCCCTAGACAAAACTTGGTGGAAAAGAAAACGACTATAAAAATAAATCAAATATAGATAAATCCTAACTAAAACTAAATAAATATTAAATTAAATTTGATAGATTATGACAATAATAAATTGTCATTTATGACCCTTCGATATATGAATCATTATGAATTTTGACTTAACATGTTGATCAAATATACGACAGCTAAGCAAGAGGAGCTGGAGGTCGAAGCCATTCTCTGCATCAGTAACTGTCTTGATTAAAGATAACCCATACATGTTGTGTGATCCTGTACACTAAAACTGTGAAGTTCGGTCATTAATATTTCAATTCTGAGAGGGAATGAAGAGTGTGTGGTTTCAAGCAATTCTGGAGTCACCTTTAATTTCAGTACCAAATATGAAAGTTTTTGGGATTGGTAAGAAAGCCCATGATGCTATCCTTAGCGGCAAATTCGAACAGGTAAACGATTTTGTCCCCTTTATTATTTGGTCAAAAAGAATTGAATCTGAGTTGTGGATTAGTGTTCACTATTAGGGACGACTGCTTAGCTGAATATATATACCAAATGGTGACATTTTTGGGCATACAATTAAAAGCCATGAGGATTTTACTGCTTCTTACGGGCTATTGAATGCCAATAAGCTATTTTCGACTACTTTGTGACTACACATAACTAACATAAGGGTATGATCTTTCTCATTGCTGGTAGTATAGTATATTGAATCAATTTATGCATTAACTTTGATATAAAGGTGGCAAATATGGATTGGTCGGGCATGTTTGGTAATGGGTCTAAACTGATAATTTTGGACAAGAGCCGAAAACATCTTTTGTCAAATATTATAAATCTTTTATGTGATTACGGAAGTTATATTATCTCAATAATAATAATGATAATCTAATATTCCAATATGACTTGTATATTTCTTAGCTGTGTTATCTAACCCGTTGACCCGTTAAAGTAAAAAAAAAAACACAACTCAAAAGTAAATGGGTTGCTATTGCCACTTGTACTCAGAAGTTGTGCTAAACGTTTTGTTTTTGTGTTTTATCTTTGTATCGACTTACAAATTAAGGCCCCCTCAAGTTGTACGGCAATGATCTACAAAGACGGATCTTTAGCTTGAAGCCATAAAGATGTGTTTGTAAAAAATCGATTCAATGTCGCGAATGAGCACTCCCTAAAAACTGCATGGACTACTTTAGATACTTTAGCTGCTAATTAGCACTAGTACCACAGGCCCAGATCACAGATGGTTTAGGTATCCTGTTGATCAATTATGTGTAGACCTAAGGAGTGAGGTTAACGACCGATTGTATGTTACAAAGGAGCAGCCCATGAACGCTACATAGGCTACTTAGATCAGCACCACAAGCATGGTACCACGGGACAAATCAATTGCAAGTAGTTCAGGCTAAGCCCAAACAACTTCTATGAAAGTCTAGGCTGCTATGGGGTTGATCAAATATTTGCAGACTATATATTTTGTTATGCGTTTTTATGTGAAAAACTAATGACATTAAAAATTATTCATGATATTACATTGCCGTTTGTTCTATCAACACAAGTTCTTCAATTTTCTATTTTGGTCTTGGAACTTCTGTCATTTTAATTGATTTTTTTCTTTGGCACATAAAAAAATCGATTTATTTCTTTGGCACAAACACATTGGAGTATTGCATTTACACGTGATGTTTATTACTTAGTAAATTTGAAGAAAAGCGGTATAAACTTTACAAGATGTGCGATGATAAATTCACCATCACTTTTTATAGATTCACTGTCAATATGTCTTAGTGTCTTACTTATTTGTAAAGTACAACTTTGTAATGCATATTGTTGGTGGATTTATCAAAAATTGTGATAGTAATATTGGGTTCTGTTTAATACAATATGTTCATCTATCGCAGTTTTATTCCATTCTGTCGTGCTATATTGCGATATATGAGTCATATTATTGGAAGCTTCTCTTCAATCTTACCAATGTAATGTCCCCTGTTCATAAGAGACATGGTAATAGTTTAACTAGGTTACCTGTCGTCCATTTTGCCTTAATAATAACCTTTTGATTAATAACTAACACTATGCTTACGGGCCTTATTAGACAACCATGCAAAAACACGTTAGTAGATTTTAATACTTACGCAAAACAAGTGACTACACGAATTTCAACCCTAACATATATGGTTGGCGATTAATTTGGGTAACACCCGTGTATTACACTAGTTAACAAGTGGGACACGGTTGGTCACTTTTAGTAGATGGGTTTTTGTGACAGGTTCGAAAGTCCAAAAGGAGTTGAGAAAAAAGTACTCCCTCCGTTCCAAAATGTTTGTCACCAAACAAGAAACACACAGTTTAAGAAAAATGCATTTATTACTGTTGACTGCCAATACAATTTCAACCTTACAATTTTCAAGTATTTGGATTGGTTGATTTTGAAAGTGGACCATAATTTTGGGACAAACATAAATAGAAAGGTCACAAATAATTTGGGACGGAATTAAACGAGCCGGTTGATTAAATGGGCCCGTTGACCCATGAGAGAACCTGTTTTTGTTTATTATACTTTGTGATTCTGTTTTGCTTCATCGTTCAAAAACAAAATTACTTGTTGGTGAAGTTTCAAGGCCTGTGCAATTTCTTTTCTTTCCGCTTCCGTGTGTGCTGCTAATCGAATCGCAACAGCATAATCATCTATGGTAATTCTTTTCTTATTAATCCTGAATATCACAAAACTAGATCTTAATTGATTGATAGCCTTAACATCCGTTGATAATTTGTTGCTTTTTTATGTGAATAGCGTAAAACTAGATCTTAATTGATTGATATCGTTAACATTAGTTGATGGTTTGTTGCCTTTTTTATGTCAATATTTTAAAATTATATATGTATCTTAATTGGTAGCGTTAACAAAAATTTTTTATTTTTTTTATGTGAATAGCTTAAAACTATATCTCGATTGACAGTTGCTTGATATCGTTAGCATTGTTGAGATACATATTATTAGATATGTATTATAAATAAGGGATATACATGATACGTATTTATTCCGTGTCTTTAGGAGCAAGTTAAGGGTTACCATAGTTATCTCTTGGTAGCTTATATAAACATTCTGTATTCATTATTATTTGATATAATAAAGATTCTCAATCACTATTAAATTTATTATGGTATCAGAGCAAAACCTGGGAATCAAAACCTAGCTTTGCTCAATATCGATTAAAACAACATGGCAGGAGATAAAGATCGTAGCAGCGGATCAAACGAAAAATCCACAGCTACCACCATCGATATTTCATCCCCATTCTTTCTAACTGCATCAGATCACCCCGGTCTGAATTTCGTTGGAGAAAACCTCCTTCGAGATGGAAATTACAGCGATTGGCTAAGCGAGATGACAAACGCACTTTTTGCGAAAAACAAATTCGGTTTCGTCGATGGAACAATTCCTATTCCAGCAGAAGAATCGTCAGATTTGATGAACTGGAAGAGATGCAACGCAATGGTAAGAGGTTGGTTGATAAGCTCGATGGAAAAGGAAATCAAGAACAGTGTTAAATACGCAACGACTGCTAGAGATATGTGGTTAGATCTAGAAGAACGATTTGGAAAAGAAAACGCACCTCGAGCGTACGAACTTAGACGTACACTCACCACGATACATCAAGAAAGCATGACCGTTTCTGGATACTATACAAAATTACGTAGCATTTGGGACGAGATCCATTCCATCAGCCAACTACCGATATGTTTATGCAAAGGATGTAAGTGTGAAATATCGAAAGAAATCGTCAGGTTGCGTGATAAGGAGAGACTATACGATTTTCTTATGGGGCTCAATGAAGAGTATAATGCTGTGAGGACACAAATTCTTAGCACTAATCCGTTACCTTCATTGAACACAGCTTACCACCTTGTAAGCCAAGATGAACAACAACGACAAATAGGAAGTTCGCGTGGGTCATCGGGAGAAGCTGCAGCCTTTCAATCGATAGCAAGGAACAACCAGAAGCAAACGACAAAGCCAACATACTCACCGACAAACAAAAGGGATGAACGTGGAAAAGGTCCTAAAGAAAATCGCTATTGCACTAAATGTCAAAAGACTGGTCACACCATTGATGGATGCTTCGAAATCATAGGGTATCCGGACTGGTGGAATCCAAACGCAAAATCGTCTAATCCCAAAAACCAAACAGGAAAACTGAAATCAAGGGCAGCCGCTGTTGGAGATGATTTCGAGGCACCAAAAATAACTAAAGAAGAGTACGATAACCTGTTAAAAATCATTCGGGCATCTAAGATACAAGACAACCCACCAAAGGCTCACATGACAGGTAAGACAAGTTTTGACAGCTCTTGGGTTATCGATTCTGGAGCAAGCGAACATATCACTCATCATGGCGAATGGTTAATAGGCGTTAAGAAAAGCGAACAAGATCACAGTGTGACCATACCCAATGGCGAATCAGTTCCAGTTGAAAATCTTGGAGATATTCATCTTTCTGATGAATTTTCTCTGAAACATGTTTTAAACGTTCCGAAATTTAGTTGCAACTTATTATCAGTGAGTCGATTGACTCGAGATTTAAATTGTTTCCTAACTTTTCTTCCAAACAAATGTTTTATACAGGACTTACCTTCGAAGAACCTGATTGGGACGGGTGAAGTGCGAAATGGTTTGTATTACTTGAAGCCGTTCAAGCCGAAGGGGGTAGCGATGGCTGTCTCAAGGAAGCAAGCTATATGGCACAGAAGACTAGGGCATGCATCGGAAGTTGTCATGCGGGAGATACGTCAAATTGATGTGGGTACTTGCAACCAATTTTGTGATTCTTGTCTTAGAGCAAAACAAACTAGACTACCTTTTCAAATAAGTTTTTCTAAAACAGTTGCATGTTTCGATTTAATTCATGTTGATATTTGGGGAAGATACCACCATGCATCCTTAGATGGTTCACATTATTTTTTGTCTATAGTTGATGATCATAGTAGGGGTACTTGGGTTTATCTGATGAAAAATAAATCTGAAGCATCAAGTTATTTAGTTTCCTTTTATAACATGGTGATGACACAATTTGATACAAAGGTCAAAAGAATAAGAACTGATAATGGCTCGGAATTTAAATCCAAACACATGATCGATTTTTATAAAGAAAATGGGATATTATTGGAAACTTCATGTCCCTATACGCCACAACAAAATGGTGTAGTAGAACGTAAACATAGACATTTACTAGAAATGGGACGGGCATTACGTTTTCAATCGTCCCTTCCCATTGAATTTTGGGGAGACTGTGTGTTAACCGCGGCCTACATTATTAACAAGTTGCCAACCAAAGTATTGAAAAATAAAACGCCACATGAAGTGTTACTAGGAAAACTGCCATCTTACGATCATTTTAGAGTATTTGGATGCCTCGCTTATGTTCATGATAACTTTGCGAAACAAGATAAGTTTGGAGAGAGAGGGAGACCTTGTGTATTTATTGGTTATCCTATGGGACAAAAGGGATATAAGTTTTATGACTTGAAGAATGAAAAGGTATGTATTAGTAGAAGTGCAACCTTTGTTGAAGATAGCTTTCCTTTTGGAGATAATTACAAACCAAATAGAAGGATTGAGGAAATGGATCTAGCACAAAGATTGCACAAAATTCAGAGGACATTAAATGGTATCAGAGAAGCCCAAGAGATACCCACTGATGAAGCCCAAAACGAGATACCCACTAATGAGGCCCAAAACGTTAATCAAATAAACGAGCCCAACAATGAGCAAGGAAATGAGCTCAATCAGCCCAACAATTCACAAAATATTTCCGAAATCAATAATAGCCCAAGTAATGTTGAACATCAATCAGCACCTCCACAAACAAGACAAAGTCATCGACCAAAAGTCAAGCCAAAACATCTTCGTGAATATGAGATCGACTTACCCCCTTCACTCGAGCACTCACCAAATCCCGAATCAAGTTCTTCCACGGTATTTCCTTTATCCAATTTTGTTTCTTATAATAATTTTTCTAACTCACACCGAGCTTTTCTTGCTGCCATCACTTCACATGATGAGCCAAAAGATTTTACACAAGCAGTATCCAATCCTAATTGGCGTGAAGCAATGAGAAAAGAGATAAACGCTCTTGAAGAAAATGAAACATGGAAGATAACCGAACTGCCACCAGAAAAGAAGGCGATTGACTCTAAGTGGGTATACAAGATTAAATACAAACCGAATGGAGAAATTGAGCGTTACAAGGCACGACTTGTAGCAAAAGGCTTCACACAGGTTGAAGGAATCGATTTTCATGAGACTTTTGCACCAGTAGCAAAACTTGTGACGGTTCGTTGTGCTTTGGCCATTGCGTCAAAGAAACAGTGGGAAATTCATCAACTAGACGTCAACAATGCTTTCTTACACGGCGATTTAGATGAAGAAGTATATATGAAGATACCACAAGGTTTCGACAAAGGACATAACGACAAGGTGTGTAAACTTCAAAAATCTATATATGGGCTCAAACAAGCATCCAGAAATTGGTATCAAAAACTTACAAAAGCTCTCATCGGCAATGGTTTTCAACAGTCAAAAATCTATACACTTAATTGCCTTAGTATATGTCGACGATATTTTACTTATGGGGAATGACAAAACGAAAATTGAAGAAGTTAAAAGGCAATTGCAATCACATTTCAGTATAAAAGATTTGGGACATCTAAAATATTTTTTGGGCATAGAAGTAGCTCGGATGGCAGAAGGAATCGTAATTAGCCAGCGAAAATATACTTTAGATATTCTGGAAAGCTGCGGAGTAGAAGGGTGCAGACCTAGTAATTTCCCCATGGAGCAAAATCTTCAACTACGAAAAGATGAAGATAGTCCATTAGTTGATGCTTCTAAGTATAGACGTTTAGTAGGACGGTTGTTATATCTCACGGTGACTAGACCAGACATAGCATTTCCAGTTAATCAATTAAGTCAGTTTCTATGTACCCCTCGAAAGACTCATATGGATGCCGCAGTTCGCGTATTAAGGTACTTGAAAACCACACCGGGACAAGGTTTATTCTTACCTTCAAAAGGAAACCTTGAACTTATCGCATATTGCGATGCAAGCTGGCTAAGTTGTCCAATAACCCGAAGATCTACCACGGGATATTTTATCAGTCTTGGTGACGCGCCCATATCATGGAAATCAAAGAAACAAAGCGTGGTTGCACGATCTTCCGCCGAAGCAGAATATAGGTCAATGGCAAGTACTGTTTGTGAAGTTTTGTGGCTTAGATGGTTATTAGAAGATTTCGATGCAGTTCAAACAAAAGCAACTCCTTTGCTATGTGATAATGAAGCTGCTCGACATATAGCAGTTAACCCTGTTTATCATGAAAGAACGAAACATGTAGAGATGGACTGTTATTTTATACGTGAAAGAGTCAATAGTGGGGAAGTTAAACCTCATCCTATACGAACAGAGTTGCAACCAGCTGACATATTTACTAAAGCACTTGGAGCGGAACGTTTCAAATTCTTGCGTAGCAAGTTGGGTGTTCGTGATCTTCACAGTCCAACTTGAGAGGGAGTGTTGAGATACATATTATTAGATATGTATTATAAATAAGGGATATACATGATACGTATTTATTCCGTGTCTTTAGGAGCAAGTTAAGGGTTACCATAGTTATCTCTTGGTAGCTTATATAAACATTCTGTATTCATTATTATTTGATATAATAAAGATTCTCAATCACTATTAAATTTATTAAGCATTGGTTGATAATTTGTTTTTTTTTTTTTCAGTGTTTACTTTTTTAATAAATCAATTTATCGTTGGCATACTTCAAGTTTAATCAATTATAATGGTTCAGTTGTGATGGTTGCTGATGACTTTTTTTGCATTTGTGAAGGGGGCCCGTAAGCGATCATCAAATTCGATTGATTTCATCAGCCACATGTCAGACGATATTCTTATTAAGATCCTTTCTCTTTTGCCTGTCAAGGATTTCGTGGTCACCAGCAGCCTCTCCACGAGATGGAGGTTCTTGTGGCGTAACGTGATCCAGCTGCACTTTGATGATGGTAGTGAAGCCTTTGATGATAGCTTGCCATTTCATTATCATTATCCCGCTTATCTTTCACGCAAGGATAAGTACATCGACCAGGTGAACAGTGTCATCCAGAGCTACAACCAACCAGCGCTTCAAGACCTCCGTATTTGTTTCTATCTGCATAATCGCGATGAGGGAGTTATCGATGAATGGCTCCGGTTTGCAGTAAACAAGAAAGTTGAGTTCCTTGAATTGGACTTAACGGGCGGGAAATGTAGTCACAAGGCTCATTTCAAGTTTCCGCACTATGATTTCCCCTTTAAGACTGTTATCAGATGATACCTCTTACAACACATCACACCTTCCCAACTGCTATATTGATACGGTTAGGGAGCTAGTCTCTCTAAAACAACTTATCTTGAAGAGAGTTAACGTGAGTGACCAAATGCTTGACGGCCTTTTAACAACTTCCCCGCATCTTGAGAGGATATCAATCGAAGATTCAAAATACTTGAAGCGTATCCGTTTTGGTGGACGACATCTCAACTTGAAACACCTTGGATTAATGAACTGCTCGTCCTTAGAATCCATTCATTTGTCTGACTTTGACCTGGTGTCATTTACCTACCATGGTGACCCAATAGATTTACGTCTCACTCAACTTCCAAAACTTCAACAACTTGAAATTGATGAAGTTAGAATCAGTCACAAGCTTTATAATAGCGTATTAAACCAGCTATCCTTCTTTGCATCGTCCCTGCAGGCTCTCTCCGTGAGTTTGTTTTTTACACCGGTTAGTTGTTCATCTCTTCTCTAACGTGTTTAATTATGTCTGTACTCATCATTCATGTAAATAAATATCCTTGACACTTGTTATTTTTTGGTTTTGCAGCAGACTACGGAGCTTGTTTCCCTTCCCGAGCTGCCAAATGTCAAGGAATTAAGACTGGTTGTTCGTACTACTCAAGACCTATATAGTCAACCCAATTTAAGTTACGTGGTGCACGCATGCCCAAATTTGGAAAATTTCACAGTTGAGGTACTTACAATCATATTCAATCAAGCTTATGTTTTAGTGTTTGGATGAGCTTATTTGCTTACTTGTGAGGGGAGTTTCATGAGGTTGAAATAAGATCCATTTCTCTAGCTTATTTGCTTATAAGCAACAAGCGACAATAAGCCCACCCAAACACAGTATCACCGCCTTAATCTTACCAGATTATGTGATTTGAATTTTTTTATCGGTGTAAGCAACTTGTTGGGTCTTTTTGCAGGTAAAAAGTTGGCCCTGTGATGTGGAGTCAGCAATTCAGGTTCCTAGTCATCCTCGTAAGCACATCAAGTTTCTTAAGATTGTCTATGACCGTGGGATGTACGGGCTTGAGTTTGACCTTGCTGCAAATATCATACGCAATGCTGTTGCAACAAAAAAGATTGTGATCGATAATCGCCACAAGTGGTCAAGTGGAGCTCCAGAGGACATCATCAAGAAGGAGCAAGCTATGTGGGTTTCTGCCAAACGGATGCTTCAATCATTAAGGCCTTGCGGTGCAGAGTTGGTGATTCTCTAAATTTCACCTGTAGCAGCTTAAGAAATTAACACATGATCGTCTCCGTGTAATAATAACTGTACAAATAAACACTAAGCTGTAAATAACAACATTTATTTCTTATAAAAGTCTTTTTTGGGTACCGTCCCTTTACTAAATATTCATTCTTCCTGTTATCAATGCATATATAGTTTTTGTTGTCACTTATGGAATTCCTCATTTTTCTATTATTTATTTTTTCTGTAAATATATATTTGTACATGTATTTACGTACGATGTTTGTTGTCTATATAAAAAACGTAGAATAACATGTTACAAGCTTTTTTACTTTACATAATTTGTTCAAGTACATATACATTGATGGTGATTTTTCAAATCAAATGCTATTATAAAACGTAGAACATGAATCAATATATAATCAGAGTGGTAACAACAAAACTTATTTACAAACACAAACCATATATACGAAATTCTTTTTCAACTTTTGAACTATGATGACCAAAAGATGCATTAATTTACCCTTACAATCAATTTACAAATAATTAAATTTTATTGATACATAAACAAAGGGGCGACAAAAATTTTATTAAATTTTTTAGTAATTCCATTACATTTTATTGATACAAAAACAAAGGGGCAACAAAAAATTTATTGGATTCTTTAACAAAAAATTTATTAGAGAAGTTAACTGATTGTAAAGTAATTATCTTGATATTTATTTAAATGTAAACAACCCCTACATTATCAGAGATTCAGTTTTGTTGCCGTGAGTCCAAAACTGAGTATTTGACCTCCAAATCAAGTAGCTAATTGGAATCAGTTTTGCTATACTCAAACACTAAAGACTGATCATCTACGACTTGAAAATTGAGAAGGCTATTATTAATATCAAAATGTAGTCCCAAACACCCCCCTACATGCAAGAGTCATTTATGGACTTTTGGCAACTTCTTATTTTAATTTGTTGTTGAAAGTTGAAACCATAGGTGGAATTGAGTTTGTGGTTTGATGTGAATATTAGGTGTTTTTTTAATGGAAATGGGGAGCTGTTGGAGGATCTTGTTTTTGCTGCTCAAGAAGGTGTATTTGTTAACATAGACAGTGAATTTGATTCGGATAATAGTGTATTGGCTGCAAGAATTGTTGGAAAGAAGGTTCATGTACTGCTTCGAATCAATCCGGATGTTGTTTGTAATAGATCAATCTTTATGAACTTAACATACCCAAAAAATGTGTTTCTAGTGTAAATCAGTAAAAGAAATAAGAAAAACATGTTAACATAATGCATTGCCATATATCTATGTAATGTAATGGTAGAAAACATGTGAATGTTTATTACCTATAACTTATGTTTTTGGTTAGGTCCATCCTTACGTTGCAACAGGGAACAAGAACTCAAAATTTGGAATAAGAAATGAGAAACTGCAATGGCTTTTAGACGCCGTTAAGTCTTATCCTGATGAACTTAAGCTGGTTGGAGCTCGTTGCCATCTTGGATTTACCATTACAAAGGCATTCTACATCTTAATGTTTTCCTTCATCTGATATATATTTTCAGTACTTACAACCTCTGTTCAATTATACCCGATTTAAGGATAATAAATGCGATTAACAAAATGGAGTAGGAAGGAGGGAAAATAGTGTGAATTAGATGTGACAGTTTTGACCCATTTACTTATGAACAAGCCGGTTTGGGCTATGTTATATCTTAAACAGGTTAAACAGTTGTGTGTGTGTGTGTGAATCGGCACCCAATATATACTTTCAGTACTTACAACCTCTTCAAAAACTATAGTTAAAAATTTAGATTATTATGGTAATAATATAGTTTCTGTTATTACATGTAATGCGTTGTTTGAAAAAAAATGGATGATAACTTGTTTTTGGTTTTAGCTAAGTTGACCTGACATGTAGTAAAATATTACACGTCTTGACTCAAATCTGTTATGACCCGTTACCAATTCTGTCTTGACCCATTACCAATTCTGTCTGACCCCTCCATTTCGACGCCTTTGTGAGTAAACATAACCTTTCTTTTTCTATATTCTCATTATTATTTAGGTTGACATATTCAGAGATGCTACAGCCATTATGGTGAAGTTTATTGATGAAATTCGAGACCAAGGGTTTGATATTAATTATTTGAACATTGGAGATGGTCTCGGGTTAAATTATTATCATAAGGGTACCATCCTTCCAACACCAAGAGATCTCATTGACACAGTATGAAATACAATTATATATGCATATAATTTAAGACTTGTTGAATATTCACTATATTTTGATGTTTGATTTGGTGAAGGTGCGGGAGTTAGTCAAGTCTCGAAGCCTTAATCTAATCATTGAGCCAGGAGGTCACTGATTGCAAATACTTGCTGTTTGGTCAATCGTGTCACTGGTGTAAAAACAAATGGCACGAAAAACTTCATTGTGATTGATGGCAGCATGGCTGAACTTATCCGGCCTAGCCTAGACGATGCCTATCAAGTAAGATGTTGTCACTAGTATACTAAGGCAATTTTGACCCATTTAGTTTTGCATGGGTCGATCAGGGTTGGTTATTAAACTCGAGTGGGTTAAATAAAATATTTAGCTAAAAAAGAATGGGACGAATGGGGTGAAAGTTGTCATATGTGAATTCTGAATGTATGATCACTTCAATTACTTTGTGTATGATTTACATTATTATTATACGTTTTTGTAATCATATTAACATGTTAAAATTTTTATTACATGTGGATAAATAGTGTTGCTTTGGGTAACCAATCCTGACATTGACTCGTACAGTCAAATGACCCGTTATCCAACCACCTGACCCCACCTATCTTCTCATTTGTTCTCATATATTTTAACTTTGTCTAATATATTTGAATGCAGCACATAGACCTGGTCTCTCCTCCACCACCTTATTTTTTTAAGAAGCAGACTTACCATTAGAATGAAAAAACTAAAAAAATACAAAAGAGTTCACTGATCATACTCACAATAGCTTACACACAAAACTCAAATTACAAGGAGTAATTTGAAAAAAAAACAATACCAAAACATAAACAAATTTGACAGCACAAACTACCAAACTAATCATCCAAAAACCAACATAATAGGCCTCCTACACCACCAAAAACAACAAATAGCATACACCAGCATACATACATTAGCACAACTTTCTTTGATCATATGACACTTCAAGGACCACCACAAAAACAACAAGCCATATAAACAATGCCTCCTGGAAATAAGACGTTTATTGAGACCCACCATTGTCAGCGATCCCAAGAAATGTCCATCATCTTGCATCTTGAAGAAATCCAAGCAAATATCTTTACCTGCACTTCAGAGAATATATCCACTCCATTTTTTCTTTTGCTAAAAACCTTCTCATTCCTTCTAGACCAAATGCAATATAAAGTAGCCCACACAATACCCCTCCATATAGATTCCTTTTGATTAGACAACAAACCATTTCCTTTATGAGAAATTAAATCATTCCTATTATTTATAGACCCGAGATCCAAACCCCACCAATCGAAAAT
The DNA here is from genome assembly GCA_963422505.1 of Pseudognaphalium luteoalbum. NCBI lineage: Eukaryota > Viridiplantae > Streptophyta > Magnoliopsida > Asterales > Asteraceae > Pseudognaphalium > Pseudognaphalium luteoalbum. The sequence goes on from OY730194.1 coordinate 3,010,886, forward strand.
CTTAACCCCTAAATCCACCACCATCTTACATTTTAGAAAGCAATGATCTAACGACTCAATCCCATCATTAAAACAAGGACATAAAACACTATCTAAATCCAAACTCACTTTGTCGATTACCTCTCAAACCGGGATTCTATTATTTCTTAATCTCCATATAAAAATGCAAACCTTTTTCGGGACTATCTTACACCATAAAGTACACTCTCTACTTTTGCTATCAACTAAAACCTTTTCATCCACCAACTTTCTCAACGACCTACTTGAAAATTTTCCATCTCCACTTAACAATCACTTCCAGATATCCAATATCCGTACCTTCCTTACCAATGCTACACCCCTCCAACACAATCTTGAGTTCGTTCCATTCTCCTAATGATCTTCCTCTAGGCTCCCTAACCCAATCCCAATTCCATCTCCACAACTCACCATCCCAAGCACCCCTTTCCCCCACTTTGACATTTTTATTAGATTCCAAAGTAAACAATCTTTCCCATTTTTCACAAAATGTACCAACCACATCCACCCATTTATCTTTCCAAAATAAAGTTTCTAGACCATCTTTAATCTCCTTCCCAAAAGAATTCAATAAACTCACCCCAACCCCATCAATCACCAACCCGGTTTTAATAATATTACCCAAAGTCTTTACTTTTCTTCCCGGATTACCCACATTAGCACCCAAACCCCCATCCTTCTCGTAAATAGAATAAATAACTCGCACCCATAAAGCCCGACCCTCCGTTTTGAATCTCCACCACCAGTTTTCAAGCAAGCTCCAGTTAGAAGCTTTGAGACTACCAATGTTTAAACCCCTTTCCCATAACCCGAAAGAGTAGCATTCCAATTAATCCAAGATAAACCGCTTTTTTCCTCCCCATTCCCAACCCCCCAAAAGAAATTTCTACGAAGTTTTTCAAGAGAATTAAGGACGCATATATACCGGAGCCCGAAAGAGGGAGAATAGATACAATGGAAGACTTGCAAGCACCGATTTGACCAAGGTTAACCGACCATCAAAAAAAATCATTCTAGCTTTCCAATCCGAGAGCCGACTTTTGAACTTATCCAAGACCGGAATCCACGAAGCATATCTATTCATATTGCACCCTACCGGAAGACCAAGATATTTGAACGGAATCACATCTACTCCACACCCAACCGAATTAGCCCAAAGCCTAACCACCTCATCACTCACTCCTAACCCCATCAACTTACTCTTTTTCAAATTAACCTTTAGACCCGAAGCTAGTTGGAAACATTTAAGGAGATACATTAAATTCACCACATTATCTTCCGACCACTCACCCAAGAAAATTGTATCGTCCGTGAATTGGAGATGGGATATATTCACAATCTCACTACCTTCCATTTCACTACCCAGGCTAATTGCTTTAAACATCCCATTACTTACCGTTTCGTCCATGGCAAAATTTAAGCCTTCCGCCACTACTAAAAATAAAAATGGAGACAGGGGATCGCCTTGTCTAATTCCTATAGCCAACCTAATTTCGTCCATCGGTGACCCATTAACAAGGATCGAAGTATACACTGAAGACATGCAAGCCTCAATCCAGCCGATCCACTTACATCCAAACCCCATTTGCTCCAGAATTGATAACAAGTACTAACAATTAATACAATCATATGCTTTCTCGAAATCTACTTTAAACAACAACCCTCTATTCTTTTTTCTTTTCATGAAATCTACAATTTCATTAGCTATCAAAACCCCATCCAAATTTGATCTTTGATGCGACCCCAGCCGTCAGTGTTGTTGGTGTTGTTGTAACGACTGAGGGGCGATCAGGATGTTTTAAAATTTATTTTGCTCGGGGCCTAAACCTCCAAACTACCTACTGGTAATAGGTACAAGTACCCGATACTAGTACGTGGTAAGGATGATCAGGGTCGTCTCCAGACGGTCGAATTTGAAGCGGAGCTTGTTTGGATAATTAAGCCTTTAAGATAGGGTTCAGATGGTTGGTTTAGTTTGGGTTTTAATCTAATTTAAACTACTAAAGCGATAAACCTAAAATGAGCTAGCTAGCATATAAGGAACAACTAAGGATAAGGAAGACGCGGTTTACCATGACTTGAGATAATATAATGTCGGGAGGGTGTTTATGATGGGGACACTTTCAGATTAATAGATTAACAGACTTTGGTGTAAACACTAGAACCCTACCAATTAAATTCCCGTTGGCATGTCACTAGGAACTAGGTTATCGTGATTCTGATCGGAGCAATACGCTAAACTCCCAATACTTACCTAGTTGAAAGATAAGCAACCTATCTTGGTGAAAAACCGAGGTACATGAATAAAGCAACGTATTGTCTCATAGGTCCGACCGTTCTTAACACCTAAGCTTATCTCGCGTTCTTCTAAATGTGTGTTTAATTATTAACTTGCTATGTTTAAAGAACCAACTATGTAAGATATAGGGGGTTCATGTATCTAAGTCACTAAGACTTTCCTTTCTAGACCTTGTTAATACTTTTCTTAAGCTCTAATTACTTTGATTTATGACCTAGACCTCTCCTTTTCAAACAGTTATACATCCCTGGATTATTCGCAGTTTGTCAAAACGTGTTTCATATGCAGACCATACCTTTCAGTAACAAACAGTGTACTTTACAGAGTAATTCCACGGCCTCTTACGTCTAACGTGCGGTCAGGAGTAATTGACAGTGAAAGTGGCATTCTGAACTAATTAAATAAAAAGCAGCGCAGAAATGTAAATCTAATATGTACAACGAATGGTTTCACTGTGTCTTACTTATTGCACGCCATGGGTACAGATAACTACTTACCATAATTAAGGTTCATGACTCCCTAATATCTAAGTTGTAGTCACGTGGATAACTAGAAAGGGTGCTCCATGAATTAGTTCTAGTGTCATATATTTAAACAATAACAAAGTATAATAATTCTCATTCATATAAGTTTCTTTTTATAAATTTAAACTATGTTGGAATGAGTTGTTTTTACGATCCTATCAACTAACTAACGTAGAGTTGTCCGCAATCAGATAGAAGATATGTCACATGGATAGTAAACACAAATAATTACAATACACCGGAAGTTCTCCCAAATGTACTGAACACATCGGCCAACGACTACCCTCGAATCCTATTCCCCAATCTCGGTCGTCAGAGACGTCCGCATCATGGCATGGTCTATTGAATAAATAGTCGCATAAACAGGTTTTACCCTACCGGAATAAGTTGGGGTAGTCTTGTCATAAGCGGTTGGCCAAACATGCCATCATTCGTTCATAATATTATAATTAAACTATAAACGGAAATTTAATTAGCACATTTATAATATTGATCCGTAATACAACTACCTTCGGTCGTCCCAGACTTCCATACGTTTGTACTCCGCATAAAGCGTTTCCAGCACTATATCCGGGAACAGTCGAATAGGGGTCGTCATATTACTTTACAATATTTAATATCATCCCATTATAACTATCTAAATCATGGCAAACATATAAGCAACTACTCTCATATCATGGCAATAGACATTTCTAATGTTAATAAATTGTAAACATCAAACAAGAACATTACAAATAATTAATAAAAGAAAGGATAGATATTACCTGTAATTATTGCGAGCAAAACGATGCTTATATTACTTCCGAATATTTCAAAGCGTTACATTGCTAAGCTAGCTACTACTAACTACTACATAATTAATCTCCTACTTATCTCTCACTAAATTAATTAGTTTAGAGAGAAAGTAGAGAGAAAAAGAAAATAAAAGCTAGAAAGAAAGAAATAAGAAAGATATGAAAGGTGTGTAAGGTGTGTGTATTAGAGTGTGTCTAAAATGAGAGCTAGGGGCTGCCTTTTATAGAGGAAGTTTGGCTCAAGTTAGCATCCCAAAGCTCATGATAGCAAAAGGTGGGAAAGGTAGTAGCACCAGGTACAAAAAGCGAAAAAGGTAGTGGCACCAGGTACAAAAAGTAGGGAAAGGTCTAGCACCGGGTACGAAAAAGTACCAAAAAGTGCAATCCGTGCGGGTGGCGGGCAGCAGCCGGCGGCTGGCTGGCTGGCGGCGGCGGCTGGCTGCCAGTGGCACCAGTCTGCTACCGGTTGCTGCGTTTCTTGATTCGTGCGCGTTTTTTTCGTTACGCGTCCGTTTGTGTCGATTCTTTTTGCGTTGGATTCGTAATTCAAAAACAAATCTTTTGATGAAAAGAAATCCCAAAAATATGTCTCTGAACTTTAGATGTGTCGTACGAATCGTTTGGATCTTCCGGAGTGCGTAGAATCTTCGTTCTTTGTCCGTTTTAGTTGATTCTTCTTCTGTTGGATTCGTAATTTGAAAACGAACATCTTGGGTCAGATAGATGTTGGTGATGGGCTCTTTTGTCCTGAAACCTCGTTTTGATGTCTGGAATCTTCAAACGTGCGTGGAATCTTCGTTTTTCATCCGTTTCGCTTGATTTTTATCGTGCGACCTTGTTTTGACCATCTTGGCATAATACTATTGATTTGTAATGTTTTTGAGCTAAAGTGCCAAGAATCGTTCCAGAATGAGAGGGATATTGGTAGTAAAAACGTGACTTTTTACGCGATATCAATCTTCCTTCCACAAACGCACTTTGCACTCCCCTATTATATACCCCATCACATTTTTCATTCTCTCCGCCAACACTTTTGCAACTATCTTATAGTAACAACCAATTAAACTAATCGGTCTATAATCGCCAAAGTTCACCGGGTTGCTCGATTTGGGGATTAGAGAGACAAAAGAAGAATTGCATCCCTTACTAATCTTGCCATTTTCTCAAAACCATTCTACAGCTTTAGAGCTCCCACATCTCCTAACCGCCTTCCACACCTCCTCCTCTGTAAACGGAATCTCCAACATCTTCCTATCATCCTCTGATAATCTTCTAAAATAATCACTATGAAAAGTCGGTCGATTACAGTCCTCCTCTGTGCACATCTCCTCCACCACCTGATTCTCAAGTTATAACTTTTGATGTCGTGGGGCGTGGGGCCTATTTTTGAATCGGCCGATTTCTTGGGAAAGAATAGGGACCTTCCTGCTCCAGCCAAGGTACTCATCTTCTACCTTTCTTCAACATTAATTTATATCTATTTTTATTTTGGTTGTATTATTCTTGAACCTTACCTTGTTTTTTTTTTGGTTTGTCTGTACAGGGTTCTGTGCTTGTAGTTCATGATGCTGGTGCTTACTGCATGAGCATGGCTTCAACTTACAACCTTAAGATGCGGCCAACTGAATATTGGATACGATTTCTTCAATTTTTACGTTTAATGTTAGACTGAATTATCTCAGTTTCTAATATTGACTCGTTTTAGAACTTTCATAGTTCAGATTTACCATCAATTGAAGGAAAATTATTGTAAAAAGTTCGTATATTGGTTTAGCAAGAAGCAACGACAACTGATGATGAATTTTGATCCTGAATGATACCTTATATGACTTTCTATAGTCAATATGCATTTACTTATTTTGCTTAGTTTTACATAGTTTATCTTTTTGATTAGAAGTCTTGATTGATGTTATTGAAAGTTGAAGACAATGGATCAGTAGCCAAAATCAAGCATGGGGAGACGTTTGAAGATCACATGAGATATTTTGAAGGACTCTGATAGTCTGATCTAACTTTCCTAGGAGGTTCTCTTTAACGCTTGTATTTTTATTTCGCAAATTATAAGATATCAACTATCATTATGGCGAAACCTGAATTTTCTTCAAGTTGAATATTTAGTTTTTCTTGTAGCCATTAATCGCTTGCTTGATTAGCTATGCATCTTCCCATGATGTAAGTTAGTACAATCTATGTTTTTATGTACTTTCTTTTTATGCTCAACGTGTCTTCATTGTGTCGAGCTTTATTAATACATTGTCGCTCCAGTACAAATTATTGATTTGAGCAAAACCATTCAGTGAGCAGGATGGCATTATCAACGTGTTTGCAAGACTTTATGATACATGAACTTTACCTGGTTATACTGGTTGATACTTGTTGTAAAGATCTAGCGACTTATAATCTTATATGCATAGTCAAAATTCAGAAAAGTAAATATAGAGGAACTTATTTCTGTCTAACATTTTGTCCAGATAGGATATTTATACCATAGTACATTTATACCCGATTATAATAAGTGCACACACACACACACACACACACACATATATATATATATATATATATATATGAAATGGTTTAAGTAATCATTTCTCTGATGATAATTACATTATCATTTGACTATTAAGAGTACGTTAGTAACAAACTATTGATTATTTGTACCCTGGTAGATTATGTGATTCTACTATATGCCTATATAACATTGAATCGAAGCTGTCTTTACGTTATCATTTGACTATAAAGAGTACGTTAGCAACAACCTAACAAACTATTGATAATTTTTACCCTAGTAGATTATGTGATTCTACTATGTGCCTATATAACATCGAATCGAAGCAGTTTTTGCATAAATCTCATGAATTAAAAAAGGTCAAGCAAACGTTGACACCATCGATTTACGCACCAAAATATGGCAGTGGATCCAACCCTTCATCGCGTAACGATTGTTGTTGTCTTGCAATAAACGCTTCCACAAGTTGCCTGAACTCATCGTTGCTTATCTCATACGCCAAACATCTCTTCTTTTGCCCCACCATATCTTCGCCACCACAATCCTTCTTCTTCACTATTTTTCTCTCAGTCACCGATTGCCATAATTTTGTTTGATTCTCTTTATATTCTACTCGCGTCATATTCTCAGGCCGAGTCCTACAAATCCTCTTTTCATTACTCGTCACAATATTGCTACTATTACCATTACTCTTTACGACACCCTTTTCACATCTTCTAATGTAATCTTCATAAAAATTATTGGTTTTTTCATTACACTCTCCATTTTCAGCATCTCCAGATTTAGATAACAAAAATTAAGATGCTCAAGTTACCAATCACAACTTGGGCTAAATACCACGAATGATAATCCTTTGAAGTGATCACTTGAGAATCAAATGGTAAACGGGTACTGCGTAGAAAGCTTAGAAATACATTAATAATTATGAAATTATGTATCTCTATGAGACGAAAGAGATTCGTGAGTCGTTGATGCTTCTGATACCAAATGACGAAATTCGCCTTTGAGATTTTGACCTGGAATGAATTCACCTTACAAATAGATGTCTAAGATCCGAGTGTTGTATACAACATCATTTTCATTTCACTTTGTAGAACAATAAATAAATCAATGTGACAAAAATAAAAGTTGTTAGAAAATACATTAGTTAGGTCACGAACAAAGTAAAAGTGCTACTTGACTAAACTTATTGAAATAGTGAAATGTGTCAATATAACTAGCATCAAACCCGCACATAGAAGCGAGTGAAAAATTCGCATGTTAGTATTCAGAGACAAATTTAAGATTATTCGATTTCTCATTTTTGTTTTGTGGTGGAGATATAATTCAGTTATTGTTTCATATCGTGAGTATTATTTAGTTTATATTTCCTTTGTAGATATCTTGATGATAGTAAGTTGACATTTCATTTTTAGGGAAAATAAATGTTGAAATGATTTGAATGCTGAATTAATAATCAAGGGTAAGTTAGTCATTTCTTCTAGTTGAGTAAAATTTAAAATAAGTAGCAAAACGATTTATATGTAGTATGAATATAGATACGGATATAGTCATATATGGATATAGATAGATATTGATATGGATAATTTGGTGATGATTATGATATCCATTGTCTTTCTGTATAAAAAAGATTTAATCTCTCCAATATAATAAAAGGAAGTTGATGCTGATGTCATGAAGCTGATTTGTCGCATTCTTAAGCAATATCCTTGGTGATGTGGCACATGGAGGTGCAAGGAATTTTGTGAGTTTTATGATTTTTCTTAATAAATATGAAAATTAGTATGATTTAAATTTTTAGTGATTTTCTAGTTTCTAGACATACATTAGCTTTGAGCCGCACCTTTCTTTGGAAATAGGAAATTATCTTGCACGCCTTTTATTTTTATTGGTCTCTTTACCACTGTCCAATTGATTGGTTTCTTTGCATCTAAAAATAAATCAGATATACATGATACACTTTCATTTTTTATGTGTTCTTCCATCTTCAAGGTATGTATACAACCACTCTACCCTTTTCTCTCTTCTTATACTTTTTATTATTCACATAAAACATACACCAAAAACACACACTCACATAGTTGAAATTTGAAAGAAAAAAGATAGGAAAATGGGACACAATCTGGAAACTCGGTCGTTTGTGGATGAGGTTAGAAGCTTGGACAATTCCGCCGGAGGAAGTCTATTCTATATAGGTCATCCTCTTCTTAATTAGATCACCGGAAGCTTCATTACAGCCGCCGGCGTACGTTCTCTTCGGTTTTTGTATCTATTTATTTATATACAGTATTTTTGCAGGTAATTGCACCACCTTTCTCCATCTGTTGCAGGTAATTGCACCGCCTTTCTCTTTGTCGTTTTTCTTTCATTCCCCAAATCTATCTAATTTATCATTCTATTTATGGTTCTGTTACTTTCTTCTATCTATAATTTTATTTTTAATATTGTGAATTAAGGGGAAATTATGTTTTTCCTGTTATGCGCACCAGGTGTTCAATGAAATGACCTAGATAAATTTTGTTATAGTGTGGCATATGGTTTGTTTGATATTTTGATTTTTATTTGAGATTCAACGAGATAAAAATTGACTTTCATCAAATAGCTTGCTTAAGAGGAAGAAGATGAAAAGATGTGTTCACTGTCTAAAGATGAGTTAGTGCTAAGTAGTTTTGATTTTATGATCATATAGAGTTACATCTTAAGTTTCTACCACTAAAGTTTGTCAACAGTTAATTGCAGTTCTTTCATGAATTAATTAGCTATTCATGTTTGCTTAATTGCTTTATGATATAGATACACAATGAGAGCTGTGGATATTTCGGGTTATCATGTACATCATAAGAGCTTGATTTTTTTCTTTGCAATGTTAGTTTTGTTTGATTTAATTTGTTAGTATTCTGATTCGTAAGTTTCATTTTTAGTTTGTGTGATTTGTTAATAATGATTTGATATTTATGTGGTGTTTGTAGTAGGTATTATGTTTATTTGGTTTTGGTATTTTAATTTCATTGTGCGCTTGGTAGTTTGGTATTTTAACTATGTCATATATGCATTGCATGCTATGTGTTTGATTAAATGTTTCAATAAAAATATGCATCTTTTAATAGGGCATGTTTTTGGAAATGCTGAAGCGACATATTTCAGGCCTTTCTACTTTCTGCCCATTTTGACATCTGAAAGTGCTAAGGTAATGATTGACCTTGACTGCTTTTTGCAAATGTAAGAGTGTTTTGCCGTCTGGTGCTATATTGTATATTATTAAAGGCACCACAGTTATTCAGATATAAGAGTGTTTTAACGCGATAACTTTTCATCAGTAGTATTTATTGGACATTTGCCTTCAAATGGATATGTTTGTGGTAATTGTTATTCAGTCTACTTTAGTCTACTTATGTTGTTAAATGGGTTGGTTGGGTAACATGTTTTTAACGACGATAACTCGGTTGTGTGGATTTGCTTATGGGTTTGGATTCTACTCATGATGCTTTTGAGATACAAATTGGGTGCAATTTGAACTAAAGATGTTAAAATAAAAATAGAGGGTTGTATATGTTGCATGATACTCTGGAAGTTACTAAAAGTGATGATCATATAGTTTTAGTGTGTTCTTCTTTGGCAATGCTCATCGTATGTAAGATCTGTATTTCAATATTAAAAGTTACGGATTAAATTGTGGCAAATTGGGTGCAATTTGAACTAAAGATGTCAAAATAAAAATAAAGGGTTGTATATGTTGCATGATACACTGGAAGTTACTAAAATTGATGATCATATAGTTTTAGTGTGTTCTTCTTTGGCAATGCTCATCGTATGTAAGATCTGTATTTCAATATTAAAAGTTACGGATTATTATTGTTCAGGAGTTCAAAGTCTTTAAGTTTTCTACAGGATTTTCGTATGGGTGATTGCCATTTGTTATCTCTTTTTTTCTTATAGGGTTTGCACTTTATGATATTGAATCTGCTCATGTACTTGAAACCAGGTTCCTTTTTAGTTTAACATTTATAGAGTTATTACATGTTCCTTATAATGATTTGATATTTTGATTTTTGTTCTATTTTAAGTATTTTCTGTTTGGATGTCGATTTATGTCCGTGGACTTTCTGAATTTACATGTATTTCAAAATTTAGTATACTATGTTTTACTTTGTTTATTGAGTATGTGATATGGTAGTGTTTTATTCATATAGCGCATATGTTTTACTTAGTTTCTTGAGTATGTGATATGGTTCCTACCAATTCTAATTTATAATTTATGTGTAATCTGCATGTTGGCAAGTCAGGGAACACCATTCACCTTGAAAATCTTGAAACAATCTACATATACATGCACTCAATTATATAGTAAGTTGCTTATTGATTTGGTAAATTTGGTAGTTGTGGTGATTAAATTATGTTACCGATGATGAAGCAATTCTATGTATATTGTTGAAAGGTTTGGCTAAAATGACCTAGAGAAAGTTGTTATCAATTATGTTATGTATCAGACAAGAACAATTTATAGGTAATATGATTATCCAAATAATAATTTATGATGTGGAACCATGCGATAGAGTGTTGGGCATAGGGAGCACATTGACTTGAGATAATATTAGCATTGTGGTTTTAGTTTTGTATTGTACATACGTAATACGGGTTTCATGAGTGTTATGTAGATGTTGTGATTGTGGCGGTACAAATCAAATCATTTTTTATACATGTATTTCAAATTTAGATAATAGTGATTCTTAAAACACAATCATTAGAGGTCCAATATACACACATATATATATATAAATCATTACTAAATTCGCTATCAATAAAAGAAAAACATTTTTTGTAAAACTTACATTAATGTGTTTTATACTTACACATATCTTTATTTTTTCCCCTTCTAAAATAAAGTTATATATATATATATATATATATATATATATATATTCTAAACAAAACCCGTGTAATCAAGGATTATTGAACCAGTTAGAAAAATAAAATATTGAAATATGATATTACTACATTTATTATTATTACTTTATTATTATTATCAATCAAAAACTACTATCACGTGTGTAGAGTGTACTTGCAAACACCCAAAAAAACAATGCAAACTAGGGAAAATAACTAATTTGATCATTTGACCAATCACATTTAACAAAATAATCCGTTTACCATGCATTTTAACAAATTAATCCTTACTTTTGCGCTAAACAAGGCAAGCCTGGCGTGACAAAATAAAATAAGGTAATTAAATTAGTTAAATAATCAAAGGTCAAAGTTTTATTATTTTTAAGCCAATCACGCAGCACCACGTGGCATTTGAAGGAAAAAAAGAAGTTAGATGGGCGTGAAATGGCAAACCTTGCGCGACATGAATATGTACGTCAACATCGAGGATCTTTTAACATTTAATGTATTATATTTTTTATATTTAATTAATGTAGTATTTCATTTTTTTTTGATAACTTTTTATATACAATGACTAAAAATGCTTTCATTAAATATATAACTTATGAAGATAAAATTTTAGTCGAAATGTTGATAAAATTACAGTGATCATGAATATGTATTCAGAATTATTTTATACATGATATATAAAAAGTTTTTAGAGAAAAACGAAATATTACGTTAATTAAATAAAAAGTATGATATATTAAAAATTTTTTTTTTTACAAAAATAGAGGAGAAGGCGTGACAAATTTTGACAAAAATAGAGGAGAGGTGAGACTGAGAGAGCGCACTGATTTGACTTTTGATTATTTAACTAATTTAATTACCTTATTTTATTCTGTCCCGTCAGGGCTTGCCTTGTTTAATGTGAAAGTGAAAATTAATTTTTTAAAATGATTGGTTAACGGATTATTTTGTTAAATAATTTGTTAAATAATTTGTTAAAATGCTTGGTGAAAGGATTATCACAATTAAATGTGATTAGTCAAAAGATTATTTTCCCTGCAAACTACCAAACCAAGTGATAGTGACAGTTTGACAGTTTCAATACAAAAACCCTAATTCCAATTCCAGTTCCAATTGTAATTCTAATTCTAATTCTAATTCGATTTCAATTTGAAATTGACCTCAAATTCCATGCGATTGCAACGTTAATTACAAATCATCAGTCTTCAATTTGATCATCAGAATCGGTAAATTACGTCAATTGAATATGACAATTGAAGCAGTGGTGATGATGGAGACTGATGAAATTGAAAATGCTTCCGAATTCACACTCTCTGAGGTATCTTCTGTTTGCATGTTACTATTTGATCAAATATATTCATCAATTTGTATATATGTATGTATAATTGGTAGTACATTTTATGCTTTGACTTTGTTGATTATAATTGTTGACTTTCTATCATTTTTATTTTTAAATTGCGAGTCATTTGTGATGAGGTTAATTTTAATTATTAATGTGTTTTTGGATTAAAATTTTATAGATTTCAGAGCTAAAGACACATACTTAAAATTATATTCAACTGAAGGTCCATTGGCATCGAGGTGAGCGTTGGGGGTTCAAGTATATATTCGTGGTAGAGGTGTGTGAGTATTGTCTTTCTAAGAAATAAATAATAACCGAAAGGATTAGTGAACTTGTTTGTTAGTGAGATAGAATGATAGATTACTACACTGTTTGTAATTAAATAAGCTTTGCCGTCAAACATGCTTATTGTTAGCCTCAAACTTGATATTCAGTCTCACGGACAGAGCCAGGGTGGGGTAGTGTAGGCAGCCGCCCCCACAATAAATTTCATATTATTGACATTTTATAATTTTCGCTCCCACAAAACTATAAAAGAAATAAAAAATCATATCTTTTTCGCCCCCTCCATATGGAATGTTTTAGCTCCGCCCCTATGCAGTCTAAAACTGTATGAATACACTAACTCAAATCACAAACTTAAATTATATAACGTTTACTTGAAATGCGTTGATGTAAACGCAGACATGAATATATTATTTACATCTTACAACATATCCAAAAGTTCACAGCTAATGCCATTTTAAAGCTCTGTTACTGCCGGCAAGTTGCACAACTGGACAAGGTAGTTATCTTAAGGTTTTGCACTGCCTATAATTAATCTGATCTGGATCAGAATGCGTCTAACGAACATCTCCCACGTAGTCTCTATCCGAATGATGTTTTATTATTGATCAACTCCCAAGTTGGGTCAGACTGTTTCCATAATTTGGGTCTTTAAAGAATGCATTATGATCTCAGATATATAACTAACTTCTTCCCTTTTCATTCTGTAGGTCCTGGAAATGGAAAAATTATACAAGAAACGGCGTAATGAACTACAGCAGCATGAGTTCTGTGAAGAACTCGCAGCCAAGTTCAGGTAAAGTTTCAGGGTAACTTTGCACAGATCGTTGCTTAAGTTGCGGCCCATGGCTGAGTGGAAGATTTTGCTTTCCTGATGCAAGTTTTTAAAGCACAAGTTATTATACTAACCCTTTTATCTCGCATGCAGTCGCTCGGATACAAGAAATGGAAAATCTACCGTATCATGGGAGCAGGTTAGTTGTATATATTCTTTTACTTATCTATCATGTAATTGGTTTAAGGAACACATTGAATGCCAATAAAATTAGGAGTCTTCCTTCTCCACCTATTATCAAACCCTTAGCCGTAGTGATTTTTCCGACTATAAGTCAATCGATGCCCCCTAACCTTTGATTTCTACTACATTGTGATTTGTGACCCATGTGTTGTTTTCCTTGAATAGGTACACAGCTGGTTCCTTGACAGACAAGTATTTGCAGAAGTTAAGAGTGAAATCTCGATAGATACAGTAACAAAGAAGCTTCCAAACATAAACTCTTCGCCAAATGCTCTAAAAAATCTTGTTGCCTTGTCAAAAGCATGGGCTGATGCTGAAAAACCCAAGAAGCCAAAAGGTCTTCATATTCATTGTGATTAGTTTTTAAGTATTTATACTGAGCATAGGACTAAAAGAGAAGGTTCAAATATTTCCTTTAAATACTCCCTCAGTATGCATGGATATGCTCTTTTTGCTGGTCATGCATTTAATTTGTTGAACCAATTAAATCTTTAATGGAAATATCTAATTCAAGAATGACTTCTCAAGTGATGTTTGGTGATACTAAATATTTATACCGGACATTCAAATTTTGATTTTACAGCTCAAAGAGTCGCTGAACTTTCAGATTTGATTTTTGAAGCTATGTCATCGAAGGATTGTGCTTGGTGAGTAATTGTAAATACATGTGATGATTCTAAAAAATCAATATGTAAAGTGGCTGTCATGTAATATTTCCTTTGTCAATTTTACAGGTATGACGTTGCTCAATTCCTGACTTTCAGAATTATGTACACCGGCGAGCTCGTAAGACTGTGTTATCACTATCATTCACAGTATGGTTGTGTGTAGAGTTGGCTAAATGGGCGGGTCAGTCGGGTTAGATAATGAGTCAAAATTGGGTAATCTTTAATACGAATCGGAAGAGGTCAGGTTTGGGTGGGTAAACCTGGAACACATTTTGTAGCTTATTACTAGTAGTTAATTAGTGTGTAACACAAGTACTATACTTTTTTAATAAAAAATCTTCTTTTGTTTTTGAAGAAAATTATTATGGAGGTTTTATGCATCAAATAATCTCATCCATATTGTTTTACTTTTGTAACAGGAAGTTCGTGTGAGATTTTCTGGTTTTGGTCATGATCAGGATGAGTGGGTGAATGTAAGAAAGCAACTTCGTGAGCGGTCAATCCCCTTGGAGGCTTCAGAATGTCACAAGGTCAAAGTTGGTGATCTTATGCTATGCTATAGGGTACGGTCTACATTCTTCTTTCCTTTTATTGCTTGGTACTCTTTTCCATACTAAGTTGGACACCTGGTACCCCTCTATATTAACAAGAGAAAACTTGATCACTGAAAAACTAGACACATGATGGATGTATAAGAATTTTTTTCACCATTAAGAAAATGTAAGGAAGTGCCCATTTATAACTATCAAACTTAAGTGGCAAAATGGGAAGGGATAGGGCAGGCAGGATGGTACGTTTGGTAACAGGTCAAAACATGTAATTAATGTAATATGAACCTGCAACCTGTTTCTTGTATTTTGTAAATAACTAGTATATTATTATGATCACAATTAAACGATTATTAAAATATTGATTTAATTTTCTAGAGTAAAAGCAGTTTAGAAGCCTGTAAAAACTTCATGATTTGGGTCACTTTTCAATTGTTAGTTTTTTCGCTACTTTTTTACTTTCTTTTTTGGTTATACCTGTTTCACCAGTTATCTCAATAAACTAGAACCCAAGTCCCAAATCGACTTCTTTTCATGTAAATGAGCTGAAATTGTCACCTCAAGCACATACTGATAATTTTTCAGACACATAATGGATATACCCGTATATGTTAAACATGATACTATCTATATGATCTGATTCCTAAAAACAATCTCCTCAATTCCTCATTGAATCATGAGGAACCTACTGGAACTCCTCCTTAACCACATGATATACTAAACCCTCCTCTGTGTGGACAAAAAGGTGACCTTGTAGAATTGTAGATGTAGTGGCAAATGGGCAGGGGTGCAGGTCATAACTCATAACAGGCGGTTGACTTGTCACCTATAAAACACTACCCAAATTACCTGTTTTTCAACTAATGGGCTGAAATTACTTTATCTACTAGTGTATCAAGGCTCCTGACTTGTTAATCTCGTGACCGTTCTGATCTTATTTTGAAGTTAGAGCTAAAGCGAAAAGTTTGTTTGAATTATGATAATCTTTATCGTTGTTGCTTTTGTTCAGGCAAACGAAGATCACGCACTTTATTCTGATGCACATGTTTTAAAGATTGAAAGGAAGATGCATGATAAAGATAACTGCACTTGTAGTTTTGTGGTTCGGTTCGAGTATGATGATGCTGAGGTAAATTTTTTTGGAGATATCATTCATTCTCCTGATTTGTCATGTGGCGGCCTATCCAAAAAGGCATTTTGTGTGGAAAACTGTAACAATTGGCAAGGGAGTTCATGCCAACTATTTATGAATTCATTTGGACATAACGCATTTCGTTTCAACCCAACATGACACAACTCATTTCACTACGATAAATTGTTCATCATGACCTGTTGCGTAACCTACCCGTTTGCCATTTCTAACTGTCTTGCTCTTTCTGACAGATGGAAGTTAAGTGTAGGGAGATGTGTTGTAGGCCCTGATGAAGGTCTCTGATAGAGAACTGGAGTTTATATCTACATAACTTGGAGATAAATTTTGATATCTCGAGCTTGTACAGGACATCGCCATTGCAGACTCCAGTTCATTTGCAATGGGTACCTTGACTTGTATTATCTGTCGTAATAAGAAAACTCGTAACAACCTATGCTAGATTTGGAAGCAGATAATCAAAACTAAACTTGAGGGTTAACATGTCATTCTGCCGATCAGGTGATTAAGGTAATGTGTGCGTGTGGCGGTAGATTTTTAAGTTTTGGTTGATTAAACCTTATTGGTGACCTGAAAGTGACATCTTGTGATTGGGTCTTTGGTCTAGTAAAATTAATGTCTTGCAAGTCGTTGAGTACAAAAATGTTGTTGGAATCGGTTCCTTAAAGTTTTGAAGGCACGACAAGCATGAACATTTCTAAATGTGTGGTTTCTCCCTTTTTTTCGTAAGATTATGTGAACTAAGTTGGTTTTCATCGTTGAGCGGCGCGTTTGGCCTACATCAGTTTTTTGGCTTATTTGCTTATTGAATTTTCTAAAAGGCTACAAACTCATTTATAAGTTCATAAGCCTGCAAAAATAAGGTTTTTCTTTTTTCTTAACTCAGTAAGGCGACTATAATTATGTTAGAAATAGACAAAAAGGAGAAAAGTTTATATGAGTAGACAATGAACTTTGCTCACAGATTCTCTTGGTATTCTTTACTGTTAATACTTTTGCATTTCATCTATTTGTATTTATTAGTTGTAATTATAAAATAAACAAACAGCCCGTCTAGCTCAGTTGGTAGAGCGCAAGGCTCTTAACCTTGTGGTCGTGGGTTCGAGCCCCACGGTGGGCGATGTTTTTTTGGGGCCAGGATTTTTGCTTCTTCAAGCAAAAAATGCTCCAAAAGAATAATAACAGAATTTAAGGTATAACCAAACATCTTCGTAAGTCATTTCACCCACAAAACACACTACTTTTTTTCATCAGCTTTTTACACTACATCCACTTTTCAGTTAATATCCACCACTACTGATTTACTGTCTTGCCCGTATTCAGTGGCGGATCTAGGAATGTGTAGTTGGGTATACACTAGTTAGAATGGTTAATTTTTTTTTTTTGAGATGGCAAAGTTAGCGTTTTCTTTCTTTTTATTTTACAGCAAAAAACAAGATAATATATTGAGTGACTTAAATGGATACTACAGAGATTACAGAGGCAAGTCTCTTTTCGTAGATCCAATAGTTGATAAAGTAAAATGTTGTCCTTATCTTGAACTAAAGATAACTTGACTAGTTGACTTGAAATTTCAGCCTTGCCGGTTATCAACATTTTTTTGCAAGAAGAAGACTTGAAAGTTGAACTTGTCAACTTAACTTGCGTATCTTAAATTCAAGTTATAGTTACATTTTCAATAGGTCACTTAACACTAAACTAGTCGCTTTCAGATTGAACAAATTCAATCCAAATTCGAGTTCCCTTTAGCCACGACTTCAAGATTATAATCTGAATATGAATTCACAGTCCTAGTCTTTAAAGACTATCATATGATAAATTAATTTAGACCTTATTTAAAATTATAAGTTAGATTTCTTCAAATAATTAGTACATGCGAGAGAAATAAAGAGAAAATGAATTGTTAAGATTAGTTGGGAGTTATACAAGAAGTTCTATGTGATTATTTTTATTCGGTCAAAGTTTGAGATGAGAAGAAAAAAATCATATAACAAAATAGAGAAAAAAGGGAAGGAAAAAAGAACGATGGATAGAAAGAAGTGAATCAACATAAGAGAAACATTAGTAATAAATTCATTTTGAAGACATTTGAATGGAGATGGAGTCCAGGTGTTCAGGGTGTTCCCCACTTTTATAGAGGGTATGCATTCCTCAAGGAGTATACTAAAATCGTATGCATAAAAAAAAATTTGCACCGCATTTAAGAATTTAAGGGTATGCAAGTGCATACCCTTAATCACATGTAAATTCGCCACTGCCCGTATTGTACGGGTATAATTCTAGTTTCTTAAAAAGTGCCCAACTATCCATTGTACCCTTTTGATAACTGGCTTAGTCTCGAAACACATGTAAAATGTACTACGCATATTCTCAGCATTTGAAAAGAAAAAAGGAAAAGAAAAGACGGTATTGATAAGTCGTTTATATATCAAGTTTAAATAGATAGCGCAAACGACAGGTTATATATAAATTCAAGAATAGTGGACTTGTAAAAACGTAGTACTTCTCCGTTGGTGCTACATTACCTTACATGTCTACCCACTCGTTCGCTTTCACGTCACTTTTGCGAAAAGCAATTGCTTTTTTGTGTACGATCACATTTATGTCATTTTCGAAAGCCTGGACATGACCTTTCCGTATCTACATTGGTTGTATGAAACTTAGTCAGCAATGCCATAAGCTTTTTAATGTTTGTGGAACACTTTGTATACTTTAAAAATTCAACTTCAAAGTACAAATAATTCAAAGTGCAAATAAGAAATATCAACTTTAGTTTTATATAACCTTTTGCCTTTTCAAGACTACACAACTAAAGTTATGGTAATTGTAATCTGATACGGATTGCGGAATATTGTTCATTTTGATACCTCTACCTTACGGATTTGTTTTGGGGTTGGGCCAATACACCAATCCAAAAGACGTCCTCAAGTTAAGAGGAGATTTGCACTAATATACCTAACATCATGACTAATGTGAGACAATGAATGAATGTATTTATCATAATCGTATCGAAAACTGGAAGTTAAAAAAGAGTAATGTTATATATGCCTAATTACATAGACCTAAATATAGGCCTATATTTCTTATTGGTTGAAATAAAATTTGAATCTTATGTTAATGACTTCGATCCGATTCAATTTGCATTTGGTTTTTTTGATTTATTGGGTTTGAGTTAGCTTTATCAATTCGAACGGATAGTCATACATGCCCTGTAGGGCTGTAGGCTAAAAAGGTGTTTTCCAATAAAAAAAAAATACATTACAGAACGAATTATTTCGGTCCACATCCAAACACTTTTAGTTTTAGTCCTTTTTGGGATATATTTTGGTGTATCGATGCTTTTAAATTTCTATAGCTATCAGAAGCTAGGACTTGACCTTTCTACGATATTAACATTACGTAGACTGCAACGTGAGTCGGTCTGTTACGACGACCCTAACCCGACTCCGAACCGGGTTATAAATTTCCGTTTAGTTAGTTTAAATACTCCATCTAATTTTCATAAGTTATAAGAAAATTACATTGCCTATTATTAAAAATATAAAAATTATATCGAGAATAAAATAGTAAAGTTAACTAAAGAAACGAAAATGAAGCTGGGAAAACAAGCCTTTTAAAAAAGTGACACCTTTTATTGTAATTTTGTGGGCACGCCGATTATGAGCGTCCCTAGTATATTTAAAGTTTATTTGTTTTTCAGAACACCCCAATTAATTGCTACCCTACCACTTTATTCACTCTCTTTCATGTCCAATAATGTGACAAAGTAATATAAAATTTTAGCTACGTTAGTTTACATCTTTTCTCCACCATAATAATAAACATACATGATAATACTTCATCTGTCCCAAAATAATTATCTAGTATTAACTTTTTAAGGTTTCTTTTTTTTAACTTTGATCTTAAATATTTTTGTTTATGTTATATAATACTTAATGAAAATCATACCAATGAAAATACTTTTAAAACTCAATTCATTCATATATTTTGCATCAAGTATTATATAACACAAACAACAATATTTAAAGTCAACGTTAAAAAATATTTTAAAAGTCAAAACTGAACAATTATTTTTGAACAAAGGTGGTATATAATCAAAGTGTTTGGGTAGCAAAATGGCAAGTTAAACTCAAGTTTTTGATTTAATAACTAGAATTTATGATTTGTGTTTCAATTTCATGTTGAAATTAGTACTCAAATTGTACACATGACGTAAACTTTTCTTAGAAATAAGTTTTATACTTTTATTACGTACCAAAAAGCCCAAAATTCGCTCGTCTAAAACTAAGTACTAGTAATAGACTGCGTAAAAGTTGTTGCACTATGCATCTTTGCGTATAATGGTACCAAAAGCAACGCTTTTTGACTATATTCAAAAGCATCAATGACATTTTTAAAAATAGTAAATTATACATAAACCTATAAATCAACGTAAACATCTATCTAATTAATCATCTATATTCTCTACAAAGGGTGTTATTACGCATAAAGTTAAAGAAATGAAAGTAAAAGAATATACGCGAAAGTAAAGGAAATGAGAGTAATAATAATTATAAGAGTTCTTTAGTTTATAATCCGATGAAGTTAGATGCCCAAAATCTTTAATCTTTATCGTACGTTTGATTGTCTACTTAATGACTAAGAATTAAATCCTACATAACCCTAAACCCTTATTACAACCTCGATGAACCTACAAAAAAAAATCCAAAGATCGGTGTGTGAACCCTACTTTACTAAGCTACTTTCCTTGTCTCAGTTAAAATTACTTGATTGGGTACAAAATTTTATTATTCTCTGCTAATTATCATATTCACCAATTATATATCATAGGTGTGGTGATTTGCACACCACCTCTTTTTTGTCATACACCACCAAAATCAATTTTATGACTATTGTGCCCTTTTAATAATAATAATAAAGGACATACGCTATGTGATTTTTCTTTTTAATAATAATAATAATAATAATAATAATAATAATAATAATAATAATAATAATAATAATTACCCCTTTCATTGTAATCGGCCCACATCACGAGTGTACAAAGGTAACAAATTAGCTACTAAAAGAGTATTCAATGGTTAAACCTTTTGAATACGTTTTTAAATGACAAACATTTCCGTTATCAAATTTACTCAAAAAAAACCTAATTGTATGCGAGTTGTTAGGGGTTGTGGGTTCAAGCCTCGTAGGAGACATTGTACAAATATTTGTGATTGTGTATATAATATATGAGGTAGTTATAGGTTTGTCTTTCTAAAAAAATTACTCAAACAAAACCTAGTCCGATGGAAAATTCCTTTTAAAATTTTTAATCAAAAAGTTAAACACACATTGAGTACAATAGTCTTTGAACAATAAATTAATTTTAGTAGACCTTTCGCTAAGTTGAGTCACTCCAATGAAATTGAGTTATTTAAAATGTATTTAATAAAAAAATTTTAAATAGAACCCTTGATGCTCTAATAATAAATGCATCATTACTAATTTAAGTACACAAACGGATACATATTGCGGTGAAAAGGCAATAATATTAGGTTTTCAAGTTTTTATTTTTTCATGTTATAAAGGAAATTTGATTCGGTGCCGTGCATTAACGTAAAAAAGGGTTTATAATAAAAACACCATTCTAGTGGTAAGAAAAAATTAAGATACTTTATTACATTAATGAAATAAAATGCGTCAAAAAATTAAGATACTTTATTACATTAATGAAATAAAATGCGTCTTTCTTTCCAATTAAAAACATTTATCCAATGTTAGCCACATAAATATGTTATTTAAAAATTGTGTAGTAAAATAAAAATATAATATAAACTTTATATAATTATTATGTGATAGCTTGCGAATCCGCGGGTTATAATCTAGTAATTTTTATAAATCACAGTTTTTAATATGTAAGAATTATATATAAAAAAATGACGGAAAGTAAACGACTATTGGCGAGTTATCTCGAAACCAAAACCAACCATCTCAAGACAAAATAATTGTTGATTTAAACCCGTTTCAACTCATCACCACCTTAAAAGTTAAAACGTTCATGCTACCATAATCGTAGTTATGAATTAATTTGAATCATCCGAATTTATGAAAACAGTCACAAATGAGAAAACACAAGTTATATGAATAGCCTTGTGTACCCCCTTGAAGAACTAGCTAAATACACTCAAGTCCCTCATCTAATGTTGTCGTCTCAAATCATTGTAAAACCTCGTTATAAACTTGTCAGCAGCCTCATCAACCTTACCATCTTCGTCGTCATTATTTAAAGGAAATGGTGAGTCCGTTATCCTCAACTGTTTAACAATCGGACTCTTCCCAAATCGGGAGGCATTTGTCAACATCTCCAATGCCCTCACCACCGCGGCATTGATCATGATGTCCTCATTGGGCGTGTCATGTTTGTTTTGTTGTTTTTTGTGTGTGGAGAAAAGAGAGAGTGGGTACTGAGGGGTAGTGGTACAACTAAACTCGTATTCGGTTGATGGTGGGTTCAAGAAGGTGGTAGTAGCCCAATTGTGATGGTGGTGGAAAAGAAGATTGTTTAAGGCTTTGCCCGCGATTTTTCCACGTTCCATCATCATGTTAAGATTGATCAAGAATTTCATTTTGGAAATTATACCTTTTTTTAGCATGAAGAACATGACTCGCATTAAGTTCCATACTTTCTTGGCGATTATTGGAAACTTTTGCTCCATTTATATATTCTCTTTAGAGGTTTGATTAGTTTTCAAGAGAGTAATATATAGAGAGAGATGTGTTTGATATTTGCAGTTAAAAGAGGAGGGAGGGCAAGAGTATTTAAAGGGTAAATTGAGTGTTGGCTAAAGTTTTGATATTTTGGGGTTTTAGGAGGTTATTGGTTTATTTTTTGATTTCAACATAACAAACATTGTAATAGGCTATAAATATATTACTATATATTATATGAAATGGATTGTTTCGATATATATGAATTTTGATGATTTAATTAGTATTAGTAAATATAAATATAATTCACTACTTACATTAGAATTAAACAGAGCAGGATTGTTATATGAAGTTAACTTTGAAGCAACCAAATATTGTACTAACTCTATGAAATAATTATACGGGTTGTCTCTGTAGTTTGCTCTATATAACACTCCCCATTCATGTAATTTTTTTTTATCTAGATCATCCACGTAGTTTCAATTTATTGCGTAGAACATCCCTTTGTCTACTGACCGTTAAGGACTTTGAGTGTAATAACATTAATGACATGGAATTTTTCGTGTAATTTTTTATTTTTCAAAGTTTAAATTCATTCAATAATCTTTAGTTGGATTTAATTAATTTATTTTTTAATAAACTTTTCAATTCATTTAATTAATTTAATTGATTTTTTGCAATAGCAACTTTTTGTTAGAAAAATTTTTTGTTAGAAAAATTGAGATAATCAACTTTTTCTTCTAGTTTCGATTTTACATATTTTGTGTTCGTTTTAAATATCAACATCTATTTATATGTTAAATTCATATAATTGTTTACGTTTTCAAGATCAATTTATTATTTTGAATATTTTGTATATATATTCGATCTGGGTTTTGTTGCTTCAAAGTATGAGTGTTTTTTGCCATATTATGTTCTAAAAAATAATAGTTTTGCTTTCTGAATTTCAGATTTGGTCAATATAAAAAAAATAGTTTTACTAATCATGTTCCGATAAAGATACAATCATTTCTTCACCCCTTCTTTGTAATTTATATTAAGAGTCTTGAAAAAGATTTACTCCAAGGGTAGCAATTAAGTCATAACTAACTGAACAAAGATGTAATTAGTACGCACAGACCGAAAGAGCTACGAATGACATTCATGTATGGATCATGTGCAAGTCAAATTGTTGCAACTACAAATGCAATTTAAAATAGCCAAAAGTAAAAGCAGAAAATATATGCTTACTTTATGGGCCAAAAAATCAAAGGCCCAAAAAGTATGAGTCCATTCTAAATTTTAAAACTAAAATTGTCAAGATCGCGATTTCATCGTAGGGTCGCACCCTATGATCCTACTATGTAAAAACGTGCAAGATCAGAGTATGATAACTTAAGAGGTAGGATCGTAGGATCGCATGTAAGATCGGTGAACGATCTGGTCTTACAAATGACTAACTTTTTTTTCCCTTTTTTTATTTTACAATTGGGCTAAATATTAACACTGCTCCTACCCATTGTCCAAAGTCCAATCGCTGCTACAAAATTACTGCACACCTTTGTTTCCCAAATTCAATCTATAAGTTTCCCTATTTATCAAATTAATAATTTTCGTTTGTAGATCGTAAGCTCTTAAACGTATTATAACTTGTGTTGCAATTGTAATTTGTTACATTGATACTATCTTTGTTTTGGTATCTTCAAGATCTCACTAAAATATGTTGACAAATTGCATCATTTTTGTAATATAAAAGTATGAGTGTTACATTAATTTCTCTAGTTGTTAGTCTTCTGCATGATTTTTGGATATCTTTAAATAAATAATGATATTTTGGTAAGATCTTACAATTCCGAACTGATCTTATGATTCCGATTTTGCAGAGTAAAAAACGATCCTACGTAGGACCACGAGCTGACAACCTTGTTAAAAATGAACAAAAGCATGAAAATGAAAATTTATGATGTAGTCAAAACTTTAAGAGTAAATATGCAGTGTTGTTACGATGCAGTGTGTTTAGTGATTGTATGCTAAGATATATATCATGTGAAGTGCCCATCAACCCATATAAATTGTTTGCTTAGCAAAGGAGGTTATTGACCATGGAGTCTTTTGGAGCTAGGGTCAATGTTCATAGAATGACATACATAATGCACAAGGCTGCGGGCGCACACCTCTTTTCTACTCAACAACTTCAATTCTATGAGTAACTACCAACAAATTAAATTAAATCATATATATTAAAAATAAATGACTTTAATCATTTAAAGTTTGTTCATTAAAGAAAAGATTTTTGGTCCATATAACATACTGATAGTGACTGTTTGAACACAAAAGGTACGTGCGTCAAACAGGTACTATACAAATTTCAGACTCCAAATTTTTTAAAAAGTTGCCCAACTTCTTTTAAAAAAATTCTTTTAGTTACTTTATTATATATTTTTCATTCTAGAAGAATTCATGCTACATGTGATAAAATATTGTATCAAACCAGCCTAACTAAAAGCTACAAACCACAATATTACAACACCACACTACACCAACTACGCGATCAAAGTACAAAAATTTACTATAACACCCCATATTTAAAACCATTAATTATATTAAAAGAAGTCTAATAGCAAGGTGCTAAGTAGACCCACAATGTACAAATGTACATACATCAAATACACCAACAATTATCACTCCTATTCATGATACATTTGAGCCCAAGTTCGAACTGAGAGGATACTAAAAGGGATGAAAAAAAATCTTGAAAACTTTCAGGAAAAAATCCGCGAAATAGGGGCCGAGCCACCGGTTTTCACCCTATTTCGTTTTTGATTGTATCCCGTGAGAACATATACTAAAGCCGTATCAATCCACACACCATACGACATAACAAATAAACATGAAAATATGTTCTTCAAAATCTGGCCATCACTTGTATCCTTTTAATGCATCATAGCATCCATGCATTCCTCCAGATTGTGTGTTGCAGCGGTACCTGATACATCCATCCATCTTGATCATTATTCAAATGAGAATTCATTCCATTGTTTTTCATCAAAACACCTTTTGGAAAACCGATTTTTGATCCACAAAAACCCCATGCTTTTAACTTCGTTCAGCATCCCTTCCGTATGGAGTTTCAAACCGTTGAACACCACATTATTTCGAGATTTCCAAATAACCCAACATGTTACAAGAATCACCGATTGAATGAGTAACTTTCTGATTTTCAAACCCTTAACATATTTATGGAATGTTAACAAATCTTTGGCCGAAAAGATCAACATTGGTGACATTTTGCACCAACCTTCAATTGCGTTCCATAATTTCTTCGAATCTTTACAACCTGTTAACAAATGGTCCATCGTTTCCTCGTACTCTCTACAAAATGGGCATTCCACGCTATCGATGTTTATCCCTCTAAGCCTCAATGCCACCTTAGAAGGAAATTTATTTAGCCATAAACGCCATCCGAAAATATTTACCTTAACCGGTAATATTTTATTCCATTGGAAGATTGCATCGCATTGCACAGTTTCCTTCGATCTCAGAATGTTTCGGACAGCCCTTACCGAGAATACCTTTGATTCTTCATCTTTCCATACCCAACAGTCTTGATCCTCATTAAGATGAACATGAATTCTCAAGTTATAAAACTCAACCAATTCATTCACAGCAACTTGAGACCAAATTGTTTTTCCATTTCCAATTGAAACTTCCATCCCCATTCAAACGATACCTAACATTTACTTTCTTGTTGGATTCCTGTTTAAACAAAACAGGGAACTTTGTATTTAGCTTCCCATATCCTGTCCAATTATCTAACCAAAATTTTATATCCTCACCATTGCCCACTTTCCTAACAATTTTGGAAGTAATATCAATTCCTTTGCATGAAAAGAAAGATTCCACTAAGCAAATATTTTTCCAATTTCCAGTTACCACTGACTTGCATGGAATAGATTTAAACATGAGACATGAATCATGCAGAGCCTCAATTACACGCCTCCATATCCTATCATGTTCACATCTATATTTCCAAAACCATTTTGTTAAGAGACTGATGTTGAACTTTGTTGGGACATGTATGTGTGACAACAGATCTAGCTTGTAATAGTACTAGTGATTATTGTAATCAAGTTTGTACAATTGATTTGAATTTGTAAATGATATTAGTTTGGTATTAATATTCGTTAAATATATTAGTATGTTAAAGTGTTAGATGAATATCGAATACGATGTTACAAACTAAAGTCTGTGAGATGAGATCTCAAGTCGCAGAACTTAGTTATGCGAGATGAGATCTGGGCTCGCAGAGCTGCGAACCGAGTCGAGATGGGCTTGGTCGTGGGCTGCGAGTTGAACTCGACTCGCAGAGCCCATCGACCTGCGAATCGAGTTTGACTAAAACCTATAAATACTCAATTAGGTTTAATCCGTAAAGAACTTTTGTCAATTCATTTTTCCAGAGAACTAAAACGATTTTAAGCATTCATAAGGTTAGGTATTGATCGATTAACATTAATTAATCGATACAAAACCTTGTTGATTAACCAATTCGCTATTATCTTGCGAAACAAATTGTTCACATATTGTGAACCAAGTATTGAGGAATTCCACACCTTAATACCTAAGATAACCTCGTTATCGATCCACGTACTAGGGACTTACAATTGGTATCAGAGCTTTCGGGCTAAATACTTAGTTAGTTCGAGGTTATTTGGATAATAACGATAGATTTAGGGTTGTGGTTACGTTTAATCTTTGTAAAAACGACCAAAATCAGTCTCTGGAAGTTTTTAGTTTCGTAATCGACCGAAATCTTAGGGTTTAATCGATTAGAAAACTAAAATTTTTGTTTTAGGGTTTTTCAGCCGATTCTGCGAACTGAGTTCCCCTCTGCGAACTGAGTTCCCCCTGCGAACCGAGTTCCCCTGTGAACTGAGTTCCCCTCTGCGAACTGAGTTCCCCCTGCGAACCGAGTTCCCCTGCGAACTGAGTTCCCCCTGCGAACCGAGTTCCTGTCTTGCGAGTCGAGTTTCTGCGAAGTGAACTTTCTGATTTTCCTGATTGTTAATTCCCGAAACTCTTAAAATGTCTGACATTAGCAAAATGATTGAGATGGAGCACGACGTTGGAAAATCTAATACTCCACCTAAGTTGTTACGTGTTGAAGACTATTACAGTTGGAGAGATAGGTTTGAATCTTACTGTAGATTCCATAATCTCTCAATCTGGATGTGTATCAAAGGAGGATACACGATACCTACCCAAACTGTTCAAAATGCTATTGTTGTGATATCCTATAATCTGATGAGTGAACCACAAAAGAAAGACTATGAAAATGAGAATAAAGCTCATTCTTATATCAAGATGTGCTTATCTAAGGAAATTAATCATCAGTTAAAATCTTTTCATACTGCTAAAGCACTCTGGGAAGCGCTTGAGAAAAGATGTGAGGGAAGTCCACAAGTGCAAGCTAGCAAGAAGAAGCTTCTGAAAAAGCAGTTTACTTTGTTTAAAGCTTTTAAAGGAGAAACTCTTGATGCTTATGTTACTCGTTTCTACCATTTGTTATCTGAGATTGAAAACCATGAAATCACTATTGAAGAGGTAGAGAAAACCGACAAGTTTCTTGAGGGTTTACCTTCTAAATGAGAGATGTATGGTGTGATGATTACAGACAATGAAACCAGATATGCAACATGACTCTTGAGCAGGTCATTGACAAGCTCAAAGGATATGACTTCACTAAGAAGTCGAAAGATACTGATTCTGATCATGTTCAGGATCCAGGACTGTATCATGGAAAAACTACTATCTCAACTGCTTCATCAAGTTCGACCACTGTTTTGTTTGTTGGTAATGCTGATGGAAAGGGTGAAATGATAACTGATGAACTGTGTTTCATAACATCATCTGGAAATGAAGCTAAAGGGAAACCTTCTGAGAAGTCACCTCAAGAATATCAAAAGATGCCTATGAATGTGAAATCTGCTGAGCAGCAACTGTCTGTTCTCGCTTCATTTGTAGCTTCATATGAGAATTATATTGATTGTAAGATTAATGATCCAATTCTTTTTGATGAAGACTATGATCAGATAGATCCTGATTATCTTGAAGAAATAGATCTCCAGGACCAACTTGCTTTATTGTCAAGGAGAGTTAAAAATTTCTTAAAGAAAAATGGAAGAAAGGTTGTTGGCAACAGATCAGGGTTTGATAAAACCAAGGTCAAGTGTTATAACTGTAAAAGTTACGGACACTTTGCTAGAGAATGCCAAAGACCTAAGGTAGAGACTGGTGAAGGGGAAACAAGGCTCGGGAAATACTTTGCATTCAAAAGCCTTATTAGTGAAACAGCTAGATGGGTCTTATGATTGGAAAACTCAATCAGAGGAAGCTTTGATGGCTGAGATTGACGATCAAGAGATTGTAGCTGAGTCATTATCCTATATGCCCACTGATCCAGCTTTTGAAATAAAGGTGCCTGAGACTCCTGTTAAAGCTAATGTTGATGATGTGTTAGACTTGGGTTCAACTGAAGATTTGGATCCTGTAGATTTTGTAGCTAAGATGGCTGAACTGCAAACTGATAAAAAACGGGTATGCCTAGATCTTGTCTCTCTTGTTGATCTTTGTCAGTTAGTTTCTAGTTTACAGTCCCAAGTTAGTGCTTATGCTGATTCCTATAAGACTTTGATTAAACTAATAATACTCTGTCATCTCAACTTAGCACACTTAGTAAATCCAGTGAGGCTGTAAGATCTGAACTTGACCTAGCTAAGTTAGATATATGTAGGTTAAGTGATGATAAACAAGCCTTAAAGGATAAGATTAAGGCAGATGCGGCTGACAAGACAGCTTTTAGAGATACTGTAAATGAGAAATTAATTATCATAGACGGTCTCTATATGAACATAAATGACTTGAATATGTCCATTGCTAATAAGGATAAGGAGTTAGCTTATTGCAAAACAAAACTTGTAGCTCAGAATCGTAAGCTTGAGAGCTATAGAACATCCGAAATGGATAAAATGTTAGGTGCTTAGCGTAGTGTGAAGGATATGTCTGGTTTAGGTTATAATGATATGCCTCACCCATTCAATTCAAATTACACTAAAACTCCTGTAGATATTGAGATGGCGGATGTTAACCTTGAGACGAAAGAAACTAATAAACCGGAAAAGTTAGAGGCACAGAAGAGTGTTATTAAGAACCCTTCATCTGATGATAGTAAGAAAATTTCTCACACCAAAGTACATTTTGTACCGGGTGGAGTAATTAATGATACTAAGACTGATGAAGTGGTTAATAAAGAACATGTCATTGAACCTTTAGTGCCTAAAACTCCGGTAGCGGATGCAAAAGTTAGTAAGTCACGTAAACAGATGTCTTGCTTCAAGTGTCACCAAAAAGGACACGTAGCTTCTTGTTGCCCAAATAAGAATTTGGAAGCATCACATAAGTTAGTGAATACTGAAAAGACACCGACTATTTGTAGTTCGATTGTAGATAGGTTAGGCTCCAAACCGGGATTAGGAAGCAAACCTGTAAACATTCTGAAAAGAGATAGTAATCATAGTGTCTCTCCACCTAAACCTAAAAGGGCTTATACTCTAAACGAAAATACTTTCAATAAGCCAAGAGATAAGACACCTTCGAGGTTTAGGACCCCAAGTAGAAACCATAGTCAATTGGAGAATGGTTCTACTTCGAGTGCACAGGGAACTAAATATGTGCCTAGGAGGTTTTTTACTCACTCTCCTCATAGGCCTAAGACTACAGATCATCAACAATCTCAAACTCCTGTGAAGGTTACCAAGACTCCTGATAGGAATAGTTATGGTTACTTTAAGGAGGTTCAGATTGTAGATGATCAGGGACAATCCAAGACCGTAATGGCTTGGGTCCCTCTTGATAACTAACTGTGTACAACTTGTTATGTGTAGGAGCAGACTGTGAACAAGGACAGCTGGTGGTATGTAGACAGTGGATGCTCAAGACACATGACAGGTGAACGAAGTCTACTGAAGGACTTCAGAGAAGGTTTCAAGCAAAAAGTAAATTTTGTAGGAGACAAAGGAGGAGTAATTACTGGGAAAGGAAAAGTTTCAAATGGAACTTTGACTCTAGAGGATGTGAATTATGTTGAAGAACTAACTCTTAACCTAGTGAGTGTTTCCCAAATCTGCGATAAAGGTCATCAAGTTCATTTTAATGAAAAGGAGGCTTTAGTCCTGAAGCCAGGCTTCACAATCCCTGAAGAATGGATATTGATGAGGGCACCAAGGAAGAAGGACATCTATGCGATAAACATGGGTGTTCCTAATTCTTCAATGGTATCTACATGTTTATTATCCAAGGCTTCGGAAGCAGACGCGCTACTATGGCATAGGAGAATGGCACACCTAAACTGGAGAAAAATGAACTACATAACCAAAAATGGTTTAGTTTTGGGTGTACCGCAAAAACATTTCGAGTCTGAGGATAAGTGTTTTCCTTGTATGAAAGGAAAGCAGCATAAGAAACCACACAGATCTAAGACTGAGAACTCAATCTCCTCTCCATTTGATTTGCTACATATGGATCTCTTCGGCCCAATAAGCAAAAGAAGCATAGGTGGCAAATGGTATTGTCTAGTTGTCACAATGACTACTCTAGATTCTCGTGGGTATTTTTCTTAGGATCTATAGATGAAACTTTAGGTATTCTAATTGAGTTTTTAGATCAAATTGAAAATGTATACAAAACGAGAGTTAAGCGTATTCGTAGTGATAACAGAACAGAGTTCAAGAATTTGACGTTCGATATCTATTGCTTAAGCAAAGGGTTAATTCATCAATTCAGTGCACCATATGAACTTCAACAGAATGGTGTGGCTGAAAGGAAGAACAGAACGTTGATGAAGCTACTAGAACAATGCTTGCAGATTCAAAGCTTCCGGTCATCTTTTGGGTAGAAGCAGTGAATACAGCATGTCATGTTCTGAATAGAGTTCTTACGGTGAAAAAGCATAACAAGACTTGTTATGAGCTTTTGAACAATAAGAAACCAAACTTAAAAGGATTTGAACCCTTTGGAGTTGCTTGTACAATATTGAAAACCGGGAATCAAGCTAAATTTGGTGAGAAGGCTGACGAAGGATTTTTCTTGGGTTATATGCCTAATTCTCCAAATAAAAGGGTTTTCAATAAGGTCACTAGTTTTCTGGAGATAGTTTATAACATTGAAGTTACAAGCTATACATCGGATGTGCATAAGGGATTAGATTGGCAATTTGACTATTCCGATCTCTTTCAGTCATTTAAAGTTCCCATAAGTGACTTTGTCAGTGATTCAGAGATTTCACAACATTTATTGACTAGAGACTTGGACAATGGTTCGTCTTCAACATCGAGTGTTCCGAATTCTGGAATCAGGACAACAGATGACTCAAATGAAGCTTCTTCACGTGGGTCTCAACAATTTTTA
Organism: Pseudognaphalium luteoalbum; assembly: GCA_963422505.1. Classification (NCBI taxonomy): domain Eukaryota; kingdom Viridiplantae; phylum Streptophyta; class Magnoliopsida; order Asterales; family Asteraceae; genus Pseudognaphalium; species Pseudognaphalium luteoalbum. The sequence goes on from OY730194.1 coordinate 3,043,068, forward strand.
AAGGATAAGTATCAAGAAACAGAAGATTCTGAAAAGGATCTTCAAACGACGTTTGATGATGTGCTTACTTCTTTGAACCATTTAAAGATCTCTTCAGCAAGTTCAGAAGAAATGCCTTCATTAGAAGAGATTGGTACTAACTTAGGAGATGAGTTAATAGTTGACCCTATACCGGTTACAAGAATGAGTAAGAATCATCCCGTTAAAAACATCATCGGTGATATTAATACTCCTGTTCAAACTAGGACTGAATCTAAAGCTAGTACTTCTGAAAATTTAGAAAGCTTGTATACAGCTATGAAAGAGACAGGGATTCCTAATCAATGTCTATATTCATGCTTTATCTCACAAGTTGAGCTTAAAAATGTGCAAATGGCTCTCAAAGAAAGCTCGTGGGTTGAAGCTATGCAAGAATAACTGCAACAGTTCTCAAAATTACAAGTTTGGGAGTTGGTTGACCTACCAAAGGGAGAATATCCAATTGGAACTAGATGGGTATTTAAGTGTAAGAGAGATGACCAGGGAGTCATTACTCGCAATAAAGCACGTCTAGTGATTCAAGGTTTTAATCAACAAGAAGTCATAGATTACAACGAAGTATTTGCACCAGTTGCTAGGCTAGAAGCAATTAGAGTATTCTTAGCATTCGCATCTTTCTATGATATAAAGGTTTATCAGTTGGATGTTAAGAGTGCCTTTTTGTATGGCAAAGTGGAAGAATTGGTGTATGTTGCTCAACCTCCAGGGTTTGCTGATCATGAGTATCCAAATAGAGTATATCGTTTGAATAATGCTCTATATGGATTATATCAAGCACCGAGGATGTGGTATGCAACACTATCAACGTATCTACTTGATAATGGATTTACAAGAGGAGCAATTGATAGTACATTGTTTGTAAAATGGAACAATAAAGACTTTCTATTAGTAAAAGTTTATGTTGATGACATTATCTTTGGATCTTCTGATGAAAAGATGTGTCAGGAATTTGAGAAAGTCATGAGAAAAAGGTTTGAGATGTCTGCAATGGGAGAGTTGAAATTATTCTTAGGGTTACAAGTTGACCAAAAGAAGTATGGATTCTTTATTCATCGATCTAAATATGTTTATGAGTTATTAGAACGATTTAAGATGGATGACAGTAAAGTCTACAATACTCCGATTCCAGTTAATCACAAACTAGGTCCGGATACATCGAGTGATCAGGATGTGGATCCTACTCTATATAGGGCCATGATTGGATCACTAATGTATTTGACTGCCTCTAGACCTGACATTATGTTTGCTGTTTGTCTATGCGCAAGATATCAGGCCAATCCGAAAGAGTCACATATGCAGGCTGTTAAACGGATCTTTCGTTACCTCAAAGGGCAACCGAAGCTGGGACTTTGGTATCCAATTGATGGAGACTTAGATCTAGTAGCATATACTGATTCGGATTATGGTGGATGCAATCAAAATAGGAAATCTAGGACCGGAGGATGTCAATTCTTAGGAGGTAGATTAGTATCTTGGCAGTGAAAGAAGCAAAGCTCAGTAGCCATCTCTACATGTGAAGCTGAGTATGTTGCAGCTGGCAGCTGTTGTTCTCAAGTTCTTTGGATACAACAGTAACTGCGGGATTACGGGTTAAATATAACCAATACTCCTATGATGATTGACAACGAATCTACTATGTCGATCACCAACAATCCTGTGAAGCACAGTAAAACTAAGCATATTGATATTCGACATCATTTTATTAGAGACTATGCTGAAAAGAAAATGATAAGGTTAGTTAAGGTTCCGACTGCGGATAACTTAGCAGACTTCTACACGAAGACGTTCGACAGAGCAAGATTTGAGACATTGGTTCAACTGAATGGAATGAGAAATCCAGAGTGATTAGTCTTCCAAGGGTATTTTAGTAATAGTTAGTAGTTATTGTTAGTATTTTTTTAAAAAAAAGGGGGGGGGGCGTATAGCATTCAATTGCTTGTTACCTGCGGGGAATCGCCTCCAATAAAAGAACAAAAAAAGTTCTTTTAGAAAAAGCTTTAAGTTTTTAGCTGTAAAAACTTGGGAGATGATAGTACATTAGGAGAATAAGTCTAACAATAATAACTTTAAGTATTAAGTATGATGTGTTAGTAGATTCTTATAAGTTGCACTAGAATAACGATTTTTAACTAGGATTACACTTATATTTATCTTATTATACACCTATATCTACTGATTATAACTTGTCCTTTTATTTAACAAGTGATAAGAATAACTTAAGTCTAGTCAGCTTCATCATACGATTTATTGGTAGGCAGGTTATGCTAAGATTTCCGAGCAGTTAAGAAGTATAAATTTCATATGTTGTATCTTATGTGATCTGTTATATAACGTATGACATATGTCTTAATTGTTGAATAATAGTACTGCCGTGCACTGTGATCTAAAATAAAAAAATTGAAATGATACAAAGTATCATAATGTCAAAAGGTGAGTTATATGTTTCGAAAGAGCATCATTTAGTAACCTCTACCTTACAGCTGAAAGATACAAAGTATCTCGTGTCAAGTGTATGTTATATGCTTCTAAAGAACATCATTTAGTAATCTCTACCTTGCTAATACAAGATACAGTGTTATGTGTTGTATTTGATTTCTTCAGTATGTTGTATAGTAGAAAACACTAGATATTGTGCACATTAACAATAAAAGTTTGGCTCTGAAATCTGTGTGTAATTTTTTATGTGGACCATAATATCGATAATCGTCTTGAACTGTCTATGATATTCGAAAATTCATCTTTGTGAATAATTAGAAATACTAAGTTATTTTTCAATGAAGTGTTATATCATGTGGATAAAGGTACATAAGATATAATTTTATAAATATAAGTTTATTACTGATTAAAGTTGTGATTTTATTGTGCTTATATGAATTTCATGAGGTATGTATACTAACAATCGTCTTAAGCTTATTACAATCTATTAAGTACAGCTTATTCTTTCTAATATGATCCCTAAGCAGTTAAAACTTTAAGTGTTTACTATTAAGTTAATTTATTAGAATGTTAGTAGTTTTATTATTTTAACTTTTGTAATTATTTCTTAGAATTCATGAAAATTTAATTTTGTATTCTTGTTTTATTTAGTATTTACCCTTTGGAATTAAATATCTGTGTTGAATAAATGTCTCAACTTCAAGTGAAAAACGATTTATTTATTTTTGACTTGAATTTTGACTTAAGGCCATTTTAATAGTGGTATAAGTTGACTATGCAAAAACATTTATTGTTTTGGCTACATAATTACGAAGATAATTATTTAATTACGTTTTAATTTATACTTTTTATTTAATTCGTATTTTAAATTAATATTGCGAGTTTGACCAGTCAAACTTTGCGAGCCGAGTTGAAACATGCGAATCGAGTAAATAGTATAAAAGAAACAAGTCCAGCGAACCGACCCACACTTTCTTATTCACTCTGCGAACCGAATCCACACACCTCTGCGACTCGAATTTTGGCGAAACGAACCGAATTCATTTTTTTGGTTGATTTTTTGTTTTACGTACAAGGAAGGAGTTTTTCAATCCGTGAATCTTTTACCACTTTTCATTACGCATCTATTGAAGTAAGATTCATGGCTTTTTACCGTGTATTTTGTGAGAAATCGATCGGTTTATGTTTTTGAATATTTTGGTTTAGTTTATCACGGATTTTGACCAATTAGTGATTTAGAAAACCTAAAACAAGCTTACAATGCTTAATCGATGGTTAATGAACATGTTATAATCGATTATTGCTTCGAAACATACTAGATTGAAAATTTAATGTTTGAATTCGTTGAGCAGATGGTTCTGCGAACCGAGATCTATCTCGCTTCGCAGCCCGCTCCAACGAATTGAGATAATGAGTTGAACGAAGCGAGATGACTTCAACTCGTTTGACTTCTGTTGACCGAAGCGAGACGAGTTCAACTCGTTTGACTTGAGTTGACCGAAGCGAGACGAGTTCAACTCGTTTGACTTAAGTTGACCGAAGCGACTCGAATTCAACTCGCAGGGTTTCTGCGAAGCGAGTTGAAAAATTTAATTTTTTTTTAAAAAAAAAAATTGACTTAATTTGACTTTGAGAACTGAATTAATTTTGTTGATTTCAGTTGACTATGTAAAATTAACTAAATTTTATAATTTTTCAATTATAACTTGTTATCGATTTGAGAATCGTTTGGTTACAAATAATTAACAAGTTATCTGTTTTTATACATATAGACTTAAGAACTTTTGTTTATAAGTTATAATATGTGTAATATCTTAACAATTTAAATTATTTCATATCGAAAGTCTTCCGACTTATAGTGTAGTCGTGCAGCGTGTCCCGATATTTATCGGCGGTATGATAACTCGAATTGTTTGTCATAGCTAACGGGCTTTATATATAATTTATAGAATATAATTGAACAAGTTAATTCAATTAAGTTTCAGTGACTTATGTTAGTTGATAGTATACTTAGACGTTTGATGATCTTTTTGATCATAATACGTTAAAGTGTAAATTATCTAATGCTCGTTAACTTAACCTTTTTGCTATTTGTGTAATTTTGAATTACAGATATGGCTAACAGATCTTTTGAGAAGGGTCACAACATCTTGGTGAATTTAGATATCAACGAGCGTGGTGCTGAGCGTTTTGAGCAGATTTTGACATATTTAGCACGTTCGAGAATTCGATTTGCTATCACTGAGTCACCTCCACTGAACAAAAATCTTCTTATGCAGTTTTGGATGAACATTGTCTATGATGGTGCTGCTAATCCGCCTACAATACGTACGACGGTAAATCAGCATCCGATATCTTTTACTGCTGATGATTTAAGACAACTACTGCAGCTAGGAACTTCTGAGCAAGAAGCTGGTCCGGCTGCTTATTCAGCTGACTTTATCGAAGGAGCTCTAGGTCGTACAGGTTATTCAGGACCTAGGAGAGGACGACAGTTTGTCAAGGCATTCGTACTAGGACAGTGGAGATTTCTCTTTACTGTTATAGTATCTATTTTTGGAAACAAGAAGTCAGGATTAGACGAGCTTAGTCATGAGTTGATGTCAGCTGTACTGTCACTGGTTTACAATAAACCATACAGTTTTTCTTCTTATATCTTTCAGTCCTTCAGAGGACAGATCACCGGAGCTACTAGGACGTTGTTTATTCTTTAACCTAGATTCTGCATGCTCCTGATTCGAGCTCAAGTTCCAAACTTGCCGGCTTATGCAACTGATTTTCAAGTTGAGACCATCGGATTACGAGGTTACAACGCTTGCTTTTTGTTATCCAAGCGTAAAGATGAGATTAAGCCTGAGGCTGCTGATCTTTTTGGGCATCTTCTTGATGCTGATTATGTTGCTCCACCAAACAATGGTTGGATGGATGTCGGAGCTCACGGTCAAGCTCAAGCTCAACAATAACAACAAGCTTCACCTCAACCTCAACCAGCAGCAGAGTCACAGGAACTCAATGAGGATGTTTTACATCAGGCTGAACATCAAGGCCAACAAGTTGTGCCTGAACTAGCTGCTGAGGTTCTTCATGAGGTTTTGGTACAGATTGATGATGATACAGATCCCTTATTACGGGATATTGATAGTTATGTTGCACAACCTGAGGTAATTTTATAATTATATAGTAATATCAATACTTCGTTGTTATCTTATTATCACATTATTATTATATAATGCAAATGTTATAGATATTTAGTTAATTAGATATTATTTCTGATTATAAAATATAAATATCATTATCATCAGGGAGCTGAGACTGCAGACCCAAAGGTCATTCGACCTGAGGGTGAGCAGGGACAACTTGATAGATCTGAGGGTTTACCTTCTCAGGTATTTATCAGATTAATCATAAATATATAGAACTTGTATGATAGAGCTTTTAGCTAATCATAAATGTTGAATATATTTACTGTTTAGGATTCTGATGTTGGTCCATCTGGAGGTCGTGATGGTCAATCGGCTTCAGATGATGATGATAGTACTCCTTCTCCACCTCCAGATGCTGGTTATATTAGATACCGATCTCGGATGTTTCCAGATCCAGCACTGAAGGAAAAGAGAAAGGCTAAGGAAGTTGACCCAGACTTCAGTATTATTGAAGAAGGTCCTGAGGAAGAGGATCTACCTCTTATTCCTCAACGCCGTAAGCGTTCCAGGACATTGATCATTCAAGATGGTATGTTTTATTTAGAGTCAGATAATCTTAACTTATTGTTTATCAGGAGTTAAACTGAGACAGTTAATTCTGTGACAGTTGCTCAAGATACATCCCAGGTAGAGATGATGATACCGGTGGTTACTGAATCAGTATATGTACCATCTGAGGTATGAGATAAACGTTTAGTACTACGAGTATTATAGATATTTAATTAGAGATTGAGACAGAGTTATCTGTAATAATTACTTATTTAATTATTTCTAACTTTATAGGCTGAGAAACTGCTTGAGTCAGTGGAACCAGAAATGGTCTCCAAGACTGTTGAGGAGGGAGTTGCAAAACTGGTGCATGATGCTCAGTTTCCGACCAATAAAGCTAGTAGATTTGCAGCTAGTCTTCTCAAGGAAGCGTTATCTCAAGCCATTCCACCACTCACACGTGAATCATACATTGCTTCAGTGACACCGCCTGGACCATCAACAATATCTGTCATTCTGACGACTGATGCTGAAAGGATTACATCCTTAGAGTCAAGAGTTAAGGAATTGGAACAGAGTACTTCTAGGATTCCAGGGTTGTTAGCTGAGATTGTTTCTCTTGCTCAGCAGATGGTTCATATCAGTGAATCACATTTGACTCTGCTGAAGACTCATGATACTTTGCTTGCTGATTTTACTGCCCAGCGACTGAAGCTTGAACACTTAGAACGTTTGGTGTTGAGAGTGCATTCCGGACAGTCTGCTCAGGGGGAGATAATGATATATCATGAAGCTTGCAAAGAGGATGAGTTAGCTAAGAAGAGAAGAGATGATAAAGATGATGATCCCGATACTCAGAAAGATGGTGAGCCGACTGGTCCTTCAAAGACTGGTGAGCAAGCTATTATTCAAGGGGAGTCTGCATGTGTTGGTGTTAGTGGTGATGGTGCTGGTACAAGTGCTGCGGGTACAAGTGAAGCTGGTAAGACAGCTTAGACTTGTGTAGATATTTGTACTTAGAATTTTAGTTGAATTATAATTGTAATTTATAAGTGTAATTGAATAATTGTAACTTAATAGTTTTTGTAATATATTCGGCTTGAGATTATTATTACAAGTTAAATATATTATAAATTATTTAAGTTATTTGATTCTAAAAAGTTAAATAAATTAGTGATCGAAAGTCTTCCGAATCATTGAGAAGTCGAGCGGCGTGTTCTGATTTATTTCAGTGGTCAAAGTTTATTTTAACTTAGACATTTTAGACTTGAAGGTTTTTATAACTGACAAGTTAAATATGTATGATTTTTAAATTAGACAAATGATATATAATTTAAAGATATAGTTGAAAGTTAAGTTGTTGCGATATAACAGTTTAATTAAGTCTTGGAAATTATATAAGGTAATTAACAGTGAATTTAAATGCGTGGTGATTATTCACAATGCATTAGAATTTAAAGTTAATTAATATTTGTTAAGTATTTATAATTCTTAGTATTTATAAGACTTAAGAATTCTTTGATTGATTCAAGGTAATTAATAAAAGAATTATAAGTTATATAGATTGGTTATATTAATACAATTGAAATGAATAATGAAATTTTTAGATTGATTCAGAGAAATCAATAAAAGAATTTATATTATTAATTTGATTTGTGTAGATATGGAAATGCTAGAATTGAGTGACTCTGGAAGTGATATGCTTGATGAAATCGATGAAGAAATTGATTTTGATCTTGAAGAAGGAGAATTTTTACTACCTGAAGATTGGACTGTTGTACCTGAGAATGTTCAAGACATTGGTGTAGATCCAGATGCAAATATTGATGAACACCATGTGAGTCCATCTAGGACAGAAGTTATTATTGAAAATAATCAAGGTCCAACAGTTATCGATGTAAATGAAGAAATCGATGACTCAACCGATTCTGAAAATGATGAAATCTTGATTCCTACCAAGAATCTAGCAGTTTTTCTTAGAAAACTTCCAAAACAGAAAAAGAAGGTTGGAGTTTCTGAAGTTGATATAACTGGGAAACAGGAACCTAAAAGAGGAATTATTGGATGGTACTTTGACTCTGAGCTGAAGCTGTTTGTTATTAAAAGGTTTGATGGAGTTCAATATTTTGAGCGAAAGCTTGCAGTATTTAGTTCTTTGCCTAGATTTGAGATTTGAGATTTGGCTCGATTACCTTTGAATAACTCAAGTGATGATTTTGTTGGAAAATATGTTGAACATATAATCAAGACTGAGGTTAGAGCTAATAAATTTGAAAAAATTAAGCCAAGAAAAGGAAATACTATTAAACTGGCAGAGAGAAGTCAAAGGACAGGAAGAAGAAGAAGAAAGAAGATTTATCCATCTGTTAAGTGTTTACAGCAGATTCCACTGAAGACAATGCCACAAGATATTCTGGGAAATATGAAGAGTTGGCATGTGGATTCAGAGACTGGAGAAGCTGTCATGGTTGAATCTGATGATGAGGTTGAAGGTGGTGAAAGAGAAATCTTCAGAGTTTATGACCATCGACACCTAATGAATATGTCGAAGAAAGATTTGATAAAAATGAATGAAAATAGAATCTTGACGACAGTAGCATGGGGTGATTTAGCACGTGATTATCAAATGATGGTTAAAACTTGTATAAAATTGAAGATTTATACTGGAAGTAAGATTTATAAGTAAAAATCAAAGACAACTTGAAGACATGATAGCATAGATGCTAGAGCTATTGTCAAGGGGGAGTCTGTTGGGATATGTATGTGTGACAACAGATCTAGCTTGTAATAGTACTAGTGATTATTGTAATCAAGTTTGTACAATTGATTTGGATTTGTAAATGATATTAGTTTGGTATTAATATTCGTTAAATATATTAGTATGTTAAAGTGTTAGACGAATATCGAATACGATGTTACAAACTAAAGTCTGTGAGATGAGATCTCAAGTCGCAGAACTTAGTCATGCGAGATGAGATCTGGGCTCGCAGAGCTGCGAACCGAGTCGACATGGGCTTGGTCGTGGGCTGTGAGTTGAACTCGACTCGCAGAGCCCATCGACCTGCGAATCGAGTTTGACTAAAACCTATAAATACTCAATTAGGTTTAATCCGTAAAGAACTTTTGTCAATTCGTTTTTCCAGAGAACTAAAACGATTTTAAGCATTCATAAGGTTAGGTATTGATCGATTAACATTAATTAATCGATACAAAACCTTGTTGATTAACCAATTCGCTATTATCTTGCGAAACAAATTGTTCACATATTGTGAACCAAGTATTGAGGAATTCCGCACCTTAATACCTAAGATAACCTCGTTATCGATCCACGTACTTAAAGGAGTTAAGCCGAGCCCCCTTGTTCTTTTGGCTTCGTAACTATATCCCAAGCTACCCAATTTATCCCTTTTTTGTTATTATTACCTCCCCATAGGAATCTTCTACGCAATGAATCCAATTTTTGAATTATTCGTAAAGGAGCTTTGTATAGGGAGAAATAATAAACTGGTAAACTTTCAAACACCGATCTTAATAATGTCACTCTACCACCGATCGACAACGTTGATGCTTTCCATAATGATAACCGTGCTTATACCAAATCAATTACCGGCTTCCAATTCTTGATTTTGTTCATATTTGCACCCACCATTAAACCTAGATGAGTAAACGGAAGTTTCCCAAGATTACATCCAAGTTTCATAACTACTTCATATACCTCCTGATATTCACATCCAATACCAAAAAGAGACGATTTATGATAATTGATCTTTAACCCCGAAATCAGATTGAATATTCTCAAAAACCGAGTAATGAAGCTGATATTTTCTAGTCCACATTCCCCTAGTATCATAACATCATCAGCATACATCAAGTGTGATAGAATTGGACCTTTGTTTGGAGTTATCGTGCCCTTGAATAACCCGAGTGTGCAGCCTTTATCTAAAAAGAATGTGAATGCCTCCATTGCCATAATGAATAAAAACGGGGAAAGGGGATCCCCTTGTCTAACCCCCCTTTTATATTGAAATTCCTTTGATGGGGATTCATTGATTAAAACCGATGCTCTTGATGAAGATAGAACACCACAGATCCACATTCGCCATCTTTCCGAGAAGTTCATATGACCAAGAATTATATCCACAAATTGCCAATTAATTGAATCAAAAGCCTTCTCAAAATAAATTTTAAAAAACATAGCCTTACTTTTAGATCTTTTAGCCCAACCAATCAATTCATTAATTATTAATGGACCTTCAAGGATGTTACGACCCAAAAGAAACCCCGTTTGAGTATCCGAAATCACATTATTAATAACACTACGCAATCTATTGGCAAGGACTTTTGAGATTATTTTTGAGACGCATCCAATTAAACTAATTGGACGGAAATCATTCAAATTGTTTGGATCAGATGTCTTAGGAATCAGAGTGATGAAACTAGAAGATAAACCTTTGTGTATAACCCCATCCGTGTAGAATTGATGCATTAGATCCATGAAATCTTTCTCTAAAATTGGCCATAACCTTTTGATGAAATTGAAGTTAAATCCATCCGGTCCAGGCGCTCTACTACCTTCACAATCCTTTACCGCTTTAAGAACTTCATCATTCGTGAATCTGATTTCCAAATTGTCACGATCAGCATCATGAAGGCGTTTCATTCCTGCACATTCGAATAATGGTCTAGCTTGTAAGGATTCACCAAAACGCTTTTCAAAATGTTCTTTTGCCTCTCTCTTGATTCTGTTAGGAATGTTGCACCAATCATTGTCTATAAATAGACTGTTAATTCTCGAATGACACACTCTATTTTTGATGAAACCATGGAAAAAGGCACTATTTTCATCCCCTTCCAACGCCTATTTGACACGTGATTGTTGTTTAAGGTCCATGACTTTTTCCATTTCAAACTGTTTCAAGATCATTCGACATTCCCATTCATGATCAATCTCGTGTTCCAATAACAATCTTTCCTCCATTATCTCCTCGTATTTTATAGCATTATCTCTGGCTTCCAAGATCCTTTCATTTTGTTTCCTTTTCACTGATTCGATCCATTTCTTGATATCCATTTTCAAATTCCTTAGCTTACGTGCCAACGTTCTTCAAGGAATACCACACGATTCAATTTTACTCCAGCTATGATTAACCACCTCAGGAAGCTCCGGATGAGTTAACCAAGAATCGAAAAACTTAAAAGGCCTAGGCCCAAAGTTCAGTGAATTGGTTAATAACACAATGGGAGCATGGTCCGAAATACTCAAATTTAAGGCAAAAAATGAAGCTTCCGGCCACTTATTCCAGAACTCTTCACATACCAAAGCCCTATCAATTTTGCTCAGTTTTTGGGTATTGCCTGCTCGAAAAGTATACTTTCTCCTGCCCATCGTATATTCCGAAAGACCTGCATTATAAATAAAATCATTAAAGTATTGTGCACCAATATGATTGAACTTTGAGTTGGATCTGTCTTCAGGAAATCGAACTTCATTGAAGTCACCAATGAGAATCCATTTCCCCAAAAACTTATCTTTTAAACTCAATAGTTTGTTCCACAGCTCCCTCTTTTCTACACCATTTTGAGGTCCATATACATTAACAATTGTTGTTGAAGATGTATCTTTAGTAATATAGCCGTGAATCAATAAGAAATTCATATCTTTCACAACCTGTTGCTTACTGAAACAATTAGGATCCCATAATGAACATAGCCCCCCTGAACGACCACACGCATCCACCCAATCAACTTAAATTTTCCTTTGCCCCAAAATTGGTTAAAACGAATTTTTGAGCTATCTGATAAAGATGTTTCCTGCAAACACAAAAAGTTAATTCCATTCTTTTTTTTTAAGATCCCTAATCCACATTTCTTTGCGACTATCTACCGCCCCTTTGATGTTGATGGACAAATAATTCATCGAGACTGATTTAATTCTCCATTAACAATATCCTCAACCTGCTCCTGAAAATCATTCAGATTGATACCAAGATTACCTGCCAATCGTGTTGTCTCCTCTACTTCCTTTCTTAAATCATTGTTATCACCATTATCACCTTGTAACTCTTTAGAACCACTGCTACCATCGACCGGGGTCTCATCAATGGCTTGATCTGCAGATGGCGAATTAAGAGCATCTTCATCATCTCTCTCAGTACATTAAAACCTTCCATACTTGATTCCGAAACCTCCGAATTCAAACTATGCAATTCTTCTCTCTTTTTCTTTTTTCTAATCGGTCCCTCCGTTTGAAATTGAACCCAGCTTTCACCCGTTTTCTTCCTCTTATTAGAATTAAATTTAATCCCAATTCTTTTAATTAGACTTCCCAAATTAAATGGGTCATCTACATCTTCATTAAGATCTGGAATCGAACCTAATTTATCCGAAAGATTATCTTGTTGTCTCTTCTTTCGGATTTTTCTCCTCAGATTATTACAACAATCAGACCTATTTGATGGTGAAGTGGGCCAAGAGGATGAGTTATAACTTAAGCCCATGCCTATGAACCAGATGGGCCTATTAGGCCCAATCGATGACGAAGATTGTGTCTCATTTTCATTAAACGGATTTTTGAAATGCTTCATGACATCATCTTGACTTTTACAGTTCCCATGCATCGATTCATCTTTCCCATGCAACTATTGATTTACCGGCTCTTTGGATTTCTTTTCCGAACTAGAACTCCGATCACCCTGAACGTTTTCCGACCAATCGGAATTGTTGAAATTAGGTTTCCATTGTAACTCTACTTCAATGATGCAAATATCACAGCTTCCATCCGTATAATTCACATGAAATTCTTCCGAGTATGATTTCCCAGATTTAGTTAGAACTATGCATTCTCCGTACGATACATCCAATGATTCCCAGCTGAATATGGAGACCAATACTTTCAGACCTGCTTGCGTACAAATCTTTTCATAAAACGAGTTGTCTCTTACTCTATATGGAACACCATAGATCCTAACCCTTGCTAACCGATCTTGATTATCATATTGACCATTCCATATCACTGCCTTAGAAAGACAATACTCCCAAGTTCCTTTATCAGAAAGAAAACTGTTTGCTATAAGTTTATCTTTGAAAGTAATAATCGCGTTCAATCCTTCCACATACGAAACTGCAGTATTGCCATAACCCCCTTTTACTAGCATTCTCCTTACACAGTTTACAGCATTTAGATTGGTGCATGTACCGAAAACTTATTTACCAATACAATATTCTGCATAAAGGTAATCTAATATAAACTGATATTCATAATTAATTATAGACAATAAGATACATTAATACATATGCATCTACCCCAATAGAAAAAAATTAGATGCAATTGGTTCCTGCATCTATTTATTTTGGTAATCGAAGAACTAGATAATATAAATTGAAGTATCCAAGAATAAAGTACACTAAAAATATCAAATTGCCACACATTCACTAATCGCACAATTACGAAATAAGGTAAAACATTAATCCTTCTTATTGTCACCTTCATGACATCACATGGTACTCCTTTTCTTCTTCCTCCTTTGATGTAACAGATTCACAGAACCTTATTTTCGCAGATAACGAGAGACGTAATATTAAATTGGAGAGGGATAAACAAACTACTTTTGCTAATCTATTCAGATAGGGTGATGGTGACTGGTGGCATTTACGAATCGTATTGAAGACAACAGCGACGGTGTAATTAATCGAAGAGAATGCGCTTTGTTATTTCCCTAGAAAGGTATAGAAGGGTGTGGTCATGTATAGTGATACGGGAGTATTAGGTTTGGGCTTGATAGGCTTGATTAAGTTTTTCAAAAAGCCCATATACAGTTTTCCTTTAGTTCTCAAGGTTCTCTTTCTAACTTTAGTTCTCACAGGATCTTTTCACTATATATATATATATATATATAAAATAGGTTTTATAGCAAAAAACAAGACATCACGAATGCTTAAAAGACAACCATTTTAGGTTAATGTAGCAAAAATATACGAAATTAATATTATAGGCTAGTTTAGAGATAAATTCGAGTTCAATATATCATTCATGATAAATTTTCGAATAATGAATTAACAACTAAATCATAAAAATTAGTTACCAACTTAATTACTACCTACATTATGATCATACTAGTAGGAAATTTAACTTTTATATGGATTTTAATTAATTCTCGCTAATTAATCGATCACTACTATGCACCATGATTCGTTGGCTAATTACATTTAGCAACATAATTTAGCATGTTTAAGGGTGTTGCTATCTGCCAATTAAATAATGGGGTCTTTTATTGATATTCGATCTTCATACTTTGTAAATAACAATTTAAAACGTATATATGTAATCATTATATCAATTAATCTTGGTAGCAAGGGTTACACAAATCACAAAACCTACAAGCTTGAAACAAAGATGCTGAATCAAGTATAGTTTCATGTAACCCCTTCATGAAGTAACTAATGACATTCTAGTCTCTCATTTAGTTTTCAAGTCTCCGATCGTTATAAAACCTCGTTATAAACCTCTCAGCAGCATCGTCTACTTGATTATCTTCGCCATACTTGGTTACTTGAACTGGAGAGTCTAGTATCCTCAGTTGCTCCACCATGGGAGACGACTTCCCGCTTGATAACATATCAAGAGCCTTAAGAACGGCTGAATTTATTACTATTTCATCACAATCGTCGTACACAACCAATGGAGGATTAGAAGTAGCAAGGGCGTGACGGTTCTTTTGGTGTTTCTTGTTGCTCGAAAAGAGGGAGAGCGGGTAAGAAGGGGTGTTGTTGCAACTAAATTCGTACTCTTCGAGTGGTGGTCTAGAGAATGAGGCCTTGCCCGTGATCTTACCCCGTTTTATCAACATGTTAAGATCGACCAAGAATTTTCGTTTGATAACTCCTTTCTTTAGCATGAAGAACATTACGCGCACCAATTTCCATATTTTTTTGGAGATCAATGGTGATTTTTGCTCCATTTTCTCTATCTCTTTAACTAGGTTTTTAATTTGTTTAAGAGAGATAGAGAAATTAGAGAGATATTTGATGTTTGTAGTTATGGAAGTGGAAGAGAGGAGTGGTATTTAAAGAAATAAACAAGAAGTTGCAAGGCAAGAGAAACAACTAAAAAGAAGCCACTAATTCATAAAGCAAATGTTGACTCCTATAAAAAAAGATGGTCATTGAGGGAACGTTTTGCATGTTGAAAACAAACTATTGAAAATATGGACACGCTTTTAAACTTTATTGTGTTGTTATTTAGTTACTTTTAGTTTTCTTTTATATAACTCATTTATGACTTACTAAAACACACATGTTATTAGCATAAAAATGTTAATAATAATACTTAGGGGTGTTTGGGATTGCGTTTTGAAAATTGATTATGCATTTTTAATAATCATAATCAGATAATCAGCTGTAACAAAACGTGTTGCATTAATAAAGTGTTTGGATTTGATTATGCTGCTTAATGTCGCAATAATTAAATAATCAGCTTATAAGTGTTTGACAAATTACATTTTTATATGACTTAACATGTAAATGACAAAATTAGACATTGTTAAGTTTTATATATACTCCGTAGCATTTTGTTCTAAGACGTATAACAACATTTCATTTATAAATAATTTGTTAACATTAATAATTCCACCAACATTTCCCTAATATAATATTAATAATCAACATACTGCATTAGCTTTTGTAAGCTAGTAAAGAAACTCTATAATAAAATAAAGAATAAAAAATGAAAATGGCATAGAAAATCTACAGAAATGGTGGCAATGCATTAAAATGTAAATGAGATCAAAGGGCACTGGGGTAATTTTTACAATAACAACGTTAGTTTGAAAACTACGATTTGGTGCAGTAGGCACATACATGCTTCTCCGATTATGCGTTTTCATTCCATCAAAACGCAGATAAGTAATTTTTAGTTTTATTTTTCCAAACACTATTAATAGATTTTTTGTGTTTTCAAAACGCAATAATTAGATAATCACTTTCAAATCACAATCCCAAACCCCTCTTAGATGCGCGATTGATAAAATATATTGTATTATTGTTTATTCACATATGTGGATGTGTGTATTATTATACTTATAATCGAAATTTGCAAACGATATGATATTTCGATTATCTATCATGATGTTTCAAATTTTGTCTTTTTGACTTTTTCTTTTCTCACAATATTCACGTTGACCAATTTCTTGTTATATATCTATGTCATCGATACATAAAGAAATGTTATATTCACGTAAAATTTACAAAGAAAACTTCGTAAAAGAAGGGAATTAATTTTGGATTTAAATATACTTGAAGCAAAACCATCATTTTGCATTATGTAGCGTTTATTAGCCGCACCAAGGTGTATCAACTATCAAGTAAAGTAAAGGCGTACAATTAACGTTAACGAGTTTATATAAAATGATGTCATTTTATTTTCTATCACAATATTATGTACGTGTAACTTTTCGTGTCATTGTCATGGATGGAAAGTCGAATCTCTTACCCATTGAGGCATGCATGATGTTATACACCGTGACATTTAAAAGTGGTGATCTTTTTTTGAACATACAAAAGAAAAACATACAAAAAACAATGACAACCAATATGGAAATTCGAAAAGTTCAATAAAATGCTTGAGTTTAATTTAATATACTTTTTATTGAATTCAATATACTTTTTAGCTCTGCATCATAAAGTACCTATATATTGTTAAAGATTTAAAGTTGGGGAAGAAATAAACGAGAGAGCGATTATACATTTTTTGAAATTTGTAAGGACTAAAATATGGATCTTCTACCTTTTATAAGGGATAATAAGTCGAGTTGGGTTCGAGTTGACCCACTTGAGTTATGGGGT
The DNA here is from genome assembly GCA_963422505.1 of Pseudognaphalium luteoalbum. Lineage (NCBI taxonomy): Eukaryota > Viridiplantae > Streptophyta > Magnoliopsida > Asterales > Asteraceae > Pseudognaphalium > Pseudognaphalium luteoalbum. The sequence goes on from OY730194.1 coordinate 3,060,074, forward strand.
CAGAACCAATCAATCTGTACCCAACCTTTTATTTAATTGGATTGAGTATTTTAACTCAATCCAAAACATGTTAACTGAAGCTAATTTAGATAACCCGTTTAACATGTTTTCGAATTAATTTCAATTAATAGATCAAAGTCAAAACTCATAAATAAATAATAAATAACCTTGTAAAACACAAGGTAAGCAACAAATTTAATACTGTATACAATTAATGTGATGAAATGCTATGTTTTAAGATGATGAAAGCCTCAAACCCATAAAAAAAAATAGTGTGATCTCCGAAATGAAAAGCAATAAATACAACAAAAGTTTTGATTCATACAACAAATATTGTGTCATACGTTTGTAAGTTAGATCTATCAAACAATTTATTTCTTGGATCTATCGTTTCCCCTCCAACATTGTTATCTTAGCAAAGGAGGTTTTGACCATGGACCCTATTAATGGGAGGCTAAATGTTCATGGAACAACGGGAACATTTGCACACAGCTGTTTGCTTGTGTTTTGACCATATGGACCACATTTATTGGAGGCTAAACAAAATGTTAACGGAAAGACACAACGCATGATTAGCCTAAAAGCAAATGCCAACGTTGAGTTTGATTTTTGGTTTGGTAAAGTACCATTTGACATAACAAATTGGTAGGTGAAATATAAAAAGACTTTGTCAAACCCGTACCAATTTGGCTTCTTTTCTCAAAAGTTGGCTTTGGTTTTCGCTTTTATGTTTTTCATGAAAAATATATATGACTAACATCTAAATATATATACATACTAGTTCAATGACCCGTGACTACACGGATTTGATGAAAAATTAAGTCTACTTTATAAATTTTCTATTAGTTTTTTACTATTACATTTTATAATCAATTTAGTGATATTTGGAAGAAGTACACGAAAATTACCATTAGAAACAAACATCAACCAATTTAGTGATGCGTTTATGTAATCATCATCCATCAATAACAAATATAAAAAAGTTTCAATTATTAGTACGTTTTACATGATATATTTTGCATACTTTTATTAAGCGATATGTACTTACCCACTTCAACTTTATTAAGTAATGACATTATCTCTTTGGTTATTACCCAAAATATAATAGTAGGAATAAATAATTTAAATAATATTAGCAAACAAATAGACAAAATAGTCTATTTGCAAAAAGAAAAGTAACTCATTTGTTTGCATAAGTATCATTAATCTCACCAAGTTTTCTTTCATATAAAGCCTTTATCCTCCATAAGTGTCTACTCGACTTTCATGAAAAACAACTATAGTAACACTCATGTTAAATTATCATGTAAACATTAATTAACTACTAAAATATGATTATAGATTTGATCTTAAAGTATTTCGTTAACTGCGTAGTTATTCAAAGCCTACTTAGTTATTCAGAGCCCACTAAAAAAGAAGTATCATTTGTTTACAAAAAAACCAATGAGTTATGCTAATAAAAATCCTTAGACTTTCAATGAAATCGTAGTTTTGATAAATTTTTGCTCCCTAAGAAGCAAGTCTTAAGTTAAGATTTCTGAAATAGAATCTTATTCGCATGAGCAATACTTTTGTGCAATTTCCAAATGCTCCAGATCAGTATCATACATACCCATAATCGACAACCAATCAACGGGTCACTCAAAAGCACTTTCAATACATACAACCTCATAATAAGTTGTACTCAAAAAAATTATTGTTAACACAAGCTATGCAATGAGAGTTCACATGCTGACATAGTAACTTACTTAGAGAGGGTTGAAAAAAACTATTTTGATCACCCACCAATAAACAAATAAGTCATTAGTAATGTTCTCGTCGTCCCCATATATATAGATCAATCATTAATCGAACCAGCCCAATCCACAGGGAAATGGGTCAAAATTGTCACCTTTGTTTAAAGTAGAACTATAATTTTGAAACCAACTTAGAGACCCGCAATCAATAGTAGGATAAAAACAGTAGCTATTACATTACAATCAAAACTGTTAATGCTAAAAGCAAATACGATAATTACCATAGCAATTGAAAACATATTATAAAATCCAAATTTCGAAGTTAGTATACAGATTTTTATACCTACTATTGCATATTAGCATACAAATATAACTGCATATTTGAAGACTAATATTCACCAGACATAAAAATCACTGCATATTAGTATTTTAGTGCAACTAATATTTTGAAATCGCCTGCTTTCATCCACCTTTATTACCTCTTTTCGAATATGGGACATCATCATCATCAAGTCATCAACCTACAAAATACATCTGTATCTTTGTGCATTTGCAATCCTACAAAATACAATATGCATGAATACTTGAAATAAGGATTTAATCATATAAATGATAAATGACAACTTAATGATTATATCCATGATGAATTCTAGATGAAACAAATACAATAAGTTACAGGGGAATCCAAAATTAGATAAAAAAAATATAAAAAGTGACAGAACGGGTTGGATGAGGTTCATTATGAGGTTTTTAAATGAATTCATTATGACCAGTTACATGATTGTTCTTGAATGAATTCATAAGTAAATGAGAGATGGTTGATGGAGAAGGATTTGAGCCCATAAATAGAGAAGGATTTGAGTAGTAAAATACAGAAAAACATAATTACAAAGTTTCAATTGTAGTTAACTATATATTGACAAATACTTACATGGTGAGTAGTATTTAAATTTCTTGACATAATCCAACTTCAAATGATTTACATCAAGACATGATCCAGCCACAACAAAACTATACAACCTAAAAATCTTCACAACACTAACATATTAGACTTATTGCAGTAAACAAATCATATGAATAATTAGTTATCATCACCTAATAACACTTAATTCCATAGGACCCACAAACTAATATCCTATAATATTATACATTGGTTATTCGTTAAAATAAGTTAAGATTTATTTTCTTTATAAGTTAAGTTCGACCCATTTAGTGAAAAATGGATCAAACTATACATCACAAATGACATCTGCAAATTCAACTAACAATCAAAATCTACAACAACATAACACATAATAGCCATTAAAGAAAGAAGTTCTTCCTAACAACAACTTATGTGATTAAGTTACTCTTGGAACCTATACACATCAAAGACATAAATGATCAAAATCTAAAAACAATACAAAGATGTAAATGACATAAAATTTGCAAATCAGTACCAAACTCAAATTAATGTACTCATTCTCACTTAAAATTGATGTACTCATTTGAAGTCTACTCTGTAATTCAAAGCTTGGAATACCTTTGAACAGCGGCAAAAACGTCTCCTCGTGTTGAGCCGATCTAAATCGATCAATAGGATATGATGAGCGTTTAAGCACCGATTCCACCATCTCCAAATAGCCCAAATAAAAATATAATAAATCTATGAAACAGTTTGATCAACCACTTGATTTTCATTTTGGGAGATAAAATATTTAATAATATCACCTATAACAATCAACTCCACTACTTAATTTAACCATAAAGTATAACTTCCTCATATTTGACATGATTACATTAAATGAAGTTGACATTATTACAGATTTTTTAACTAAGATTTTCGCATTTATTTTGTGTTATTTTCTACGTTGATCATGTGATAACTGATACCAGCATTATATTTGATCGCGATTCACCTTTGTTTACAAGAACGAAAAAGAAATTAGTTTAGGTAATAAATTCTAGATATTTGTACTTCCTTTTTTTTTCATCAAACTTGCAAAAATATATAGTTTTCCAGTCCTATAATCCCCATTCCATTCTCAAGTATATAGTTTTCATAGAACCCCTCATGAACTAACTAATTACATTCTAGTCCCTCATTTCATTTTCAAGTCTCCGATCGTTATAGAACCTCCTTATAAACATGTCAGCGGCATCGTCCACTTGATGATCCTCACCATATTTAGTTACTTGAAACGCTGCCTCCGTTATCCTCAATTGGTCGACCATGGGAGACGACTTCCCACTTGGTAGCAAACCGAGAGCCTTAAAAACCGCTGAATTTATTACTATGTCATCACAATCGTCCACAACTAACGGAGGGTTAGATGTAGCAATGCGGTGACGATTCTTTTGGTGTATTTTGTGTGTCGAAAAGAGGGAGAGTGGGTAAGAAGGGGTGTTATTTAAACTAAATTCGTACTCTTCAAGTGGTGGTGTAGAGAATGAGGTCTTGCCAGCTATTTTGCCACGTTTAATCATCATGTTAAGATCGACGAACAACTTTCGTTTGTCAATGCCTTTCTTCAACATGAAGAACATTACACGCACCAACTTCCATACTCTTTTGGTGATTATTATTGGTATTTTCTGCTCCATGAAATCTATCTCTTAAATTAATTAAAAAAACTAGGGTTTAATTTGATTAGCTTAAGAGAGATCGATGATTGATGTTTGTGGTTATGGAAGGGGAAGAGAAAAGAGGTATATATTTAGAAAAAATTAAGAAGTTGCCACCGAAGAGAAACAACTAAAAAGAAGCCACGAATTCATAAAGCGATGTTGACTCCTATAATTTAAAAAAGATGGTCATTGTGGGAACGTTTTGCATGTTGCCAAAAAAAAAAAAAAAAAAAAAAAAAAAAAAACAAACTATTAAAACTATATATGCAAAATATGCTTTAAACTTTATTGTGTTGTCTTTTAAAGTAGTTTTTAGTTTCGTTTTTAAGAAATTAAGCTCCTTTGTGACTTAAACATACATATTATATATATTGCTATATATATAATACAATAATACTAAGAATAATAATAATACTTATGATAAATTGTATTTTAATAATAACTAGACACATGGTTGATTAAATATAGTGTTTATTCACATATGTTTTTATCAAGGGCGAAATTGCATTAAAAAAACTAGCTACTAGTAACAAACTAGAGCAAGAGATTATTTAAAAGTGGTGATCATTTTCCTGAAGATACAAAAAACGGCAATGACAACCAAATTGAAAAATATAAAAGTTTTATAACATATGGTTGGGTATTTGATCGAAAATGTTGGTAATGGATTAACAATGATTAGCGATTCGTATACCACTAGTTTTTAGCCGTACATCACCAAATATGTTTTTTAGTGTTGTACTCTATAATATTATAAAGCACATTTGATAGTGTACAGCTAAAAACAGTAGCAGTGTACGAATCATCACCCTTAACAAAGAGAACTGTTGACGTGAGGAAATCAATGAAATTCAACAATATGTTTCAATTTTCAAAAGAACTTAAATACATCATATATAATGTCACTTTTAATGAATGAAATAGGAGAAATGATATGCTTTAAGAGCTGTCAATAAGACTCTTTCAAAAATAATTACTCCATATTAACAGCTTAAAGTTTATTTTATCATCAAAAATCATAACCAATGCTTAAGGAATGTTTCAATGAATTAAAGGAAAATCTTCAATTTATTAATTATAATTTCGATTAAATAAGAAAACGTTAGCTTCACTAAATGCACAACTTTTCTCTTATTGACAACTTTAAACGCTCTCATTATCAATTCTCATTAAATATTTATTAGCTACTAAAAATCTAAAATCATCCGTGTATCAATTAATTTGGTATATAATATTACTAGTTTCAGGAAAGTATTAATAAGAGAGATGATTATACACATTTTAAAAATGTTATGTAACTTGGTAAATATGCAAACTTTTAAATTGGTTTAAATATGGGAAGGGTCGGATCCAACATGTTAGTAGATCCAGTTAGAGCATTTTCAATGCTCTTTGTTGGTAAAGTTTAATAGAAATAAAATGTGAGGTGGCAAATATTTAAATATTGTGAAGTGCCAAATATTACACATATCTTAAGATGATTTCTTCTTTGCTTATACGGTGCTTTAGACGTACGGAGTGGGCCACACTATATATATATATAATTACATGTAGTACGATGATGTGCCAGTCTACTAATTTATAAAGTTCAATGCATTGTAAAAATTTTGTGTTAAAAGTTAAAACGTTTATGTGGCACTGTATTAAACTTAATGCACCAGATATGCTCTTAGTAGAGGGTTTTCACTTCTCAGCAGGGCCGTCTTCGAGGGAGGGTGGGATGGTCGACCCTCCAGGGCCTCCGAATTATAGGGACTTCAAAATCTGTGTGCTTATGTATATACATATAGTATATAATTTTATTGTAAGAAGAAAAATATGTTCTAGTTATTTCAAAGTTAGTTGAGTCGCAACAAAAGGAATCAAAGAATATCTTATAGCTTGATATAGGGTCTTGTTTTGAAAATTATTTAAGGTTTTGTCCAGAACCTCCGAAAACTCAGATACGGCCTGCTTCTCAGTCACTTCATGCTACAATCAGCTCCACCACAAGAAACCTTATAGTTCCGTTCCTATACATTTCGATTTGTTGTCAACAAAAATTTAATTACATACTAACATAAACTAGGTTTAATTTTCAGTTTTTAGTTTGATATTAACTAAAATATATATTGATAATATTTTGTCTATGACAATGTACATTTCTACCATAATTTAGATAAATAGTGTTTTGTCTATGACAATGTACATTTCTAGATTCGTCACGATATTTACTTTGGTGCACCTTTTATATAAGATGGCAACGGCATAAGATTTTCACATGTAGTTTCTTCTCATAATATATTTAAGCTAGCTTAAGTAATCGAATTAATGCATATTCAAACTCGTACATAATTAGAGTCCATATATTAAGGAAAAATTTGTACTCTCGAAAATTGTTTTCTTAGCAAAGGAGGTTTTGACCATGGACCTATTGGAGCTTCCGGCACACAGCTGTTGGGTACTAGCTAATTAATTATTACCTTCTTGTGTTTAGCTAAATAGCTTCAAAAGTGCACAAAATTAGACTTTTTGTTGATTGAGCTAGTTTGATTTTTGGTTTGGTAGAGTACGTACCGATCGATTTGGTACTTGATATAAGGAAGGGTTTATTATTTTATTATGTATTAAACTTTACATTTTTTACTATTGTAGGAGTCAAACTTTGAAAAGCTATATTGTATGTATTGAACTTGTAAATATGATTTATTGTATGTAAAAAAAAAATTTTGGGTAAAGCCCAAATAAGAAAGTTTTCTTTTTTGGCCTTACCCAAATAAGAAAATAATACATATGATATATCATATTTACAAGTTCACTACATACAATAAAAAAAATAAAAGTGTATTACATACAATAGTAAAAAGTCTAAAGTTTAATACATAACAAAATAATAAACCTTAAAAGGAATTGATAGTTGGAATACAAAATGACTTGTCAAACTTGGGCCGCCAATGTCCTACATGATTCAAAAGTCAACAGGAAACCGACTCGAATCAAACTTAAACCCGCCAACCACTAGTTTAGCTAATTGTATATTTTGCAATAGTTCCCCTAAAGGCCTAAAGTACAAGGCAAATATTCTTTTCGTTTCAAACTCCGGATTCAATGATCCCTTAACTACAAGAGATTAACAAACCATACATTATTATTTTTATCTATAATACACATAAAAGTGTGTAAGTTAACGTAACATAACTTTGGTGTAAGTAAAATAGTAAATCGTATATGATTGAAGATGAAAGTGAAAGTAATTATATAAAATAAAATATTATATATAAATTGGCATTACAGTTGATATTTATTCCCATTGAAACAAACCTAAAAGAATACAAAAATTGTTAGGGCTACACAATTGACAAACCAAACAAGATTGAAACTCAAACAAGGAATCAATCAACTATAGTTTCATGCAACTCCTCATAAACTACATAATGACATTTTAATCCCTAATCTAGTTTTCACGTCTTCGATCGTTATAGAACCTCGTTATGAATTTCTCAGCAGCAGCATCCACATGGCCTTCTTCTCCATCCCGAGTTAATGGAAATGGCGAGTCCGTTAACATCCTAAGTGGTGGTGGTGATGTGGCGCTGATTGTTAGCATATCGAGAGCCTTAAGAACCGCATCATTGATGATTATGTCATCACAATTGTCCACAACTAACGTTGGGTTAGGAGTAGCAACGCGGTGGCGTTTATTTTGGTGTTTCTTGTGTGTGGAAAAGAGGGATAGTGGGTAAGGAGGGGTGTTGTTGCAACTAAATTCATATTCTTCAAGATGTCTAGGGTACGAAGGCTTAACCGAATTGTTGTGGTGATGGAACATAAGATTTTGTAAGGCCTTTCCCGTGATCTTACCACGTTTCATCATCGTGTTAAGATCAACCAAGAATTTTCTTTTGGCAATTCCTTTTTTCAACATGAAGAACATCACACGCACCAAGCTCCATACTTTCTTAGCGATTATTGGTAAATTTTGCTCCATTCTCAATTTAGGGTTTTGATTGCTTTGATGAGAGAAATGGAGATTGAAAGAAAGAGATGTTTGATGGTTGAAGTTAAATGGGGGCGGAGGGCAGGGGTATTTAAAGGAAGCTAATTGTGGGGAGGAATAGAGAATTAAGTGGCTTACAAGATACTTTAGGTAAATTCATTTACTTATAATTATACATCCGTACTATTTTTGTTTGGTCTGTTGTTTCAAATAAATGTTTTAATTTAATGTGACAATTAATAAATTTTAGTGGATAGAGATGTTATTATATTGGTAAAATATGTCGTTAGTGAAAATTTATAAAATTGTATTCACATTCAAAAAAGACATTTTAAGTGGAACGGAGGGCGTATATTAAGTAAAAGGGTTTTGCTAGCGTATGCCTTCATGACACATGTGAAGGTGCATTGAATGAATTCGTAAGTTTCTTAAATATTAGTAGAATGTGTAATTATTATATGCATACAAAAGTAATTATTTGATTGAATTAATGGATATTAAATGCAAATGTTAATATTTAAGGAAATTTGAACTTCATTAAATACACTTTAACGTGTGCCACAAGGGCACACGTTAGCAAAACCTTAAAGTAAATAACGATGAATGATGATATATGCATAAATTTACACACATAAAAATCAAAGTTTGCATTGAAAGGAAAAATAAAGGCATACATTTCATTACAAGACAACGTTAACTTTCATAAAGAGGTTGCCTTTGAAATTTGAAGGGAGCGTTTTTCATGCTCAGAATATTAAATTAATTTACAAAAGCATTTGTACTTAATTATATATAATAATAAGATTTCCTTTTCAAAGACAACGTTAACTTTCATAAGGCATACATTTCTTCTATGAACTTCTTAAAAAAGCTAATAATATAACACTGCTTTGTGTACGTTCCATCTATGTATGGGTTATAAAACAAAAACAGAGTTGTTTGGAACCGGTATTGAAAAGCAAGTACGTACTTATACATAGTATACGTCCGAATATATACATTACTTCACAAATACGTACAATTGTTTCATTCGAAGAACTTGATCGTGAACCCACAATTAACCTCATTGTTAAAAAGCTCACATCGATACCGCTAGACAAATAGTTCTTTGACTGTTTCGAACCTCTTTTTGTTTGGCCTTGTGGAAGTTAGGCTACAAAGCAACGACGTCATATATTATAAGGCATGAGGTTGCAACAACAAATATAAACTATTTGTTCAAGCTCAAAATAATAACTTTTGATTTTCTTTATATAAAACGAGAAAATGAAGACTTTAAGTATGACTTATAATACCTTATAGTTATTTCAAAATTGAAAGTAATTAAAATAATCAACAACTTATACATAGATGAATGTGAAACAAACTTTATTAAAATGTCATTTTACTAAGACCAAAATTTGACTTTATAAACATGTACATGTGTAACAAAACAACAATCATTTCTAAAAAGTAAGAAAGTTAATTAAATAGTCTTTAATAAAATATTAAAAAAATATATTCACGAGGTTTGTAACACAAAAACAGAGTTTACTTTACTTAGCAAGAGAGGTTTGTAACCAACTAACCATGCTTTTTGGTAGAAGAAAAATTCCATGCCTTGACCAGGAACCCACCCAACGGCTTCTTAACTTAATTTTCTTTTTTGGCCCCTTAAGATATACTGAATCATCTTTTAACACCCTCAAATGTTCAAATCGATTATTTTACCATTAACAACGGGTTACGTTACATAAGATACTTCGACATATTTTGTAGGACTAAACATAAATATTTGTAGTTAACAACATATTTGTCGACCGGTATATACTATATCTAAAAGAGGATTATAGACTTATAGTATGATACATTCGTACGTGTGAACTTTTCTTTTACTTTAACCATCATCAGAGTTACACTTTATATTTTTTTTTCCTATTATTGTACGTGTGACAACTTGTTATCTGCTAGCGTTGATTTTTCGTCTTAATTTAGTAATTTTTTCAGTGATTTTTTTATTTTTTTTTAATGAGGTACGTCCGATGATAGATTTTTCAACATTATACATGTACTTAAATGCTTGTAGTTGAAAAAGAGTGCTATGAACATTACAATACTAGTTTCATAAAAAAAAAAAAATATTAGAAGGTTACAAGTTTAAGTGGTACCGACATCGCAAACGCTCATACTCCATATATATGACTGACAGGTAAGGGTTCGAATCCGTGATTTAGCATATGTGGGTGATTTGTAAAAAGCTGATTCGTCACACGTTGATTCTACTTATGGGTGGGGTTATTGAAATATGGTACGGAGACGGTGATACTCTTCTAATTACTTTTTTAAAAACGATACATCTAGAGGTTAAAGTTCATGGAAAGATCGATACGTAGAAGACAGCAGGATTCGGTCACACAGCTGTGTGCAACTCGATCAATATCTAAACTAAGAAAAAAGCAAAGTGAATCTTGAAAAGTGGGTAATCAAGGATTACCAAAATTGGTGTATTTGTACGCTAGTGTATATATCAATTGGTATCTTTTGGAGGGTATGAAATAAAAGGTTTGTGTCAACAGGACATAAAGATGGTGTCAAACCTGTACTTCTTCGTATACCCTCTTTTTCAAAAGTTTTATGGTCTCATTATTCACTTTTTTCTTTATTTTTCTTCCAAAATCCATGAATCATGCATGTGATCTATTATTGATAATTTGGTATGCATGACATAATGTATGACAAACCGCTTTTTAAGGAAAATAACACTTCACTATTTATATTAATTATTAGTAGGATGGATACCTAAATTACTAGCATACCGTAATTTTAGCTATTTTATGATTTATATAGATGTGTTTATATGTGTGTAATTATACGTGTAAATTATCAGATTAATAGTTGTAAGAAATATATATTTCATCGGTTTCAAAATAAGTTACCACAATATAAATGGAAATTACCCACATTTTTAGTTACAATCATGCTTTTTTCAATACTTAAATGTCAAGATTACGCTTTCAAAGTACACACAACTATGACCTAATTAAGAAATACTTTTTGTGTGAGAATTGAATAAGGGTATAATGGGAACTATTTTGAAAATGCATATCATGTTGCAACAAACGAAAATATCAACGTGGATACGTAATTTGAGACGATGAAGTATATGTTATGACTATCGTGTTTGGATATCCTTATATTGTTTAACATGTCGAGGTGATTAATCAGTTTGATGCTATACCTAGCCACACCAAGATATGTACCAACTAAAATCAATGGTGGTTATTTGTATACCATCATTTTTTTGTCATACACCACTAAAATATATTTTTAGACCCTTTTACCCCTTCCAACCTAAAATTCTTCAAACACTCCTTCACAATTTCAAGGGCAAAAATGTCCAAAACATGATTTTGATAATGTACGGCAAAAAAGTGATGATGTACAAATCATCACACCAAAATCAATGAGCCGAGACCATAATCTCATGCCAAGTATCTAGTGAACTCCATGTAAGGCTAATAGATACATAAGAGCACACGGTGTGGCATTACGTGGCATCACCATTCAAGGGCGAGAACGCCGTGCGACGGCGTTCTGCCGCACCGTGTCGGCGTTCCCGTCACTGTTTTGGCTTCGGCGTCCCATTTCAGACGGCAAATAAGGCGATGTTCTTCTTTTGATTTTTTGTTTGTTTTTTTTTTTACATATAAAATGGAGCTGAAGGTGTGTGTGGTTGCATAATTACAAAAAATGGAGCTGCTACCGTACTACGTATTGAACTTAAAGGAAGAAGATGAACAGTGTTGACTTGTTAATGGGCTAGAATTAATGGGCAAGATAATTATTTAGATAATGGGCTAGATAATTATTTAAATAATTATTAATGTGCTAATTATTGAAATTAAAAAAATGCCACTTTTTTCCAAGTTTACTTCGTTTTGCCCTTCGGGAAAAAAAAGTGACGATATGCCCCTAGAAATCGCAAATCGCAAATTTGCGATTTACGATCCCGCATCTTGCTTTTGCGATTCGTTCACCGATCGAGCTCGTAGTTGAGATGTACGTGCCATCGCAAATCGCAAATTTGCGATTTGCCAATGCCCGAGATATTGACCCGTAACCAAGTAGTGAACGAGACGTGAACGATTTACCTATCTTAGGCATTGGCAAATCGCAAATCACAAAATTTGCGATTTGCGATTTACGATTTGCCAATGCCCGAGATATTGGCTCGTAACCGAGTAGTAAACGAGACGTGAACGATTTACCTATCTCGGGCATTGGCAAATCGCAAATTTGCGATTTGCAATTTGCGATGGCACGTACATCCCGGCTACGGCTCGCTCGATGAACGGATCGCAAAAGCAAGACGCGGGATCGCAAATCACAAATTTACGATTTCTAGGGGCATATTGTCACTTTTTTTTTCCGGAGGGCAAAACGAAGTAAACTTGAAAAAAAAATGACATTCTTTTTAATTTCACAATTTTATTAATGTGCTAGATAATTATTTAGATGAAGCTACGTATTGACTTGTATTGCATTTTTAGTAAATAAAATGTTGTTTATTTAATTTATTTGTTTTTTTATATATTAGTTTAGTGCAAGGATCGGGTGAGAACCAAATTAATGATGAGAACTGTGAGAACTATGTTCTGCATCTAATTTTATGGATGCATTTCACATTATGCATCTAATTATCTCACAAAAACTAGATGCATAATTTACTTCTCATAGTTCTTTTCACTAATTAGTTCTCACCGGATCTCTACCCTGTTAGTTTATACAATTATCTTTATTAAAAAATCTAATAATACAAATAATAAAAAATTCCAAAGCACTGTCCATAACACTGTGAATTCAGTTTCACCACACCACAAAATCTTCACTTTAAACATTCTCCATAACGTTGTCCTAGAACACCAACACCACACCCTGTGCTCTAACCGTGAATGATTAATGAATTAATCATGCTAAATCCTTTTTCATAGGCAACTTTCAAGCTATCACTCTGTTGCCACTTTGACCATACATTTGATGATGATTTCATTGCCAGAGTCGTCAATTTCAATTGTACAACATCGTATATCTTTTCTTGTAGTGTACCATGAGATTGACGGTAACATCTTGGGTTAAGTGTCTGTAAATGCATTTAACTATGTGTGAATCTTCATTGTGTGTATAACTAAATTGATCTCCATTGTATGTACAAAACTATTTATGATCTCCATTATATGTATATTTGTGAGTTGTCAACGTGTGAAGATGCCACGTGTCGGCGTCTGAATGAGAACACATCACAAATATACACACAATGGAGATCAATAAAAGTTTCGTACATACAATGGAGATCAATTTAGTTACATGCACACAATGAAGATTCACGTATAGTTATATGCATTTCCAGGCACTTAACCCTAACATTTTAGGTGAATCCCACATCGACCCTGAACATTAGAGATCTTGGGCTTATAAATTTTCCCTTACAAGACACAACGCGTTTTGGGGCCACTAGCACATCAGACTACATGAGAACTCTACAGTTAAGCACGCTCGAGCGGAAGTATTACTTCGATGGGTGACCTCCTGGAAGTCCTCGTGTGGTCGCGAAAAAGTCGTGCGCCCGCGGGCAAAGCGAATAATATTTTAGTCGGGGTAGGTCGGGATGTCATAAATGGTATCAGAGCAACTCATGTTCCATTCGAGATATGAGGCAAACCTTATCGAGAACGATGAATCCCAAAGGAGTGTGTTTGGCGAATTCCACATCGGTTGTGAACATGAGAGATCTTGCGCTTATAAAGTAAATCTCCCCTTACCAGACACAACGGGTTCTAGGGCTACAAGCGCATCAGATCATGTGATATCTTTGCAATTAAGCATGCTCGAGCCGGAGCAGTACTAATATGGGTGACCTCCTGGGAAGTTCTCGTGTGGTCGTCAAGAACAAGCCGCGACGGCAAAGCAGACACTCTTATATATGGTCGTGGTAAGGGGATGTTACATCGACAACTCTTACTAAAGGACCACATTTGATGGGTTGCTCTAGTGTTAGACAAATTTCGATAATGACTTATAGATATGATTAAGTTAACTTGAAATGTGAAAATCTATTCCCTAGCTATCATCATATCGTATATGCTAATGCTAATGATCAAAAACTAAACGCGGTAGATTATACTCTTCGATCATAAATTAGATTTGGAATATATATGTATAACTCAATTAGATTGAGTAAAATTGTAACTCCAGTTTACTTTCTTTAACTCGCTCCCTTGTAACTATTGTTTTTCGTCTTTGACGGCTTTACTTTTTCTTTTCTTTTATTAAACATATCAATTGACGTTAAATAAAAAAGATTAGTATATAATGATCGATTAGAAAGGTGTACGTGAAGAATTCAAATATAATTTGTTATTAACAATTAGCATTAGCTAGGCCTAACTTTAGTTTTGTTATCAGACCACCATTTGAAGGGTTTGATTCCCAATTTGTTAAACCTAACCAATCACCGTGTATTTCGTTCTCATTTTCATTTCCCACATATCAAAACCCTTAATCCAAACACACCCTAAATCTTAAAACAAGTTGCAAAAACCAAGCTGAATACTCCATAACTTTAACTTTACAAACACTTGGAAACACCAACTAGGACTTTTTTAAAGCTACCTTTAATTTAAAATTTGCAAAGAACATGTGTCTTTGTTTTCCAAAATTGAATCAAACCAACACTAGAAACTACACAAAATTAAAATAATTACGAGCATAACAAGAAAAAATAGCTCGCAATATAGCCAATTTATTTTCATCAACATCATAATTCATGGAATACAAACTATATTATTGGAGGGACATACCAAGACATAGAATCTTAAAAATAGTCTAGTACAACCCTTGAAGAATTACCTAATGACACTCTAGTCCCTCATCTAATTTTGCCGTCTCAAACTATTATAGAACCTCATGATAAACTTCTCAGCATCTTCATCCACTTGACCATCTTCATCACCGTTGTTCTTTAACGGAAATGGGGAGTCCGTTATCCTCAACTGCCTAACCATTGGACTTTTACCAAATCTAGGCGATGCAGTCGCACTTGTTAGCATATTCTCCAATGCCTTTATCACCGCATGATCAATAACTATCTCATCATTGTTTTGGTGGTTTTTGTGTTTTGAAGACATGAAGTGCGGAGATTGAGGGGAGGTGGTGCAACTAAATTCCCCGCTAAACTCGTCGTTGGGTGATGGTGGGGTAGAAGAAGGGAGGTGGTGTGGTTGGCGCTGATGGTGGAAGGTACTGATTACCCAGTTATGATGGTGGTGGAAAAGAAGGTTGTTTAAGGCTTTGCCCGCGATTTTGCCTCGTTTTATCATCATGTTAAGATCTACTAAGAATCTAGTTTTCGAAATGCCTTTTTTTAACATGAAGTATATGACTCGCATTACGCTCCATACTTTCTTTGCGATTATAGGCAAATTTTGTTCCATTTTGCAAATTTCCTCTCTAGGGTTTTGATGTGTTTGAGAGAAAGAAGTGTTTGATACTTTGATATATTTTATTGCAGTTAAAATAAGGAGGTGGTGAGGGGGTATTTAAAGGTGGAATTGAAATATGTTGGGAAATAGGTACGTGGTTTCTTTTCTCAATTATTTATGGGGCAAATAGTAATAGCAAATCCACGGGTTTGGTAAGTGGACTCAAACGAATATGTACGTTTATTAACCTAGATACATTTAATGTTTTTTTTTTATCATTTTTTTGTAACATTTGTTTAGGTATGCTTAGATTTGAAACCAGAACCAAAATATAGTTAACTTTATTTGTTAAGTTTAATTACCAATGTTTTATGTTATTCCAAGACTTAATTAATCAGAAACGATCATAATTTTGATTCTTATGTTTTAGTTTACTTAGAACGACGAACCCATAGGTAGTGTATGTGATCGATCTTTAAGTGCTATGTCTTAGATATTTGGAAACATTTTCGTATTTGATGATAATCATCTTAATAATCAACTTATTAATAACCATAAGTGGATTTAACATTGTGCACAGTGAGCTATTGCAAAGGGCCTCTATTTTTCTTGGGGTCCAAATTTTAAGTTTTAAGCTATAAGCAGGGTGATTTTTGTACTTTTCAATCTCAATAAACGAAGTTTAATAATGCTAAATACGTGAATTACTGTATGTAAGATAAAAAAGTAAGTTTTATGAACGTGTTTCAATGGAGGACATGGAATTACAAGTCTGGCTTGAGAAATAAGACCTTTTCAAATTCTCCTAATTTTAGAGGGCCTATAATTTTTTGACACAGGGCACTCAAAATCAACGAGATGACCCTGTTAATAACCAACTCAACCACATTCATGTATCATCATTTAAGCTCAAAATATTTTATTAAACATAGTCCTTAATTAAGGTTACGTTTTGTAAAATATGTTATAAAACTTTAGTGATACACATAATGAAAACTATTGCGGGCCTTGGTAAAAACAATAAGTTCCATAGATGATTTAAGCCTTTAATTAAAAGTTTATGATGCGTTTTATTATTAGTCCAATAATATGTTTGTCATTATTTCTTAAAGAATGCATAATTAAGATATGACATTTAAGCCCAATTGATAAACAACACTATTTTAATGGTGTTTATCATTCTGTGGTAACAAAATAAAAACTTGATTATTTTAATACGGTTTTAAATATATATGCATGTTTCTTTCTGGAAAAGTTAGTTACTCCAAAACTTTTGTTTCTTTACAACTAATCATGGATCCGTGTAATCAACAATATATATTAATTATTAATTAATTAATTAATTAATTAAAGATTAGAGAAATGATGAAATACTACTAAATATGGTTAAAACAAAGATGAGATACGGTATATTATATTTGTCAATTACTTTACTTAGCAAGGGAGGTTTGTCACTATGCATCCTTTTGTACCGGTAAAGTTTTCATGCGCCCATTTTTTATCATTAAAAATATAGATTTACTCCAACAAATATGCATGCGCATAGCTAGGTTACACACATGTTTATATAATATATATTGCATTATTTTATTATTCGTCAGCAAACTCCACCTTACATCAGGTACATGTACATCAGAAACAAAGAAAAAATTACATCGTAGCTAACCTACCGATTCTATTACCAAATCAAATCAAAGTAGGTAATATTCGGTAAGAAATGCTATCGATTAGTAAATGTACTTATGAATCATATTACCTGCATTCAAACATTTTAAAAAAAGTACATTACTATAAAATCGGTTTGTTACATTCCTTAAAACAAAAGTAAAAGTAATCTTATATCTCCTGTTGACGCGCAACTTATTGAAAAATCGAGCGAGCCATTTTAGAGAAAAGTGAGCTAGAAATTAGCAACTAAAAACACGCTGAATTCGAATGTGTATGTATTGATCGATACCTGGATAAAGTTATGATTCCAATGACGAACCACATAAAGGTCTTGATGAGCAAAAACCATTTTTACCTGATCCAATAACTTTGAGTTTTTCAATTATACTTAATTTTGTATTAATGTCGAACGTCAATTGTTTACCAATTAATTTTCGTCAAGCATGCACCATCTTAAGGTGAATTGAAAATATTGTGTGATTTGCTGATCAATTGAATGTCATCGATCGCTTTACTTTTTGCTCGAAAAGAATGCAAGTATTATGTGTACGAAAAAGATGAAGGTCAAAGTAGAAAACTCGTATGTTGATGGAATGCAATCAACAAAAAAGTGTTTAAAAGTGCATTTGGTAATCACTACTAATATGGTTAGTATGCTGTCTTTTAAAATAGTTAGATATTATAGAGTTTGGTATGGCAAAGATCTTGTGATATTATAAGTATCACACATTTACTAGTACATCACAAAAGTAAGTATCAAAAAGCTACAAGTTTGCTTTCTACTTCTCAAAAGTTGGCCAGCTTCGTTTGCCTTTTCGATTTCTGTGTAAAATTCGAAATCTTTTGGCATATCATGTTTTACATACATCGATATCAAATTTAATACGAAGCTTAAACAAACAGATAAACCCAAAATTCTAATAGAGAGGGTATTCTTGATGCTAAAAACTTAACTGTTAATTTATGGAACAGAAGTACGACACCAGATGTAAAAATTTCGAGTAGTTACGTCTTTACGAGTCTACATGAGTCGTAGGCTAGCTTAAATGGGACAAATTCATCCAAAGTATTCTTATACTGTACAAAAATAAATAGAATATTAAGAGTACAGTGGTCATTTTAGTCGGAGGGACCCCACGCAACAACTTTCATATTAGTTTCGTATTTTTGAACCTCCGGATTAAAAAGTAAAGTATAGGGATTAACGGTGCAATTTTGTGGTAAGTATAAGGACGAACCATACAATTAACTCTAAAGTTTTAAATAACTGGTACTTACCTATCATCTATAAGAAAAATATGAACTGCAACAATAAATAGCAACTAGAAAACATTTCAAAACAGAAAATAAATAGTGCAGCTATTGCCTACATAACAGAACAACGTGAAATGTCATAGAATGTAGTAGTAAATACATAAAAGCTAGAGTAGTAAATAGCAATATAGCTACATCCAAAACATTTCAAGCCACAATGCATAATCCAAACACTTGAACAATCGACATAGTACGCTCGTAGAGTCTTAAGTCGATGTACTTAATTAGGATCTTTTAAACAAACGACCAGTTAATGAACATAAAGCAAATGCAGTGAGCATTTTCTTCTTCGTTCAATACTTTCCACGCAACTGCCCTCTCATATGAAACTGGTCTTCCCATACTCGACGAACACACTCCCCCTTGTAGGCAAGCAAACCCCTGTGACACCAAATGGAACAAAGTTACCACCATATTAGAAGATGCATTTTCAAGGCACAGACTCAAGTTACAAATTATCTCTAATAGGTCGAGCGTAGCCAAAATTTGGATTTTTAATATGGGCCAAGTGATGCAAATATACAAAACTCAACCCAATATTCTATTGTATGTATACAACTTTTAGTTACTGCTGTTGTATGTATCCGATAACTCCATAAGGTAGCCATTATTTGCTTTTTATGATGTGGCAGCCATACAATATGATGTCATCAAATGTCATCAATTTACAAGTTATAATAAATTAGATTAGATACATACAATTACAATATTTGAAAGTTTGATAAGTACAATATAAACTTTTAAAGATGATTACATACAATAAAGTTTGGAATATAACACAGGACCCATTAATATTAACAACCTACTAAACAGCTTTACCTAAAAGATATTAGATTATTGTTGTGATAATATTTATATGCATTAGAAGTTATTACCAGATCACCTATTTTACTGCCTCTGATTCTACGCATCAGAAGTCATCTAAGTACGTGAGTAACACAAGGAAACTGATGACAAACCTGTTGCATTATCTGAGCAAATTCTGTAAAAAGACCTTTCCGTCCATGCTCATCAAGAATTTTCTCCAAACTAATGTCTTGAAGTGCAACCAGTGTCGTCTCAAGCATATCTAGCCCAGCTTGGTTTGCAAAAGTGAATACAGGCAATGCCTACACAAAATTAACCTATGAGTACAAATGGCTCAGTACCCAGTTTCTAAATGAATGGTTACTTTTTACAATACTGACCTTAAGAGAGCAGCACATGATTGCATCCGAGTGGTTCCACAGTAATTTCAGGATGTTTCCGCTTCCTTCATATTTGAACAGATCCACACCCAAGTAACAACTGCAACAAGATTCAACAAAGTTTACAAACGTTCAAGTATAAATAAAAGCATAACAAAGTGTGCATTTGCCACTCAAAAAAAGTAATTGTTTGAATTTTAAACTACGGAAAGATGATAAGTTTAAGAAACAAAAAGGTAAATACACTTTCAACTTTTTTAAACTTAAAAATGCGGAACTGTGTTGAGTGAAAAAATGGGTTACTTGATCTCCACAAATATAAGTGACGTAAGTAACTACCAAGGGGGGAAAAGTCGAGTTTTTACCTGTAACTGCGAGAAATCCAACGAGCAAGTATATGTGCTTCGGGCGTCCCTAAAGGAGCCTGAAGACTGCCGCTCGGGTTCATATTGGGAGATAAAGCTGATGCCACCCTTTGAACTGACGATATAATGGTGCGGATATATTGGCGGGCTATTGCAGCTACAGATTCTTGCATGTGACTCTCGCATGCAAATTCAAATGCTATTGTCATCACCGATCTTGCTGTGCCGCTTGCAGCATTACGGTCGCTCGAAAGTTTGGTCCCGGACCCACCAATTTCAAGAGCAGAAGCGAGATCAAGGGTGCGATTGGGACTCGAACCATCCTACGTATATAGTTTGAAGTTCACTTATAAGATTGTGATAGAAGAAAGTAAAGTGTGCGTATGTTTAGTACACTGAACATCTAAAATCACTTTTTTGAAAAACTTAATTAAAACTCCATATTATTATGGTATAGTTTTTGTAAAATATACCTAACGAACTAATGCATTGATAATTTATAAAAAAATAGATAAAAAAGTGAATGTGTCTGTTAAAGTGTCCTAATGGTCAAATCCAGAAATGTAAATAAAAATAAGACAGTCAGCCTAAGGGCCAAGTGACGAAGTCTATTATTAATGCATATAGCATCCTAAATCCTTTTACTCACTTGTTCAGATTATGATTATTATAGTAATAATGTTTGTGTAATCAGAGTTAATACACCAACTACTTAAGAAACAATACACAAAATAATGTTCCCATCATTAGGTGAAATGAATCCTAACCTTGATTGGGTCAAGAGGAATAATGCGAAAACCGGAGGGTAAAAGAGGTGCATCGTCAGCAAAAGAAGCATCTATGGGAGCAAATATGAGTTCGGCACACATGCCAACTGCATTCTCATCCATTCCGTTGCATAGCTATTAAAAATAACAATTGCAAAAAGGGAGTCAAATTACATTGTTCATGTGCAGAAAAAAAAGTATATAAGATCAGAAACCGTAAATAATCACGAACTTGCAGGAGAAACACGTCACTAGGCATTAACGCATCTTCGGGACTATGCCCAACGCCCTCCATCTTAATAACCTCCAACAACTGCACACCATAAAGAAGATATATATAATTAGAATATGTGCATACAGCATACATATATCATATTTAGAATTTAAAAAGAAAAAAAACTTGCCTCTTCATGCTCTATTGTGTGAGCCAGGGGAAGAATCACTTGACCTCCAAAATTACCAACTCGAGCCCCTGGTAAGCTACAGGGACCGAGTTTAATTGCCGCAGCTGAATAAACATCGATATTATTGTCTGCCCATTCTGACCGGTGCTCTCTCAAAAACCTAAGTAGGAGAGCAGGAGGAACATTCTGGAAGAAAAGAAATGGTTAGCAATACAGTAACAGAAATAAATAGATTTATGTACAAGTTATGTTAAGTTATGTTTTATCTCTACAAGTTTAAAGCCTACTGAATCAAATTTATTCAAAATTATATCATGATTAATTGATATAATATTCTTGATAATAGTTGACATGCTAATAATTTGTATAAAAGGATAAGAAGAAAATAATATATTTTTGTACAAATATATTTGGGTCAGCCCAACCTCACCCATTTCAACCCACTCTAAAAAATTACCCACATGGGCCACCTTTAGGCAAGACAAATTAATTTATAAGAAAATAAAATTGGATAGACGTTTATTCTTAAAAGTACATATTATTACTTCGTATTGACAATTGACAATGAAGTTATATAACAAATCTGATAATACTCGATTGCCTAAAGATTAGAACCAAATATGTACATTTTTAGACGAAAGTGTTTGGGTCAACCTAATGTCCTAATCTGACCCGTTATGGCCCGTGTAGAAGATTAGTCATTTTTCCACCTATGGAAAATAAATGTTATATATAACAAAATAAAATTTGAGAAGAAGTATCTAAGGTCAACGATGGTTTCAAAAAATACCAAAAATTACCCAAAAACCAACCTGACCAACAAGACCATTTTGCCAACTCTACAATATTCTGTATGTTAAAAACAAATAATTATAATTGTCAAACCTGTAAAAGCATTGACGCTTTCGCGCACAAGACAACATTGTTAACTGACGGGTACCCGTTTGCATATGGTATATTCAATCCCATAAGCTTTTCTGCAGAAGAGTTCACAAGAACGGTGACATCATCCACCCCATCATTACCCATTAACGACCACCCCTCATCGGTAAACCCATTAAGTGCCTCATTAAAACCACGGCTTAATCTCTGACTAAGTGCCCGTAATGCTGCGGGTCGTCTTCCCCAATTATTAGGGGCAGCCGATTGTGAAACTTCAAGAGCGATTTGTCTAAGCTGACGTAAAGCCTATGAAGTCCAAATTTTAGTTATTAATGGAGTTGTATATTAAGTAATATGAAATTTTGCAAGATCTTGAATCTATTAAGTACCATCATGGTCGTTTTCTGAGCAAGCATGATTGGTGACTCGTACAATGGGCGCAAAACTTCAGGCACACTGCACACCTACATAGAAAAAACCATATGAAACAATTATCAATATGACAATTGGAACTACATAAAGTAAAAAGTATCTGAAATGAGAAATTCCGCAAACATTTGTTACCCAATTCACCTCTAAATTCATATGATCCACAATATGAATAATCGAACCACCTCCTTCACAGGGTCTAATCAGGTAACCACTTGGCAGCATTTCAGCTCGCACAAAGTTTGGAACCGACGGTATGCTCGGACCATTTTGTGTATTACTTAGTGATCTTTCACATACCACTAAACTACCATCTTCAGTAACAGAAGTATAGCGTAACAACAAGAAGTCACGAGCCGTAGCCAAAGTTGTGGGCGCATACAGCTAAAACATCAATAATAAAGTGAATAAGATTAGATAACTGTATAGGTCAGATACAGATTGAGTTAATCTGCAACGCTCTCTGTCCAGAATCCAGATATTATATATATATATATATATATATATATATATATATTAGTTAAGTGCATCCAATATGATTACAGAAAACCTAATAAATATAATCTAGTTTTTGAAGCAGAATAATTTAGGAGGTTTTATTCAGTAAAAATATACTTTAGCATTTTAATCAGTTTGACATGTTTCCTTTTCAGCTAATTTTAAATTAACGGAGGGGTTGCTACAGTGATTCGGTTGGTTATTGGCCCCTTTCGAGACTTAGCAGGTGGATCAAAGTCATTAATCATGGCCAACTCGGTAAAAAAGGTCCTACCTGCATGTATAATATCTCAATGGTTCCACCGTTGGCGGTAGGTAGCACATTGAGGATATCAATAGCTCGGCAATCACGAAACCACGAGGTGCGATCCTTTAGGATTTCCGCAACCTAAGACATGAAAGTAAAAGTCAAGATTGCCACGTTTCCTACTCTATAACAAATATATAATATTAGTAGAATAATAGATGACACTAAGTCACTAACCCTTGTAGGCTCGAGAGCAACCAAACCGCATGCTCGTGCTGCCACGCCAGTGCAACCATGAGAAATGGCAATGATTCCAATGGAATCCGGACCAGGCTGCAAGTCAACATAGAGAACTAAAAGTCAAAAATCAAAATTACAAAGTGTGAAATTATTTTGAGATCAAGAGACCCATACTATTGCCACCAAATTAAGAAAAACGTAAAAATAGATAATCTGGTATGCGGGTCGCGGGGAGAAGTTTACATGGGCTGATCCCAAACCTGTTTTTTTGTACATTTCCATATAACTAGTGAACTATTAATGCCTTAACGATGTTTACAAAATTAACGTTGTTACACTTATTATATAAATCCAAAGTATAGAATACAATGAATGATGAGGTCATATACTTGTATGCATTAAAAATAGACTTTGGGCAACTTTCAACCCATTTGACTCGCTCAACTTTAGGCTACATACAATAGTTTGATCCGTTTGATAGAAACACAACCCATTACCCATACTGTCCCATTTTCAGTAAATAAATTAATCTTTCCACCTCACATAATCAGCTGGGATAACATGCACACAAATGAAAGTACCTTCATTCCGGGCATCTGGACCCACTCAATAGCAGTTCCAGTAGCCTTCGAAAGAAACTCTGCTAAAGTTTCTTCTGCAATGGACAAAAGTCTGCAAAAATATAAACAAATATAAAGTCTAACAATCCAATGATGAAGTAAAAACGGATGATGAGTTAACCAACACTAACCCTGCAGGACTAGCATCTCGTGGTGGATGCTGAGAAGTCGATCGGTGTTGACCATTTGTCACAACCGACTCACAACTTGTGTCTTTAGTAGCAGGTGTAGTCTGCAGTATGACAACCGCCAACACATTATTCACACATTATAGAAATAATATGAAGATTACACGAATCATTAACTGGCTGTTATGATTCAAAATTCTAAAGTTCTAGTTTCATTAGACTTCGAGTGGGTCCTGATGTGCATAAACTGGCTGTTATGACTCAAATTTAAGAATTATCATTAGATTATACATCAAAAGTAGAATCAAACTACAAATGTGCACACATAAATTAAGGTATATAAGCTAATGTACTTTACAATATGAAGATCAATTCTGGTGCTCTTTTTATCAGAAACTATTTGACACGTCTGGTAGAGTAATTATTTGAGAAAGCTGAATGAAGTCTCTATAGGGGTGTTTGTATCTGCATTTTTTATGCGGCATTACAAAATATATAAATCAAGCAGTTGGTTTTAATAAAATAGGGGCAGGCTGTGTAAAATATTATTTGGACGTAAAGATAATCATTTCAAAAGTGCAAATGCAACAACCATGTAAAACACAATGACATAAAAGAACAAGAAAGGTCTAACGTTTTGAGTATGTTGCCGAAAATAGCCATTCTCATACACAAGGTGTGACACTTGCTTCTGCAATCTATCATTTTCTTCCATTAAAAGCTTGTTCATAGCTGTCAGCTTTCGATTCACAGTTTGAAGGCGTGAAGCTTCTTTTCTCTGTTTTTCTCTACATCTAAACATTGAAAAAATAACAAAAAGCGAAAACCCATGTCACCCTTTACAGATCATAACAAATTTATTACCAAAATACACAAATCTTTTAACTTTGTACATCACTGAAAATAGATAACAAGCAAAAGAACCTAAATTTGAACTAACAGGCAGCAATCTTACAAAACCATTAAAACTTCTATATATTACCAAAACAAATATATTTCCACAAAAGAATACAATAACTTTTATTAATTTTTTCAATTACTGAACAATGAAAACAAATATACATCAAACATATATGCTAGCAATTTTCCTACCCAAAAAGGACAACAACTTCGATCAGAGAACAATGAAAAGAACTAAAGATTAACTTAATGAGGAACAATAACAAAAAACCCAAAACACAACATAAGATACTGCATTAAAATCACATCATGAATCAAACGTCATTTACTTGTCTTGATTACAATGTGCACCTTTGATTTGAATATAAAAAAATTAAAATTAAAACCCACAACACCTATCAGTCTATCACAAAGCAGAACAAAAATTTCACAAAAAATACAATCTTTTTATGATTATTTCGTTGAAATGAACCAAAGAATGAGCTCACAATGAAGTACATCAAACCCCTACAGCACATTTCACAAATCCTGACATACATTTCACATAGAAAAACAAAAACAACAAAAACAAAATTTTTTAAATCTTTTTGATTTGCACAACAGCGAAAAGAACGGATTCTTGAGCTAACAATAACAACGATTAAAAGTTAAAGCCCACAACGCATTACAAATCACAAATAACATTTCACCAAAAAAATACAATTTAAATCTTATCAAACCAGCAACAAACAACAATCAAAAACCACAAGACATTACAACATTATATTGATAACACCTAAAAAGTATATATAAAACAATTTTTATTCATTTTAAATCATACCTTCGATTCTGAAACCAAACTTTGATTTGTTTGGGTTCAATGTTAGATAAAATAGGGCATTCACGAATAAGCTGCTGGCGACGAACAGAACTCGGTTTTGGGCATTCGTGATAGAGTCTTTCAAGGGCTTCAACCTGCTCCGGTGTATAGCGAACATATTTCCCATTATCCATTATCGCTCCTTTACCATCCTTGCAGGACATTGCCATCTTAACTCACAATAAATCCAAACTTTAAACAACCAAAAAAGCCACAACCTTTTTACCTTTTTTTAATCTTTTTTCACTGAAACAACTCAAGACAGCTAATTTAATCACAACCCACTAATTCTAACACGTACCCACTAAAAAAAACTGTAAATTTAGTGAAAACTGCTTCACGGAAACTAAAAGACAAATGCAGAAAGCCAAAACCTTTTTCGGTTTTTTTTTTCTAATTTTTTACTAAAACTACTTCAAACAACTGACTAAACAAAACTACTACTAATTCTAACGCATACCCACTTCAAAAAATTGTAAAGTTAGCAACCCCTTTTGATGGTATGTTCACAACTCACAAGATCAAGAAAAAGTGGTTCACCAAACCCTTCTTTTTCTTCTTTGCAATCACACCCTTTTCTGGACTTTTGATCTTCATGCTATCAAACCCAAATGAAAAAACTAATCTTTGAAACATGTTGATATCTTGAACCTTTTTTTCTATTTTTGCCAAGTGTTTTTGTAGGAAGACATGATGGAATATGTAAAGATTTCTTGAATCATTTATCTTGCTAAGCAATAATATTAAAGATTGTTGTTTTAAAACAAAATCATGATGAAGAGTATGGAGTTAATTGGAAGATCTTGGAATAAAGATTCTTTTCAGGAGTTTTAAAGAAGACCGTAGTTGTAGAAGAGGAAAGTGAGTGGGGTAAAATAGTCTTTTTAGTGAATATGATTTGTCTGTTTGGATTTGTTGTTACCTCATTTGCTGTTTGCTATCAAGTCTGTTACTGTATTTCAACATATATATTTTGGGTAATGTTTGTGGTCTACCTTATTTAATTCGATATTTTAAAAATATGTACTTTTTACAAAAACCTCAAGATTATAAAAAACAAACATCTATTAGAATACCCATCACTATCACTATGGTAAGTTACTACGTAATTATTATTATTATTATTTCATTTATTTTAAAATCGTGTACGTATTTTAAAATTCGTGTACATGTTATAGGGTGTTAATCGGGTTAACTCAACCCTAATAAAAGTTAGTCAGATCGGGTTAGTCGGGTTTTTCATATATAAATATATATCCACAACCCAACCCTATTAGGTAATCGGGTAGCGGGTAGTCAGGTCACATTAATCGGGTAGCGAATTAACTCGTATAACTTCATAGTGATCTAATAATTGTTGAAATAAATATATAGATGGTTTGAATGTTGGGATAGTACACCAAAATATTGAATGATATATGAAGTTGAAACCACATGAATTATGTAGTAGAGTCATAATCTGTAAAAGTGATTTTTGTTTTATATTGAATATAAGTATTGGATTTTAAAGCGGATCTAAGTATACTCAAAATGTGAGTCATTCTTACATCTTTCGAAGATTAAAGAATACCGCACTAACACTTTGATGAAATAATATTTACAAGTTGTGTTACAACTAATATGCAATACTAAATCTTTAGTTCTTCATAATCATATTCATTATACATTGATACATTTTACACTAATGTTATTATAAGGTTATAGATTATAGATACTATTATTGATTAGATTATAGTCTTAGACTCTTATGTATATATAGAAAAATGTCTCCACATTAAATTTACATATTCAACTAATATTATCTTATACGAAAGTTAACTATAAAGTCAATTAGAAAAATTAATAATTGGTTAAATCGGGTTAACTATGTCAACCCGCACTCGCATACGTTTCTCTATTTTAACCCGTAACCTGACCCTAATAAATATTCAGGTTAATCAGGTTAACCCGCATAACCCGATTAAACTTTCTAACCATATTAAACCCGACCCGAATAGTCTTAATAGGGTTCGGGTCGGATTTTTTACACCCTACATGTTACTTTGTTAGTTAGTAAATATTTATTCTTTTATTTAAGTTTTCCTTGTTCGAATAGTCGTTGCTTTGTTAGTTTGTACATGATTATCGCGTTTACTTCGAAATTCGTTCGCATTTTTTTTTGTTTGTTTTTATGGTTTTGTTTCTGTATTTCTTTATAATTTTCGTTGATAAGTACAGCCCGTTCGTCAAATAATCATACAAAATTAAAGAGCATGACAAGTATACCTTGTTGACAAAATATCATCCGAAAAAGAATTACTACTATAAATTTGCAATAATAATCGTCTAACTTTCCTAAATGTACACATACCATATTTATTAAGCTTCAAAATTTGTGATAAATAAAAGAATAATGATTGGTTGGCCAACATTTTTAGGACTAAATATAAATTCAAAGATGTGGTTGATAAGTTTACAAAATTAATTGGATAAGAACTTGAATAAAGAAAAAATCACTTTAGAGCGTCGTCGAGATTACGAACTTGGGTGCGACTCTCATCTCAGGGGAGTAACCATATAGAGATGATCGGGTTGCCTAATACGCCTTTCTCTGAGCCTTAAAAAAAAATAAAACTCTTTTTATGTCGACATAAATTAGACTTTATTTTTCCGTGCAAAGTAAACTATTTGAATTTTCCTTAATTAATTAAGCCCGTCATTTATTTATGTTTCCGATTAATTACGTATAAGCCATTTGAGAACAGAAAATGTGAATTGATTAGATGGCAATCATGCAAATATGTTGAAGATGAAGGGTTGAATTGAAAGATAAATATAAAGCGGGAATCGGAATTGGAGATTCATAGAAACGGGAGAAAGAGACGGAAGGAGGGGTTTGGTTTCGTGAGACAAACAAGAAAGACATCATCATCATGCTTTTGCATGCGCCCTTCATTCTACCCTCTTTTTATTTTTATAACCTTTTATTTATCTATCTGTCTTTTTTTATACATATTAAATTAATAATTTAAATTCAGTTCAAATAATCCAGAAGTACTCATTTCGTTCTACTCAAAGTGTCCACTTTAACTTTGCATGCAGATTTAGAATTTTTCACTGAGTACACTTTTCACCAATCAAATAACATATCTACCAACTAAAGTCCCTTTCGATTAGTTACAACATGAAAGTGGATACTTATTTGGGACAACCCAAAATAGTAAGGTGGACATTTAAGGTGGGACGGAGGGAGTAATAACTTTTGTTCTATTTTAAGAATTTTTAACATGATGAAATATGGAGTACAACTTTTCTTTGGTGATCTAAGACGAGTTGAACTTTTGTATACGATGATGATGTTTTCATACCTATGAAAATATATCATATTATTTGGTTGATAACTTGATATGATACAAATGTATCTCATAAAGTAGAATACGGTGTACTTGAAACAATGCTTCATTAACAATGAGTAATAAAAAAGGTGTTACCAAACTTTAACGACTATGTTTCGTGTAGAACTCAAGTCGTAAAGGGTCTCGTAACATTTTTACGCAAATCGTCCTTCGTCTCTTGTACTCCTTTGCAATTTGTGTTTTCCAAACTGTTAGCATGATTCTTATGGATCCATCATATAAAATTAAAATGTTAGTAGTAAATTCTATAATTTGCACATTTAAATAATATAAAAAAATATTATTATTGTAATAAAGTAATCCGTATGACCAGCCAATAATAAATACTGCGAATTCAGGCGTCAAAACAAGGATGAAGGAAAGGGGTAAATGGGGATGTCAGACTGGACACTGGGCAATAACCATACTCCTATGACTGAGACTGACTTATGGGGTTTGTGATGGTGACTTGACATGTAGACAATTAGCATAATTCTGATTTCTGAAGGATGTGATGGGATACAACACACTCTATGTGCGGCCTCACTGCTACAATTTATGGACCTACTCAACTGTTCATCTACGCTACTCTATCCATATATTTACTCCTTCTTTTTATTCATTATATCTATATCTATTATATATGCCCGAGTCACTAACGATTCATTACATCTATTATTTATGGACCTAATCACTAATGATAGAGTAAAACCATTCTCAACCGTGATCGAATCACTTTTTAATCACTTCTGTCACATCAGCGTCACATTAGCATTCCACTAACTTATTCAAAACTGATTAACTTATTGGTCTCTGCTAGGGTTGTAAGCGAACTGAACGTTCAGTGAACTATTCGCGAACCGTTCGGCGGAAAGTTCATTTATGTTCGTTCGTTTCATTATATGAACGAACATGAACAAATTTTTACGTTCACTTAATTATACGAACGAACATGAACACATGTTTTGTTCGTTCATTTACGAACGTGAACGTTCGATAATATGTTTGTGAACGTTCAGTTAAATGTTCGTTCATTAACTAATAGTTAAATTAAATCAATACATATTTGTATGTCTTATTTTTATTTAAGCTAAATTTTATATATAATATTATTATATATTTAGATATTTTCATGTATAATAATAAATACCTAGATATTTTTACCTCACATTTCCCTCTCATATATATCTCCACTCTAAACACACATCTACTTTCTCCCTCCACTAGTTGCAGATCTGCTGTTCTTACCTACGATCCGACCAAGCAAAGAAGTTTATTTTCATATTGTGATCGTTTTGTAATGTTGTATGCATTGCTAAGTTTCAACTTCTATAATATATATGTGTAGGTTGGTATATATATGTGTGTTTATGTTTGTTGAGGTTCGTTCAATGTATTAACGAATAAATGCATTAAATTATGTGTTTGTTCGTGTACGTTCGTTTGTGTTTGTGAACATACAAATTTTCTTAGTGAACGAACATGAACAACAAAATTCGTTCGCCTATCCGTTCGTGTTCGTTCGTTTGTTCGT
This sequence comes from Pseudognaphalium luteoalbum, assembly GCA_963422505.1. Lineage (NCBI taxonomy): Eukaryota > Viridiplantae > Streptophyta > Magnoliopsida > Asterales > Asteraceae > Pseudognaphalium > Pseudognaphalium luteoalbum. The sequence continues at coordinate 3,091,266 of OY730194.1, forward strand.
CAAAACCTTAATGAACGAACACGAACAGACTTTGTTCGTGTTCGTTCGGTTCGTTTACAAGCCTAGTCACTGTCATCCATCACTAATCACTTCACAATCACTTTATTTTGATATTATTATTTAATATAAAGCATAATAAAATAAAACACATTTAATTAAATTAAAACATCACAATAATTAAAATAAAATATTATATTTTCTAAAAATAAAAAACAATTGTTAAAATAAAAATTACTTGTCCTATAAAAACCAACGGTACGAAATAAAACATTACTTTTCCTAAAAAATAAAAACAAATCTATTCAGAACTTGATTCTTCGTATTCAGCCGATATGTTGCTTGAAAGTATGAATGGGCGGAACTAGAACCACTTTGGGGTGAATCCGTGTTTGGGTTTGTGTATGAAATTGGAGTGTTTTTCAAATTATTCCACATATCTTGGGCTTGAGAATGGGATGAAGATTTTTTTTTTTGTATAAATTTTGTTAGTGAGTGTAATAAAGTGTAGTTTTTGTTTGTAATTTAGGTGTGATTGTGACACCCGGTCAAAAATGACCCAAAATTTGGTCAAAATTTAAACTTTTATTTCAAGTATTACATACTTAAACTACTGAAAGTGTACAAGTATTATATATATAAATATATATAATAACGTTAAATGATTATTTAATAATCGTGTATATGCGAATCTGACAGAACGCAGAAACTTAAAATGAAAGTTGGTGAAACTATTATTAAATAATATGGAAGTATTTAATAACGTCAATTATTACTCTATATTATGTTTATAATATAACGAACACGTACGTTTTGCTTAAAACATAACCGAACGCGACGAAAACGCACGAAATGCGCCCGATCGACAAAATTTACTAAAGTTATATTTTTATAACTTAAAACTAAGTATTTTGATAAAATACTTCAAGTAAAAATAATGCGATTTCACGCCTATAATGATAACGTCTAAAAACGTTACACAATTCGAATAAACACACGATTCGCAACCGGCGACCAAACGAAAACTCGAATATTATTTTAGTAACTTAATTACACTACTTTGAGTAAAACTTTTATTAAAAATATCGCGTTTTTAAAACGTTAACGAAAACTAACATATTAAACGTTTAACGTTTAATCGGGCAACAAAACGAACGGGTAAACGAGCACCGCGAGTTACGTAACTTTGGGGACAAGATTTAATCACTCACATGTGGGTAGGACCCACCCAAAATCAGATGAGAATCAGCCCCATACCATCCCCTAAATGATGGATCATGTCTTTGAATTTTATAACCCAACATCATCCTTATTTTCCTCATTCATTATTTCCACTCCTCTCTCTCTAAACCCTCTCTCACTAGAACGTTTTTCTCTCTATCTCCCTCTGATTTTCAGATCCCAAACAACCACCACAATCACCACCACAAACCATCATAGCACCACCAACTCGGAAAATCAAGAAAACGCGAGGAAAAGAGCTCTCGGCTTAGTTTCTTCATCTCTCCATCATTTTCTTTGTAAGGAACTTCATCACTCATTAGTTTTACTTGCTTAACATATATATACATGTTAGTATGCTCACTCAACACTAAAATGTCCAAAATATAAACCGAAACACATTTTAAAACTCGAATCGTTGTTCTATATTTACCGTCCAGAAACTTCATCTACTTCAACGAATTATATAAAAATGATTTCGAGATAAAAATGAATGAATATTAAGCCTAAAATGTAGCTCGTGATGTTAGCTTTACAACGACACCAATTTCGTAAAATTTTGACTTCGTTTGCTATTTCAAAATAATATTTCCGTTAAGGTGCGCGATACTGTTCCGGCGGACAGGAACATCCGCCTCCTTCTCGAGATCATATCTTGAGCTCTAGGAAGAATAAACTTACGAAGTCTAAACGAAAAATGACCGTTAAGATGTTGTTTACGACTTTTATGTTTACCACTTTGACCAGATCCCCACGGAATTTTGTGTAGGAACCGATCTATGGACTGAGCTCGTTCTTAGACTCAACCTGAGCACTTTTCGGTTCCATTTTTGTTTAAAATAGTAAACGAACATATAAAAGTACCATAAAGTTCAAAAATGAACTAGACATCTAGGAGAACATGTGTGATTTTTGGTTAGGCTTGAATCGGAATAGAAACGGGTGAAATTGCGAGTCGAAACTGAGTAAAATTCTGGAACTATTAAACTTAGGGACTGTTTTAGTCATTTTACAAAACTGACACTTCGGGTCAACCATAAAACGTAACGAAAATTTTCTAAAGTTTATTTAACATATTTAAGACTTCCCTAAAAGTTTCGTGTCAAACCGAACACGTTTGACCTAGTCAACAAAAACGAACACTTAAACAAAAACGGGAAATCTCAGACCTGCGACAATACCATTGTCGCATGAACAGTAACCGAAACCCTATTGTCGTATAAAACTCGATTGTCGTAGCATCATTATCGCAAAAACTAACACTTTTATACTTGAAACCGACTCAAAATGTTATTGTCTCATGAATAGTAATTCCCAACAATCCTTATTGTCTCATAAATAGTGTTCAACACTAACTTTGCATAACCGACTTTTCAAACAAGACAATATCACTATATACTTGATTTAACGTCAATACAATATTTGGAATAACTCGGAAACATATGACACATATACTTTTGTAAGTATACAATGAGACAAACATAATAATAATGCTTTTGATAATCATTATTACAAAACTCACCAACGGGCCATATTTACACAACGACAAACTACAAATACGAACAATTACAAATAACAGACTAATGGACATTAACTAGTTGAGTGAACAACTAGCATGGATAATCTTAATGATATCCACTTACTTACTTAGCCTTACGCGTTTAGGACGCTAGAGGTTATTGGTTCGGAGAACCTCATTGCTTTATTTACTGCTTGATACTACTAGATTCAGATGAGTCTCACGACCCCTTTTTACTGTTTTACTATTTTGGAGGAGATGCATTGCTTGTTTTACTCGAACACATGAAATTACTTACTTGATTTACTTACTGATTTACTGGTATATCGATTGCATGGGTTTTACTTTTATCCACTGAAAGCCTCCTATCATAAGTTGTTAGTTATGGACTTAAGCGCGATTACTAGTAGATGGATCCATTTGGGACTGACAATCTCTGCCTGGGGTAGTAGCGCTACCACGGATTTCACTGTAGAAACAGGCATATTACTATTTGTTACATATGAGTGTTCGGATAGCACTCACGGGGGTACGTGATATTGTACTTGAATGTACTATTCACACTACACTGTTAAGCTTCAACTATGGTGCTCATGGCAATGTATATCGAAACTATTGCATACGTGCAATCATTACTTAATTTTACTACTTTATGTGTTCAAAACTGTAACTTACTATAAACCTGTGAGATTCACCAACCTTTTGCTTGACCTTTTTATTGATGCATTCTCAGGTACGCAGCTTGCGTAGGGATGCCCAGCAGGATCTACTTATATGCTAAGCTAGTACGAGTCGCATGCATACACTTATGAGGATTTTACTGGCATTATCTTTTGTACTATGATTATGTAACTAAAATCTTTAGAATCAATTTGCGAACTCACTAATGATGTATCTATATGACTTATTACTTTTGAAAACTCATGTAATGCACTGTATTGTAATGTATTTTCCAAAACGTCTCATTTAGAGTCGTTTACTATATATCTTGTGCTTTGGTTATTGATTAGTCACGCCCCGACCCAATTCGCTTCCGCAACCCGAATTAGGGGGTGTGACAGATTGGTATCAGAGCCTAAGGTTATAGTGAACTAGGTTGCATGTAGTGGGCCTAGACTATGACCGTTAGACAGTATTCCTTATTAGATATGATTGGTTCAGGAATTACATCATACAAGTTTAATTTAATATAGTACAATTAAATGAAGATGATGTGAGACTTGAAATGTTGAATAGGAATGCAATAGTTGACTCTGACCACGAGAGAACTGGGACTCGTACTTGTCTATGCTAGACACAACTAGGTGGATATATATCTATATATAAATATATATGGTATATACCCGTCTTAACAAACTATGAATTATTATATGTGATATATAATAATAGGCATAGGATACTTGGTAACACACCTGTTATAGTACAACCAACTTTCTCAACGTAACGTCTGCAACATTATTTCACCGTTATAGTTAACAACGGGAATATGTATACTTTAGGCTATCGTTGTATAGGCTTCTGTTACTTATTTCGTAGGATCATTAGAGCTGACAACCCATTCCGCTGGATATCATACACCTTTGAGGAAAACTTTATCTCACATCCTTTCCTACCATTACTAGTAACATCATTTTCATCCGGACAAATATTGGCCCAAGACATTACAAAATTCTCGAAAACTTATCATAAATTTCAATTCTCGTAATCTTTGGACACGCATGTTCAATGATTACAACCTTTATTATTCTACACCATTGATTGTCACTTGTGTTGCGGTATATTATCTTTATATATACAACTACGATAATCATACTCTTACACTAAAACTCACATTTTCCATTTCTCCTATTGAAGGAACATGCCTCCACGACGACACATGTACAACGATACTGAAATCGCTGAACTCATTGCACAGAGTGTAACTCAAGCTCTTGCTGCTCAATCCAATTCTGGCAGCGAGGACACTGCTGTCAATGCTCCTGCAACCAAACCCTGCTCCTATAAAGATTTCCTAAACTGCCAGCCACTGAATTTCAAAGGCACGGAAGGTGCCATTGGACTAGTCAGCTGGATAGAGAAAATGGAATCAGTCTTCAGAATCTGCAACTGCCCCGAAGATTGTAAGGTTAAGTACTCCACCTGTACCTTCCTAAAAGGTGTTCTGACTTGGTGGAACTCGTATATCCAGTCTGTTGGGATTGACGCTGCACATCAACTCCCATGGGAAGAGCTGAAGAAGAAGTTAAGGGATGAGTACTGCCCCAATGAAGAACTTCAGAGATTGGAAGAGGAGTTCTGGAACTTAACAGTTCAAGGAACTGACATCATTAGTTATACCACCAAATTCCAACAACTAGCTCTCCTTTGCCCTTCCATGGTAGACCCTGAGCGTAAACGCATTGAGAGGTACATCAAAGGACTCCTTGAGAGTATTCAGGGGAATGTTATTTCAACTAAGCCTGAAACCATCCAAAGTGTCATCCGTATGGCGCATGAGCTCATGGCCCAGGTAGCCCGGCGCGAGAAAGCTGGAAACCCTAGCAAGCGCAAGTGGGAAGGAAACCCCACCACCTCAAACAAAAAGGTTGAGACTGGCAAGGCTGACTCAACCTACACTAGTGACAAGAAAGAGTATAAGGGAAGCAAGCCCTATTGCTCTAAGTGAAAGCTTCACCATGATGGTCTATGTCCTTGCACCAAATGCAAGCGATTTGGACACTTGACCAAGGACTGTAAAGCAATTACCACCGGTACCGACACCTCGGCACCCAAAACCTGCTATGAATGCAACGGTACTGGACACTTCAGGAAGGATTGCCCAAAGCTGAAGGACAAAAATAGCAACACCGTAAAGGGAAGGTTCTATGTGCTTAACACTGAAGGTAACCACCAGGACCCGAGACTTATTGACTTACTCAACACAGGTATGATCACTCACAAATAACTCGACTGCCTTTATACTATTTACTTTGACAGATCTTACTTGCTGCTTGATATCTTTTATGTTTTCCCTAGATTCTAAGTGCACGATTGAGATTGTGAAAACTAGATGAAACACCCTTTTTTTGTTTTTTGGAAAACCTTATTTTTTAAATGAACTTTTGACTTGACAACTCAACTCAAGTTGACTAAATAACGCGACTCACCATTCAACGCGGGCTCAATTTAATAATAAATCTAAATGTGTCATCACGGGTGTGATGAAGTGCATCATGCGTGTGATGGACACCATCACAAGCACATGACGATTGTGAAGCGTCTATATAAGAGCCCGCGTATAATGTATTAACTTCCATCGTTAGGCTTGTCACAACAATGACGACCAAACTCCTTCGAACCTTATGACTTTTTAACAACCATTCTACACCCACTATCCGTTATGCAACCATCATTGTCATTCTTACATAATGCAAGTGACAAAAACATATGCAAGCGACGATATCCTCCCTTTCCATGTTAAAAAAATTTCACAAACAACAATCATTGGCATTCTTACATTATTATGCAAGTGATGAAAACACACCATTACGACTAGATTATTACATGACCCAAAATAACGCATATAATTTTACCAAAAGATATGACGGGGCGATTTGCACAAGTTGCATCATCAAAACAATAATTTAAAGAGCGTGCTTGCCAAACCTCCAAAGCAAGCGTAAATTAACGTCAATTATTCGCTACTTCCTTTCCCTCTTGATGTTCACCCTTCACTCTTGACATGCTTACACCTACAACATTTAAACAACTAAAAGAGTAATCTTTTGCTAAGTGAGTTTACAGAGAGTTAAATAAGCGTATAATTATGATCACCAATCAATATAAACACACAGAGATTACATCACCAATATGACGGATCCTTCTAACAACTTTACATGCAACAACAAACTTCTACTAGCAAAATTGCTAGGACTTCAACATTTCAACCTTCCACTCGCATACTAGCTAAGAATTTAACATCAAAATCTTCCAGTAGCTCGAGGCTAGGAAATCTCTACAATTCATCAATAACTACTTGTGCTTGCAATTTAAGTAAATTAGATGAAACCTCTTGCATATATGCAATCTGGAATCATCTAACTACCCAACCCATTTAACCATACCTTTTCGATTTATGCTTGACAATAACTCAATAAGGAAATCCTAAACTTCTTTAGCACCTAGTAATCAAAACGTACATATGAAATTTTTAACATCACACTAATAATATAACAATTCCTAATACGCTACCCCTTTTATCATTCGACCCATTTGAGTTTTAAGATCAAATAAACTACAAAATATCTTCACAACTAATGCTAAGCCACTTCTTCAAATTAGTGGTTGTAAGTTATGGTCATTCGTCAAATTTTAAAGTTCTAATATTTTAACTAGAAATTATCAACAACAATTTCTAAACTTGCAATGATACTTAATTTTGCATAACCTAGCTTTACATGATTAAAATCATATATAAAATCAATCTTTATGTCAAGAACACTTCTTTAAATAAAATCAAGGTTCTTAGTCACACATTATTACATTAAAGTTTAGGGTAAAAGTTATAAATTAGTAACATACTCTCATTTTAAAAAACCCTTGTAATTTATAAGATTTTTTTTTGAAAAAAAAAAACACATATCGTAAACGTATATTAAATTCATACATTATAGATTGCATATAATACAAAATCCAAAATGGCAATCCACAAATACATGGTTTTAAATCCAAACTACTATAATAATTATGAACATTAAGTTAGGAGTTATTTAATTCAAAACATAATGTTAAACCATTAACATGATTTTATAAACTAGAGTGAGTCGTCAAACATTCCTTTAACACAAACTTCTTGCAACCCACAATCAAAAACTTAACCTGCAAGAAGTGATGAGGGGGATTAGCACAAAGTTAAGTGAATAGATCCAAACTATCAACCTAACTCAATTGCACAAATGTCTACAACAAAGCATTGTAATCAAATAACTTCAAAGAGGATCGGTGGTCCTTGAGGTACCCTCAAGCCACGGTGACCCCCAAGTAACACTTTAAACCAACTGAAGGCCAAACAGTGGTTAGACCGATAGTTTGGTGCTATTAATACACACAACATAGTTACAATAAACAACACATGTACAAAGCACTTATGTTGTTCAAAATAATAGTATTCAAACCCAATCCATGTTGACATCTGACATTCATTTTGGTCCACAACCATCATGGCAATATACATATATGAAACATTATCAATATATAATAATAAACCAAATTTACCCGTTGCAACAATCTTGTTACAATCCAAGATCCACTCACCCTTGTTGATCACAATCTCCACTCAAAGATCTTATTTTATTGAGTATTCGGTTTATCTGAGAACATGAATCAAAACTCAATTAGTGTCCCAATTCACAAATCATTACAATCTACACAAGCATGTAATGTCAAAAGTGAAATTTATATACATTCAATACTATTTAAATAACAAAAGAGTACAAGTCACAAATTATCAAAGTCACCAAATTATAACATGCAAACGCGATCCGGGTAAAATGAGCTGGATCCTGTTTCTTAGTTCAAAACCTTCTGTAACCGATTTACATTGTGAAACGCGATCCGAGAAGAGGGCTAGGATCGTGTTCTCAAGACAAATCCGTTTGAACCCAAAATTCTATTGACCAACACGATCCGGACAAAGGTTTCAGGATCGCGTTTCAAAGTATAAAACGTGTTGTTACAAAATAACACTTTGCAACGCGATCCGGGCCATGGAGCTGGATCGCGTTCCAATGCTTTAAAACAGAACATCAGACCTGCAACACATTTCAACTCGAACCAAAAAACTTAATTCACCAAACCCAGATGTTATACACGATTTTAATCAGTTATTAAGCACAAACTTCATCTACAAACATGTTATAACAACAAACAATGATCATCCAAGTCCTAAATCCACACATGCATCAATCATTTAACCTACCTAAAACCTAAATCCAATTCATTCAATTTAAAACTTGAAGAACAAAAGTAATTCCATGAAGAAATCAGTTAACAAATTGCTCATATAATCTCATTCTAGCATAATTTAATTACATTCATTATCAATCCCAAATTAAATCCAACAATTTATGAACACTTATGAAAACACTTACAATTGGAGAGAAACAATGAGATAATGATGAAGAAGTGATAGAATCAGATGTATGATCAAAATCACAGCCACAAGATTGTTAGATGATTTCCTCTTTGGTTTCCCTTTTGATTTGCAAAAGATTTCAAAGTGTGTGTGTGTTCTTGGGATTTTAGGCACAAATCAGTGAAGTGAGGCAATGGGTGGAGTTTTTGATCGACTCATGCAACTGACCTCAGTATTAGGTAGTGTACAAATATACCCGCTCTAAGTCCATTGTCTGGAACCTAAAAACCATTTGCGAGATATAAGTTTTGTTATACCGACTAAATTAAATTAAAACAAGCAATAGTTTATTTATCACAATAAGTCATTTGACCATTTGACCTATTAATTTCAATTTTCTAAATAATACCAAGTATTCGTAAATTCAATTCAAATAACGAAATAAATAAGGAATTACCGAAATTCTCCTAGGCCCATAAAGAGGATGTTACACATTTTTGTTTCAATGTGGGTAACATACTTATATTATTACAAATGTTAGATACAAACTCTTATTTTGTTCCAATGTGAGTAACCTTGTATCTTTTATTTACATTTGTGATTACGTGGTGTTGAGTTGTTTATTTATTCGATGATGTGGTATTCCACATTAAATATGATTACATATATATACATATTTTGGAACACTGCTTGAAGGCTTGAAGCTGTTATTTCTCTCTTCCTCAATATATGAAGTTCTTCGTATAATTATGTTATATATGTATACTAGGTATGGACCCTGTGTGATGCACGACCGTTTTAAAAGTATAATTATAATTAAAACTTCAATTCGTAATTAGCATTTAATAGTCACATCATATATATATATATATATATATATATATATATATATATATATTCAATAATGCATACCTAAGATTTGTATACTATTTTAAAAATATGCATATACTTTTGAGATTTATTTTTATTAATAAACTAATTTCATATAAGCATTTAAAATAATTTATTTTCTCTTTATTTTATAACGTTATTCAGAGTAACAATTGATGCATGTGACATGTGTTAGAAATTTTTTTCAATTGTTTACATATTGTTAAATTAAGGAAATAAGTGATGTGGCATATGTAAAATTTGATTTAAAAATCGTGTTTTATATATGTAACAGGTTTTAACCTTTACGATGTACGATCGTTTAAAAAATATAATTATATGATTATTTGTAAGTAGCCTAATGAATTTGTATCATTTTAAAAACATACAATTATATAATTATTTGTAAGTAGCCTAATGAATTAGTATTGCTAACTTATAATGTGCAATTATAATTGAAATTGAAATAAGTAATAACATAAACCAAACTATATTACAAAATAACAACGAATTTATAAGTTTTAAACAAAGTAATAATTAAATAGTATAAGTCAAAGTATGAAACGTTGAAAAACTATAAATGTTGCAAAACTTATTTGTAAAAGACGTGTTATGGAGTTGCTGACTTCAATTTCATTACATTTACAATTATCATTTGGTTTGAATATTTTTGAACATAATGAACAAATTTAGACGTTATAATTAAGATACAAAAAAAAACTTGAATTCCTAATCCGTAGTTAAATAGTCACATCACATATAAGTTGTAGAATACATACATACGATTTGTATAATTTATAAGCATAGATTTTCAATATTTATTTTTATTTATTTAATGAGTTAATTTTATATAAGTATTTGGAAAAAAATATTTTGAGAATAATTAAGGAAATAATTGATGTGACACGTCTAATAACTTTTTCTAAATTGTTATCATTTGTTATTTTAGGTAATATGTTGATGTGGCATAGGTAAGAATTGTTTAAACATCTTTGTTTATATATATGAAACTAGATTTTTAGCCCGTGCGATGCACGACCGTTAAAAAAAATACAATTATAAGTTTATTTGTAAGTAGTCTAATAAATTATTGTTGTTAACTTTAAATGTGCAATTATGATTGAAAATTGAAAAATATATAATAACATAAACCAAACTATATCATAAATTAACAAACTATTATAATTAATTGTAGAAATTAATATATGGAGCCAAATAAAACACAATGAATTGTACGAAGATAAATAATACTCCGTAAGTATCACATATATTCGTAAAATGTTGTAGGTCTTTAAGCTCGTGCAATGCACGGTAATGTATACAAAACTATTATATATTATGAAATAGTCAATGTCTATATTGTAATTGAAAACTATAAATTTTTCATTGAATATAGAAAAATAGTATACAACAATCAAAACATATGTGAATCAAAAGTTCAAAGTTTTTGTAAGTAACAACATAAGAAACAATTTGATGCAGAAAATGTTTCGGGCCTCCAGCTCCTCTTGCTTAGCCGTCGTTTATTTGGTTAACATGTGAAGTCTAAATTCATAACGATTCAAAGATCGAAGGGTCATAAATGACAATTTACAATTGTCATAATCTATCAAATTTAATTTAATACTTGTTTAGTTTTAATTAGGATTTATCTAGATTTGATTTATTAATATTTTAATTATTGTTTTCTTTCCCACCAAGTTTTGTCTAGGGTTAAGAGTTTATATAAAGCATTTGATTGTATTTGGGTTTTAGTTAGTTGAAGATAAATTATTAAAAAGAGTGTGATTCTCGATAAGTCCCATTTCAGGACACCCGTTTAGGGTATATTGTCATTATTTGGTATTAGAGTATAGGTTCGGAAGAAGAAATCGCACAACCAAAAGAAGCCAATCGAAGAAAACAAAAAATTCCGTCCAAATTCGTCATACTCTGCGCACCTGCGAGAGAATCGACGCCACGGATTCGTTAACCGTTGGATCATTGTGATTTTTGGATATGTGGTTGGGAATACATAGCCGCACAATCTGACCATTGCGATTTTCGATTTGAATTTTCTACAAGGAGGTTTTAATTTCCGAAGTTGCTGCAGTTTTTTAGACCGAATATGTTTTGACTTTGGAAATCGTAGATTCGCCGGAAGAGGCAACGATATAACCAACCACCGATATGCACGTCTGTTAGAGGTTGAAGACCCCATAAACAATTGGAGGAACTTCAGATGGATTCCAGTAACGAGCTAACCGTAGAGTCGCCGAATGAGGTAACAGAAACGCGAGTGAGGAAGAAGTCCCCAGATGATTTTATCGGATGTTTTGAACAAGATGGATCATGATTCTCTTTGGAGAAACCGTGTTAAGGTTACGAAGGGGGGTTAGAAAGTTTCAGAGTTCGACACTTAGAAAGACAAGACTCGAGGACGAGTCTTTTCCAAGAGGAGGATAATGATGCAGAGAATGTCTTCGGGCCTCCAGCTCCTCTTGCTTAGTCGTTGTTTCTTTGGTTAACATGTGAAGTCTAAATTCATAACGATTCGAAGATCGAAGGGTCATAAATGACAATTTACAATTGTCATAATCTATCCAATTTAATGTAATATTTATTTAGTTTTAATTAGGATTTATCTAGATTTGATTTATTATTATTTTAATTATTGTTTTCTTTTCCACCAAGTTTTGTCTAGGGTTAAGAGTCTATACAAAGCATTTGATTTGTATTAGGATTTTAGTTAGTTAAAGATGAATTATTAAAAAGAGTGTGATTCTCAAGAAGTCCCATTTCAGGGCACTCGTTTAGGGTTTATTGAATTTCAGTTCATTGTTTATTGCGTGATTTCTTCGATTCACAAACACCCCATCATTACAATGACAACACGTTAAAAATTGTTAATGTTATATATTACAATAACAAGTGTTATATAACTTTAACATAAGCAACATATATAATAGTTTCTAACATTTTTGTCTCAACTCGACATCTCAATCCACCAATGTGTTTAACTCGTAAAATGTCAACATATAGTTGACCACGAGTGAAATTCGATTATTGATGAAATAAATTCAATGAGACAACGGTGTACTTCACTCTTGTGTTAATCAATACAAAACATACCTACTAAAAACAAACTTAAATGATTAACTTTTGGTCAACCTATAAGTTAAGATGTTTAAACATTTTTATAAAAAGTTAGAAGGGTTAAAACGAAAAAACTAAAAGTGTGAGGATTAAATTATAATTAACACTTTCCAAAAATGAATTTTAATATTTTAATTTAAACTAATAATAATGGAAAGCCATGTGGCATCTCTTGAATTTTAGGAGTGATGTATTTTTGACATGTCATGTTATAATGATTAAAATGATGACACATAAGCAAAAATGTTTTATAAATATAGATAGATGGATAGACATGTAATCATATATATAACTTGTTGGCTGAGTGATAAGTTATATATATGTAATCATATCCAATATGGAGTGCCGCATCATCAAATAAGTCAATAAGTCATCATCACGTAATCACAAATGCAAATAAAAGATATCATGTTAATCACATTGAACAAAAAAAATAAGAGTATGCATTCAACGTTGGTAATAAAATGAGTATGTTACCCATATTGAGACAAAAATGAATGTTATAACTTTTACCCAAAAATTCAAACCCTAAGCTCAATTTAATCCCTTTCATGATTCCCACCCCATTTTCATCCTCTCCCCAGATTTTTAGGTCAAAATCAATTGGATTAAACACTTACCTTAGGTAAATAACAATTATTAATTCTGAATTTCAATCTCTTTAAAATCAATTTAATGGTTATGATTGTGTTTCTTCTTTTTTCTTTCTCCTTAGCGAGTTTTCTCACTTTCGGCATGTGTTGAGAATTTTTTTGTGAAAGTCTGTATGTCAAGTGTGTATGCATAGGGGTGTTCAAAAGTATCCGAATCCGTAATCCGAATATCCGATCCGAAAATATCCGGAATTTCAGATATCCGAAATTTCGGATATCCGAAATTCGGATATCCGAATTTTCGGATTCGGATAGTATATTTCAAAATTTTCGGATATTTTGGATATCCGATATCCGAAAATTTCATTTTTTTTTTGATTTTTTTTTCATTTTAATAAGTAACTTTGCCGTCGTAGTATACAAATTATTTGCAAAAACATCAAAAAATGATTAAAATACTTTCTAAATGGATAACTTGTAGAGTATTTTGGTTAATTGTACGTAGTTATCAATCGAATCTACCGCAAATCTCGATTTAAAAGCTTGAAAGTACTAAATTTCGGATATTCGAATATCCGAGTTCGGATATCCGAAAATTTCGGATATCCGAATTTCGGATATCCGAAATTTCGGATTCGGATTCTGATAGTAAAATCAAATATCCGAAATTTCGGATATCCGAATCGGATATCGAAATTCGGATATCCGAAATTTCGGATATCCGACTTTGAACACCCTTATGTATGCATGTATATGTTTTAATTTGTTTTTTTTCGTGTTTATACAAGGTATTTACCCCCTAGTCCTTCTCAACTTATTTTCTAAAATACAATACTTAATAAATCCTCACTGACTTTCATTTCAGATAATTAAGATACTTTACATTTACAAAATAAATACAAACTTATAAAAATAATAATATATTTGTACACTTATTTTAAATAATACATTTAAATTTAGACTATTAGATTAGAAGCTCAATCTACTATAATCCTTGAAAATGTTAGTGCCAAAAACACCCTAAATTGTAAATACAACTAGGGCTGTGCATTTTTCGGGAAGAACCGAAAATAACCGAGGACCGAACTGAACCGAAAAGGAACCGGACCGAACCGAGCATATCCGGTACGGTACATGGTCCATACATTTCTTGATTTTCGGTCTTCGGGACGGTCCAGGACCAAACCGAAAAACCCGAGAACCAGACCAGAACCGAAAAATATAGAAAACATTCTCTATATATCGTGGATCCTAACTTATTTTCAACATGTTTTAGATCTCCTTATTCAATTTATTTGTAATCACAAGATTGTGTACATGTATTTTATTGGACCATTCACTCTATTACTAATAGACGGCTCTTCGTTGTTGGAATGAGTTGTAAACAAGTCTAAATATCAGGTCAAGTTGGAGCACCGGCATACTCAATGAGATTATAAATTAGTACATGTCAACTTATTCATTGAAATATGCTCTTAAATACTGGCTACACGCAAGACACTAAAGCTTCAAATGGTTCGGGAATTTAGACCAAACCGAGCAGAACTGGACCGGACCGAACCGGACCAGACCCATGATTCATGGTACGGTCCTTGGTCCGACTTTCAGCTTCAATTCGGGATTCGGTTCGGTTTGGGAATCAGTCGGTTCGGTCCGGTTCTGGACCATGCACAACCCTGAATACAATCATCGTAGACATGCACCACCGCACCACTTTTATGGTTCGCCAACATGATAGTACAGGAAAAGGTGACATCGTTTACATTTATATCCTCATATATTCGTATGTTATAGTTTTACGGAGTATAAACTAAATTCAACA
Organism: Pseudognaphalium luteoalbum; assembly: GCA_963422505.1. NCBI lineage: Eukaryota > Viridiplantae > Streptophyta > Magnoliopsida > Asterales > Asteraceae > Pseudognaphalium > Pseudognaphalium luteoalbum. Next base: position 3,106,535 of record OY730194.1, read on the forward strand.
TTGCTTAGTAATTATAAAACATAAGATATACTCCTTCCGTCTCACCTCAATTGTCTCCATTTGCTATATGGGCTATACTCAATACGTATCTACTTTCATATTAAAGCCAAATAAAAGAAATTTTAGTGGGTGGGGATGTTATTTGATTGTTTTAATTGTAGTTAGCAAAGAATTTTAAACTGTGTATATAGTCAAGGTGGACACTTTAAATGTGTCAGAGTCTGAGAGAGTATTAAAGATTTTGGTTTTAATCATACAACTTACATCATCATCTTGCAATTTCAAAAACGATGTCAGGTTTCATCTTGATCTTGACTACTAGGTTTTAATTATTAAGACCAAACGTGGCATTCTTGGGGTATCTACTTTATGTCCTTTTTGCGATGTGAAATCGAGAATTTAGATAATTGCTTATTATGTTGCTCAAAAATTTGTTTAATTTGGCTTGAATTATGGGTTGGTGGAATGTCTCCTCTTCATATTATATCTCTATGTGATGGCAATGTTTTTAAAATCGGAAACCGAACCGGACCGGATGGGGTCCGGTTCCGGTCGAACCGGTTCAACCGGTCTGGTCCAACCGTCTCCAAAACCGGCCACGTCACCCTTTTTAAAAAAAATTCTGGTTCAACCGGCCCGGTTCCCTGTTGGACCCCCGGTTTTGACCAACTCGTTCGGTTCGTTGACCGGTCAACTTTCCCTCAAAACCGGTTTTCCACCGACCGGATTCCTTCAAATTTCCGGTTCGACTGGACCGGTCTAACCGGTTTTCAAAACATTGTGTGATGGTATCTCTTATAAAGTTATAATGGAGCTCCTTCCGGGGATAATTGATTGTGAAATCACTGACGGATTCACTGGGTCTACCTGATCATCACCTACTAACGGTTACTTTCCTGATAGGAGTAAAAGAAAGAAAAAAAAGATTATCTCATGTTAGAACACAATGTGAGAGGTCGGCCATGTTCTCTTATGTAAAAAGTTAAATACTAATAGATCAAACTATTCATTCATAACTTCTCATATTGTATTCGTACTATTTAACATGAAGAATCTTACTCGAAAGATTATCTTAACACATGCACGGATGCGTTTCATTTCGTTGTAAGACTATATGCTATGTCATCGGCATTAGATCATTGAAGATCAATCGGCATCGACTTCCCCATACTAGAAACTTTGGCGTCGACAAGAAGGAAAATGGTCGAGAGAGAGCCGATCGTCTATACTACTATTGCTATTTATTTGAGAAACATGTTAAATCAAGTATATTATTCAACAAAGTGTATGCCTGATTCTTTAAAAGTGAGACACATAAATTTCACTTATCATTTACTTTTGTATTTACTGAATTAATTTGTTATTCACTCCAATTATTTCATGGGACATATATTACGTATATATTATTTGACAGTGTATCATTATATTTTTACTCGTCAATTAACCCTGTAAAACTAACAGAATAAAAGTTGTGGAAAAAATGATACGTGTTGTTAACACGTATTTCATGCGCCGTTAACAATATCTATCATTTCCACTTATAAAACTATAATATCTGTTATTTGGAAGACGTGTTTGATTTTCCATCAGAGCCCAAATTAATCCGATTGTCACATCTCATGTTGCGATACATATTAAACATGTTCCGGCTCAAAACTATCACCCATTTTTTAATGGGCCAATTCGGCCCAATAAGCAAAGACTAGTATCAATTCAACGTTTAAAATATCGGTTTGAAGTTTTTTGGTGATCGTATTTGGACTAACTTCTTTTTCAACACAAATTTGTTTGAAAAATGGGGTTTATTTAAGTACGATTTTTTATTTTATTTTTATCTTTATCATGACTTATGCACACAAAAAATAGAGTTCTAAAAAATCTAAGAGTCCAACATTGGGTTTTCATTATCACTCGGTTGAAGTGAAAATTGACCATCGAGGTCTATGGTTTGAACATGTGATCCCGATTAGACCACGTACATTTAAGTCAGAAAACGATTAGGCTCTTCGAGTATGCAGAACAAGGAAAACCTGTGAATATTGGTTTTGTTCTCAAAATCATACACATCAAACATTGTAATTAACATTTAAAGTTCCGATTTAAGATTAAAACAGAAAAAAAAAAAAAAGATGAATTAAGACACAATTTTTAGTCTGTCATAGATTCTGGAACAGGTGGCCGGCGGCTAGTCTGTTGGCGCTAGATCGCAGTTTTTCTGACCATTACCCGTTGATTCTGTCGTTGGAAACAACGAACTTTGGACCCAAACCATTCAAATTTTTTGATTCATGGTTTAAATTGCCTAACTTTGATGATTTTATGGTGAATTTGTTGAAAAATGAGTTGAAGTGGCAGGTAGGTCCTCCTGATTTGTGCCTTGCCAAGAAATTGAAAATGATAAAAGAAAGAGTTAAAGGTTGGGTCAATAATCTGAATAGTTCACAGAAAGAAGACTTTATCAAATTACATGATAAAGTGCAGGAGTTGGAAGCTGTGATGGAATCCAGGTTGCTCTCTGAGGAAGAATTACAAATAAATTATGAAGATAAGATGGCGCTAATGAACATGGAAAGACAAGATATGCAAGATCTGAGACAAAAGGCTAGGGTGAAATGGGCGATTTCTGGAGATGAAAATAGCAAATTTTTTCATGGTTTAATTAACAATCGAATTTGCAGGTCTCGGCTCAATGGTTTAACTATTAAAGGAAATTGGTGCACTAATCCAATCTTAATCAAAAGACAGACATTCAATTTCTTTTCGGAGAGGTTTCAGGAGAAAGGCAATATGAAAACTCAATTTCATTGTGAGGGGATGTTGAAGTTATCAGAAGAACAAAAGAATGAGCTTGATGGTCTCTTTTCAAAGGAGGAAATTCGGGAAGCTGTCAAAGGATGCGCTGAAGATAAAGCGCCGGGCCCAGATGGTTTTAATTTCAATTTTATTCACAGGTATTGGACCTATCTTGAGGATGATTTTGTTGCGGTTCTCACAAATTTCCATGTTACAGGTCGGATTAATAAGGGTTGCACGTCGAGTTTCATAACTTTAATTCCTAAAATCATGGATCCCAAAGATCTAAATGACTTTAGACCTATCAGTTTATTATGTTGCATATCGAAAGTGATTTCTAAAGTGCTAGCTAATAGACTCCGAAAGGTCATAAATTCTTTAGTAGCCGATACACAATCAGGTTTTATTACGGAAAGAAACATCCTTGATGGTCCTCTAATGATGAATGAAATTGTTTCATGGTTGGGTAAGGCTAAACGAAAGGCACTTTTATTTAAGATTGATTTTGAAAAAGCCTTTGATACTATTAATTGGGATTTCATTAAAAATGTTTTGGTACAAATGAATTTTTCTGAGAGTTGGGTGCAATGGATTGGTGCTATTCTTTCATCTTCTAGAGCCTCAATTCTGGTTAATGGTTCTCCGACGGATGAGTTCTAATATTCTCGGGGTGTACGATAGGGTGATCCTCTATCACCATTACTATTTGTAATCGCAATGGAAGCTTTCACATGCTTTATAAATAAAGCAATCAGGATAGGTATCTTCAATGGGATTGCAACACCAAATAGGGGCCCCACTCTCTCACACCTTATGTGTAACACCCCTCTTTAGTTACAACAATATTATATTATTTTACTCGGAAGCGTATAAATTTAAAACATATTTATATATATTGTACATTAAGATACTGTGCATACACAGTTATATATTCAAAATAAACCAACATAAAACTGTTTGAAAACTACATATGTCGGGGTATTATCTAGTACAAAACCAGGTTTATAACGAAACCATATCAGAGTCAAAATCTGTCAGACATTCCCTACGAAAGCATCCGTTCCTGACACCCACATATATATATATAAAACCTGCAGGAAGTAGGATGAGGGATTAGCACAAAGCTAAGTGAATGAATTTATCACACACAATTCAACTTAGCTTAACCATCAGTTTACAGCAAATAAAAGTAAACACATTTTTTTTCAATGAGGATCGGTGGCTCTTGGGATATCATAATACCCGGGGATATCCCCAAGAACACTTAACGTCAATCTGTATGGCCATTACAGAATAGACCGATAACTATTGGTTATTAAACTCATACACAGGTCTCAAACACAACAAATGAATCAAAACCTGTGTAATTCACATAATAACCAAAAAGTCCAACTACACGTTGACCTCAATAATCTGATACACATAGATTCACATATCAAGTAGATTCACAATCAATAACACAGATTAGCAATCATATAATCAATTTACTTATACTTGTTGCAACCAAACAGTTACAACTAAATCGAAGGGTGAGTTCTAAATCCACTCACCGATACCCTTGAAATCTCCACACTTAGCTTTTATTCACTGAGCCTTTGGTGTATATGAAATACCACAAAACACACAAGTTAATAACTTGTCATTAATCAACAACCTTAGATGAATTATGTTGTTATACAAGTAGTCACACAACTTGCATATATATGTATTACTTATACACTTGTGAATGAAACACAAAACAAAACTGAATTGAACTATTTCCAAACCATAGCAGATCTGTTTTACCTTAGCAGATCTGCTTTCGTATCAGATTTTTAAGCCATTTCTCTTAAGTAAATTTTCTGTTGAGTTTTTGGACTAACTCAGCCGATCGGCTATACAAAGCCGATCTGCTTTGTAAAGCAGATCTGTTTCGTTAGTTAAGTTTTAGCCATTCAGTCTCTGGGTTAAGTTCTGTTGCAATTTTACACTAGAGTAGCCGATCTGCTATGCATAGCCGATCGGCTTCTCAGCAAAACCCAGAAAGTTCAGTTTTTGACCTGCACATTTCCAGCTCGCAACTAACTCCCAAAATCCAACTTTTTGAGTACCAAATCACCTAAATCATACATCAAATTACCAAACAAACATCACATAACAACTAACTAACATCAAATACATTACCAAACAACAATCACTTATCAATTTCAAGCTAATTGCATACAACTTCAAGCATGAACTTAAATTGCATTTCTATAGTAACAAATCATAACTTAAGTTAAGATATGATCTCTTTATCAGTAACTATTACTATTTATCAACATAAAACACATATCACTTCAACAATTCATCAACTGCAAGTTTAGCCTAACTATCATGGAAGTTCCTCTAATCTCAAATACTTACATGGAAGTGATGAAGATGATGATGCTAGCAAGAAGAACTTATAATCACAGGCAATTTCTTTCTTAACTTCTTTGGATTAGGTTATAATTGTTCTTGATTTTGAGCTTCTAATCTTCAAAAACTCAGTATTTGGAGAAAGTAACAAATAAGGGTTAATCCCCTTATTTACACCGACTCAAATGTTTGGGTATTTTATACCCGTTCCAAATCTATTGTCTGGAACCGCAAAATCTCTTGCGAGAATTATTATTTTATTTTACTGTCAACTACAGTAATTTAAGACAACTAATATTTCACTAGTCACAATAAGTCCTAAGACTTATTCACCTAAGTTTTTCAATAACAATTAATAACAAGTAATTTCTAATTAATGAAATATTCAATTTTAATAGAAAATTACCAGGCCTGACGCGAGGATGTTACATTATGTATGCAGATGATGTGCTTGTCATGGGTGAATGGTCTTTGGCAAATGTGGATTTTCTTTCAAGATTGATGAGAGCTTTTTATTTGGTTTCTGGTCTTCATATTGATCTGCATAAATCTACTCTATATGGCATTGGCTGTAATGAGGTGGATTGTGGTTTATTCACGGAAAGATTAAAATGTAAACATGGTACGCTTCCTTTTATATATTTGGGCTTAAAGGTGGGGGCGAAGATGAACCTGTTTAGCAATTGGAAACCGGTTATTGATTTAATTGAAACGAGACTCTCACTTTGGAAAGCTTCAACATTATCGATGGGTGGAAGATTAACTTTAATACAAGCAGTTTTTGAAAGTCTTCCTGTGTATTATTTTTCACTTTTCAAAGCCCCAATTCGAGTAATTCAAAAGATAGATGGAATTCGTCGGAAATTCTTTTGGAGTGGATTGAAAGATTCAAAAAATATTAATTGGGTAAGCTGGGAAAAGGTGACAAAACCGAAGGATCAAGGGGGGTTGGGTCTTTCTTCTCTTCGTGCTTTAAATTTAAGTTTGCTAGCAAAATGGCAATGGAGATTTAAAAACGAAGAAGGAAGACTTTGGAGAGAGATCTTATGGGCTTTACACAAAGGAAATAATACTCAATTCATTCCAAAAAAAGCTAACGCTACAGGTGTTTGGAAATCAATATGTGAGCTTGACAAAGAATTTATTAAAAAAGGTTTTGAAATTAAAAAGCTCATAAAATTCAAAGCATCAGAAGGCAACAGAAATATGTGGGTGTGGGATCCGAATCCTTATGGTAAGTTTTCGGTCAAGTCGGTTAGAGGGCTATGGTTAAAGCATGATCGTGTTGAGATGGAACAAGTCTATGATTGGAATAAATTGGTCCCAAAGAAAGTAAATGTATTTGGATGGAGACTTTGGTTGGACAGATTACCTACCAAAAAAGCTTTAGAAAACCGTAACATCGTTTTGAATAATAATCGTTGTGTTTGGTGCGAAGAGGTTGAAGAGGATGCATTTCATATCTTCAATGGCTGTATAGTTGCAAATATGTTGTGGGCCGAGATCGTGAATCGGTGTAAACTCCCTCCAATGTATGCTTTCTTAGTTGGTGATTTATTATGTTTTCATGAAACGATACAGGGGCCCAAGAACAAGAAGACAATAGTGCAAGCAATAATTCTGATCTCTTGTTGGGTTATATGGAAAGCTCGAAATAAGCTTGTTTTTGACAAACGCAGGGTCTCGGTTAAAGAAATGGTGCGAGATGTGAAGGAATTTAGTCTTCTGTGGATCAAGAATAGAGCACCTGCAAAATTTGAAATCGATAGAAATTGGAAGGAATTTGATTTTGGTGATGGTAGATTGGAGGGTGATAATGTAATAGCTTAAAAGAGCTAGTAACGTTTGGTGTTTTTTCGGATATGATCTAGAACTAATTTCATTCGGGGTTCTACCAAAAACGAAATTAGGGTGAAAACCGGTGACGCGACCCCTATTTTCAGGGATTTTTCCTGGTTTTGTCAGGTTTTTTCATCCCTTTTAGATTCCTCACAGTCCGAATTTGTAACTAGTCATATCCAAAATCTGGGTAGTAATATTGGTGTATTTTTGGTGTTTGTATTGTCTTTGTCTATTTAGCATCTTGCTAATAGACTTTTATAATACATCTAGCCTTCAAAAAAAAAAGACACAATTTTTACACCATTTTCACTTATAACTTAAGGAGTGCATATATTAATAAAAAGTACGTGAGATTTGATCTATAACATTATTGTAATGAAGTCCTTTAATCTCACATGATATCATGTATATTAATAGTAAATCCTAAATATAAAATTGTATTTCATTAATCTTTAATCACTTTTTATTGCAACATATGATAATTTTGGGAAAATGTTAAAAAGGGCCATGAATAATGGCACGTGCAAATCGGTCATGCCACGAGAGTGGCGGTGTAGAAGAACGGTTGATGCTCGTGTGGGAAGCATCAAGGGAAGCATCAAAGAAACTAAACCAAACAACAAGATGTGCAACTTATTATTTTTTATTTAAAATTTAAGTGTTAATATCTAAATCATTGCATCTAATAAATATAAGTTTTAAATAAATACTGTTATATAACATCCAATAAATATAGCGTTATCATTTATTGCGGAAATTAATATTAATTACAACTTACAACTTACATATGCTACATAATTCTTATTTAAGGATAGTAGTTTAATAATTGCAAAAAAATATAAAATATATCGGTAAAATAAGAAAATGTTAGGCCTCATTGTTTTTATTTTTCGTTGAGTTTTGTGTATATATAATGTGTATCTTAAGAACAAACAATACGGTATAAAACAATAAAAAAAATTATATACTAAGGGGTGTTTGGACGATTAAGGGTTATGGTGTATAGGAATGGGAATGGGAATGGGAATGGTAATGTGAATAAGAAGGAATGAAAAGAAGTGTTTGTTTAAGGCGAGGGGTGTGAGTTTCAAAAAATGAGAATTAAACCTTCAAAATAAGAATTGGTTTCAAACCCGATTAAGGGTGTGTTTGGCACACGAGGTTCTTGAAGATTATAGGAGCCTAAACTTATATCTTTTATAAGTTCAAGCTTTCAACATCGTTTGGTAGACAAAACTTTAGAAGCTTATTGAAAAAATAAGTTTTAAAAAAAGAAACGAATTTATAATCAAGTTATAAGTTTATGAAATGAGAAATTACATAAATACCCATTATATCATTATTTATCATATACTTTTTGTCCTATGTCAATTTACATTTATAAGTTCGAGCTAGTTTTACAAAACACTTGTAAACACATAAGCTCCAGCTATAGGCTATCAAATAGTTTTGCCAAACATACCCTATGGTGATAGATTTAGGGGTCTTTTGTTTGAGCTTAAAATGTCTTGAAAGTGGTAGTTGTATTAATGGATAAACTAAATGTCCATTAAGATGTTTTGATGTATTTTTCTAATTATGTCTTAACCTAGATGAAAAACTACTTATTCAATAAGCTATTTACAATTGCTTAAAACTTCTAATTGATATATAAATCCCATAACGTTATGTCTTTTTTCTCATATATATTAATTATCGTATGTTAATTTATGTTTTTGGTTCATTTATTCTAGTTTATTTATTATTTCATGACAAGTTATTTATTTATGTTATTATTGGTATCTAAAAGTCTCGAAAGTTGTGTCGGAACTCGTGTAAATTTTATTTTTTCTTAAGTTAAGTCGTTTGAAACTCTGTTATATTCATTCAATTTATATCACGTCAAAAACTAGTGAAACATGTGCATTCAGATGTTTGTACTTTTTATTCATCAAACGATCTTAATGATTATGCATTCAGATTTCAGATGACATGTCTTATTATTCAGAACTGGTTTTCAGATTTCAGCTATCAGTAATCAGAATAAACAAAAGATCCTTAGTAATTTTGTTAAGTAAAGCAAACACACTCTAAATAAACTGTTCGATTTAAAATATATAAGAATGAGTTTTAATCAAATCGCTATAATAGATAATGTAATAATATTTTGAAGTAGTGTAAAAAGAAGTGGTTCATAAACTCTAATCCTTCCATTTTGGAGTTGTGTTGTAGTAGTGTTTAAACTTTAAAAATGCGAATTGTGAATGAAAAATACATATTGTTGGTACATACATATACATACGTGCATTTAATTGTTGTTTCATTCTATTTAACGTAGTGAATGAAAAATACATATTATTAATGCATATTCATACGTGCATTTAATTGTTGTTAAATTCTATTTTTCGTAGGGATGGAAATTTAATCAGCAATAATAAGAAATAGAAATAACAGCAAATAGAGAGAGCAATCTCACATGATGGCTGACAATCACTCCTCACCTATTACACGTGCTTAGTCTCATCCCACTCATACTTACGAATACATCAAACTAAAAATCACTCTTTACAAAATACAACCGTATTCTTATATCTATAATTTTAAATTTTAACGGTAAAAATATTAATTTTAATGTACCGGGAAATGACAAGCGGTTTAAATGTTAAAAATCTTGTGTGCAAACTTTAGTAATTTGTTTCTTAAATAGATCAACATTTAACTAAAGGTCTAAAGTGTCTAGGTTTAGCAATATGTTGGGAACTTTTCAACTTAATAGTTGTGAGTTCAACCCTCGTTATTCGTGGTTGTATATAATAATCGTGGGTACGTAGTGTATGTTTATCTTTCTAAAAAATAAACATTTGACCATTTATTTGAAAATTTAATATTGTACGGTAGACATGATATGTACTGTTAATACTTAAATAACACATATCATTTTTGTACTCCGTATGCATTCGCTACAAACTGTTGTGAAGCACTTATCTTGAGGTTATTTAGTGCCAGTTTCTACTTTTACAGTCGATATACGTCGTTCATAATAAAATCATTACACTGAAGGTACATGCATGATTGATGTGGTTGTTGTATCGTTTTCAACATACCATGTCTATTGCGTTCATATGTTTTTAACAAACGTTATATGAGCACATTACAATATATATATATATATATATATATATATATATATATATATATATATATATATATATTATTTTTGAAGTGTTCTCATTTGATCCAAACAAGGGTAAGGTTCTAATGAGAACACTTCAAAAATAAGAACGGTAAGAACACATCGTAAATGCACAATTAGCAAACAAAATCATTAGATTCACACTCATACATCTCAAATATGTGTAGAAAAATTGATTAGAATAGATGTGAACTTTCAAAAATACACAAAAATCGAAAAAACGATTGATGCACAATTATAGAGATAATCGTGCATCAATCATTTTTTTTGATTTTTTTTTTGCATTTTTAGAAGTGTGCATTTGTTTTTCTTTGCATATTTGAGATGTATGACTGTGAATCTAATAATTTTTGTTGGCTAGTTGTGCATTTATGAGTTGTTTTCACCGTTCTTATTTTTGAAGTGTTCTCATTTGATCCAAACTATATATATATATATATATATATATATATATATATATAGTGATCTAGAGGGAAGTGCAAAAAATGAGGGAAGGGGAAAGTAAATCACCACTACTAATCTCATAAAGTCTATAATAATTAGTGTGGGGTGCACACATGTGATAATCTCTATAATAATCAAAATCTATTTACCTATTTACCCCTAAAACAAATTATTTCACAAACGACAAGTCGAAAAATTATGAAAATTGCACCATTAAACTCAGCATTTTCTCATCTTCGATTTAATATCCATCAATGCATATTTTTGACGAATTTTTTTTATTCGTTTTTTGGTGGGATAATAGTATCAAATAGTATGCATTGTGATGCATGCAGATTTATTCTTACATCAATGCATATTCATGTCGTTGTGTACTAAGTATGCATTGTGATGCATGCAAATTTATTCTTACATCTTAGTGTCTATATTCATATTTTGTTATAGTTCATTTTAACGTGTACTAATAGTATGCAACGTGATTCATATTAACTGTAGTGATGTATATTTATGTATTTTAAATTTTTTGTTGAATAATAATAATATGCATTACGATGCATGTTAAATTAGTTTTACATCGAAGTTACGCATGTTAAATATATGTTAACATCGGTTTGAATGTGTACTAATAGTATGCAAATGGATGCATATTAAGTTATGTTTACATTTTAATAGTGTATGTTAATATTGATGATAGCGATTACTAATAGTATGCCCTATGATGCGTGTTAACCTAGGTTTACATCATAGCGGTGTATATTGATACAAATTAACATTCATGTTTATGAATATTAATAGTATGTACTTTGATGCATGTTATATCAAAGTGATGTATATTGATGTTTTGTTAATTATTAACATGCAATGTGATGCATTTTAATTTAAGTTTATATTCTACTTTTTTAAATTGATGTACGTTAACATTTATGTTCACAAGTACTAATACATGCATTTTGATGCATACTAATTTGTAAACCCATCAAAAAACAAAAAAAATAAAGTTGTCGAAAGTATGCCTTGAGTGATCTTAAATCGAAGAGGAGAAAACGCTGAATTTTATAATGCAATTTTCATAATTTTTAGACTTGTCGTTTGTGAGATAAATTGTTTTAGGGGTAAATGAGTTTTCTTTGTACACGTGGTGTATTCTCATTGGTACTTTCATACTGTCACTAAATTACCATTAAGTGCATACCACAATAATATGGTGCACCTTAATTTGATTAGATGAGATGGATGGTTAAATTAACACTTCCCCCCTTCCCCTTCAAAATTGGTTGTTCTTTCTGGATCATGCCTATATATATATATATATATGTATGTATGTATGTATGTATGTATCTTATAGAAAGGTTACGACTCTCTACATCTTTCCTACCTCATAAAGTGGCTTTGGCGAGATTGAGTAATGTTTTTGTTGTTATCGTGTAAGGAAGTACCAAGAAACCTTGATATTGTCTTCTTATGGTTTAACAAATTAATTACAACTTCTTCATCATTGAATGATACGAATTCAAATTGGATATTAAACCAAACTCGCAACTTTTAATAGATAAAACTAATCAGATACGAATTAGATCAAAGACTATTTGTTTATAGTATATAAATAACTTTTGTGATTTGTTTATAAAATAAATAATTTAGAAAAAACTAGGTGAGATCCCGCGACAATGCGGGACTTCGACATTTGATTTTATAAATTGTGTAATTAAAAATTTAAGTCAAATGGAATTGTACAATGAATTTGAATTTTATATAATATAATCACCAACTAATAACATCTAGCATATACTCCATCAGTTTTGTACGGTTTAGGTTTTTTTATTTATTTTTAATGAAGTTATTAAAAATGTATATGAAAATTGTTTTTAATTAAAAAATATTTGTATTAAAATATAGGACATGTCGATTTTAAAGTCTATATTATCAAATTTGTAAACATATTGGTTATAATAGTTACCTGTTTTATAAAGGGGCGGATAGTTAAATATTCATGTATATAAAATAAAAGACATATAATAAGAAGACAGTATAAAATTATTGTAACCCACAAAACAATTTTTGAAAAGTCAAATTAACAATGAATTCAGTCTAAATCAGAAACTATATTTTGTAATTCAAACCTAAATTTTTATCTAAATCGTACATTGTTGTGATCATATACACATATATATAAGCAATGACTATAGTTTTTGAATAACGATAGTAATATTAATGCATGTAATTATAGAAATTAAACATAATGAATAATCAAATGAGCGAAATTGTTTAGTTAGTATATCGGACATCACAATTTTCTTCATAAGGTTTTTGAAAACATATTCGCCAACTTGATCTTTGTAAACGTTAATTTTTAACTAATCAATAAAATGCTCGATAGCAGATTCATCATCAATTACATTTAAAACTTGTTATAATATATGCAAAGATTTTAATATGAAAATCTTAATACCTTGTTAGTTAAAATGATAAAATATTTTAGTTACGACGTTAAAATATTAATCGGTTATATGACAATATGTACGATCAGCTTTTAATTTAATGATGTTGATAAAAAAATTCATGTAATCAATCAATATAGATAAATATTTCAGATAAGATTGGTTTAATTATAAATTACCACTTAAAATTATATGATATTTAAATTATAAGGATAAAAAAAATAGGGAAGTACTGAAAGTGCTAATTTTAATAGTTGTTGGTACACATTTTAAAAATTAAAAAAAATGTAGGAAATAATTTTAACCGTAGATCTTTATGGATGGAACCAATCTAAGGTCCAGATTGCTCTGTGATATCCTCTTTTAATTATATATATATAAAAAAGATAAGGTTTAATAAATTGTTGGTGAGTGAATTATATAAGTTTGAATGGATTTGGTGGTGAAGACTAAAAACGCCAACGATGGGAGAGCTGTAATCGTCGTGCTCCAACGTGGCTCACCCCATTCTTATAACATATCATAACATGCTTATTAGTGGTGGTAAGTAACTTATTTTTTATAAAAAAATAAAAAAAAATTGAAAAATTTCTTATTTTTAAGATTAACACACTTTCCAATGGAAATGTTTTATACCCATTTTATACATTTCATTTGATCCGATGTGAGAAATCAGAATCTTCTCTAATTAATTAAGCCGATATTTAATTTTTAAAAACATATTAACCGACAAGCTTTTATCAACATTAGTTTTAATTTCAGGGTCGTAGTGTCGAACTATATATGGAATCATTTCTCGAACGAGAATACTCTCCTACAATAAAGGAAGATGGAAAACCACAAACAACATACTTACTCGGAAGGGAAAATTTTTTTAAGGAGGCAACTGTTTACATTGCCCCTCTCTGCTACGCCGCTAACGTCGTTGTTGCTACTTGAGAAAATATATTTTTGAAATAATTATTGGTCCTATTTTTTCGATATTCTCTAACTATGTTTTGTTGTTAGATAATGATTTTTTTATCTCAAAATGGATGGGAGATTCTCGAAACTTTAATTGTCGATTCGCTATAATCTCTAATAATCTCAAAGAACCACCTACGCCATAAACAGAGTAGTTACTACGAGTTTATCTTATAACGTATGATTTGTTCTATAGTTAAGTTTACAAGTTTCAAATACAACGTCAAACACATTAGTACATTACTAACTAATCATGTCAAATGTGTATGTATCTAGAGGCGTCTTGAACAAATGTAAAATTAAGCATATAACTCAATATTATAAATTTACACATCATAGAACAATTATTAGAACTAGGTAGACATACTGTCTGTAAACTCCTACATTGTTACGTTACATATTTAGTTTAATGTTTTAAAATTATAACTTTCATAATCGTGTTAGTAATCGTTATGTAATATCAAGTAACTAGGTGAGGTCCCGCGATAACGCGAAGTTTTGACATTTGATTTTATAAATTGTTTAACTAAAAGGTTAAGTCAGATGAAACTGTACCATGAACTGGATTTATTATATAATATAATCGCCAACCGATAACATATAGTATACACTTTATCAGTTTGGTATGGTTCACATTTTTTTGATTTTTTTAATTAAATTATTCAAAATACATGTCGGTTGTAAATTATATATTATCTAATTTGTAAACATTTTAGTTATAACATTTACCTATTTTATGAAGGGACAGATAGTCAAACATTTATTAATATAATATGCATTTAATAAGAAGGCAGTATAGAATTATTATAACCCATAAAACAGTTTTTTAAAATTTAAATTAACTCTGAATTCTGTGTAACTCAAATAACTGTATTTTGTATTTGTAATTCAAACCCAGAATTCTATCCAAATCGTATATTGTTGTGATCATACATACACATATATATAAGCAATAACAATAGATTTTGATTAGCGATAATAATAATCCATATACGTCAACTTGATCTTTGTAGGCGTTAATTTTTAGCAAATCAATAAAATGCTCAATAACATATTTATTATCAAGTACATTTAAATCTTGCTATTATAAATTCAAAAATGTGAGTATGAAAAGGAAAAATAATATTTTAATATGAAAATGTACATTTAATTTAATACCTTCAAAATTTATTGAAGTTTCATAGATCTTCAAGAGGGTCTTTATCATTTGATGGTTTTATAGTAAAACCGAAGTTGTTTTTGGCAATACTTTAAACACAGCTTGTAAAAACATAAAATCTATGAATCACAAAAAGAAAATAGAATAATATTATTACGGTTGAATATGACATATGATTGTCTATTGTTTAGCTTATTGTGTACTCCCTTTGTCCTAAATTAAGTGTCCTGGTTTGACTTTATGAGTATTCTTTTTTCAACTTTGACTTTAAATAGTTTTTGTTTGTGTTATATAATACTTGAAGTAAAATATACGAATGGATTGAATTTTATGTATTTTCATTGCTATAATTTTCATAAAGTAATATATAACACAATAAAAAATATTTAAGGTCAAAGTTTCAAATCTGATTCAGGACACTTAATTTGGGATGGATGGAGTATTATTTAAAGGATTATTAGTTAAAATAATAAAATATTTTAGTTACATTATTTAAAGGATTATTAGTTAAAATCACAAAATATTTTAGTTACGATTTTAATGTATTCATGATATTACGGTTGTTTGGCTAAATGGATGACCAGTTTTTAATTTCGTAATGTTGATAAAAAAAATTAATGTAATTAATCAATATAGATAAATATTTCAAATACGATTGGTTTATTTATAAAGTACCACTTGAAATGTCATGATATTTAAATTATAAGGACTAAAAAATAGGGAAATATTGGAATTGTCAATTACAATAGTTGTGGGTACACATTAAAACATTTTTAAAGAAATGAAGGAAATAATTTTAACCGTATGAGCTTTAGGGATGGAACCAATCTAAAGTTCAGATAAATTGTATTTTGTTTTTTATATATATAAATAAAGATTAGATATTTTGAATGAAAATTAATAAATACAAAATCACCATCTATTTCATAATAAACCTTATAATGATAGTTTAGTAGATAAAGTTATTAATTTCGAGTTAATAAGTAATAATGGTTTTTTAAATTATTACTCCATTGATCATAGATGGAGTCGTCACCGGGGACAAACCCTGCCATTGATCGATTCTTTATTCCAAGCCAACATAGAACATGTCTATCCGTTGGTTAATTAATTAATTTGATTTAATTAAAACAAATTAATAAAGTAACCTAATCTGATCTACCTTAGTAACCGGGTAACTTTGTCATTGAATTTCATTTTAATTGCTTCTTATGGCAACTTATTATCATTATGGATATAACTCTCCTAAGTATCCGAATATCAAAAAGGGTTTTGCTAATATGTGCCCCGTGACACATGGTAAGGTGCAATTAATGAACTCGTAATTTCTTTATATACCATAATTTGTAATTGATATATGCATAAAAAGGTAATTATCAGATTCAATTAATGAATATTAATTGCAAATTCTGATAATTTAAGAAAATTACGGGTTCATTAATTGAACCTTAACGTGTACTACAGGGGTACACGTTAGCAAAACCCTACCCAAAAAGGAAACTGCACATAAAATAGACGAAATTGACTTGTTCAACACATACAATAGATCAAATAAAAGTACGTAACATATTATAGTAAAAAAACAGAATATAATACATTTCGAAACACTAAACCCCGTAAAAAAACATGACTATAACATTGGTAAAACAAGTCAATTTTGCTTGATGGACACATTGATCACATGCATGTGTATGTTTAAATCAACCTATATAGTAAGTGGCACAAGAGTTATTAGAGAAAGTCATGAATTGTGATCAAACATGTTGATACGTACGCGCGTACACTATATACATAGAGTGTGATCATATGAGTAGGGGCCAATATATGTTGGTGTACCATAGCCACAATTTTAAATTTGTTGATCGTGACAAAGGAAGATGATTGTCGGTTGACTAAATATTTACGACATTGATAACAATGAAAAGATAGTGAAATCGGGGATAACTAGTAATAGTCGAAGGAGTGAACTAATATGATGACTACTACGACTATTTTTAACTGATACTTTTATCATCGAGTTCGAACAGCCGATATGGAAAATATGGTGAATTAAATGAATGGAATACCTCATAAATTATACAACGGATCTAAAACTCAAAAAGTACAAGCTTAATGTAAGATCATAGTTATTATGTACTTATTACGTTGGTAAATATGAAGCTAGCTTGAAAATAAATACAGTACATAATAATATGTGAATTACTAAGAGCATCTCCAATGATATGTTTTTGCAAAGCTTTTTTTATGTAATTGGTGTAAGAGCTTTTTTTAAAAAGTTTTAAGAAAAGCTTTACCCACATTGATAAAAAGCTTTTCATCAATAAAAAAACAATTTAAATGTACCAAATTAACAAGGAGAGAGGATGAAAAGCTTTTAAAATGTAAAGTTTTACACTCTCTTTCTTTATCAACTTTGTACATTTTTATTGTTTTATATTGATGAAAAACTTTTTATCAATGGAGAGAAAGCTTTTTCTAAAGCTTTTATAAAAAACTCTTAGAGCATCCACAATGATAAGTTTTTACAAAGCTTTTTCATATATTTGGTGTAAGGATTAAATCATTACAAAAAAAGTTGAATGGTTAAAACGAAAAAAAGTGAAACTTTGAGGATTAAACCATTATTAACCCTTATTTAATTGCATTGGTATAAAAAGACAAAAAAAAGTATCAACTGGATACAATTATTATTGATTTTTGTGGGTTTTTATTCAAGTTAATAGTATCTATAGTTTTCTTCTTCTTGGATATTGTATGATTCTCAAAGTATGACCACCGAAACTTTTTTTACTTTACGTATTTTTGAAGGATATTGCGAAAGCATTCACATATTTTTCATGATAGCTTTAACATTTAATCTTCAAAATGATTAATTTTTAATTAGTTACAACAAGTAAAGCATTAACATGGCAATACCGAAGAACCTATCAACTTAGTGGTTGGGAGTTTAAGTCTTATGGGAGACAATTTGTATATATTTGTGATGGTTGAATATATAATTCATGAAATATGTGGAGTACGTTGCCTTTAAAAAAATATATAAATAAATATATTTCTTTATTTTTCTAACTTAATTTTAATAACTTGACTACAAATTTGTCGAATCATAAATCTACCAGGGTCAAACTTATCGGCATACACAGTACTTTGCATACCTCATGTAAAGGCGTAAAGCTATCCTGTTGTGTAAGTGTAACATTTTCTTCTTTATCTTTATGAGAAAAAATTTAGATATAGAAAAAAAAATAAAAAAATTTATGATGTTTTTGAATATTAGAAGGGTGTAAATGGTAAAATTTAAAGTTAAATTAAGGTTAAAAAGTTGCTGTTTCTTGAAGAATGGTGACTATTACATCTTGCCATGGTGGGTCGATTGGTGGATGCTTTGCCCTTTTCTTTTGCTAACCTTTAATTGACTAACCATCTATCTATTTTCAACATATTTCCATAACTCTTTCTATTTACAAATTTCTAAACATATATTTTTTGCTTTTTTGTTTTTAAATGTTACTCCGTACTTTTTATTATCAAAAGGTAACTGAGACAAGACATCAACTGCTAAAAAACGGTTTATAAGTTGTATAACATTGCTAAATATAACATGTTAATATTAATGACTCTACGAGCACACGTCAGCAAAACTCATGATGACAGAAGAATTAGAGATACTAATAATGAAGACCAGAGACGAATTTAAGGGTATGCAAGTAGAGCTATTGCATAGGGTCTCGATTTTTCTTAGGGCCGAATTATCAAGTGTTAGGCTCTAAGTAGGATGATTTTTGTACTTTTCAATATCATTAAACGGACTTTTATCATGCTAAATTCGATAATTATTGAATAGGGATGGGCGTGGTACAGAACCGGTACCGTACCGTACCAAACCGGTTGATACCGCTTTTCTTTTTTGCCATAATTTGAGTACCGAATACCGTACCAATTAAAGTGGTATTGGTACCAATACGGTACGGGTACTGGTACGGTAAAAAGTGGTACTATACCTATTTGGTACCGGAAAGATAAATATACAAAAGTGAAAAATATCCAGTTGTAAAAGGTAGTATATTTTAAAAACATAGAATCATCTCAATACCAAATTGGACCAACTATGATAACTTAAACAAAAAAAATCATAAAGAATCTCCATGTTTATGTTTTTGAAATAAAATACCCAATAGTCAATATTGTCACATTAATTCATCAAACACGAAATTATCAACAACAATATTTATCATAATATAACATAAATACATAAAGTTGAAAATTATGATATTAAACAAATAAAATAAACATGATCCTAAAGATAATTCTCATTACTTAGAGTTTCGTAAATTTAACCACATGATTTTATATGTTTGCGTATTAAGGATATAAGTACTTTTATATTCTTTATTGTTGTTGTTGTTGTTGTTGTTGATGATGATAACGATGATGGTGGTTGCATATTATGATGACGATTGTAGTTGATTGTGATCCTTAGTAATTGATGATGGTTAGCATTTAGGTTTTGTGAATGTTAAAAACTCATTAGTCACGCAGTATATATAACATGTGTTACCGTAGCCGTTCTTATTTTTTAATAGACAATATTATCGCATATTTATATAGTGGCAAAAAGATAGGATGTTATCTACCGGTACTGGGTACTAAATCGGGAAATTACCGGTACCGTACCGAAAGTACCGCATCCAAAAAAATAAGTTTTATAAGTACCGAATACCGTACCATTTGAAGTGGTATGGTACCGGTACGAGTACGGGACCGGTATGGTATGAGTACGGTATTGGGATTTCGGTACTAATGCTCATCCCTATTATTGAATGTAAAACAAAAAATCAACTTTTATGTATGTGTTTCAATTGAGGATGTTTGGTCACATGTTTGTTTTGGGAAGAAGACCAATTTTCAAATTATTCTCTAACTTGTAAAGAGCCTATTTTTTTTGTATGGCACTGTGACACCTAAAATTAACAAGACGACCCTGATGAAGATAATCACACGTAAATAACAAATTCAAAAACATATGTTATGTACAAGTAAACATTATTTTGAGTTTTTAACTTTATGTGGGATAATCATTTGACAAACATTAACCATAGATTTAGCTCAAAGGAAAGCAAGATTTAAATGTAAAAAGAGGGAACCACAACTTTACACAAGTAGCAAGTGATGTGTGATTAAATTATCATTTCATACTTTATTTTTTTATTTTTTAAATTCAAATTTTGAAATTTAATAATGTAACCATGTTAATATTAGATTCTTTCAATTTCACACTTTCATTTATAAATTTACATTTACACCCAATCACTCTCATTCTTCAAACACACAAATAATAATAATCTCTCCATTTTTCTCCCTTCACCTGCAAATGGAAGAACCAAATTTTGATAGTTACTTCATTAACAACACCAGCAACAACAATCAGTTCATAATCGACGAATTACTCGTAGATTTTCCTAATCATGATGATGATGTCATTTTGAATGATGCGTTTTTTAACAATGTGATTGGAAATTCAGTTGATTCCGAAGCATTAACCGCTATCGATAGCTGTAATTCGTCGGTTTCCGGTAGCGAACCTCCGTTTTCCGGTAATTTTAGCTCCGGTAGCTATTCGGATTCGCAATTCTCCGGTGTCGAATTCCGTTTACCGGTAATTAACTATATAAGAATGTAAATATATGTTAAGTAGCTAACCGATTCGTTAATTTTGTAATGTTGATTCTTATTAACATTACGAAATTGTGAATCGAAATGATAAATTTAATGAATGATAAGAATTTTCATGTTGTTCACTTATATTTTGAATTTTTATTTTAGGATACAAAGGCTAATTATAAATTTTGAATTGAATTTATACAGTATGATGACGTGGCAGAACTGGAATGGCTGTCGAGTTTCACACAAGAGTCATTTTCAACCGTTGATATTCGAAATCTACATATCATTTCCACCGGAAACAAAACTCCGGCGACCGACACGTCATCTTCCGACACCACGCAGGAGTTCCGACAAACTCCGGTAGTCGGTCACCGAATGCACTCGCACATATTCGAAAGAAATGTTTTCGTGCCGTGTAAAGCTCGCAGCAAACGATCACGAACCGCACCGTACGATTGGACCTCACGAGTTTCCCACGTGAAGGTATTGATCTCGAAGATCAAAATCAAACAACATAAGGCGACCCCGGTAAAATTTAAGAGACGCGAGGTTTTGGAAACGTCTACCGTGAGATGTTTGCATTGCGGGTCTGATAAGACACCGCAATGGAGAACGGGCCCATTAGGGCCCAAAACATTGTGCAATGCATGTGGTGTTAGATATAAGTCGGGTCGGTTGGTACCAGAATACCGACCCGCTGCTAGCCCAACATATGTGTCGGCGAAGCATTCGAATTCTCATAGGAAAGTAATGGAGATCCGAAGGCTAAAAGAGATCCGAAATGCGCACCGGGAGCTGGTTAATCGGAGCTCCGTTTTGGGTGGTGATGATTGCTTGATTGATCGTCAAAGTGGGCTCGGATATATGGAAATGATTTAGTACGAGAGGGAGCAGGATAATTAGCGTGAAGCAGATTTACTTTAAGGAACAATTTAGCGCTAAAATTAAATTAGTCTTTTTAAAAAGGATAAAAATCAGTAATAAGTTTTTCTTATATATATATTATGTAATCAATTTTATTAGTTCTTTTTAACCTTCTTGGCCTTTTTCCAATTGCATGTTTACCTTTAATCGTTGTGACATTTTATAACCATCTTAATTTTAAACAGTAAACAAATCAAGAGAATGATAAATGATTTTCGGGTACAAAAAAAATAAAAAAAGATTAGGTTACTGATACATGTTATGATATACTTAATATTATGATGCACTTTGATAGTTTAAAAAATAAGAGAATAATATCGAGGATCGACGCTTTGGCCTCTTTCATCGACCGATTTGAGAGATGTAATTCGCATATAATATTGTTTTATTTTTTAAAAGAGAACACATCATGGCACGTATTAACATTGGAAATTTGGAATATTTTATCTGGTCATATCTTTATGAATCTCATTTATGTAAGTGATACTTTGTTTTAATTATGGTGACAGTTGTCTACTTATGTTTATATAATAACAAAAATTGGTAAATACTATAAGAAAATAATGATAAATAGCTTATGAACAAAGTAAAGGGATGAGACCATGATCAAGCGAATTGTGCACCTTTTTATAAAAATCAAAATGTGCCCAATTGACCCACGGCTCGAACCTTTTCTAATCATTTTGTTTTTAGATCAATTCTCAATAGTAATTATTACTTGCACATATATATTAAAAAGTATCCCCAAATTATGTAATTATGTGATTATGAATAAGTATACTAACGTGGTTGTGTGCTTGTACACAAGTAGTATACATGTATCATGTATGTGTATAAATGAATAAACGACTTAATCGCAAGCTCGTTCTTCGTGCTTTGTGTTTATTAGTTTCTTTACGTTTGTTTTGTACCAAATCGATTAGTTTTGAGTGTGTTGTAGGCGACGACCGATATGTGAATGTCTATGTACGTCATCAATACAATGGAAATAATGGAATGATGGATTAATACTTTATACATGTATAGAGAAATAAGTAAAATTGTAATCTCTTGCGAAAAACATTGATAATCTGCAATGCTAACCGGATCGAACAAGAAGAAGAACAACCATTTTGATTTGTGTTGATAATGCAACACTTGAGGTATATTTTTTGTAGTAGTGCATATCATAAATAAAAAATTTAGTTGGTCAAGTATCAAATACTAAGATTAATAAAAGATTAACACGCTGCATTGACTAGCATGTGGTGTTATATATGACTTGTGTGACTTTCTATATGAGTTTATATCATTAGATGATTAATATATATGAAAACAATAAAAAAAAATATCGAAAAAAAAGGAAGAAACCCTACACGACCATGCCTAGGTGTTCATGTTTTTGGGATATTTGCATGTTACGAAGATTCTTGATTTCACTCCTTCTCCATTACTTTGACTTCATTCTTTCATTCTCATCTTTTGAAATAAATACAACATGGGCATGGAGACATATATGCATGCTTGTTTTAAAAATATATCCCAAGATTTTTAGTCATCTATTTATCAACTCTCCTTAGCGTATAGTTTAAAACTTTTTGGTAGCTTTGTAATAACATAAACGATGATCTAAAAATCGAACCAACCAAACCAAAAACCGAATGGTGTAAAATTGAGAAACAAAACCGGCTAATGGCCGTATCGAATTATCGATCAACTCGGTTTTATGGGTAATTTTTCAAACTACTTTGGTTTGGTTTCAGTTATAGGTAAAAATTGAACCATATAGATCAAACGACTACCAAGTTCTAAAAATTGAGATTGATGATAAGTTATTTTCAAATTAATTATAATTATAAAAAGATACATATTGTTATTTTGGTGGGCTCATTTGATTAATGGGTAGGGGCTTATTATATTGTTGGGTTTGTTATTTGTATACCGACATTTGCCACAAAAAATGAGATGATGTCCCATTCATGTTTGATCTCCAAATGTGTCTATGTAGTTAATATTGGGTGCAAATTAAATGGTACGTCGATATCTACATAATGACACCCCTTTATAAACATAGTACATTACTTAAAATCCATTGCTCAATTTTGAGCTATCTGTTTTTATTTATTAAACTCCAGTTTCTACGTGTAATTAATTTGAGATCGTTATCGTTATAAGTTGATTTATAAATATTAATGGATCAATGAATATTGAATTACGCCATATAACAAAAATTGATTATTACGCATCACTGTTTTGTTTGTAACTTGTTCGGAGCTTATTTTATTTTAATTCTATTAATCATTTAGTATATTTTAGTTTAACCATTGTTAAAATACATAGGGCATAATTTTAAAATACATAGGGCATAATTGTATTAACACATGTGAAAATATTTAATATTTTCAATTGATTGTAAGTTAAACCCAAACAATTTCAGCTTACACGGCCCATATTATATAGGCGTAGAGGAAAGCCCGATCCAGGTCTTATCTAGGCCTAAATGAAGTGTTTTTCATTATGGGCTTCATCAAACTAGTAAGGGCATAACTGTATAAGACAAGCAAACAAATTTTACACCACTTTTGGAAATCATGAACATAGCATAACATGCAAGTGTTAAAAAACATAAAAATGAATAGGTAATTTGGTCACCAATATGTTTGTTGCATAACATCGTATTATCAATAGTACGGATGCTATCCCTTTTACACTAGTGCTATATTGGTTGTGTCAGTTGTGTATCAATTCGTTCTAAA
This sequence comes from Pseudognaphalium luteoalbum, assembly GCA_963422505.1. Lineage (NCBI taxonomy): Eukaryota > Viridiplantae > Streptophyta > Magnoliopsida > Asterales > Asteraceae > Pseudognaphalium > Pseudognaphalium luteoalbum. The sequence goes on from OY730194.1 coordinate 3,131,048, forward strand.
TTGATACCAAGAAGAACTTGAGCTACTTATAAGTTTAAAGTTACTGTTCAAACAACTATCTTGAAAATGATTTAGAAGTTCTTGTATGTAAATGAATTTTTGTAATTATAATTCAAAAAATAAGGTTTAGAATTTTGCGTTGATATGTATTATACTCCGTATTAGATAAGGGCAAATAAATTGTACTATTGACTACACAATTTAACGGTACTTTTGACCAATCATTTTTTCTCAAAATTTCATATTTTACCTTTTTGATCATTCAACACGTATATATACATACGGAAATGACCCTTCAATAACTCTAACAACATATTTTATTTCGTGCATTTCAATATCACAAAACATTTCTTCACTAGATAAACTATAATAATACTAAGTTTATTGATCATACTTTTTTAGGGCGTGTAGCATATAACCATTAAACAACATTTTGATATGCACATTTTTAACAAGGGTAAATAACAACCATCTTGACCTAAAATTCTCAATCTGGAATTGGAAGGCACCCATAAAATGGTAAATTTGCATAATTTCGTTGGTACTTATAAAATGGTCTCTGAAATTAGATGAAGAAAACACTCGTGGCACTTTCTATAAATCTAAAAAGTCAAACAAACCACAAGGTAACCTCACACTGTTGAGTAACTTTTGAACATATCGATTTTGTGTGTGCAAATACAGAAGAATTGGGTTTACTTCATTTTCGGGTTTCGGTTCCAGACTTATACTCATTTGCAGTAAAAAACATAAAATACAAACGTATGTTTAGTTCATAATTCAGAGTGAAACAGAACCCGCTATAAACCAAAATCAAACGTTCTTGGCTCGATAAGGTTTTTCGTGGTACCATTAAGCCTGGTGTACTTGGTCTAATTCGATCCGATTTCAACACGATGCACACCCCTACAAAAGTATCAATTAAGTGTCATGAAATACAACCAAAACAAACACTCTTCGTTTCAGTCACGGGTCTCTCTCATTTCCTCCTTTTGTCCCCTTTCACCCTTTTATTTCCATCATTTATTAAATTTTTAATAAATCGGAAAATCTTACGTGCAACAAACTGTACGCAAAGTTTTGATGTCATTAGTGTATATCAAGTTGTTTGTTATTGGTTTTTATTGATTAATAATAATAATAATGATAATGATGTGAAGCCGAAATAATAAACAAACCTGGATAGAATATACTCAGGACTCTTTGAGTTTTCAATGGTTCTGAGCAAAAAATTGAATGATCGTTGAAATGAAGTCCTATATCGAAATAAACATGTATTTTATTATTTTTTTTGTTGCGCTTCATTCAATTTTGAGACAATTAGAAAATATTATTTTTCTTGCAATTACCAATCAAATTATATGATATAGATATGCACACATATTGCTAGACATATCTCTTATATTAGGCATGTATAGGGCTGTTAACGAACCGAATCGAGTCGAATATCAGGATGCTCGAGTTTGGCTCGTTTGCTAATTATCCGGTTCGAGCTCGACTCGAGTTCAAGTAAGTTTTAAAAATTGTGTTCGAGCTCGAGTTCGAATTATTTGTTGTTGTTCGAGCTCGAGTTCGAATTATTTGTTGTTGTTCGAGCTCGAGTTCGATGCTCGTTTATTTGATTGGAAAGTGTCTTTATGAATCAAAATTCCAAGCGCAATTTTACGTGTTTATGAGCTCGGGAACGCTAAACTCATTCCATAACTCGAAATCAAGCTCGAGTAAGCTCATTTATACTTGATGTCTTAGGTTTAAATATATTAGTTACATATATTTAAAGTTCCAAATAGACAAATTTATTATATAAACTCGACTCGTTCGACTCGAATAGCTCATTTGACTCGAAACTAAACGAGCTTTCGAACGAGCCGAGTCGAACATCAATTTTTTATGCTCGGCTCGTGAAATTAATCGAGTAGTATTTTTCGTTCGAGCTCGACTCGTGTTCGAATATTATCAAACTCAAATTCGAGTTAAACGAGCTCGAACTCGAATAGCTCGTTAAATGCTCGACTCGTTAACACCCCTAGAATATATATTGATGCCCATTCTCATTGATATTGATCTCTATATATAGTGATTACATTGATGATAAGTATAATAGTATAATACAACTGTGACTAGGATATAACTGTGATTTCTACCACTCTCACAAACCAATATACATAATATACGTGATATATACATGCCTAATATTTGATATATTTCTAACACATATATTTTGAGACCCTTATAATTTGGAGGCTCTTGCCGATCTTCAAAGACGGCCTTGAATATGTACTCGTAACAAATGAGTATAATATTATAATATTTTACCCCAAAATAATGTGTAACGTTCTAATTAATTAATTAATAATAATAAACTAATAGTATAATACTATAATGTGAATATGCATCTCTCTATCTATATCCATCTATGTTATATATACCTCCAAACATTCGCTCACCAAACTTCATATCTATTCTCTTCTTCCATCCCATACTGAAAACAACACAAACATGACAAATGACCACAAACCACCACCACTCGAAACCACCATACAACTACCCGATCACACCACCACTACCAAAGTTGCCGCCGAGGTCGAAACCGGCACCATGAACGGACCCTTGGTCTCACAAACCAAAAAGTTTTCACTAAACTATGACGTAGTGCACATCGTTTTACGCTTTGTTTCCTTAGCGGCTTCCTTGATATCGGTTTTTTTCATGATTTCGGCTAAAGAGAAATCAAGCATTTTGATATATGGATTTAATCTCCCTCTTTACTCCAAGTGGTCCTTCTCAGGTTCCTTTCAGTAAGTTCTTATGTCCATTTAACTATTGGTTACCCGATTGACCTCTTAAATGTTGACCGTGATACTGATCGATAGACCATAAAAAGTCGGTTACTCTTTCTTTACTAATTATAGTAAATTACTATAAAGTTATCTAATAATAGTATCATGCTTCCAGTTTATCACTAACCATAGGAACTTTGTAACTTTGTTATTAATTAGTCGTAAAAATATAGTATATATTATGTTATTTTTAGCTTATGTTGTCATTATGAATGCAAAATATTTATTGCTATTTTAAGTAATTAATGCTAGTCATTAAATTTATTCGACTTCATAATAAGGACTAGGTGAAGCTCTCTTGACAATTTCCTCATCTTCTTAGTTATATTATCGTGAGATAAACTTGTTACATTAATGTAAATAAAAATAAGACGTGTGAATAGAAATTTAGAATTTGGATTCTTTTGACTGTTTATTTGACCGTAAATTATATTTTATTTGCGAGCATGAATTTTACTCGGTAACAAACAAAATTATATATTAGTGTTTTTTGTGGTTTTATTAGCTTTTTATATAGCTACCCGTGATTCCTATATTATTGTGTATTGGTGTCTTATTTGATAATGCATACATTTGTCCATTTATGCCTAGAGATCACATGCATCCAATATTGCTTGTTTTTTTTAAAAAAGTAAAAAATGAAAAAAAAAAAAAATCTTAAATATAAAAGATGCTACCTATGAATGAGTGGTTAGAAACGTATACGATTATTATGAACCGAAAAGGTTAAACATACGATTGGAATGAAGTTATGGAACGATATGAGGGTGAATGCGTGTGGCGTTCAATTGCTTAATTTCATGATGATTTTGATGATCATGCGTTTTCTTATGTTGTTATTGACAAAAACTTGAAAAATTCCAGATATTTGGTTGGAGTATCGGCCGTTGTAGGAGTCCACTCACTTGTTCAACTAGTGATGACCGCATCAAGAACGCTAAGAAAATCATCAGTCTTTTCGTCTAGGAACCATGCATGGCTTATTTTTGCGACTGACCAGGTACCGTTTTATGCTATGGCAATCGCAATATGTGTCGATTTTGATCCACATTACTTATGAATGAATGAATTAGGGATATATATTTTTTTCCTAATCCCAAAACATGTAAAACAGAATAAAAATTACTTCGAAAGATACAAATTGTAAAATGGTCAAATGCATGTTTGTGGAATGTGAAGATGTCACATTGTCACATGTTTTCACTTTAGGAATTAGGATTATGGGTCAATTCACAGTAGAGTGTAGACTACATGTAAGATGGACTTTTGCAACTTGCAACTTGCAAGTGTCCTAAAGTTGGCCCAATACTATATTAATGAGTCTAACGGGCTGGGTTACAAATCTGGGTTATGCTTAGTGACAGCCCATAACCAAAACCTTTGTCATTTAAGCAAAAAATGTTTACTTTACATTTTTTTTCCTTCTAATTTTGAGCTGAATATAATTTTAAAAATCATACAGTAGTATTTTTAGACAAACTATTTTTTAAAAATGTTTTTTTTAGAGACTGCAAACAATTCGAGTATGCAACAAATGAGGCAATAAAATTAGTAACTAATTATTGCTAAAAAAATTAGTAGCTAATTACGATTATATATATGTAGGTGTTTGCATATGTGATGGTAAGTGCTGGATCAGCTGCAACAGGTGTGACTAACTTAAACCGAACAGGAATCAAACATGCATCTCTACCCAATTTCTGCAAGCCGTTACATCACTTTTGTGATCGTGTTGGAGTTTCAATTGCGTTTGCGTTCTTCAACTGCGTTTTGCTTGCTATTTCTGCGGTTCTTGATGTAATATGGTTATCTAATTAGATATTGCTTAATATATATGTTCGTAATATGAGTGGTATGTTCAGATCATGAACTTATCTATCGCAATATAATGAAAGTAACGTAGAAGATCTTTATAAATAGAGATCAATACATGTTGGTTAATTGTTTCTCACCTTATCATTATTTACTACCACTTATTCCACCATGTTTTTTTAGTTGAAAAGTTATATATGTAAATTGTCAACCACAGATTAATCTCAAATAAAGATAAGTATACCAATTGGTGGGGTGGGGGATGAATAGTAAAATAACAAAATTGGTTTGATACACATCATGGTATACAAAATTATGTAGTTTTTCTTGTAACGTGGCATTCCTCCTATCGCGAAAAAAGGCATCGATTTGACGCTACTCAACTGAACCGTGGCGTATCTAGAATTAACAGTGACTGGTATCTCTACTATTTGAATCGGTAACACTTACAAAGAATGTAATTAATTAAAACAATACTTACATTGCGTAAACTGTACAATCAAATTGACCCATAGCTAGTGTTACCCATACCTATAAGATAGCTCCACCGCATTGCGCTTGAAGGTGTTTATTGTGGATAACTTAGATCGTTAATAACAAATTAAATATCTGAAGATGATAAACAGTTCGATCGTACATATTTATGTTGGCGTGAAACGATGTGATTAAGCGAAAAGAAAATATATGTTGGAAACTTGGAATGGTTGGATCATTTCAGTTTTATTGCTATATTGGGGCTTTGGGCCGGAAGATAATCTAGTTCAGGGCTTCAGGCCCGGCCCGTCAACTTGATTACAAGTAATGGTGAAGTAAAAGATCTGTCTTAACATTTTTTTTTAGTTTTGATAACAGAACGCTACTAATAAACACATCATCTAAATTCTCTAATTTGTTTCATTTTCAGTAACACATCATCTATTATATACAAAATTTATGTTTATTGCTACTTTACTTGGTGTTGTTTCTGTTGGATGGTATAAAAGTAGTAACGTACTCTAGTGACAAAATCGAAGATTTGGAAGATAACTTGGAAGAAAAATCCCTTCGATATCCTTTTCCATATTACAACCGTAGGATGAGAGGTGTGTTCGTGCTCAGTTTCCGCTAAGCAAACATCTTGGTTGGAAGGGTCAGCATGATACCGCTAAATCAAAGGTACTTTGGTAATCATACAACTCTTACTCACCAAATGTTACAAAGATATTAATAAGATAACACAACCAAGAACAAAAGGTTTTGCTCCATCACTTTTTCATCAAGGATCTTTCATCATTATTTTATTTTAAGAATATGATAACTTATTGAATTAAAGTTCAATTAATGTGTAGTTTTCTTGTGATGCCAAAGAGAAGTACAGATTTTAATCGCAAATGGGACAAGACTAACTAAGTTCTGAAGAAGGCCCGTAACCGAATTAATAAGAACTACTTTATGTATTAATTAAAATATTTAGGTGTCGTTTGTTTTCTTCCAAAAGCTCTGAAAAATCTCTAAACTCTGATTCGGTCAGAGGTTTCTAAGATTTCGAACGTTTATTTTTCATTCAAATTTATAGGCACAAAGCTCTTAAAAACCTCATATTCGACCGGACCTAGAAATGCCTCTTTTTTCATCTGAAAGCTTTCAAAATTAAAATCAAGTGTTTAAGTATTCCCAATTTGTGTTTAATCTCTTTAGAATTATTCGCAAACTACTTGCGCTAATTTTTTGTATGTATATGATAACATTTTTTTTATTGTAATATGAATAAAATCTTATTAAACAAGTTGTGTTTGCAAAAGTTAATGACTTTCACGAAATTTTAAAACACTATTAGTGTCACTAATCCATGCATGCACTTTCCTATAGAGTTCATAAATCCCAATTTTGGCCTATATCACCATAAGCTCAAATAGATTTGTAACATGTTATAAGTAACAAACTCTAATTTTATTATTTTTATTTGAACGTTATAAAAATAACAAAACTAAATATGAGAGCTAAATTAGATGCACTCATCTTGTCTCCCTTTTGTCACATCATTCTTTCGGTGAAGTCAAAGGTCACATATTACTTATTCTTCTTTCTTTCGTACATGTACACAATCATATTACACAAAGTTTAAGAAAATATATAATCAGTTTGTAGTATATGAGTAAAATGACTAATCTATACAATCATACTCTCTCCGTCCCAAATCCCAAAATAAATGTCTCATTTTGACTTTTAAAAGTCATTATTTTTAAACTTTGACCTTAAATATTTTTGATTGTGTTATATAATACTTGATGCAAAATATATGAATGGATTGAGTTTTAAATGTATTTTCATTGGTATAATTTTCATCAAGAATTATATAACACAAACAGATATATTTAAAGTCAAAGTTGAAAAATAAAGACTTTTAAAAGTCAAAATAAGACACTTATTTTGGGACGGAGGGAGTATTACACAAAGTTTAAGAAAATATATAATTAGTGTATAGTTTATGAGTAAAACGGCTATTTTATCCTTACATTTTGCACAATCTTATATGAATTAGTTCTTCGAAAAAAATTAGTTATGATTAAATTGGTAAAGTTGGAATATTATTTTTGCATTTAAATATCTATTTTTAGACAAACTAAAATCGAAAGTTAGTTAGATATTTATTTTGGGACGAAAGTAATATAGTAGTTACAATGGAAAAATGATACATTATATATTTACATGAGATACATTATTTCATGTATCAAATTCAGAATATGTGTGTGTTGTACACATCAAATATTGATGTAATATCAGTAATTATTTTTTTAAATATCACTCCTCAATCGTCTTGCTATTGATGGTGTTCCAATAGATTCACATCCTCACTTCCTCGGTTATTGTGACAGTTTATAAAAAGTTAGAGCGACAAATTCTTTTGGTGTATATTTTGCCGAAATAAATTTTGCTAGTGGATTGAGTTGAAATTTGCACAGTTATTTAGAAATAGCTTAGCTTTAGAGCCCTGAAAATTTTGTGTGCTTTCAAAGCTCGCTGAAAGGCTGAAAGCATCAATTTACTATTTTTAGGGTTTATTTTGAACTTTTAGATTTTTTTTTCTGTTATTATGAAATTATCTTTGCGTGAGGATTCCTTAGAATCCTTAAATACATTTTTAGGCTTTGTTTTTTTTTTGTTTTTTTATTATTATTACGTTTTATGAGACTTTGGATATCGATTCAAAAGTGAATTTTTCTCTTTGAAAATCTCGGTTTAGTTTTAGATTGTTCTTGTTATTATTTGGCCATTGTTAATCGATTCTCATCACATAAATATAACATGTATTTCAAATCGGTTTTGGATAGTCTTACTTGCTCATATCTAGGGTATTCATTTCTGTTTATATGAAATCCCAATTAAACACGAATTGGGAATACTTATACAATTAGAGTTATAAATTTGTACCAACATATTACTTTCTACGTCTTATTTTTATTGTCCGCTTTAGTATTTTGTTTGTCACAAAAATTACAAAAGGTAACTATTCAAAATCATTAAACCCTCTAGTTTACCCTCATTAATGACTCTCAATCGTTTATTTCATAACAATTTTCATTCAAAATTGCAAAATGATTAATTTTTTTTTTGACATTAACATATCTAAACCCTAAATCTAATAAGGTTTTCAAGAGGACAATAAAAATGGAACCAAACGATAATATCACAAATAGAGAAATGTGATGGATCCTAAACTCAAGTTTGTTCCATCGCGTAAAGACATTGGATCCTATACGAGCTCAACTCACTTTGAATGACAGCTCCACGAAAATTAAGTTCGGGTTTCTATAATTTTATTGTTTTAATCAATAATCAATAATAATTATTAAAAAAAAGTCGTTTTCATTAATCAGAATCCTAGAGTTCGTCTTGATTGATCTTTTAGAAGTGCACATACACAATTGCACATGTTGAAAAGGTTGATGGATCCTAAAACATATATATGTTGCATCATGGACCATCATCAAACAAATATATATAAAACAAAGAATATAAAAAGTATAAGGAATAGTCTACTTTAAGTATTTTCATGTTGTCACGAGAGAAAGCTAGCAAACATGATTTTACAATCAAACATGACAAATTTGTTCCGATATTCATGGATTGTTGTGTCTAATTTGTAAACATATTTAAGAATTATCATTAAAACCTTTAATATGAAGTGGGAGATCCAAATGGTTAAGACTTGAGATATATATGTATATAGATGATTATAATTAGGGTAGTGATATATGCAATACATAATTTAATACATACAAAACAACTATGCAATGATATATCTGTACTGTCTGCTTAAATATTTGTACAGTATGGTTTGAGTATCACCTTTTGTGTTGTATATATCAACTCCTTTATAATTAAGTTACGTACTGATGTGATACATACATACGTACATAATTAACTTTAATTAAGTTAATGATAAGATTAAGGAAATGAAGTTGATTAATTAGCGACGTTAGGCTAGTTAGGTATCATCGTTGTATTAAATGTTCGGTCTGATAATTACAGAGGCAGAGTCTTGTCACTCCATAAGTCCATATAATATGAGTATTATTTAAGCTTTTTTAAATTTATTTATAACAAATACTCCTTTAAAATATAAATAATAAATAAATGTAATATAAGAATCGAGTGATCATGTCATTAAAAATTTCAATTACTACGAATTATTTATTTTTGTAAAAGAGATGATTAAGTTTACCGTTTTGCTAACGTGTTGACCGTGATAAATGTTAAGGTGCATTTAGACCATAATCAGCAGTTTCTTCTCTTTGAAACCAAAGAAGCCCATCCAAAGAGACACCGATGGTAATGTTTCATCGGTTGCTTCATTGGTTGTCACTCTTCAGTTTACCGATGAAAGGAGAAGGGGGTGGGGTGGGGCCCAATTTATATTTTAATGTATTTGTTTGGTGTATGTAAATATAAGTATATTGTTAATGTGTAGCCAAAAAGTTGAAATGATAAAAAGATTGTTGGGAGCAATGTTTTTAAAACCGGAAATCAAATCGGACCGGTTAGGAGTCCGGTCCCGATCGAACCACTCGGACCGGATCGGTTCAACCGCCCTAAAACCGGCCCAGACTCGTGTTTTTTTAAAAAAAATCAAAAATTGGCTCACCCGATCCGATTCCCGATTGAACCGCCCGATTCGTTAGCCGAGTTGACTTCTCCCAAAATCGGTTTTCATCCTGCTGGAAACCCATCAGAATCTAGGTTCAACCGGTCCGGAAAAACATTGGTTGGGAGTGTTTAATAAGTCTTTCATTAATTTTTAATGTGCTCACGTTGCGCTGAGTTGGCAAAACTAAAGAATCAAGTGAAGAAGTAACGGTTGGAAGTGGTCTTAGGTAACCTGTTATTTATTAAAATACCAGATTTTGTATTTATGAAGTGCATAAGCATTAAATATTAATACAGTAGATTGAATTAGTGATTATTAAACACAAATACTTATATGGGTTTTGCTAATGTGTGCCCGTAGCACACGTTAAGGTATGTTTAATGAAATCGAAATTTTCTTAAATATTAAAATTTACATTTAATACTCATTAATTCAATCTAGTAATTTTTTTTTTCATGTATATACTAATTACAAATTCTGTTATTTAAAGAAATTACAAATTCATTAAATACATCTTAACTTGTACCACATGCGCACAAGTTAACAAATCCCTACTTATATTTGAATAGGTATTTCACTATGTACACCTTGTAGTGTAGGAGCTGAGGGCAAAGGTTAAGAAAAAGAAGAAGGAAAAAAAAACCCTTTAATGTATGTTATAGACTTATAGTTGTAGCTAGGTAGTGTTAATTAAATTATTGATAACGGTTTATCTTTAAACAATTAATAGTAGTTGGAGTGCTAGTACGTTATTGTTAATTTATAAAAACTCTTGAATGCAACGTACTATATGTCTATATTTCTATATTAGAAAAGATTGTCTTTGAAGATTTGTTTGATTTAGTTTTTGATGTAACCCAAAAAGTGTATGCTTCGTTAATTATATCCACACTTCGTCATTTATGAAAACCCCAATCACAAGCTACGGTATTTTATTTGTACCTCTATGAAAATGAATTTATAAGGATGGTTCTAAATCATATACTCCATCATCTTACATCCAAAAACAACGATAATCAAAATAAATAAATAATATTTTGATAAAATAAACATAAATAATATAATATGGCATAGAAAGACAATAAGTTGGCCTCTAAATTAATTTTATACAATCGTTTTTATTATATATATTAACAATTAAACATATATACCACCTATTGCTTATTACTACGAATTAATTAGATAACCGGTATTCGTGGTGATGTGATAGACAATATGGAGTGGCACATCAACTTCCACATCATAAAAAATTTCAAATTGATTTCACATTACCATTAACTTATAAGATGTCAAATACGTTTACTTATTAATATAAAGGGCACAATAAGTTATTGATTTGGTGTTATAAAAAACACAGTGCGAGTTCAACATCGAGGTTCATTCTCAAAGGTAGTGGCATAGTGCTTCAGTGTTGAATTGGATCTTGAAAGGGACTCACAAAATTGTTTTGGATCAATAAGATTACAAAGTTGAAAACAAGGAAAGCAACATTTGTTTAGGTTCAATGCATTGTTAAGCGTTTGACATTGTCTTTTAACGTCGGTTAGGAGTAACTTTCCAAGTGTTGAAGGTCCGAAAACACTTAAAATCAGTTCGAATTCAAAGTTAAATACAAACAATAACAGAGTAATACAATTTTTCTAATTAAGGAACTAATTTGGATACGGTTTTTAGAGTTCTACAAAGTAACAAAATTGATTTTACAAACTCTCTTAACATATGAAAATCGTCCTTTTTTATTGTATATAAGTAGCTTGTATAAAATTATTAAATGAAAATACCAACAATAATAATGTGCATTGGGTTCGGTGGGACAATCGGAAAACAACCAACATTATTTTAATTTTGAAATGTAACTTTCAAAACCATTTTTCATACAACACCAAATTGTTTTGCTTTTGGGTTACCTTATCTATCTTAGATTATTTATTATCTTCAAATAGTACATCATAAATAGCCTTAGTTTTAATTTAATATTTAATTATTAAGATGTTACATCAAAGGGAGCCTTCTTTGTTTGCTTTTCTAAAAATTAAATAAAGGTGATTTGTTTTACGTTCATCAAGCGTTACATCATAAGGAGCCTTTATGATATTGAGCCCACTAATGACACTAATTTTAACCAAAGTTTTAAAAACATGCTTTATAAAGACCATGGTTTTCTGATCTTGACTTTTTGACAATTTCAAATAAAAGTAATGTTGTTAGGTAAAATAATGACATTTAGAAGTGGTAAACTACAAGCTCATGTTAATGGAAAAAAAAAAGGATATTTCTTTTGAAAATTCATGAATTTGTACGCTCTGTTATTTAATTTAATACATTTATATAATATATCAATCTCTACACCTTATAAAGCATTTAGGCATTTTCTTCGTTAATTTAGTGGTTTAAAGAAGGGACGTTACCAACATCCCCCCGGTAACAATAAAGAGACTAAAACCCTTATCTTATTAAGATTATTATAGAATTTCTATTTTCTCTAAAAGAATAATGGAAAGTCAAATGAATTCTATATTTGGAATGTATTCTTTTCTAAAAAATTATAATTAATTGAATCTGGTTGTCTAATTTTACGTTTCATTTAATTTAAAATTAAACTATACTTTTAGCGTTTTAGATTTCTTTTAGCTTGATGTAATTATTATATTGTTATCTTTTTCAACGTTATTAATCAATAATTAAGTAACACTAATTAGAATTGTCATAGATAAAATGTATGAATAGCGTAAACAAAACAATAAGTGAATCGAATGTTGACTACTCGCCGTTATGTGTGGACAAACTTCTAGTCTATAATAGTGAAAAAGCATGTCTATATCCGAGATCCATGTCGAATAGGTAACTATATTTCTAGTTATATATCAAATAAAATATAAATAAATACCAAATGGTGAAAATAATAGATACAAAACCAAATTTAATTATACTTTATCCATATAATATTAACAGTATGATATGATTAATAAAAAAGTATATTTTGTATACCTTATAGTACAACAGAAGTAACTAATTAACAATCCCACATGAACGTATTACCACCATTATCCGCCACTTGATCGGAGATATAATCAAGAAAACCATCAATATCCGCCGCCGCCCATGACGGATACACCCACCGATCGACCGAGTCAACCATCACTAACTCAGTGGATGACTCGGGCGAGTCCAAACATCCTTCTAAACTCGGTAACTCAATAATCTCACCGAGTTCTTCCGCCGCATTAGAATCAACAACCACCGATGGTTGTAATTGCGGCGCCGCCATTTGCATGGTGGCTGCTTTTGCGGCAGCTTCTTGCACATCACGTGGTGAAAGAGACACCGGACGAGGTAACGTGTCTTTGAGTTCGGGAAAATTAAGAATAGCAGAATTACCTGTTTTTCAACACATTTCAACTAGTGAGTTCTTTTCTAATTACATTTATAATAAAAAAATGTTTTTTTAATCGATTGGTTGTGAGTTCAAGTCTCAGTACTCATAATTAACATTATAGCGTATCCGTTACAATATCTAAAAACAGTCAAATAAATGATTTATTTTGTGTTGAAAACTGTATCTAAATTTACGTGCAATATTCTAAATGACTAATCACAATTTTAACTTTATTGCACGTAACTTATGTACAGTTAACAACATAAATATATCAAATCATTATAGAATGTATATTGAGAAAAAAAAAAATGCAAGCTTCACTCATGAGGTTTTGGACAAAACAAAATTACCTTTGATCGAAAAGGCGGCGACATCATGAGCTCTAGCGGCCATCTCGGCCGTTGAGAACGTTCCTAGCCAAATGCGGGATTTTTTCCTAGGTTGTCGGATTTCAGACACCCATTTTCCCCAACTTCTCATTCGAACTCCTCGATAAACAGGATGTTTGTAGCTTACATCTTTACGATTTCTCTTTTTCATTTTGGATTGAACTTGTATTTTCGGGTTTGGAACGACCGTAGAATGTGATGGAGATGACCCGGAATGTGAAGAAGAAGATGATGATGGAGAAGAATTGGGTTCGGAGGTTTGTTGGGTGGTAGCCATTGATGGATTTTATGATACAATGTAAGGTTTTAAGGGGTGTTATATGTAGGGAACGGATATAAGTGTACGGAAGATTTAAGTGTAAGGTTCATATGTGTTGTGTTGTTGTTTGATAAAAAAAAAACATGGGTAATTTATAGGGATAAGTGTGTGGACTTTGAGAATTGATTTACACCGGTGGTTATAATTATTTTAGCATCTTTCTTCAAAATACCTTTTTTTTAAATGATATATACATACTTGTCTATCTTTACCTTTTAGTTAATAACATTATCTAATCAGAAAAAATATAGATAAGATATAAATAGTCATACCTGGATACAAGAGTATAAAGAGTATATTTTCCGTCATTAGAAAAAAAAATGTTAATATTATAAATAAACACATTAGTGTTACATACAATAATAGGAGCGTACAAAAACATTATCATTTAACGATTAAAAAGGGACACAAAATTGCAATAAAAGAAAACTAACGAGAGAGTACTTGTAGCTATTTCTAATATTTTCAATTTATACATATATATCAATTTGTGTAAATCAAAGTAAAGGAAACTTAACATCTTTGTTTTTTTTTTTTGAAGTATGACAAGTTACAAATGTTCATATTCACTAATGACGGACCTCGATAACAACTGAAGTACAAAAACATTATTTTAATTATCCTATTGACAAGTGAAAAAATGAAAAGTATTTAGGTATGAGTTTTGTTAAATGAAGCCTTAAGGGTTTTCATTAACATGCATGATTTATTTGTACCTTAAATTAAAATTTATGATCAACCTAAATTCAGGAGGAGAGAGAGGGTTAATTATTAGTTTAGTATAACTCCTAAAGTATGTCTAAAAGGTTGAAGAAGAGCTCTTAGAGCTTTATTTAGCAAAATCCTTTAGCTATTCTGATTGAGTTATTTTAACAAATAAAAAGTATATATATTTATATGATAATAGTATTATTATATGAATGATAGGTATGTATAGATTATTATTGATTATGAGTAGGATAAAGTCATAAAACTTCAATTGGCAAGTTTGATTAGTGTTATCAATGAATAATTTAATATGATAAGAACTTTCTATATATGCTAAAAATAACTAAGTAGTCGTGATCAAATTTAAATTGAACATAATTGCTTGATAAGTGTTACAACTAATAATACAATAATACAATTAAAGTAAATTTGTGAATTGAAAAATGTTAATTTTCTAAATTTAAATTTGAAAAGTGTGATGATTTGTACACTACTTTATCAGTCATACATCATAAAATACAGTACAACATTTTGAATTATATTTAGTGATATACGATTAAAAAAAGATGATATACGAATTATCACTTAAACGAGAAATGATTGAAAAAGTTAAGACTAAAAAAAGATGATATACGAATTATCACTTAAACGAGAAATGATTGAAAAAGTTAAGACGTGGCACAAGTTTGATGGGTGCCCCATATATATTTGAACTTTTGAAGTACCAATAATTCATATTAAAATTCTTTTCCCGATCACTTTGTCTTTTCTTTATTCAAAATAAATGTCCGTTGGGACAACCGAAATTCATTGTTTAATTTCATATATTTGCCCGTTACGCCGTTGAATCTTTCAACTGCTTGGTAATGGTTTAGGTTGAAACTTGAAAGTAATGCTATTAAATTTATTCGTTTATCTTGTTGGTTTTTGAGTATGCCTTTCAGGATTCGAGCTTTTGTCAAGTTCGACCTTAAACTCGAGCGGCTAAATTAAGTTCGAAATGGATAGCATATCATTATAAACTACATCATGTGTTAGCTGTGTCCTCATATGTTTTTAGTTTAAAAGGCCCTTTTAATCTTCTTACATCTTGTAAGTTTAGTTTTGTCTTTGGCCCAGTTTAGACGTTTTTGATCTGTATCTTGTTCTTTTGGTAATATAATTTCTACTTTTACAAATATATATATGGTAAGGTTCCAATGAGAACACTTCAAAAATGCACAATTATCCAACAAAATCATTAGATTCACACCCATACATCTCAAATATATGTAGAAAAATTGATTAGAATAGATGCGGACTTTCGGAAATACACAAAAATCGAAAAAATGAGTGATGCACAATTATAGAGATAATCGTGCATCAATCGTTTTTTTCGATTTTTGTGCATTTTTAAAAGTGTGCATTTGTTTTTCTTTGCATATTTGAGATGTATGACTGTGAATTTAATGATTTTTGTTGGCTAGTTGTGCATTTATGAGGTGTTCTCACCGTTCTTATTTTTGAAGTGTTCTCATTTGATCCAAACTCTATATATATATATATATATATATATATATATATATATATAACTACATCTAATTGGTTAAACAATCAATCATATGTATACCTATATAGTTTTGACGATTATAGCTTTTAGGGATGTTTAATAGTGGTTGGTGGTGATTATTAATGGTTGATGTGCCCTAATTTCAACATGAAACTCATTACTTATTAAAGATTGTCATCTAAAAATATTCAAATAATCAAAGCAAAAACATTTTAAATGATTGAGCATATAAACATTATCTAATATATATTAAAATTGTTATATCCACCAAGTCAGTTTCAAAGGAGATCAAATTTAGTCTGTTTCATAACCAACTCAGGTTCAAACCTCATTTGAAATAACTATTAAAGAAAGTAGGGTAAATTACATTTTTGTCCCTGTGGTTGATCATTTTTGTCGATTTCGTCCTTCAACTTTTTTCTTCGCAATTTTTATCCTTGAATTTGTCTGATTTTGTAATTTTTGTCCTTTTGACTAATTGAGTTACTTTTCTCTGTTAAGTAACGCAAAATTACCATGATACCCTCCTCTTCTTCCTTAAACCTTGACCTAATTCTTATGCTTCCCGTTCTTCATCCCTTTCAAACACTCTGCCATCATCAATCCCTAATTTATACACTTGTAATCTTTATCAATGAATCAATCACTTCCAACCATCAAAACTAGAAAGAAATTAAATTACACAATTCACTAATATCAAATACGGAGTACTAATTCAAAGTATATATTGTTTCAACAACAACAAGTACGGAGTCAAGAAATTAAATAATACCAAAAGTGATGAAAATTTTAAGACTCAAACATTGATTTTTCCTAGAACTCTAAATCTAATGTTTTCTATATTTCATGAAGAACACTATCAACTACAACTAATAATGAAAAATTAAAGATCTGGAGTTCCTGTTCGCGTGAGTAGCTCCATCATATCGTCGTCTTCTTCCGTTGGCAACACCACGCCGCTACAACCTTCTTCCTGTGAGCAATGGTGGAGACGAGCAGGATCGACAAAACAACCGTCAACGACAGTGATAACTCCGGTGACTTCCTGTTAATGAACGGAATCGGAAACCATTTTCGATCGTGATGGAGAGAGGAAACAGAAATAGGTGGTCGATCTGTTCGTTTTTCGTCTTTGCCGTTTCATATTTGACCGCCGGTTACTTCATCTCGAGTTCTTTGGTTACGTGGATAAATGGTAGATCTGTGCTAGTTATTTCATCTTGTTTCAAATCGTCTTCTCCTTCAGATTTGGCCGAAGTTAACTGGCAGTGGTGGCTTGAGTTTTGAGCGTGGAGTTTCCGTTGTTTAGAGTGGGAAAATGAAAAGGGATTGACGTTGGGTGAATTTGATTTATGTTGTTATGGTTAGTTTTGTGATTATATGTATTATGTTTAGTTAGAATCTGCATTTTGGTTAGGTTTGTGTTTATATGTGTCATGTTTATTTGGAATCTGCAAATATTGGGAAGAGTCCGAAGAAGTAGTTGGTGGTGGTTTCAAGGAAGAAGAAGGATATTTTAGTCATTTTACGTCATTTAACGGAGAAAATTAACGTCAGTTAGTCAAAATGATAAAAATTACAAAATTGAACGAATTCAAGGATAAAAATTGCGAAGAAAAAAGTTCAAGGACAAAATCAGTTAAAACGATCAACCACGGAGACGAAAAATGAGTTTACCCAAGTAAGTATATTATAAGCCGATTGGTGAGCTTGAATTTGACCTCTTTACGTGAACTGTTTGAAGTTGCTGAATGCCGATTATCAACTTTTTATATCCTTATAAAATGTTTAAGCTAATCAATTAAGCATTTTATATTTGGACGGCATGTAATACTGTAATACTATCAAACAAACCCTCAATCGTTAGGCTCTTAGTTCATCATAAATACTTGTCCCTTAATTTAATGAAACATGTCCCAAGATTAAATGAACCACGTGAAGACGATTTCATTTAGAAGCATATGAAAATGATGATTGTTTCCTTTTTTATTGTTTCCTCATGAACATGACGAACTGTTTTCGGAATTAAGAATGTGATAACTTAAAAAAAATTGTATTTCTCATCATAAGTCGTGTGTAGGGCAAAAAAAACTTCACGGTCATAAGAGTTCAAAATACTTAAAAATAAATTATTTTATTATCTAATATCGATAGATAATATAATTTTCGACCTCCCAAAAAATTAACCCTTTTCACTAAAGAGATGTGTTACTTACCTAGAAACACATCCTACTTTTATCATATATTTTTTCCAGCATGTTTATTTAGAGCATGAGGTTTCGGCTAGAAATTATCGGTATTTTTTGCCATTAATATTGGATACACACTCCCTGTCGCACCTCCAAATTCGTGATTAGCGGAAGCATTCGTTTAGTGCGACTAATTAATGTAATCACAGCACATAAGATATATAATGAACGACTCTATATGCGTCGTTTACAGTTACATTGATTTCATAAAAGTATTACAAGGTTATAATTGTTACAAAAGCTCGTAAGCCAAATGATAGAAATTTTAGGTATATCTAATTATAAAAAATGTAGAGAATCTCCTGATGTTTGCATGCGACTCGAGCTAATATATCTTGATAGAGCAGACCTACTGCTGCTGAGAACCTGAGAATACATGTTAAAGCAATATTAATTTTGATAAATTAATAGACATCAGTAAAAACTCACTTGAATTCGAATTTGAAGTAAAATCAGGTGATAAAATCTTAGTCCCAAAACTTAATAAAAATTGTGTTTGAAGTTAACACGCGATCGGGTGAGGCTTGCATTTATTAGGTCGGAACACAAGTCGAAACTGCGTTAACTCATGTTTTAACCCATACCCAATCGGTTAACTTTCCATACCCGTTCAGGTATCATACCTTACCCATTCGGGTAAGTTAGCTTACCTAATCGGGTGTCCAACGAATATCGGCTTTAAAATCAAGTCGCAAGTTCTGTAATCATTTTGTTCTATTTCACGCGATTGGGTGATTTTACCCATTCGAGTAACACTTCATACGCGATCGGGTAGGTACTCATATCCGATCGGTTACATACGCTAAACCCAGATGCGGGTGACTTTGTATACCCGTTCGGGTGGGGTTTCATACCCGTTCGGGTGAGGTTCGTTTTCCAGTTCTGTTCGTGCGATTTCAGTGTAAACAAGTTTTGATTCAAATCTTCGGACATAATAAGTTGATAGAACACTAACATATGATGTTATAAGTATTTCTAAGCTCGGAAATAAAAGGGAAAGTAGAAGATTTCTTACAGATGAAAATGGAGAGCCGATGGTGATGATGATGATGAACACGATAAAGAAGATGATGAAGAAGATGAAGGTGGTGATGATCTGTTGCTTCTGCTGATGTCTATTATTGTTGTTGTTGTTCTTGTTTGATGAGCCGAGAGAAACAAAGAGAAGAGAATAAGATAGATGAAAAATGAAATGGAAAGGAAGGAGGGTGTGTTAGGTATGCTTATGGTGTCGCACCCCCAATTTCGGGTTGCGAAAGCGAATCGGGTCGGGACGCGACTAATCAATTATCAAAACACACAAGGTATATAATGAACGATCACTACATGTGTCGTTTTACAATTGTATTGAATTAAACCAAAGTTTACATCGAAAATATAGTTTACATTAGCTCAATTTCTAAATTGAGAGATTTACATTACATAGTTACTTTATACGAAATATAATAATGCAATTAAATCTCTGATTGTTTGAATGCTGACTCGAGCTAATGATTCCTGAATGGGCAGTCCAACCTACTGCGAAATACCTGTGATACATGCTAAAATGGGTCAACGAATGTTGGTGAGCTCACAAGTTTGTATGTCAAAACATATTCGTATGAACCGCAAGATTTAATTGAATTTATAATGCAATTAAGCAAGATAAAAGTTATACAGCCATGAACACATAGTCTGAGCTTAACTCGAGGTGTCAGGTCTACATGTAAGGTATCCTGATCGAGGTGCCTCCCACGAGTGCCTAATCTACACTCGTCTGAACAAATATTAATACATCCGTTTAACCAGTTAGTACGTGCTAACCCGGACGAGGATGGTCAATCCTATATGGTACCATATACTAATATTCACGCTACAACGTATTATCAAACTATGCTGAGGAGGGCTTTGAAATGATTAGTGAAATAACTCATGTAGTATTTGTTTGATTTCGTACTTGCGTTCATATAGTAAAGCAAAACGAGCAGTATATCACACCCTTGAGTAAAACAGTAAAATAGAGGCTATGAGACTCACATGAGTCTTGGAGTGTTTAACTTAATAAACTTTGGTTGATTAGCCGAATTGTGATCTCCGAAGACTTGTAACCTGAGGGTGTCCACGACACACGATGGTTATAAACGTGAGTAGGTATCTATAAAGATTACCTTTGTAGTTGTTCATCCAACTAGAATGTCCAAATAACTACGATTTGGTTGATTTGATTGTGTTTTGAAAACATGTACGGCCCGTTGGTGATTGTTTGTAATAATAATCTCAACATTATCATTACATTTTCGAAGTGTTATACTTAAAAGTATATTCCAATGTGTTTTAGAAGTCGTATCGTATAAAGGTTTGAGGTTATACAAGTTTGACACTTAGTATAAAATAGTTTGCAAACTTTCCGTTTTTAGCGTCACTTATAGCGACACTTAAGGGTTTAGGCGACACTCAAGAAGTGTCGCATAAAATGGTACATTCTGAATTATTGTCGTCACTTAAGGAAGTGACGCATAAAGGGGCGACACTTAAGCAAATGTCGGGTACAAGTGTCGGGTGAATTGCAAATCGTTTTCGAGGCGACACTTAAGCAAGTGCCGGATACAAGTGTCGGGTATTCAATTTGCGACACTTAGGCAAGTGACGTAAAAAGAGGGTTTTTAGCGGCACTTAGGCAAGCAACGCAAAATTAGGGCTTTTGACGACACCTAAGGCGTCACTTAAGGAAGTGACGCTATACTGAATCTGGTTGTGCGTCACTTACGTCTGATCGATTTCTAAATTTGTCGAAAACGTATTTAACGACCACCACTTGGTCTGCTTCTTTTACCCAAACCTTATTTTGGTTCATTGAGCTTATAAAAACCATTACTTTGAGTTGGTTGCGTTTCTAGAGTCATTTTCTTTAAAATGACCAAAACCGATATTTTCTGACAATGTTTCCGAAAACGAGTTTTGTGCATATATTTGGACATATCTAAGCTAGATTAACAATATACAACTAAAATAAATCGAAATCTAGACGTTTTTTAATGTGTCGGGAATCTTACAAGTTAACGCGAGGAGATTCTGAAAAGATGAAAATGTAGATCGTTATGTCTTGGTTCTTTTTCTTCAAATGAGTTAGATGAGATGAGGTCGTTTAGTGGTGTTATTTTGTGTTTGAAGGTGGTGGTGTGGTGTGGTGTGGTGGTGGTGAAAGAAAGAAAGAAGGGTAGATAGAGAGAGAATTAGAGGTGTGTGAGTTGTGTTAGAACAAGAATGAGGTGAGGGGGGTGGTGACCCTCACCTTGGCCGGTTCTAGTGGGGCCCACCCCATGTGGGTGTGTCCCAAACTTTATCCCCTATGTTTGTGTTCCGTGCGGTGTTCGTTTCCCCGGTCGTTTGAACGTTAAATAATTATTTTATACGTTTAAATATACGTTTTTTAAAATACGAAAAATTATTCGGTATTTTTGTTGAAGTATTTCACCAAATATTTAATAATTGAGTTATAAAATATAACTTAACTTTGTTTTGATTGTTTGTGCGTTTAGTATTTTAATCGCGTAGACATTATTTGTACGATACGAAATAGTATTGAAATATTATCAAAATAATATTTTGAATATAATAGCGTTATTAAATAATGTTATATTATTTAATAAAATTGTTCACCAACGTCTGTATTAATTGAATCAAATTACATTCGATTGAAACGTGCACGATTTAGCCAAATCGCGTAATTGTATATATTCAACAATATATAATAATTGATACATTAATTAGCTTAATCCAGAACTAATTACATGTATTAACAGATGATTAGGTACTAATTACTAGTCATAATTTGGCGGATATCACATATGGTCACGGGGCAAGATCCACAAATTGTGGATCTTGTCCGGCTCCAATACTTGGGGTGGATACGGTTTGGCTCCAATTCGTAGTGTAAAATGCCCGTGTCCCACTAAATTATTAGTTCGTTTTATGATTAGTTTTAAACGTTATATTCTAAATTTTTTTATTGAAATATTTATTAAAATACTTTGTAACATTATTTAAAATATTTGTTGGGTACAGTTCGTGTGTTTGGTTCGTGTTTGATACCTTTATTCATAAACGTATAAATTTTATATTATAAAAATAATATAAAGTAAATAATTTTGTTCACCAACGTCCGTATTAATGAATCAGAATTCGACCGATATAAAATGACACGATTTAATCAAACCGTGTATGTGTATATATAATAATATACATAATGATACATACAATTAGCCTAACATAGAACTAATTACATGTATTAACTAGATGATTCGGAACTAATTTCTAACCCTAATTTGTCAGATGTCACACTCACATCCTAAGTTATTGCCCGAAGTTTGACACCTAAGTTGAGTCTCAAACGATGAACAAATCAATGTCAAACCTTTTTTTCCTTCTTTCCCTTTAATTTCATTGGTAGAAAAGTAATTTGTGGGCTCCATTTCACTCCAAGTTCAATATTGAAGCGCTCACAAAAAAAGAATACCCAAATGAGATGTTTTAAAAACTGATTTTTTAAGTGAATCAGTTTTCTGTCCGGACCCGTCCAATCCCGTTGAACCAAATTTATGTCCTGTTGAACCGCCCATTTTGTAGTATATGAGTTAATTCGGTTTGTGTTCGGATCTGATCTGGTCCGATTCAACCAGTTTTTAAAACATTGCCCAAAGGGTGATGATATATCCACCATGTTTTTTGAGAAATCCATCACAAACACGTATTACATACATGTACAGTACAAACAAACAATTAATACGTAATATTGGTAGATTTATCCAAATTAAAGGTAGAAATATCAACATCCTTGTCCAAATATTAGATTCAGTGATAAAAGTTAACAATGAGCTTTAACATATACTAAATTCATCACTTCCGCCTTCCGGTGACTTCCATTGTATTCTTAATTCTTGATCTCGTTTTCTCAATGTGTACCATATTTTTGTTATATCTTTAATTTTAATATTTATTTTTTTCATGATAATTTTTTTGCAATAATATTAAAAAAAACATAAGGTAGGATGACAATGGGCGAGAAAAACTCGCGATTCGTGGGTACCCACCTATCGTGGGTGGGTAAACCCGTAAAAATTTCACATGCGGGTGAGTTACGGGTATGAATTTTTACCCGTTGGCGGGTCGCGAGCGGGTGATGGGTATATACTTTAACCGGCAGGCAAACCCGACCTGCTAATGTACAAAACACATTATAGTTACCCTCAAGTGAATTTGTACAATTTATCACATATATGTATATTTAATGGTTAGTTTTAACAATATATAATGAAACTAGAAATACAGAGACTAAAGAGCATATTATTAATTATTAATGTTACGAATAGAAAATTTATGAAATGCTCAAGGAAAAAAATTTCAAACAAATTGATAGTTATCGAACTAATAGTCCGCATGTCTTAAATTATAACAATTTAATTCGTTTAAAATTACGATCCGTCTATTTGAACATGTTTTAAAACATTTTTTTAGATTTAAATTATGTAAAATATTTTGATATTTGATAAAATATTTTTTATTATTTAAAATCCGCGGTTTACCCGAGACCCCTATATACCCGCGGGTCGTGAGTATGGGTGTAAACAAAAACCGTTAATGGGTATTCCCAGGTTTGCGGGTTAAGAAAAACCCGCGCAGGTGGGTAACGGGTTTGACATATCCATACCCACTACTTGCGGGTGCCATCCCTAATATAGGGTTTATGTTAGGGGTGTTCGTGGATGGTTAACCGGAGACCGGTTAACCGGAGTCCCGGTTCAAAATATTTTTGAACCTAAACCGAAAAATTCGGTTAACCGAAAATCGGTTAACCATTTTCTCGGTTCGGTTAGTCGGTTAACCAAATTAACCGTTTATTAATTAATACATATTTAAAAAGTAATTAATAACACACAAATATATATTTATTTTTTAGTGTTCACTATTTTTAAAATATTTTGATAATATTAATATCAAACGATAACCATTTAATTCTTTATAACCGTGTATTTAAGTTATATGTACATAAATCGTCTGAATTAGAAACTTAGCAGTAATAATTAGTATATTAGGTCAAATATAAGCTAGTATATTAAATTAGAATGAGTGAAAGGATATATAAATGATTTTATCAAAATACAAGTGTAAGTATCTAGTATCAAATGTATGATATATATACAAATATTTAAAACTATATATAATATTTTCGGCTTTTCAGTTAACCGTTTATCACGTTCATCCTAAAATCATGAACCGAAACTGAAACCGAAAAACTAAAAAAAAATCGGTTTGGTTAACCGAAACCGGAAATTGAAAAAAAATCGGTTCGATTAACCGAAATTCTGTTCGAATCTACCGGTTTTCGGCTCAGTTTTTCGGTTTCGGTATTTTGAACACCCCTAGTTTACGTATCTAGTTTCTTAAAGGCACAACATAAAGTCATTAAATGAACTAAAACTTTCCAAATGTATATCAAAATCCAATAAATAAACCATCAATTTCTTTTTACATGCATATTTCTTACATTTTTTTGAATATTTATAGTTTGAAATAAAACTTCCATTCATGTTTTTATAGCAAGGTACATTATATTGTAACTAGCATGCCATCTATGGGTTGTAGTCTTTATTCAAACTTTATAGAAATATTAATATACGTACATTTCATTTTTAATTTTGAAGCATATATAACGACTGATGTGACCAATCTATCGACACCAAGGACGACGGAGTTACTTAAAAAGACGATGTTACGATCCATGGAAAGTGACTAGGTATTTCTTTTAGTACTCGAATATGATATTTTATATATTATATTATATATCAAATGTACGACAATTATCGTTCTAACGGCCATTTCAGATAAAATTAGATACATCAATATCGAATTACAAGTAGGTAAACATTTGATGTATTTTTTTTGATGTAACACTGATTATGTATAATTTTACGTACAATTTAATGCAATATTAAACATCAAACCAAGTATAATAATATGTCTCATTTTTTTTAACAGTTTGTAATTTGTATAATTATATAATGTTCAAAAAGAATACATAACGTTTTTAATTAATAATAATAAGAATTTTGCTTATGTTTAAGAATTAATTTAGTGTTTAAAGTGGTGGTATATTAAGTGCACACGGTATGGTCCGAACTGGCATCAGCGTTTTTCGACGAGAACGTCGTGCTACGGCGTTCTACCAGTCCGTGCCGGCGTTCTCACCCACTTTTCTTCCCAATGTCCAGATGAAGACGCTGCACAAGTTCGACGTTCCACCTTTTATTTGTTTTTTTTATTTCTTTTTCATGCAAAACTCACGAATAGTTTTTGTTTATTTGTTTTCTTCTTCACTTCTAATATGTTTGTGTTTTTTTTCTTTTTCAGGTGTGTATTTTTTGCGAAAGGAAGAAGAAGCAGATGGCAAACGTTAACATTTTTAATTTCAATCGTACCTCAGTCAATAAATATCATTTTATACAACAAATATTTGCACTTGAACCTTCAACTTTTACCAAAAGCCAACTTTCACCCCTGGTTTAAATCTCTATCTCTATTCTGTATAATCTATATAAACAATCACAAAACACAAACCATTTGTTTGAATGAATTAAATATTGTTTTATTTGATTTACGTGTTTTTAAATATTAATTTATACATTTAATTACATTAAAAAACAAAAGAAAAAAATAATAAAAAATTTCAGAACACTGTCCAGAACATTGTCACTACATCAAAGAATCCTCACTTTCAACATTCTTCAAAACAGTATCCAGAACACCGGTTACCACACCTTATGCTCTAAGTTGGTTGGGGGAAGTTAAATTGACGGGGTGGATGGTTATTACTATGGTACAAATGATATATGCGTGTTTAAATTTTTTAAATATAGCCCTAAGGGTTATGTTTAGCATTTTTCTAATAATAATTAATAATAATAAAATTTTTGCTTTTTTAAAAAAGTAAGAAGAAGAATATATAACGTTTTATATGGTTTCGTTCAATATGGTAGTGAAGAAGAATATACACATATTATATTAAATTAATTTAATAATAGTACTTGAAAAATTATTGATTTTCTTAAAGTGTTTATACCAAAATCATGAATCGTGACTTGAAATTGAAAATTTTTAAAAATATCGGGTTGTTTAACCGAAAATGATAAATCAAAAAACCTCGAGTTCAGTTAACCTAAAATTCATTACGTTCAACGTTTTTTCGATTTGATTTTCTAATTTCAGATTATTTTGAACTTCTCTAGCTATTTTTGTTAACTAATCGAGTTGACCCGACTTAATTGGGCCGGATAGATAAAATTGTAACGAAGCCCGATAGATACATCATTAGAATCCAACACAAAGACCTTTTGTTTTTCATTATAAACATTTTTTATCAACTAACAGCTTCATTAACTTGTAATCATTAAATCTGTTAATTCACCCTCTAATATTCCCCAATGAGTGCAGGTACTCACCTATTTCAATTTCCTTTTACATATATAATCATAATTATGAAAATATGTATAATCTAATGTATACTATGTATGTATGTATGTGATATGCTAAAAGTTAGGGTTTATGTATATGTATAATGAAGAATTATTGTTAATGTTTCATTTATGAAATCATAATCAGAAATGAGTGAAGATATCAAAGTTGTTAATTGCCTAATGCCAAACTAGGATTTATTAAGTGCTTTGAATGTGACTTAATGCCATCACTAATGACTTTATCAGTCAAATAATTAGGTCCTGATGTACATTTTTGGCAATTTGGACCTACTGCTTTTCGAGTTATAGACGTGAGCTTGATGTTCCATTTAGGTTTTTAGTCGCAAAAAATAAAAAATAAAGAATGAACATATTTAAACACATATTTTGAGTTGTTAAGCTTTTTTTGAGCTTATGAGATTACTGAAATTTGAAAAAGCCGGTAAGTGTATTTTGACGGCGTTATGAGCGTATAAGATTAAGCTTTTAGACCCATTGAGGGGGTGTTTGGCGAGGCTTATTTTTTTGCTTGGGCTTATTGGAATTTGTAAAAGGCGATAAGCACAATTTAAACGGTTTATGAGCTTCAAAGTTTGAGCTTACGACTTACTTGAGCGGATAAGCTCAAGTTGTAGTAACTAGTAAGCTCATATGCTGTTTAAAAATGAGCTTATAGGCTTTTTCATAACTCAATAAGTCCCCAAGTCAGGGAAATAAGCTTACCTAAATACCACCTTAAGCACATGAGATTAAGTCGATAAGCTCATATACCATCAAAAATTAGCTTATTGGGCTTTTCTAGATTGAATTAGCCTATAAGCTTACACGAACAACCCTTATTATGGTCAAAGAATTTTTCTATATCTCTGGAACCAATATTTTTGTTCTTAAGTTAGGATTTACAAAGAAACTAATTTGCTGAAAAGGGGTTGTCTGGATATGTGTTTATTACTTTTAAAGTGACTACTGCTATGTCAATGATCATGATTAGATAAACATAGTTAAGTTATTAGATATATCTGGTTGATTAAAGTATAAGGGTATTCAAGCAATACTTATTAGCTATTGTATTTACTAAAGGCGGAAAAGTCTTTTAAATCTTTTGGGTATGGATTTTGTGAAAGGCTTATCAGCTTATCCATGAAGTGGAAATGGCAATAAACTGAAGTTGGTATTTTTCTATCAGGCTCCCAAATAGTCTTACTAAACACTGCTGAAGACAATTAAGGTAGTTTTAGATCTGTTTTTTTTTTTTATAAAAGTTTTCTTGAAGCAACTGATTGTTTCTTTTTTGGTCAATAAGGTTATAATCATAATCAATTTTATGAAACATGGGAAAGTAATTACTACAACTTTAAGTAGCCATAATGAACATCGTCTAGATGTAAAACTGGACTTCAGATTTGATACTGAGGAACTATATGGTCCTTATACAGTTATAACAAATATAAGCTGATGTTCTTTTATCAGCATCTCACACGGTTTGTCTCCTATAGATAAATAAACTTATGGCAAGTAGGGCTTCCTCTAGATAGTCTTGGTTGATCACTATGTACGAATCAATCACTATGCCTATAATTTCCATATGGTTTCTTTTTGTTTTCTATGATTAAAGAGAGCTGAAGTCCATAATTTCCATGAAACGAACTACCTTTGTATTTGGATGTCCAATGGGTTGGTTTTTAACATTAAGACGAATTCTAAACTTTTTTATTTGGTAAAATAGCAGCTTTAGTACACTAATGAGGTGTTTAGATATGCACTTTGAAAGTCAATATATGATATTTAATAATCGGGATCAGATAATCGGTTGTACTAAGAATTTCAAGAAAGATAGTGTGATGATATATAAGACATCCTAAGATCAATACACATTGGGGAACCTTGGACCCATTTAGCCAGTTTGACCAGTTTTGTTCTCCACAATTCTTAAATGTTGATCTGTTTAACCTGTTATTATAAAATATGAACCATATTGGCGTATTTTTTAATTAAACGGTTGATTTGTGTGAGTCGTTGCTATATATATTTGAGTCTTAATTTTTTTTCTCATGAAAGTAAAATAAAACATCTTTTTAATATCGTTTTCATGAGAGCTTTTCATACCTTATTAGGTGGAGCATTTGGAGGAAATAGAGGAGCACGACCAGTACCACCAGAAAAAGGGGTGTTCCCATTGGATCATCTGCACTTATGTGACATGGTAACCTCGAGCCGATTTCTTCAAAATTAGAATAAAATAAAATAATAAATAACATAGCCGTATAGGTGGCAATTTCGACCCATTTTTAAGAACGATTTGATTCGGGTGTTACGTTTCATTCATAACAGTTAACAGGTCAAATTAGAAATCATATTTTTGTTATCAACTTCAACGCAAATAACGATTTTTGTCTTTTTTTTGTTAGTTTGTGTGTAAAAAAAAATATATAAATTGGACTAAAGGTGTTTTTAGTCCACCCGCCTCGTATATAAACATGACCTGTTTTGGCTGTAGCCCGTTTTGACTATTGATTGGTTACCCAAAACCTCCCCACCCGCCCATTTGGCCACCTCTAGAAGTTAGTTTCACTAGACTACTTCTAGACGATCAACATGTTGCAGGCTTTTAATTTGCATGATTGATGTTAATTCCTGCTCTTCAGGAGAAGAAAGAATATATAAGCTGTCTCAAAACTTCAGGGCATAAATCAGAGACATGTAAACACATTTCAAAAAAATACCTTGAATGCCGAATGGCAAAGTTAGTGAGTTTCTTCCCTTACAAAATTTTATGCGCGTTTTTCATTCAAACTATTATTGAATTAAACTTACCTCTTTAAGGTTATTCTGTAAACGCCTGCAATTCTTGTTAAGTGAGTCAAAGTCAAACATGCAATAAAAAGAGTAAATTATTGAAATCGTCCCTGTGGTTTTCAATTTGTTCCATAGGTCGTCTCTCACTTCCAAAAATTATTTAAATCGTCCATGTGGTTTTCAATTTTGTTCAACGATAGTCCAAAATGGACTACTGGTGAACAAAAATTTTCGAAAATAAATTATTTAAATAGTCCATTTTGGACTATCATTGAACATAATTGAAAACCACAGAGTCGATTTAAATAATTTTTGTAAGTGAGGGACGACCTATGGAACAAATTGAAAACCACATGGGCGATTTAAATAATTTACTCCAATAAAAATATGTGTTTCATAACATACCAAATATATGACTTGATGATGCTGTGTTTTTTGTATGTAGGAATTTGATGGCAAGACAAGATATGTCAGAACTTGGTTTTGGGAAGGAAGAGAACTCCGAGGACTCAAAAGAGAAAAGCGATAATGGAAGGATAGAAGGATGAACTTTCACAAATTCAGATTAGTAAACATCTTGTAAACTTTGTTAGGATGAAATATTTTTGATTTACGATTTGTAAGGGCAGGCTCCAACATTTACCAAGTTTTAATTGGTATATACATCTTGACATTAAGTTTCGTCTCTATATTTTGCTCAAGTATTGTCATCTTTTTATGTTTTTCGGTACAATTATACTAAATCCTTGTTGACATTCTATTTGTGTTTTTTTGTGTTGGAACTGTAAGCAACAATAATAACAGAACATAAATTTCCTGTTATAATGGCCACTGTGTAATTCGGCTACTTCATATATCATATCTATCGACGATTAAACTGACTACTCCAAGATTATGAAGCATGTTCTTTAAAGGGGAATGAAAATCGTACAAAGGGCATTTTATAGCTGTGAGGTGATAGTAGATGTTGGATTATCAACTTGATCAGGATGGATCTTAGTTTTAAATGTAAATTGACTCGTAAATTACTCGACAAAACATTTAATATGATACTGGAAACCAACCAAGCTGGAATAGCTCAGTTGGTTAGAGCGTGTGGCTGTTAACCACAAGGTCGGAGGTTCAAGCCCTCCTTCTAGCGACTACTTTTTTCCTTGATTATTCACACATCATTAGTCATTAGTTCGTTATATTCGTTAACTAAACATAATTAGTTCATATTATAAACGATGTTAGTCTTCTACTTTGGGCTTTTTAAGGTTTATTTTTTTTCCTTACAAAATTTAAGGAATTGGATCCTTTGTTATAAAGCCATAATCGTTTACATCACCGAATTCATTTCATACATCATTAGTTCGTCTTAGATAGTTAAACGATTTTTAATCTTGAACTTTGCGAGATTCGTATTAGTTTGATGCTTAACAAATTACCTCCCTTCATCAGAACCTTCTATTGGAATACAAGTTAAACCAATAATAGGTCACATTCCACTACACTTGATGAAAACATTGTGATGCTCCAAACCATATATCTACTAAAAGCGAATATGACCAAAAACCGTGATCATTGGTTTGGTAAAACACTTAACTTATATACAGACATTCTTAGACTTGACATATGTTTAGTACAATGTACTTGAGATCAGCTGACTCACATAACTCCAGCTTTATTCATGGGGGTTTAACTGTCTAAGGACTCGTTGGGCTAACAACATAAGAAACTACTCTGCTTGCGCATCTTTAGGGAGCGGGATAGAAGCACAACAATGGTAGTAACCATTTTCATCAAACACAAACCTTTGTGAAAGATGAACCTCAGGGATGACATACTCTCCCCATTCTTCAGAACCATATTGTTCCATAACACCTCGAGCATCGAACGTATCAAACTTTTTTGTATTCCATTTTCTGGTCAATACAATTTTCATGTTATTTTCTGGGAGGTAGCAAATTTGACTCCTTTAGTATTAAACGGGTTGATTCAAGTCAACATACAAAATTATCTAGATGGAACAAGTCAAATGGGTTAGAACCTACTCTGTTAATTTATTTTAAAATTAAATTAATATAATAACTTTTGTAATCATACTGGAGATACTAATATATTTTCTTAAAAAAACGAAAAGCGTTTTACACCCAACAGGACCTGCACCAAAAAAAATGCAGCTGTTGACTCATTGCCCAACCCGCCCAATTTGCGACCTCTACTGACTTTATGGATAGGATATGTATATGAAATACTCAGAAAATATTATTAATGGAACTAGAGGATAGTTACCTTTTCCTGTGCCTTGCATTCATCACAGTCGCATGCAACTGCATTGCAGTAGAAATTTGACACCTTAGATGTATGCTAATGTTTCAAAACAAAATTATACAGATAAATAAAGTAAAGAAGAAAAAACTTAGTATTTTTTGTGTTGAAATACGTAATCGGGTCGTATCAAGATCATCTTCCCCACACCTAAGTTGGGTAATCTAGTAGAACAATTAGCTATTTTCATAATTTTTCATACTTTCAATAAACTGATATGCTGATGTTCTATAATTGATGTTTAACTACGTAACGGTAAGAACTAAGGACAAAATTAACCTACATTATGTGTCGACTTTTCTCTGAGAGCACTAAACGAATATGTTGTACTTGAGATGAAAAAAAAAGCATTGTAGCAGTTGAAAATAACTGAATATTACCAAGTTGTATTCCTCACCTTTAAAGTTTGTTTTGCATCTTTGTCTAGAACAAGGCCACCTTTCGTGAAGGCATCAGTGATAATTTCTAAGAAAGTTCAGAAAAACAAAACTATGATAACTTTATTTCACTGCAATTCAACAAAAAAGGAAATATAATAGGGAGAGAGAAATAAGGTGCAATAATTATATATATGGATACTGCAAGCCTGCAATAGTCTATCTTCACCGCCTACTACTTCAACAGGAGCATAAAGAACACGAGCCTTGGCAGGAGAACCCCTCATGCAATCCTGAAAAGAGAGTATGAACTAAGAAAAGTGGCTCCATGCTCTACATAACAAATACAAAAAACTCTAAGTCCAGACTCGGCAATGGGAGTGTTTGGATGTCGACACGGCTTGTACTGAAAACCCCCCATCTTGACCGAATATCCAGGCCACCCATTTTGCAACTTCAAGTGTAAAGGCAGATCCAAACAGCTTCTACATTGTATACGTCTAGTGCTGAAAGATTCTTACAAGTCCCTTAAGTCTAATAGATACGGGTTGGCCATCTAATGCGTTCATTATTTCTGCTTCAATTCCCTGAGTGGTAATAAAGAAAAAATATGCTTCATTAGAAGTGAATTCGTCAGCCACAAATATCTGAGAAATGGAACTCACCTTGAATATCCTTACAGCAGTCTCGACTCTCTCCTTGTTCCACAACTTCAGCATGAGCACAGTTAAGTGAAATGTCCTTGGTTTAATGAATATAGATTTATCTATTCCCAGTTCTGTTGCAAGCAACATATCAGAAATATACTCAGGTGGTTAATTGTGAACCAATTACTAAAAAATGGGATGCTTTAAATTATATTTAAGTCTGTAACAGTCAGCTGAGTATAAAAAATAGCTAAAAAGGAATGAGTCAAATGGGAAACTAATAAAACGGTTCAAAAATAGCTAAAAGTGTACTGTTAATGTAGAAGACCTCTCAAGTCGTTTATTCAGAAAGTAAGATTATCATGATATAGACCTTTTGTTGCAACTATAAATTTACAAACTAACTGTTTATAGATAATTTATGGTTTCTGGTCCAAACGTTTTTCAGCCTTTGGGTCAACCCAACCCGACCCATACAGAAAATTGACCGGAACCCATTTACGCGTTAAGATATAATCCACAGCAGGGTTGGATTAGTAGCTGAGTTCCCTTGCCTCTGAATAAGAGGTCAGGGGTTCGAATCTCATCCCCTGAAAAAGGCCGGAGGTCCTTTCGACCTTTAGGTAGAACTATAAGCAGCCTCTCTACCTTAGGGTAGGGGTAAGGCTGTCTACATCTAACCTCCCCCATACACCGTCCTAGACGGTATTGGGCCCTAACCCGCGGAAGGCGGTATGGGATGTTTCTTTCTTTTCGCATAAACTAGGCATGGTCTAGATATTCGCTTTTTGTGAAACGCAGTGCTAAATAAGTACATAGTACACAAACGAATAAAGAACCCCAAGTCCAAAAGACAAAAATAAAGAAGAAAGGATTAACAGAAATACATAACACATATTATCGTAACTTTGTCCACATACCAGATAAAGTAGAAGTCTTTGGCTTTGAAGTGGAGGTAGCTGAAGACTTGGGGGGATAACTTACAAGAGGTATCTTAGTGACATCCACTTTAACATTTTCACTATCTTCTTCATTTGTAAGTGTGACCGCAACTTGAGGTGCTTTATCGGAACTATTATCGAGAATTTTATCTGGGTTTGCAGTGTTAATCCCTAATATTGAATGTTGAAAGCTGACGAGCTTGTCAACCAACTGAGGATGTATAGCAAGAGGAAGTGATATGAAGTGAGAGTAATCAAGAGCTGAGCTTTTAACAGCCTGTTGAATATTCATGGATGGGTAAATCACTTATCAGCATATTTAGTAAAACAAAAGCTTACTTCTATTTTTTAAAATTAAAGCACGGAAAGAGAAATCTACTTAAAAGGCATCCTACTCTTACATGGAAATAGAGGTGGCAAGACGGTCAGTATAGGCAGGTTGGGACATTGGGTAACTTGTTTCTGGTGTGGGTCAAAACAGGTGGGGTTGGGTCGGCTTATAAATAATTTGATCCAAAAAGCAACCTAATTACAATAATAACTCAAATCTTTGAATATAAATAATGCAAGAGTTTGTATAAAATTCCTTTTGTTGACTTTCAACCTGTTTGACCAGTTCCCTTCCAGCTTATTTTTTATTTGACTTGTTTGATATATAAATACAGAAATACAACCTAAAAATAGCCCCCATCCTAAAGCAAATTGGTCGAATTTGCCACTAATTTCATCAGTTCTATCCACGATTAGTAACTGACCTCGTCAATTACGAATTGTATTCGTTCTGAAGCTCTAGCAACACTATCAGGAGAAGTGCCCTCAACAACTGTACAAAATGTGCCTCGTAAATAACTTTTCACAATAAGATGATAATATATGTATTATTTGCAAAGCATATACAACCCATCTTGAAAATAGTGAGCCATTAACATACCTATTGTTTCTTCCTTCCTTGATGATGGAAATATTATTCTAACACCCATCTCTTTCTCGATACTTGCCTGCATCAAATCCCTGCGAGGATTAAAAATAAACATATCATATTATATGGTGACTTACGTAAATGAGCAAGTGACGATATGTGTCTGTATATACTTGCAACAAATCCAGGTCTATAATAATTGTAAGTGCTAAAGTTGTACCCTTTTCCTTTGATGAAGCGAAACACGGAAGATCCAACCTACATGATATAGAAACTAATGAGAACGACCCCAAATTAATTATCCTTAAGTTCCCCTTTAACCACCCACCCAAAAAACACCAAGCTTTCAGTAGTTCAGCAATTTCCAAAATACCCCTTTTAAATGGAACGTAACAATATTAACAGAATATTATTTTGGGATGTTTATACAACTGATATTTATATTCAGTTCTTTCAACATAAATTAGGAGGAAAAAACAACGTCAATAAAGAAGACCATCAAAGAAGGGAAGCATAAATGTAGTTGAGATTCAATATGAACATATAATAATGGAAAACTTGAAACTTTATAAACTTTGCACGCATTATGTTCGTGTTTTTTTAGTGTGAGAGGTAAATGGAATTGAATATGTTTTTCTTCCGTCTTAAGTTTTAATTGCATAGAAAAAGAAACGTGTTCAGCAGGAAAACAAGAAAAAGAAAAATTCAGACAGCTAAAGTTTTACCTCCAAGGAGATTGAATGTTTATCAGAAGAAGATGTTGACCCTTCCAATACATTGTCTTCTTTGAACAACTCAGTAGAAGTGCCATCATGGACTTCTTCTTTACTTTCGACCTCAACAATGACATCAACATCTTTCACTAAACATTCAACAACTTCACATCATATAACGGCATTAAGAGGCATGCGACAACAAAAGGTTCATTTATTTTCAAAAGGAAATAGGCAATTACAAAGTACACTTGAATGTAAATTATACCATCATGCATGCAGTAACAAGCTACAAATCCACAAAAACAGTGGCATATATACATGTTTATTGAGAATTTTATTTTTAGGGGCAATTTATTTTAAATTTATAATTTTTCGAAGTATCTATTAATTAGACCAATGTAATGGTACCCACTGCACCTGCTAGTCCCTCCTAGCTCCCAATTGCATTAAAACAAATCAAATATGTAACGTGTGATACGCTAAGGAATAACAAAATAAATAAAAATCCTCACCATCTGCTGAACAAGACTGCGTAGACACTGGTCTCCATACAGGAGCACTCGATCGTTGTTTTGTCATCTCTGTAGCTCTTTTGTTTCTCTTCCCACCTTGCATATTATATTTATACTTCACACCACCACACGAGTAGCATTTCTGTCATTAATCAGAAGCTCAGAGTTAACAGCCTCTAAAGAATCATAGATAAAAAGCTCTTATACACTTAAACTCTATATTAACACATATATAAAGCAAGCAGTTCCTTATCGTACCAAAGTCCATACTGAATTCTACAGGAAATTTCATTTCAGAATCTTCCTGATTTAAAGAAGGGCAAATTGCCAAGGAAGGTAACAACAAATACAAAATTTACAAAGGGGGATTTGTTATTTTTTAATCAAAAGGAGAGAAGATTTCAGTTGCTGGCTAGAAACGAGTGAAAGTTATTTTTTAAGAAATATATTTATTTTGGTCACAAAAAAAATTATATTTGCCTCCTTAAAAATATCAAAACTTGAACTTTCACTCTATTGTTAGATACAAACTCCCGCTTCTTTATATTCGTCAATAATCAAACTCTCACTCCTTTAGATGAGTAAGAAGTTAGTAGATATCCCACATTGTCAAATTGTGCGTCTTACTTCTTACTATGTGATACATGAACGCTAGCAGGTAAACTAAGCTAGATGATTTATTAAATTAGCCTAGTCCATACTATATCTGCTATCCTAGTTTGATTTTAGAAAACAACATAATCTACCTTTTTTTATATATGAATATACACTTACTATTATTTATAGTATAACTACACGATAAATGCTGCCTAGTGAGTATACCAAGATCAGTAACTCAGCAGTTTAACCTAATTTCATACTGCCAACTAATCATACTAACTTAAGTTTAATGTAGACAATACTCAAAATCTACCTGTTTTTAATAACAGAAACAGTAATTATAAGCTCTATCTACAACAATCAAATTTACAATCAATGATTCATCAATTTAACCTAATTTGTGCGAAATGAATTCGAGAGACGTTCTAACCTGAAGATAGGGCACAGATTTCGAAATTTGATGAGCGAATGTGAAATTCAGAGCCCGTTCAACTCTGAAAACATGAATTCAACTTGTAATTATGGAGTTAAGGTGTATATACGTATAAACAAATATATATAGATATATTATCGCTAATTGAATTGAATATTGAATAAATAAATAGTAGAGTACCTGAATAGAGCTAGCATCAGTGTATCTTCTTGCCGCCACAGTTTTCAGTTAAATTGATTCCTTATTTCTTCCCCCAAATATTTCAGATCTGGTTTGACAATTAGAACCCCCAAGATATTACAAACTTACACAACTTGGGGACTTTTAGTTTTCTTACACGGTCTTGGTTTTTTTACTGGTTTTTTACCTTTTTAGAATAGAATTGATTGTCTTGATTAGTGATATATACAATAAATATTTTCATTCATACATAACATATATGCATATTGATGCATTACAGTACAACATTGCAATATTTATTTTGTTATATGGATTAAAAAGTACGTTGATTAACATCCATTGTTTTATGTTTGGAAAAAGAAATGATAGTAGCATAGTGCCATAGGCCATAGCACATAGTGACATGCCTAATGCAAATGAACTATATATCAAACCGTCACACGATAAGTGTATGCAAATTCAAAGAATTACTATTTGTTTACCGCCATACGTAACTTTGTGACTTGCCAATATTGAGTGTAAGATTATTTCAGATTTATCTGGTTGCATTTGCGGCATATATTCCCTCGTGTATTATCATTGTCAAAGTTATAAATTATATACTTTATGCAAAATTACATTTTAATTATTAATCGCGATGATTAAAATCTAACAAACCATTAGAAACCATAAAACCATCTAGTTTTCCCCTTTATATTTTAATCGTCTTCTATATTCTTCGCACTTTATAATAAATGTTAATGAAGATAATTCATAGTGTTAATATTTTTACATTCGTTGCACATTTTCTATATTCTCCCAACTCTATAACAAATTTAAGTAAACTGATTTGTAATGTTAACTTATAGTATAAGTTTGTGTAATATTATGCATAAATTAGTAGAAGATTTTGGATTTGATGTGACCCGTAAGCTGTGGCAGCAGGAGTATCTCATTTTTTGTGAACCAATAACACATATAAGAGATGCAATAAAAAATGCATTTTATAAGAAGTTTACACTACACGTACACATAGGTTGCAAAACGAGTTAAGTTTTTATCGAGCAACTCAAGTTCGAGCTTGAAAATTAAGCTCGAAAATATATATTGAGCCGAACTCGAGCTTGAAAATCAAGCTTGAAATATATATCGAGACGAGCTCGAGCTTTTAAGAGCTCGACTCGAGTGGTTATTGAGCTGTAATTAATATTTATAATTGTATGTACATGTATATGTAATTTTTGATATGTAAATGATATTATTATTATTTTTAAATTGCTATACTATTTTACATAGTTTTTTTGCTTGTTTTCACGATGTATTATATATATATACATATATATGTATATATATATATATATATTTGAAATGATTTTTATTATTGATTTTTATTTTTTTAGATATATATAAAATAATTTTGAATATTACAAACTTACACAACTTGAGGGGACTTTTAGTTTTCTTACACGGTCTTGGTTTTACTGGTTTTTTAATGCAGTATAGTACAACATTGCAATATATATTTTATTGTATGTATTAAAAAGTACGTTGATTAACATCTATTGTTTTATGTTTGGAAAAAGAAATGATAGTAGCATAGTGCCATAGGCCATAGCACATAGTGGCATGCCTAATGCAAATGAACTATAAATCAAACCGTCACACGATAAGTGTATGCAAA